>CM056722.1:84915621-85537737 GCA_029844215.1 Przewalskia tangutica | reverse complement strand
CCCGTAAGTCCAGGACATGTATAAGAGAATGTAAGTAAGGAATCAAGACTTGGAAATTAGTACGAAAGGGGAGAATTGTTTTTCCGACGGAAAATCTTCCGAACGTCGGAACGGATAAATGTTCGTTGTTGAGAATTGAATTCTCAAAATGTATTATTTGAGGAATATGGAACTTTTAACATTATGGAAATTTATTTTTACGGATTTAGTCATGTGGGGCCCACCCGAGGAATTTTACGTTTTGTGGGGCCCACGAGGGTTCTGAATTTTATGGACCGAATGAGAGGCGACACGTGGCACCCCTACATGGTCTTGGTCGAAATTATGGTAAGGGTAAAATGGTCATTGACCATCTTGGAAGATAAGTCTTGCAAGCTTGATATTGTTGACTTGTCAACTTGTCCACATAGGCTTAATCCAAGTGAAATTCATCCAAGCCTCACATTTGTTGATATCTAAACCTTCCATTGTGTTATATATACATAACTAGTAGCAAGACTTGGCTTTTTACACTTAGAAAAATTAGAGAACCTTGTGTTCTTCAAGACTTGCTCTCGGGTTAGGTCCTATTCCCACACAAAAAAAATTTAGTTTGTGATCCTTTGTTCACAAGACTTAAACCCAAGGTTCATGAGGGTATTGTAAGGATATCTCAATAGAAAGATTTCGGAAAAACGGAGTTTTCACGTTAGTCGCAAGGCGGAAACTAAAGGAGTTCTTCAACTTTGAAGTTGGAATTTGAAGATGGGTTCTTCATAGGCCTCTAAGGAGTGCTTGGAGCGGATTGGAACCTAAGGAAAGGAGCTAAGAATTGCTAAGGCGCGACTTTGAATCTTGGAAATTTTAAGGGCTTATAAAGGTATAATCTTGTCGTTTTAGCAATTAAGGTTTACTTATCATTGTAGCTATGGATTTTAGCAAGCATGAGTTATATATTATGAGGTTTGATAAGTGTTTTGACTATTGGAACCCTAATCCGAAAACTAGCATGTTTAGCCTTAAGATTGGAATTCAAGTTGATTATTAGTTTAAGTTGTCGCATGTTGTATAAAGAAGGAAATTGTAGTTATTGAAGTTGTTTATGACTATATAACATGTTAGACCTTAGAACTTGGAATTGGAATAGAATTGGAAAAGACTTTGAATTGTTAAGTTATGTAGTTGGCCGAGAATGGCTAGTGAGTATTAATCTACTTGGTATGAATTGTGGGCGGAATTTTACGTATTGTAAGGCGTGTAATCCCTTTGTTTGGTTGTTGTTTGGAGCCTTAAATGTGGCGTGTTGGTTATTGTATTCGGCCTTGAAAAGGTGGCAAAGTGAGTAGAAACAAAGGAAGTCTTTGCCCGATTTTCCGTAGAATTAGAGACCGTATACTTAGTATTATTCTACGTTAGAGACTAGAAGTTGATAGTCTTGTTGTGACCATTATAGTTTGACACTTCTACGTACGGCGTATTCGGCTTAGCTTGTGGATATTAGCCGAAAAGGTATGTGAACTATCTCCTCTTCTAGCATGATTCCTTAAGATAAAGAAGTATGTCCTACTCCTTAAATGATCCATTCCTTGGTTGTATTTGGATTGCCTAAAATAGAATTCGTTCTATGTACTCCCTTGATTGTACTTTGATGTTTAAATTGTAAGTTGTATAATCCATTTCCTTAGTGAAGTTTGGATTCTTAAAAGTGGAAGTATTTTACTTAAAGTACATGGAGTCTTGAAAAGGAAGTGGTTTCCAAACCTTTTGGCTAGTGCCTTAGTTCCAAAACCTAAGGGTTGTTGTAATGACTTTAGGGAGTTAAAGGAGTGATTTACTTAATTGTTTTAAGAGAGGAGAAATGACATGATTTAAGAGAAGTAACTTGTTTTAAAGGTGTGAGTTACTTGAGGTTTAAAGGTAGAAGAAACTTGTTTTCTAAATATTAAGGGACTTGAAGTATTTTGAAAGTTAAGAAACTTGATTTGAAAGTTTGTGATACTTGGTTTTAAGTATAAGTCTCTTGGTTATAAAAAAAGGAATGAAATTGTCTAAAACCATAAAGGGTTATAACGGCTTTATGGGAAGTTGGTTATAACGGCTTTATGGAAGGTTAAGAAAGTTGTCTATTTTGATTATTGGGCATAAGTTGTCTAGATTGTGAAAATTTGAAGTTACTTGATTTCAAGCTTTGGAATGAGTTTTTCTAAAAGTGTAGTAACTTACTTTGAAAAATAGACACACCTTGATACTACGGGTGTTAGTATCTTGGGATTTTACATAAAAAGGAGTCTTTTGAAAATAATGCACGTATGTAGTACTTTGGCTTGTTAAATGAGAATTTATTCTATTTGTGCCTTGATAAGTACTTTGGCTTGTTAAATGAGAATTTTTCTATTTGTTCCTTGATAAGTACTTTGGCTTGTTAAATGAGAATTATTCTATTTGTGCCTTGATAAGTACTTTGGCTTGTTAAATGAGAATTATTCTATTTGTGCCTTGATAAGTACTTTGGCTTGTTAAATGAGAATTTATTCTATGGGTGCCTTGATAAGTACTTTGGCTTGATTAATTGAGAATTGCCTATGTGTGCTGGCGATAGCCTTTGAGTGCAAGGAATATGTTTTATTAAGTTGTCGCGACTCTCGGTTGGAGGGCCATATTTCTTGTTGTAAGTTACTTGGGCGTGCAAGCGGTGATGTGGGATTCCATGGGTATCTTCAGTTATTTGTAGTACTTAGGTTAAATTCGGATTTTTATAGAAGACATGGTAGTGCTTATGTTTTGTTTGTGGCCGGTTGAGATAGGGTAAGAGTAAGTGAGGGTAAACCCCAAGATGTTATACCACCTTCTCGTGGTAAGAGTATAAGTGAGGTAAACCCCAAGACATTATACCCCTTCATGTTGTTTGATGGTCGGTTGAGATAGGGTAAGAGTATAAGTGAGGGGTAAACCCCCAAGATACTATACCACCTTCTCCAGGGTAAGAGTATACGTGAGGGGAAACCCCCAAGACATTATACCGCTTACCACCGCTTGTTTTCCGCTGCTTGCATGCAGTTTTAGGACACAGTGGGACTTGGTGTTCATGTATGCTATTGGTGTTATATTATATCATGGACCGCCGGCGGTGAGGAAGGATTCCACGCATGATTGATATTATGGGCGAGACCCGTGGTTATATTTTGGTAATGACTTGAGGCATGCGTCCCGACTTGATATGACCGCATGTATTGTGGTATCGTAGGTTGGCTATCATACATGTCTCTCGCTTTGTTAGATCGTTATGATTTCATTACGATTTCTTGTTTCACATACTTGGTACATTCTTCGCATCGACCTCCTTCGGCCGCTCATGCCGCATGTTTAGGTAATGCAGCTTGGTGATCTGCAGTGTAGGACCGCCAGAGTTTTGGATAGCTCCTTACATCGGAGCTTATCTTTGGTATAGTTCCTTCTGCAGGCTTTTGTACGGTTTGGGTACGGGCCTTGTCGTCATGTTTTGTAAACTCTTAGGTCTGTATTCATATGTGGATTTGACTCGTATGCGGTGTAGTGTCTTTTGTTATAATATTATATGGCGACCTTGTCGGCTTTGCCTTGCACGCACGATTGGTTTTAAAAAAAGGAGAGGTGTTATTTAATTTCGCAGCTTACTTAGTTGTTAAGGTAGAAGGTGCCTGTGTAGGCACGATCACGAGCCCGGGTTCGGGCGTGACAGAGTGGTATCGAGCGGTCCTCGGAATGTTCTGACCGTGTCTAGTAGAGTCTTGATTATCGGTGTGTTGCGCCACACCCATAAACAGGAGGCTACGGGACATTTAGAGTTGGTTTCTATTCTTCTCACTCGAGATCGTGCCTAGTTTGTGTTAGTAAGATAATTCCTCTAGCGTAATTTTGTGTTCTGATTATGCCTCGAGGCAACAAACGCCCGAAGGGCAAAGGAGTAGCAGGAGCTACTAGTCGACTCAGAGTTGATAGGGATTATGCCTGAGGTATCTGGATGTTTCGCAGATGCGAAGTTCTTATGCGCTGTGTTTTGAGGCCCCTGCACGAGCCTCGAGTTTCGCGATTGGAGCACTATGTGGTCATGAGGAAGCGGTTATGTTATTAACCAAGATAGCGGTGCTCTGATTTCATCGCAGAAGTTATTCGCCAAGCAGCGGTGTACAGAGGGTAGAGGCCAACGCGAGATCGGCGTAAGAGGCTAAACCGGGTTGGTTATCCGGTGAGTTTTGGGCGAGCCGCCAAAGAAGAGTGAGATATTCGTCCCAGCCTACCCAGTACATACCCCCGCAGCTCATAGGTGGGAGATTTGACTCCACAAGGTATTTAGGAGCCGATCCAAGCTCCAGGGGTCGAAGTTCTCAGAGGAGCAGAGGATTTTCTCAGTCGAGGCCACATATTCCTCAGTGTTTCCATTGTAAGCGTCATTTGGGAAAATGCCAGTCAGCACAGTGTTTGTTATTATTGTGACCGTCCGCCACAAGTTGGGAATGTCCTGTTAGAAAGAGCACCGGAAGGTGGCTCACCTAGAGGCCGATGGTTGATTCCTTCTCCACAAATGACGTCCCCGCAAGGTGTGGTGTTCGATGTCACCACCGTGGTAGAGGTCAGGGTGGTGTTTATAGTTCTGGCGGTCCTTCAAACCGCAGAGGTGACGTGATCAACGACCCGACCGGGCGCGACCGGTGCCCTACAGGCACCCCCGGATATACATCGAGAATAGCGGCGAACATACATATAAACTTAGACAATAAACAACAACAAAGAGCCGAGCAAGGCCACCTTCCGTAAAAATATACTCAATCCGTAAAATAGAATAAGACATTTTTTCTTTACAACCCAATCCACAATGTGACTACGGACTATAAGAATAACAACTTTGGCGGGGCCCCGCCATACCCTGAATGTCGACAACCGACAATGCCGGGGATAAGCCTCGGAATAAAGGAGCTTCTCAACGGTGAACAGTGATCTAAGAGCGAGGATCGAACTCAGATCTACCGCGGCATGAACGCAGCCAGAAGGAGGTCGGTACAACATGTACCAAATATGTGGGCCAAAATCAGAATGAAATCATAAGTCTATAATAAAGCCGAGACATGTATGATAGCTCAATAAACGACAATCGTGCCTTACTAACAATGAGAGTAAATAGGAGTATACTTACAATATAAAATAAGCTCACGATCAAAGCAGACCACCCGCCAAGGTGTCATTAAGCAATCCCACTGGGACTATTTCACCGCGTAGATCACGTGGACCCGCGTGAGGTATTCCACGCGGGACTATTTCACCCGCATAAGCCCTTACGGACTCGCGTGAGGTATTCCTCGCATAGGTGAACCCGCCGCATGGGACTATTTCACCCGCATAAGCCCTTACGGACTCGCGTAGGTATTCCTCGTCGTGGGTAGCAAATCCACGAAATATGCAATGCCACAATCCGGGAATGACCGCAACGAATAATATATCACTAGCACAAATCCGCTATCACACATAACATAAGCACTTCTGCTTATCATACAATATATAAGCAAGTTAAGAAATCCCCTAACTTCTTACTATTCTTGTTCATATACACTCTCATTTTAGTTTACCTAAGGCACTAACATGTCTTTTATAAAAATCCGGGAATTTAACCCAAGTACTACGTACTTCTATTCTTTAAAACAAATGAATCTTTTTAGTAGAAAACTTCCAAGATACTATTAATCCTAGTATCAAGTCCAAATTACATTTCAAGGCAAGTCACAACACCCTTAGAAATAAAGTTAAGTTTCTAAATCAAGTGACTCCTTTTCTTATAAAACCTTAGGCAATTGCTGTCTTAAAATCGAATTGCCTTCATTTAAATCAAGCCATTTATCTTTCCATAAAGCCAATATAACCAAATCCCCATAAAGTCGTTATATTCACTTTATACCTTAGTCAAGTACAATTTCCTATCCAAGGGACTTATACATTTAAAACGAAACAAGTATCAAAATACTTTAAAACTCTTCAAGTCCCTTAACTTTAAATTACTTAGAGTAAATCACTCTTTAAACTTTTCATAAAGCTATTATAACCAACTTCCCATAAAGCCGTTATACTAGCCTTATACATTACCAACTTACATTTTTCCTTATAACCAAGAGACTTTAAACTTTCCAACAAAACAAGTATCAAAATACTTTCAACATACTTAAAGTCTCTTAACTTTTGAAAACCAAGATATCCTTAATATTTAAACAAGTGAGTTAATTCCCTAACTCAATCAACTTGGACATTCTTAAAATAAGCCAAGGATATCAAATAGACTAGTTTGTCAAAATCTTGTACGTCTACCGTACTATACATTTACAACTTAATCATGCTCAAGAGATAAGAAAGTTCCACATACCTCTTCGGTTTAATCCACTTGCTAAGTCCAATCGCCGTACGTAGTATGCCAACCTATAATGACCATAGTACGTCTATTAACTTCTAGTTTCAAACGTAGAATATTCCAAGTGCAAGTCACTAAATTCTACGGAAAATCTGACAAAGACTTCCTTTGTTTCTACTCACTTTGCCACCTTTTTCAAGGCCGAATTCAATAACCAAACACGCCGCATTTAAGGCCCAACAAAGTAGTTAACAATAGGGGATTACACGCTTAACAAGACATGTAAAATTCCGCCCCACAATATAAAACAAACTAGTCTAAACTACAATGTCCATTCGGCTAAACATAGGGGCAACAATACAAATCGTTTCCAATCCCTTTTCAAACCAAGTGGTTTAGTATAACATGATATCAAGCCGCAATCGATTACAACTACTACAATCCTCAAGTAGGTAAACATGCGACGATTCTACATAACGACCAAAATTGTATTTCAATTTCAAAGGGCTAAACATGCCATTTCGGTTTTGAGCTCCTAAAATTCCATAACACTTATCAAACTTCATAATACATATCACATGATCATTTCTAACTTATAATAACATTGAATCTTCAATTACAAAAGTAAGACGAAGATTATACCTCATTTAGCCCAAATATGGTCCAAGACTACAAGTCGATCCTTAGCAACTTTAGTGTAATACCCCGTATTTCCAGAGTATGTACGTAAGGGAATACGTACAAAAAGTTTGGCCTTAGTTAGCCTTGGACGTTTTCTTTTGTACACAACTCACTAAAAGAATCGCTTTCCGACGAAACGTTTCCACAGCTTTCGTAGAGTAAATTCCGGCTATGCCATTTCTTATTTTTGCGGATTTTTCCGAGAGACGAAACATTTTGGACCAACGGGAGGGTGACATGTGTCACCCTCACATTGGAAGCAAGTGGGGTGGCTTTGGATGATTGGGCGTCCAAGAGGGGTGTTGGCCTTGGCCGATTGGTTCCTTGCTTAGGCCTTGTTTTGTGCCATGTTTTGTGGAGTGTTTTGTGGAGTGTTTTGTGAGTAGGGTTAGGTGCACTTGGCTTGATCTTGGCCTTACACTTGCCTTGCACTTGTCTTCATCTTGGCCATTGGTTGGCCAAGGCTTGAGCTATAAATACCCCTCTTGAGATGAAGAGTTCTTCATCCACAAAAGCTTTCCAAGTCTAAAAATCCTTCCCTCTCCCTTTGTAGCAAGTCCAACACCCTCCCCTTGAGAAGCTTGGCCGAGGCTACCCCACCCCAAGCCTAGCCGAAACCTACCCCCCCACCCTTGGTATAAAAGTTTCCTTCTTGTTTTTTTATAATTCCTAAAATACACTAGCCCAAATAACTTAGTACTTAGTATAAGTTGTGAAGAAATTCTAATTTTTACTTTGAGCATACAAAATACGATCAAAACCTTGCTCAGGCGCGACTTTTTCTAGGATATTATTGGGCTTACCGAGGTAACTAATCCTAACCCTCTTTTGAATTAGAGAATACTTACTGTTGTAGAATAAGAATAAGTATAAATACTTAGAAGAATAATCAAACTGTACTTACATAGGACTGTTTTCACAGTAGACTTATATAGCTCACCAGGTAGGGAAGTGCTGCCCGACTTACCGTAGAATTATGAACCCTCTGTTTAGAATGACCTTCAGAGTAGTCTTTGATAGATATCTGTGACTATTATAGGCTGACTCTCTGCGCGACATATTGACTTGGCGGTGGTTTTCATGAGAAGGTATGTGATTCTTCCTAAAGCATGATATTTTACAATATATAGTACTGAAGCGCATACGTGTTAATCGAATAATACTTACGGCAATGCCTCACGGCTTAAGCCTGAATAACAAAGAACTGAAAACATTTCAAAAGAATACTGAATCATTTTTAACAGAAGATAAATATTTGGTTTTTAAAACAAAAGCTTAAGAGTTATACTAGCTTTATGGGAAGTTAGGTATAACAACTTAAGAAGATAAAAAGGAACTGTTTACTTGTTTGTTTATAAAAGCCTTGTATTGATTTCTGTTAAGTGTAGTAAGATTTGTGTGATAAGTAGACATATTATGATGCTACCTGGGTTAGTGTCTTGAATTGCTGTGCTTACGTTGCTAACCGGTAAGTCCGTTGTACTGTTATTGTATCACCTACCCTCGATTGTTATCACAGGGGCTTGCCTCGATCTTGGTCTATACGGCCTATGCGGTCTGTGAGACTATGCGAGCAGCGGTATGCTCGAGATTGATCATTCGGGTGTTTAGCACGATGCGGGGATTCCCTATGCGTCCGTTGAGACTATGCGGTCTTTTGAGGCTGCGCGTGCGGAGCCTAGGCGGACGCCGGGGTTAGCTGCCCCGATGCGGGAATACCTCATGCGGTGCATGTGTGACCTATGCGGTGCGGAAGTCGGAGACTAGGCACGCAGAATGATACTATGGGCGATTGGCCTTGCTTCGATCATTCGCGGCCTAGAATAGACCTGTTACAGTTTTCCTATTACTGTTGTTGTTTGTGATGTGACACTATGTGCAATTGAACTGATTGTATTTGTGAAAAGGTTTTAAATACTTTGATTTTATTCGATTCTTTATAGTTTCACATACTTGGTACTGTTATCTTGACCTCCTTCGGGCTGCGTTCATGCCGCAGTAAGGGCAAGGTGTGCTAGATCCACATTCCTAGGATCTCTACGTTGGTGTCGAGCTCCATCCTTTCCGAGGCTCTACTGGGTATGATCTCTGTTGTAGATAGTTTTGTATCGAGGTATGGCGGCCCTGTCCCGCCATAGTTGTATATTTCCTTAGAGGTCTGTAGTCCTGTTGTTCAGTATCGGATGTAACTGCTAAACCATGTTTTTATATATATGCCGAAAGGCGATGTTTTCTCACTTAAGCGTGGTTCTATTTTATAAACTGTTTCATGTCTTGCTTTATATTTCGGTGATTACTCGATGTATGACTACTGGGTGCCGGTAGGCACGATCACGCCCCGAACGGGTCGTGACAAAAGTGGAATCAGAGCGATTAATCCTCGGAAAGTGTCTGACCGTATCTAGTAGTTCTGATTATCGGTGTGTTGTGCACCACACCAATAATCAGGAGGCTATAGGATATTTAGGATTGGTTTCCATTCTTCTCATTCTGAGATCGTGCTTTAGAGCTGTGTTATAGGTTGGACCCCTCTAACGTATTCCTTTCCCCGTATGCTTATGCCTCCACGTAAGGCAACCCGGCCCGAGGCGGCAAGGCAGAGGAGGCGCTAGCAGACACCCAGAGTCACGAGGGCTCAGGCCCAGTCTATACCAGAGACGGCGAGTTCTATGACGCCGCCAGCCCCAGCAGAGACCACAGTACTCCCACCTCCTGTCCCACAGCCTGGGGCGGAGGAGTTAGGGTACAAGGAGATGGCCCAGCCTTTGGCTAAAAGTGTGGCCCGACACGAGAGAGGCTGGACGCGGCAGTTCGATTCGGCTCAGCTCGATCGCACCGTAGTGCACCCGAGGCGAATAGTTTGAGACTACGGGATTTCCTTAGTTGTAGCCCTCCAGAGTTTTACGGGTCGAGGCCGGAAGATGATCCGCAGGAGTTCATCCGTCAGCTGCAGAGGATTATGCGGGTGATCAGGCTTCAGCATCGAGTGCGTGACATTTGTCAGATCGGCCAGCGTGATACCGCAATCGATTGGTTTGATTCATAGGAGCTTTCCGGAGAGCATGCACCTCGCGGTATGGGATGAGTTTTGAGGCTTTTCTCACACACTTCTTGCCTCCGCATGAGGAGGGCACGAGTGATAGATTCTTGTTGCCGAGACAGGAGGACGCCTGGAGGGAGTACAATGTCGAGTTTGATTCTTTGGCTCGATATGTCCCCGCACCGTAGCGAGATGGAGGACAGTGGTGCATCGCTATGTCACCGGGCTAGATGATTACATGGCCGAGTCTTGCGGTGTGTCCTTCACCAGGCATGGACATAACCCGTATGCGAGCTCATGCACCGGGATGTGAGTGAGCGTAGAGACCGCGTAGAGCGATATCGCGAGAAGAAGGCCAAGACGGCCGGTTCTTTTGGTGGTCCTCGTGGTGGCGGCATCGTGAAGTCGATTTGCACCACCAGCCGCAGAGCGCCTACCTCATTTTCAAGATGCCAGAGCGATCGGGGCGTGGCCCCGGACTTGATTTGAGTAGCAGGGTGCTAACTGCTCGAGGTCCGCTGCGCTGTGGCAGATACCATTCTCGAGTCAGACCGAGCTCGCTATACTTGTGGCCAGCAGGTCATTTCGCGAGAGTTTGTCCGACCGAGCGGCGCCGTAGTAGGCCCGGGCCATGGTGTCTGCTGCCGCTTCTTCATCCTCGACAGCTACTCGCCCGAGGGCAAGATACACATGGATCAGCGGTCGCGGCAGGTCGTGGCGCGAGTCGATTCTTAGCGGTCCTCGAACCGCATATATGCTTTGTCCACCGACAGATCGGAGGCCTCACTGATGTCGTCACGTACCTTATCGGTTCTGGTTTGATGTGTATGCTTTGATAGATCCGGTTCTACTCCCTATATATCTCCTTGTTGCTAGTAGGATAGGGATAGAGCACGAGTCCATAGACCCTTTCGAGGTAGCTACGCTGGTGATTCGGTGGTAGCTCGGCGTATATAGAGCTTGTCCCGTGACCATTTACGTCGGACCCAGCCGACTTGATAGAGTTGGAGATGATTGACTTTAGCGTGATTATGGGGATGGATTGGCTAGCTTCGCTACGCCAATGTAGACCGCAGAGAGAGTAATGCAGTTCCAGCTTTCTGAGGAGCCGGTTGTTGAGTGGGAGGAGCACGGTATCGCCGGCGGTAGGTTTATTTCCTACCTCAAGGCTAGGAAGATGGCAAGGGGTATATCTATCATCTCGTTCGGGTGTTTGATCTGAAGGCGCGGTACCAGATTTTGATTCCGAGTCACGAGTTCCCGACATGTTTCGGATGACCTCGGGTATCCTCCGCAGAGGAGATCGAGTTTTGTATAGATGTGTTGCGGATACTCGGCTATTTCCATTCGCCATACGAATGGCACCGCCGAGTTGAGAGAGAGTTGAAGGATCGCCTTAGGATTTGCTAGAGAAGGGTTTCATTAGGCCCGTGTTTCTCCTCGGGAGCGCGGTATTGTTCGTGAAGAAGAAGGGCGACGCCGCGCATGTGTGTTGATTACAGCGGTGAACAAGGTGACCATTAAGAACAGATACCCTTCCTGGGATTGATGATTTGTTCGACCGGTTGCGAAGTGCGAGATGTTTCTCCAAGATTGATCCGCGATCGGGCTATCATCAGTGCGAAGTCGAGATGTGGATGTCCCTAGATCGCATTCCGACCGAGCACGGGCATTATGAGTTCATGGTCATGTCTTTTGGGTTGACCAATGATCCGGAGGTATTCATGGATTTGATGAACAGAGTGTTCAAACCATTATTGGACACTTTTGTGATAGTGTTCATTGATGATATCTTGGTTTATTCTCGCCAGAAAGTGAGCATGCGAGCATTTGGCTATCTTGGCCGATAGCTTCTCGAGACTGAACAGTTACGCCAAGTTTTCCAAATGTGAGTTTTGTTGACTTGATGGCGTTTCTTGGGCATATTGTCGGGTGATGGCATTCGAGTTGATACGCCAAGATCGAGGCGCCAGACTTGGCCTGACCTACTACTCCGGCTGAGGTTCGCAGCTTTACGGGCCTTGCGATATTATCGGGTTCGTTGAGAAGTTTGATTCTATCTCTCGCACCATTGACTAGGTGACTCGAGGCAGCCAAGTTCGATGGACTGATGCTTGTGAGCGTGGTTTCCATTCTTGAAGGAGAGATTGACGACCGCCTCGTTCTTACTCTTCCAGAGGTCCGCGGTTATGTCGTGTATTGTGATCGTCGTGCATCGGGTTGGGATGTGTTGATGCGGCATGGCAGGGTTATAGCATATGCATCCCGACACCAAGAAACACGAGAGAACTACCCCACCCATGATTTGGAGTTAGCGTAATTCACGCTTTGAAGATCTCGAGGCACTATTTGTATGGGATTCACGTGGATATTTATACGGACCACAAGAGCCTCCAAAGATATCTTCACCAGAGGAGCTGAACTACGGCGAGGCGGTGGTTAGAGTTGCTTAAGGATTACGATGTTGATATCTGTACCACCCGGGAAGGCCAATGTCAGGCAGATGCTCTTAGTCGTAGGTCGATGGGAGCCTATCGATGTGCTAGAGAGAGGGACATGGTTCGTGATTTGCATCGATTAGCGAGCCTTGGTATCCGCTTGATTGATTCGATAGCGGTGGGGTTAGAGTTCGTGAGGTTGCCGAGTCTTCCATCGCCGGCGAGGTGAAGAGGCAACAGCCGAGGATCGGCTTTGATTCGATATCGTGATACGCCTCTTCGTGAGGCAAGGGTCCTTGAGGTAGCACTGATGGGGTGCTAAGGTTTGAGGGCGCATGTGTGTTCCAGATGTTTCGTGACTTCGCAGAGTTCTTGGGGAAGCACACGGCGCGTTACTCTATCCATCCGGTCGCATCAAGATGTACCACGACCTTAGATCTGTATTGGTGGGATGGCTTGAAGAGAGCGTTGCGAGTTCGTAGCTCGCCCGTGTTGTCGCAGTGAAGGTAGAGCACCGAGGCACGGTGGTTTGTTACGCGATTGAGATCCCGACCGGAAGTGGGAGGTAATCAACATGGACTTCATCACGGGATTACCTCGCACTCGCAGGAGACATGATTCTATATGGTTTATCGTCGACAGTCGAAAATCAGCCCACTTTCTTCCCGTCCGACGACTTTTGGTGAGATTATGCCGGACTTTACATCCGAGAGATCGTCGATCGCATGGAGTCCCTACTTCGATCATATCGCAGAGGAGCCCGGTTACGCTAACTTCGGAGGTCCTTCCAGAGGGGTTTAGGGACGCAGTGAGCTCGAGTATCGCATTTCATCCACGCACAGACGACAGCAGAGCGCACTATCCGCACTCTCGAGGATATCCGCGAGCCCGTGTTATTGACTTCATGGTAGTTGGGAGGATCATTTGCCTCAGTTGAGTTCATGTATAATAATAGCTACCACTCCAAAGATTCGATGGCGCCTTATGAGGCCTTGTATGGGAGGAAGTGCAGATCGCCATAGGTTGGTTCGATGTGGGCGAGGTGCAGCTAGTGGGACCAGATTTGGTGCAGCAGGCAGTGGATAAGGTGAATCTTATTCGAGAGCGGCTATTGACAGCTCAGAGTCGACAGAAGTCGTATGCAGATCATCGTCGTCGGCATCTTGAGTTCGAGGTTCATGATTGGGTTTTCCTAAAGGTGTCACCCATGAAGGGTGTGATGAGATTTGGGAAGAAGGGGACACTCACCAGGTACATCGGGCCGCTTCGCATTGTCCGCAGGTAGGCAAGGTTGCTATGAGTTGATCTGCCGTCCGATCCGGAGGCGGCATCCGGTTTTCACGTATCTATCTTTGAGGAGATGTATCGGATCCATCTAGGTGCACCCGATTGACGATGTCCAGTGACCGAGGGGTTATCGTATGAGGAGATTCCCATAGCGATAGTCGATCGTCGAGTTAGGCGTCTGACGGCGGACGGGCTTCCGCAAAGTCTTGTGGCGAACGAGCTCGAGAGGAGATGACGTGGGAAGCCGGCGAGGACATGAGGCGTAAGTATCCTCACCTATTCCCACACCTCGGGTAATTCACTTTCCTACTTGTAAATTTTCGTTATCGTTTATGCCTAAGTGTTGTTTTGTGGCCGCGTGTGGCATTTGCAAACCGCTTAAGTTATGAAGAATCTTATCGTTAATCGTCTTGAGAAGGAACATTCGACGAATGTTTCTAAGGAGGAGAATGTAATACCCGTATTTCAGTATGTACGTAAGGGAATACGCATAAAAGTTTGGCCTTAGTTAGCCTCGACGTTTTCTTTTGTACACAACTCACTAAAAGAATCGCTTTCCGACGAAACGTTTCCACACTTTCAGAGTAAATTCCGGCTATGCCATTTCTTATTTTGCGGATTTTTCCGAGACGAAACATTTTGGACCAACGGAGGGTGACATGTGTCACCTCACATTGGAAGCAAGTGGGGTGGCTTTGGACGATCAGGCCCAAGAGGGTGTTGGCCTGGCCGATTGGTTCCTTGCTTAGGCCTTGTTTTGGGCCATCTTTTGTTGAGTGTTTTGTGGAGTGTTGTGTGGAGTAGGGGTTAGGGTGCACTTGGCTTGATCTTGGCCTTACACTGGCCTTGCACTTGTCTTCATCTTGGCCATTGGTTGGCCAAGGCTTGAGCTATAAATACCTCTTGAGATGAAGAGTTCTTCATCCACAAAAGCTTTCCAAGTCTAAAAATCCTTCCTCTCCCTTTGTAGCACCGTCCAACACCCCCTCCTCGAGAAGCTTGGCCGAGGCTACCCCACCCCTAGCCTAGCCGAAACCTACCCCTCCCTTGGTAGAAAAGTTGCCTTCTTGTTTTGTTATAATGCCCAAAATACCCTAGCCCAAATACCTTAGTACTTAGTAGAAGTTGTGAAGAACTTCTAAGGTTTCCTGAGCATACAACTTAGAGCAAAACCTTGCTCAGCGCGACTTTTCTAGGATATTATTGGGCTTACCGAGGTAACTAATCCTAACCCTCTTTGAATTAGAGAATACTTATTGTTGTAGAATAAGAATAAGTATAAATACTTAGAAGAATAATCAAACCAGACTTACATGGGACTGTTTTCACATGAGACTTATATAGCTCACTGCAGGGAAGTTTTGCCCGACTTACAGTAATTATGAACCCTCTGTTTAGAATGACCTTGAGTAGTCTTTGATAGATATCTGTGACTATTATAGTCGACTCTGCTGCGACATATTCAACTTGGTGGTTTTATTGAGAAGGTATGTGATTCTTCCTAAAGCATGATATTTTACAATATATAGTACGGTAGACGCATACGTGTTAATGAATAATACTTACTAAGAATGCCTCACGCTTAAGCTTTGAATAACAAAGAACTGAAAACATTTCAAAAGAATACTGAATCATTTTTAACAGAAGATAAATATTTGGTTTTTAAAACAAAAGCTTAAGAGTTATACTAGCTTTATGGGAAGTTAGGTATAAAAACTTAAGATAAAAAGGAACTGCTTACTTGTTTGTTTATAAAAGCCTTGTATTGATTTACGTTAAGTGTAGTAAGATTTGTGTGATAAGTAGACATATTATGATGCTACCTGGGTTAGTTTCTTGAATTGTTGTGCTTACGTTGCTAACCGGTAAGTCCGTTGTACTGTTATTGTATCACCTACCCTCGATCGTTATATCAGGGCTTGCCTCTTGATGCGTGGTCTATACGACTATGCGATGCTGTGAGAGACTATGCGAGCAGTGGTATGCTCCGTGATTGATCATTCCGGTGTTTAGCCTGACGCGGGGATTCCTATGCGCGTCTGCTGAGACTATGCGGTCTTTTGAGGCTATGCGTCTGCGAGCCTAGGCGGATGTCGGGTTGGCTGCCCGACGCGGGAATACCTACGCGGTGCATGTGTGACCTATGCGGGCTGCGGAAGTCCAGGACTAGGCACGCAGAATGATACTATGGGCGATCGCCTTGCTTCGATCATTCGCGCCTAGAATAGACTGCTATGCTTTTCCTATTACTGTTGTTGTTTGTGATGTGACACTATGTGCAATTGAACTGATTGTATTTGTGAAAAGTTTTTAAATACTTTGATTTTATTCCAGTTCTTTATAGTTTCACATACTTGGTACTGTTATCGACCTCCTTCTGGGGCCGCTCATGCCGCAGGTAAGGGCAAGCAGTGCTAGATCCACATTCCTAGGATCTCTACGTTGGTGTGAGCTCCATCCTTTCCGAGGCTCTACTTGGGTATGATCTCCTGTTGTAGATAGTTTTATGCATCCAGGTATGGCGGCCCCGTCCCGCCATAGTTGTATATTTCCTTAGAGGTCCGTAGTCTGCTTGTACAAGATCGATGTAATCGCTAAACCATGTTTTTATATATATGCCGAAAGGCGTGTTTTCACTTAAGCGTGTTCTATTGTATAAACTGTTTCATGTCTTGCTTTATATTTCCGCTGATTACTCTGATGTATGACTACTTGGGTGCCCCGGTAAGGCACCAGTCACGGGCCCTGGAACGGGTCGTGACATTTAGCTCCTCCTTTCGACGTTCCTATCCACTCCAAGCAATCCTTAGAAGCTCATGAACAACTCAGCTTCAAGTTCCAACTTCAAAGTCGAAGAACCTCTTAGGTTTTCGCCTTGCGACTAATACGAAAACACCACATTTCCGGGATCTTTCTATTGAGAAACACTTACAATACCCTTAGGTACCTTGGTTTAAGGTGGGGAGATTATTGGACAAAAATTGAAAATTTTCCTTCTTGAAAATACCTCAAAGCCGAGAGCTACATAAGAGCTCTTCAAGATTTCTTTTGAAATTTTGCTAAGTGTGGAGCTTGTCTTGCACTAGCATACAATATATAACATGATGGAGGGTTAAGATTAGCACAATTGTGTGGCTTGGATGAGTTTCACATGGATCAAGTCTAGGTGGCCTTTGACTTAGTCAACTTTGTCAAGCTTCAAGACTAGTAAGACTTGGTCATTTAATTTATGGTCAAATGACCATTCTAACCATGACAATTTCGTCCATGACCATAAGGGGGGTGACACGTGTCGCCCTCCCGTTCGTCGCAATATTTCGTTTCCGACCAATTCCAAAAATTCCGACAAACTTTTACTCGTCTCAAATCTTAACATTTTTGAGTTCTTACGTACGTCCTTATAAACATATCCTGGAATTTCCGGGGTGTAACATTCTTCCCCCCTTAGAAACATTCGTCCCCGAATGTTCTTTCGGGAGTCAAACTTAAAGATAGCGACATTATTCTTTTACAACCCCTACGTACCAATATTACCACACGAGGCCACATAACAATACGCATACTAAAATGTCGTGAACCCCATGTGTCAACGCTTGTTATCCGAATAAAGCTTGTGACTCTAAGCTTACTAATAATCTTTCGGATAAGCTTCGCTTATCCACGGCCACGAATCAAGTTCGACCAAATAACTGAACCTCGCCTATGTCGAACCATCCAACCGGCGATCTACACTTTCTTACATACAAGGCCTCAAACGGGGCCATCTGAATACTGGAAGGGTATCTGTTATCGTACGCAACACAACAAGAGGCAATTAACCCTCCCGGCTATTTCTGAAATCAATAACACAGGCCCGCTACCTATCCCCAAATGCCTGGATAGTACGCTCTGCCTGTCCGTCGGTCTGAGGGTGTAATGCAACACTGAGACCCACCTGCGTCCCTAAAACCCTTTTGAAAAACCTCCAGAAGTTATCTGTAATAGAGCTCATCTGTCTGACATCATAAACGTAGGAACCCCGTGCAGTCTCACAATCCCCCTGCTATAAAAGCTAGCACGAACCTCAGCCGAGTAAGTGGTCCTAACCGGAAGAACACGGTTGGTTTCGTCAGCCTATTTACCATGACCCCCAGGGAGTCGCACTTCCTCTGGGTACGATGCCACCCTGTAACAAGATCCATATTAAATACCTCTCATATCTAGGTTGGGATTTCAATCGCCTGCAATAGCCCACTGGGCTTCTGGTGCACAACCATGACCTGCTACTAACTCGTACACTAAGCAGTAAACTCTGCAATGTCCTTTTTCCGGTCATCTTACCCATTCATACCTCTGAGGTTACGACACAACGTAGTCGACCCCGAACAATTTGAGCAATAAGCACTGTATGCCTCCCCTATAACCTGCTGACTAGCCCTGCAGCACTGGGTACACACAATCTATCCTCATCTCCCAGCACCTCATCCGGTGCTACTCTAACAGGCTCTTCTCTTCTCGGAGAGCCGTATTTCGATACCGCATCATAACTGGATCCTCATACTGTCGCCTCCTTACCTCCCCAACGACGGGAGACTCGGCAACCTCTCGGATCTAAACTTCGTTAACCTTGGAAACAAATAATCGAACCCCTAGGCTCGGTAACTGAAGGATCTCACGGACCATATCCTGTCTATCCGCTGCCTATCCGCGGACTACCCTTAGTCCACGACAAAGAGTATTCAGAATCGTCTTGCTTTCCGGATGGTATAGGATATCAATATCACAATCCTTGAATAACTCTAACCACCATCTGCCGCAAATTCTCACGCCTCGGGCAGATATACCTAGGAGGCTTTTGTGGTCCGCATAAATATCCATATGAAGTCTAATATACGCCATGCCCCAAATCTTCAAGGCATGATTTAACCGCCGCCAAATTTCTAAATCGCGAGTGGCGTAATTTCTTTCCCGCTTCCCTAACTACCGGAAAACATAGGATCTATCTCATCGGGTTGCGTCATACAAGACACAACCTAGCCTAACACCCAACGTGTTATCATAATAACCTAACCTCTAGTCTCACAAGAGGTTAGAATCAGTAGTCGAGGTCAACTTATCTGTCAATAACTGGAAGCCTTTCTCATTCCTGCGAAATATTCGTATCCTTAATCTCACTTATGGTTCTGCTTTCCCTTTCTCTGGTAACCAAAATTGGTCACTAAACTTAGATTTGATTCCTTTGCTTGCCTCACGGCTAAGACTTACTGTCAATCACATTTTAGGGGGGGGGGGGATTTCCTTGATCTCGTCAAGTAGTAACCTGATTTTTCCTTCCCCAGTTGCAGAGCCTATAGCTAGGTGTTACCACATTTCCTCGAAATGTTCTTACTTCCCATTATTTACTACCGGTCTTTACACTAGTCTGGGGTAATCATATCTCGTGCAACCTACATTTATATCTTTACGATACTTCCTCGACCGATTCGTACGTCGTTCTTAATTACCCCAACACAACACTTTTCCCACGGTTATCTACAACTGTAACCTATGGCATGACGATACCGAAGACCTTACCAGTCTTATATCCTTCGTCTAACAACATGGGTACACGCAACCCCATAATACGCAAAACTGTCCTTTTACGTGGGGAAGAGAACTTATCTCCCTTTCTTAAACTTTCCTTGGAGTCACAACCCTAATCACAGGGTCCTCTTGCGGTCCAGTAATTAGCTAATCATCACGCACCGCCCTTAAGTTCGTGTAGATTTTTCCAACCTACCAAAGATGCCTCGACTTTCACGGCAAAGACCGTACTTATTTTATCCTAGCCTTGCACATTTTCCTGAAATTATCCGGAAGGTCGTGGCCCTGACCGCCACACCAAACCAACCCCAAGTACCTGCTAGTGCACTTAACATAAATTCCTTCAAATTCAGTTATGCCAAAGAAGAAAGAGTAATTCACTGGTTACCACCACTTCTCTTCCTTTCCACTCGATGGCAACCGCTTATCGAACCGCATCGAATCAATCTCTCTCAGTAGTCCATGTTGGCATAACAAGAGGCCAACTAGTCCGCACTGTAATAACCTCAATATGCGTCATAACTCGCTAGGTTCTGCTAGGGTCCAACGATCAGATCGTTACGTAATTATTATCTACCCGCCATTACCACCCAACACCTACTGCAGTAGTCTCTCGAAAGGTTCATGGATTCAGCTTTATTTCTTTACACTTGGTTGATCTCTTTTCACCGGTCGATTTCTTCCCGCACTCCCAAACTTATTTTAGCGCATATACATAGCCTTCATATCGATCCGGTCTCCAATCTGAGTTACTAGATTAAACAATACAAGGCCCATTCCGGCTCACAACCTGGTTCGTCGGAACACATCCACGAACCCGTAAAATGGTTAACTAAACTTGGGCCTCGCACTGCGTGACCTGTCACGTTAAGTGACTACTACCAACTGATCCCATTTCATTTCAAGCTATGGGCCCCTTAATAGATCCCCAACCCGACTCGGCGTCGTATTTCACTCTTTCCTTGGTCCGTCTTAACCCTTTACTACCCGAGAAGGCCTTATATATCTAAGGTCTCGGTGGTTATCAACATTCTTAGGCTCGCAATTTCCATGCTCCAAGCCTATCTTATCACCTCGTGAATCGGTACAAAACTTCTCGTAATACCATAATCGTGTTGTCTGACCACAACAACCATACTTTCTTCGTCCGGATCTCGCTTGTACAATTCCCTTAAGCATACCAATGAGCTTAAGTTACTAACATAGTCTTCCACTTAGTCTCTTAATAATAACTTCTTAGGGTCCACTACCTTTTCCGATAACTCATCATTTCCTAATTATCTCAAATTAGTCGTACAACCTTGATGAGAATTCATTAAACTGTTTCATACCTTCCCGGTATTTATTTAGCCCTTACCAAATCCTGGTAATCTAAAATCATCCTAGGCAACACATATGTGACCCCCAAACACAAATCCGTATAGTTGTATGTCACAATACCAACTATACTACAAACATTACCTACCTGGATACGCCATCCACCTAATCCTTCCTGGTCATCACGCTTTCTCGTAGTGCAAACAATCATAATCAGGAGAGACGACCCTAACCATACAGCTCTATTGCACGATCTTAGAGTGAGAAGAATGGAAACCAATACTAAATGCCCTGCAGCCTCCTGATTATAGATGTGGTGCACAACACACCGATAATCAAGACTCTACTAGACACGGTCTGTAGACACTTTCCGAGGACTAACTGCTCTGATACCACTTTTGTCACGACCCGACCCCGGTCCCGCGACTGGTGCCCTACCTGGGCACCCATGTCAGGTATACATCAGAGAATAGCAGCGGAACATACATATAAACTTAGACAATAAACAACAACAAGCTAGCCGATAAGGCCACCTTCCGTAAAAATATACTCAATCCAGAAAATAGAACAGTACATTTTTTTCTTTACAACCCAATCCACAATGTGACTACAGACCTCTAAGAATAACAACTTTGGCGGGACAGGGCCCCGCCATACCCCTGAATGTACGACAACCGACAATGCCAGGGATAAGCCTCCGGAATAAAGGAGCTTCTCAACAATTAACGAAAGTTGATCCTAAGAGCGAGGATCAAGAACTGCACTTCTACTGCGGCATAAACGCACTTCGGCGAGGTCGACAACATGTACCAAATATGTGGAACTGAAAGTACTGTAATGAAATCATAAGTATATAATAAAACCGGAGACATGTATGATAGCTCAATAAACAGTACACTGTGCCTTACTAAACAATGAGAGTAAATAGGAGTATACTTACAATATAAAATAGGAAGCTCACGATCAAAGCAAGACCACCCGCCCGCAGTGTCATTAAGCAATCCCACTCCTGGGACTATTTCACCCGCATAGATCACGTGGACCCGCGTGAGGTATTCCTCGCATGGGACTATTTCACCTGCATAAGCCCTTACGGACTCGCATGAGGTATTCCTCGCATAGGCTGGACCCGCCCGCATGGGACTATTTCACCCGCATAAGCCCTTACGGACTCGCATGAGGTATTCCTCACATCGTGGGTAGCAAATCCACGGAAATATGCAATGCCACAATCCCGGGGAATGACCCCGCAACGAATATTATATCACTAGCACAAATCTGGCTATCACACATAACATAAGCACTACCGGTTTATCATACAATATATAAGCAAGTTAAGAAATCCCCTAACTTTCAAGGAGTTAGAGAGAAGTTTCTCTCACTAAGGAAAACGCTCTCAACGTTTTGCCTTAGTTGCTCCTTAGGTTGTTCTTCCCCCCCATGTTTAACGATTACACCCTAATGGTTTGAAGTTTTCAGTTCTCAATATGAAGAAATCTAAACGTTATACACGTTCCAGCAATGATTCAGGAGGCTCAGGAAGTTCAACGAAGGCTAGAACAAGGAAAAAGAAAAAGAATGGAGGCAGTCCTATTATTGACGAAGAAGTTCTCATTCCGGCAATTTCGGACCCTTCTGTGTTGGTACATGTCAAGCCAGACTCACGTATCCCTCTGGAGAATGTAGTAGATGATGCTACGCTCCAAAAGATTCATGAATGGGCAAAAGCATTGATCTGTAGAACTTGGATATTAGGATATTTGAAGGCGGAAACTTACGTTACTATGGTGGTCGATCCTATCACGGTCAATGGTTGATTCCGGATTACCACGAAAGAACAAGGCGCTTGGCAGCTCTAGTACCCCAACACTACGAAAATTTGCTCGCATGCCGGAAAAGGATAATTTCGGTCGATAACGTGAATGAGGCACAAAGGCGATGGCTCACTCGGCCGAACAGGGTATGGGCGCGGGTCGGTTAAAGACGGTCGTGGATGTCAACGGGTCCGAGGCTATCCAAGTTTTGCATGATTCCAAGTCAAGATAGCATTGATGATGCTCACATTCCCAAAGAATCGATGAGCCAAAGCTCCTAACATTATTGCCGAAACGATGTGACCCTCCCATTACTGGTCGACGTGGGTCTTAATGCTAAGGCGGTATGGCGGGTGTCCATACATCGAATACACACCAAGAATGTTAATTTCTAGGTCGATCTTTGGGCTCGAGGAAGTCTCCATCCTCAAGAGCCTCGCATTAATTACGCGAGCCAAGGCGTCTCAATTAAATGCCGGGTACCAACGAGCCTCTTCCAATTACGGATCTTTATGACGATCGACACTAAGGCGGGCAAGAGGACACCCATGGAACATTGATTACCCCCATTATTCAACGAGCCAAGTCGGTTGTGGGACAAGTTGCCTCGCATTAATATTGTGGAGCGAGGCGTCACACTTTAAGGCTTGGTACCAAGGAGTCTCTCTCAGGGGCGGGACTTAATGATGATCGACTACCAAGGCGGGTCGCGGGCACTCATGGGTCTTTTATTATTCCCGCAATACAAGGATTAAAGTCGGTTGAGGGAAACAAAACGAATTCTATTCCCGAGCCTAGGAACTACAACGCCTTTAATAACACGGAGCCAAGGGGTGCAGATAAATGTTTCGATCCAATGCGCCTCTCGTGTAGTTAGACACCAACCCCTAATTCACTAAGTGTAACCGATGATGTCTTCCTCTTTAGGCAAGCAGCTTGAAGGAGCAAACATCAAGAACTTAAATAAACTGTTCGCCTTTAGCTCTTCCTTGAGCACGAGCATAAACTTAAACAAACACCCTCTCTCAACCAATACCCCCTCACTACTACCTGATTTACTCAACACCACACCTCTTCTTCCTTCCCTTCCTTCTCTACCTACCAAAACCCGAGACACTTTCCCTACCCTACCAAATGGCACGCGTATTCTTTCTCCCAACGCGGGTCCAAGCACAAATCATTCTACCTCCCCCCTCTGTCCTTACCTCCTGAAATGCCTCCCTATGATTTACACACAAATGCTCCTTCAAAACCATATCAAACCCCACCCGCGGACACTACTCCTAAGAATCACCCCCCGAATCATGGCAAAGGTCCCACCCCTCCAAAGAAGACTTATGCAGAGTCTCATGGTACTAGGATTGAAGCAAAAGGAATGAAGTTGCAATTTATTGAACAGCAAGGTAAGGAAGTAGACATTGAAGTGGAGGATGAAGTCCCATTCATAGAAACTTGGGGTTATTGCTTAATTGGTTGCTTCACGGGTCCCTTCCCGGGAAGAGAGGCGTTGAACACCATTGTGAAGGGATGGGGAGTGAAATGCCGTATCATACCATATGGCAAAGGTTGGACAGTGTTCAAGTTCATGACGGAGGAAGAGCGCACTAATGTACTTCATGGTGGCCCTTATATGGTCTACGGGAAGACTATGATGCTCAAAGCTATCAATAAAGGAGTTCTCATAACGGATGAGTTGTTTATGGACATTCCTATTTGGGTCACTTTCCTGACATTCCCTTTCCATCCGAGTGCAACGGGCCTTAGTAAGATTGCTTCCCGTGTTGGAATACCTCTTTACACGGATCAATTCACTAAGGAAAGATCTAAAATGAACTATGCTAGAGTTCTTGTAGAAGTGAATGTCAGCAAGGAGCCTACAAGTGAGTTTATTGTCAATCTTCCCGATGGCAGAAGGTACACTCAAAGGGTTAACTATGAAAATTATCCGGACTTTTGCTTTCATTGTGCGGCTTTTGGACACAACCATATGAAGTGTAAAACTCTGGGATATGATGCCAACATGGATGCTGCTCCTAAGAAGCGCAATTCTGTGGTTCCTCCTTACAATAAGGAAGTTCCTACTTGTGCTAATGCCGGCAGAGGCGCGGATGGTGCCACTCCCCCCACACCTTATCCACCAACCTCCCTACATCCCGCAGATACCGACAACTTGATGGATATTGAAGATAATGAGCATACAACACCTCCTGGTCCCGGTTGTGCGCAGGATGCCCCGCATTCTGCGGCCCCGGTTTGGGTAATCCCGGCCCAAAGAACGTTGAAACCACATGCTTTGCCCTCTAGGCCCAGCTCACGGGAAGGCAATGCACAAGCTGATAGGGTGCGTTATAAGTCTATGCATTCTGATCCTGCAGTCCCTTTGAACCCGCAACCTTCCTTGGACGAAGGTACTAACACGGGTGTTAAGGGAGTGTCCTTGCCGGCGTCTAAGAGTGTTACCTTTGAACGCGGGGAGCATAGCTTGGCTGATACACACGCTATGGCTTCCGGCAGGAAAGATGATGGCGGAAAGAAGTTATGCCAAAGAAGTTCATGTCAGTGGCGTGGGAAGACTAAGGCAGAAAGCGCGAGTCTTTGGAAAACCTCCTTTGTTTCCTAATGAAAATACTTTGTTGGAATGTCCGCGGTCTTTGCGGACTAAGGGACAGGGCAGCCACGCAAGCTCTAGTGTGTAGTGTTATACCCCGTATTTCCAGAGTATGTACGTAAGGGAATACGTACAAAAGTCTAGCCTTAAAGATAAGCCTTGGACGTTTTTTTTGTGCACAACTCACTAAACGAATAGTTTTCCGACGAAACGCTTTCCCGCCTTTTGTTGGGTAAATTCCGGCTATGACATTTCTAATTTTTGCGGATTTTTCCGAGAGACGAAACATTTTGGACCAACGGGAGGGCGACACTTGGCACCCTCCCATTGATGGACTTGAAATCGTCCATTTGGACGATTTGGACAATGGTGAGCACGTTTTTTATGCCTTGTGCACAAGTCAAGGAGTTGGTAGGATATTTGTGTATAGTTAATCTTCACCTACACTTGCCTTGCACTTGTCTTAATCTTGGCCATTGGTTGGCCACTTCTGACCTATAAATACCCCTCAGAGATGAAGAGTTCTTCATCCACAAATCTTTCCAAGTCTTGAAAATCCTCTCCTCTCCCTTTGTAGCCTCTTTTCGTCCAACACCTCCCCCTCCCCTTGTGAAGGCCCTTGGCCGAATACCCCCCCCTCTAGCCTAAGAAGTTTGGCCGAGGCCCCCACTAGCCTAGCCACAACCTACCCCCCCTCCCTTGGTAGAAAAGTTGCCTTCTTGTATTTATAATGCCCAAAATACTAGCCCAAATACCTTAGTACTTAGTAGAAGTTGTGAAGAACTTCTAAGGTTTCCTCGGAGCATACAACTTAGAGCAAAACCTTGCTCAGCGCCGACTTTTCTAGGATATTATTGGAGCTTCTCGAGGTAACTAATCCTAACCTCTTTTGAATTAGAGAATACTTACTGTTGTAGTATTAGAATAAGTATTAAATACTTAGAAGAATATCACAGAATAGAATTGAATTACCACAGTAGAAGGGTTTAAAGAAGAATAATCAAATCAGATTTTACATAGAATTTGTTTTCACGATGAGACTTATATAGCTCACCTGGGTAGGGAAGTCGCCCAACTTTCCATAGAATTGTGAACCCTCTGTTTAGAATGACCTTGAGTAGTCTTTGATAGATGTCTGTGACTATTATGGTGACTCTGCGCGACATATTCAACTTGGTGGTTTTCACGAGAAGGTATGTGATTCTTCCTAAAGCATGATATTTTACAATATATATGATGCGGTAGACGTACATGTTAACCGAATAATACTTACGGCAATGCCTCACGGCTAAGCTTTGAATAACACTTACAATGAATGCCTCACGCTTAAGCCCGAATAATAAAGATCCGAAAGCATGTCATGAATAATCGAATCATTTTTAATGAAGAGAACTAATTGGTTTTTAAATGAAGCTTAAGAGTTATACTAGCTTTATGGGAAGTTAAGTATAACCACTTAAGATTGATAAAAGAAGCAGTTTGCCTATGTGTTTATATGACTTATATTGAATTGTGAAAAGAATAATAAGATGGTTTGATAAGTAGACACGATATGACGCTATGTGTGTTAGTGTCTTGTAACGCTTGTGTAAAAGAGTATTCTTGTTGTGCTTATGTTGTTAACGATAAGCCGTTAGGTTAGTGTAACATCACTCACCTCTTGACATATACAGGGGTTGGCGCCTCCGACGGGTAGACTGGTGATGCAGGACCATGATTCGAGAATACCTCACGCGGGTCCAAGGGACCTACGCGGAGCTACGGAGTTCAGGTTAGTGTGCGGGTTATACCTCACGCGGTCCATGTGGCCATGCGGACGACGAGTCGGGGCGATGCCGAGTAGCTACCACCGATGCGGGGTTATATACCCTATGCGGGCCTATGTGATTGGCCTACGCGGACTACGAGTCCGTGATTAGGCTTGCATGGTGATACTACGGGCAATGGCCTGCCGATCATTCGCGACCTAGAAAAGACACATTACTGCTTTACCTATCACGCTCTTGTTTGTGATGTGGCACTATGTGCGGTTCCTTGGTTGTTTTATACATACTTGCAAAGCTGTTTTTTAAATGATATGTTTCATTTAAGTATTTCTGATTTCATATACTTAGTACTGTTGTCTTGACCTCCTTGGGGCTGCGTTCATCTGCGGTAAGGGCAAGCAGTGCTAGATCCACATTCTTAGGATCTACGTTGGTGTCGGGAGCTCCATCTTTTTGGAGGCTCTACTTTTGGGTATGATCTCCTGTTGTAGATAGTTTTGTACAGATCGAGGGTATGGCGGGGCCTGTCCGCCATAGTTTTATATTTCCTTAGAGGTCTGTAGTCATGTTGTGCGATGTCGGATGTAGCGCTAAACCATGTTTATATATATACGAAAGCGATGTTTTCTCACATAAACTATGTCTTATTTTATAAACCGATTCATGTCTTGCTTTATATTTCCGATTACTGATGTATGACTACTTGGGTGCCGGTAAGGCACGATCCACGGGCCAGGCAGTCGTGACAAAAGTGGTATCGAGCGATTAATCCTCGGACAGTGTATACAGACCGTATCTAGTAGAGTCTTGCTTATCGGTGTGTTGTGCACCACACCAATAATCAGGAGGCTATAGGATATTTAGGATTGGTTTCCATTCTTCTCATTCTGAGATCGTGCTTTAGTGTGTTATAGGTTGGACCCTCTAACGTATTCCTTTCATGCTGATTATGCCTCCACGTAAGGCAACCGGGCCCGAGAAGGCAAAGCGTAGAGGCTGCTAGCAGACACCCAGAGTCACGAGGCTCGTGCCCAGTCTATACGAGCGGCGAGTTCTATGACGCCGCCCGGCCCAGCGAGACCACGGTACCCGCCTCGGCCCCACGGCTGGGGCGGAGAGTTAGGAAGCGAGATAACCCGACTATTGGCTAAAGTTGTGGCCGACGAGGATAGGTTTGGACGCGGCGATTCGATTCGGCTCGGCTCGATCGCTGTGGTGCACCCTAGCGTATAGTGCGAGACTACGAGATTTCTTGAGTTGTAGCGCGAGTTTCTGGTGGTCAGGAGGATGATCCGCAGGAGTTCATCCGTCGGCTTGAGAGGATCATGCGGGTGATCAAGGCCTCGAGCGAGTTTGTGACGCCGGTTCGCATCGGCTGCGTGATACCGCAGTCGATTGGTTTGATTCATGGGAGTTATCCCGAGGAGAGCACGCGCCCCCAGCTACTTGGGATGAGTTCTCAGAGGCTTTCCTCACTCACTTCTTGCCTCCACAGATGAGGAGGGCGCGGGCTGATAGATTTTTACTGCTGAGGCAGAGAGGACGCACCGTCAGGGAGTACAATGTTGAGTTTGATTCTTTGGCTCGATATGTCCCAGCATTGGTGGCAGATATGGAGGATAGGGTGCACCGCTATGTCACCGGGCAGACGACTACATGGCCGAGTCTTGTGCGGGTGTGGCTCTTCACTGGTATGGATATTACTCGCATGCAGCTCACGCCTTGGATGCGAGGCCTTGGTCGGCGAGTGGGCACAGCAGCGAAGAAGGCCGGGGCGGGGTCTTACGGTGGCTATCGTGGTGGCGGCCTCGCAGATCTAGATTTGCACCACAGCCCGGCAGAGCACTCCTGCCGTCTCAAGACAAACCGAGTATTCGAGGGCGCATCGGGCCCGGACTTGAGATGTCGAGTAGCGAGGTATCGCCGTCAGGACCACCCGCCGGTGTGGCGTCACGGTAGATCCCACTTCGGGATTTGTTGTGATACGGGAGTTTGTTTCAGTTGTGGCCAGCAGTGTCACTATGCGATGAACTGTCCGACCAAGGCGATCTTGATGGTAGGGTCACCTGGGTTCTTTCACGTCTTCCGTCTCCTGATTACTCGCCCGGGCGGTACTCGTGGGTCAGTTGCGGCGGTCGTGGCTCGGGTCGATTCTAGCGGTCCTCGAACCGCATTTATGCTTTGTCGGCCGACAGGATCGTGAGGCCTCACCGATGTCGCCACAGTACCTTATCGGTTCTGGGTTTGATGTGTATGCTTTGATAGATCCGGTTCTACTGTCCATATATCTCCACTTGTTGCTAGTAGGATAGGGATAGAGCTCGTGTCCATAGACCTTTTTCGAGGTAGCTACGCCATGGGTGATTCGGTGGTAGCTCGGCGGGTATATAGAGCTTTTCTGTGACTATTTACGATCGTCGGACCTGGCGACTTGATAGAGTTAGAGATGATTGACTGACGTGATCACGGGGATGGATTGGCTAGCTTGCTACGCCAATGTCGCAGAGAGAGAGTAATGCAGTTCGATTCTGAGGCCGGTTGTTGAGTGGGAGCACGCGGTATCGCCGAGAGGTAGGTTTATTTCCTACCTCGAGGCTAGGAAGATGGTGCGAGAAGGGTATATCTACCATCTCGCTCGTGTGTTTGATCTTGAAGGCTGCGGTACAGATTTTCATCGGTTCGATAGTCACGAGTTCCCAGACGTGTTTCGGATGACCTCCGGTATCCCTCCCGAGAGGAGATTGTTATACCGCGTAGTTCGAGGTATGTATGCGAGGGCGTGCGTGCGATCATGCACGAGAAAGATGGAAAGGAAGAAAGAGGCGATTTTTCCACGGAAAAGTTTCCGGTTTTGTGAAGGAAAAAGGTTAGTTAATGGGAATTGGATTCCCAGTTTGGTATTCGGACTTCTGGAATATTAGAGAATTATGGAATTTTATTTTTGGAAATGGTCACGTGGGGCCCACGGGAGAAATTTACTTTTGTAGAACCACTTTGTTTTGAGATTTTGGCCATTGTGGATATTTCGGAAGATGTTTTATTTTGGGCCAATAGAAGGGTGACACGTGTCACCCCGCCTAGTGGCTCGCCGAATTGGCATTTGTGCACAACACGGTTAAGTCGTTTTTCGAAACGTTTTACATAACTGCGAAGGAAAATTCGGCTATGTCTTTTCTTATTTTGCGGATTTTTCCAGAGACTAACATTTTGGACCAACGAGAGGCGGCACTGCACCTCTCATCAGTGGGCAAGGTGGGCGATACTTGGACGAAATGGGGATGTCAGTGGTAGATATTTTGGTAGATATTTGTGAGGTTTTAAGGAGTAGGGACTAGGGGCACTTGGGCATATCTTGGCCCTACACTTGTGTAGCACTTGGCTCAATCTTGGCCATTGGTTGGCCTTGGCTTCAGGCTTATAAATACCCTCTCCCTTTGATGAATTCTTCATCCATTCCTAAATGTTTCTAAGTGTAAAATCCTCTCCTCCTTGTGTTGAGTTCGGCCAGGGCCTCCCCTTGTGGCCGAGCACTCCACTCTAGGGTGCTAGTAGGAAGTAGTGCCTCTCCAGAGTTGCTAGTGGGTACCCCTGCTAGTTGTTTCGTATAATACCCACTTTTTGTGGTGTAGAAATACTCTCAAAAGTATTGTTATAATGCCCAAATTACCTTAGCCAAATACCTTGTAGTATTCTAAGGTTATACTATCTGGCAGGAAATACTATTATACTTCCCGTCGGTCCACAAAACCGAAACCCTAGGAAAATCTCCATAGTCCGTTGGAGTATTGTGTAGAAGTTGGTTAGAACTTCTAAGGGTGGTTTAGATCGGGTTGGGCGCGGGTTGAGCTAAACTTTGCTAAGGATCGACATTAAACTCGGATAATTATGGGCTTATCGAGGTAATTATCTTGCCCACTGTTGTAATTAGAAATTACATGTTGTTAGATTATATAGTTAAGTATACTATATATAGTCTTGAACGTAGTTATCGGCAATGTCTTTTGACTTAAGCTGAATAATACTTTCGGCAATGTCTTGCGACTTAAGCTGAATTTAAAGAAAATCTTGAATTGTAATTACTTAGGGCTGTATTCTGATGACTTGTGTAGTAGTACCGTGGAGTAGAATTGTACTGTTAGGGTTAGATGTATAACCTCTTGGTTGGCTTGGTAGCGGCCAGTGAAGGAGGAGATTCTGTTTGCGGGGAAGTCTTTGCGAATTTTACGTAGAATGTTCACGATAAGATCTTAATGTTAATAAGCGCCTTGTGGCCTTATAGGTTGAAGTACTACGTGTGGCGCGTTACTTGGCTTTAGGAGTAGCCGCGGTTGGGAGTACTTGAGCGTTTTGCTATTAGTCGATACTCGTCGCGAGGTATGTGAACCTCTTCCTATCTCTTCTAGCATGATATGTGTGAACTATGTAGTACTTGACGTCACATGTGCTAAATGTGTTTGAGTGGTTTAAAACATAAAGTGTTATAACCGCTTTATGGGAAGTTGGTTATAACGACTTTATGTTAGTAAGAAAATACATGTGGTTTTAAAAGGTAGCGATTTGAACTTTAAGCGGCTTGTTATATGATAAGAAAGAACTTGAAGTATTTCAAAAGATTTTTGAATCATTTTGAAAGGAGAAGTAATACTTGGTGTTTGAAAACTTAAGAGTTATACTAGCTTTATGGGAAGTTAGGTATAACGGCTTAAGAATGCTTTACTGATTTCGGAAATCAGAATGTGTATCGACAAACCACTGCAGCGTTAATAAAAGGAAATGTTTTGAATAAGTAAGTATTATTAAAACTGTGAGAAACTTCCATCTGCATGTAAGCTAAGATGAGACAAAATGATATTTCCTAGATCATGGCTGCTGTAATAAGATTGTTATAAACAAGAATATCCTACTCACATATAAGGCTTATGTTTCTCCGATTGTTTAAAAGAGAATTATATTCTTAAATGAATAAAACTATGAATTCTGAAACCTTTCTAAAATAAGAAACGTGAACATTTGATATTAGGCAAACTTGGACGCTTGGAAAATAATGTTGTTACTTGATTTTACAAAGGTAAGAGTTTTAGTTTTCTTAAAGGATAGTCACTCTATTTTATACTACGGGTATTGTGTGACTTATGTGAAGAAACAGATCTTTAAAGATTTAATGTGTGAAGTACTTTGGGGTTAGATACAGAACTTGTTAGTAGAAAGTACCTTGTGTGAATACTCTATTGTATTGGTTCGTGATAGCCTTGTAAATACTTTCTTGTTGATTTGAGAAGTAAACATGTTGGGATGCTACGTGTGTTAGTGTCTTGTGATGTTAGTGTAAAGGGGTTTTTCCCTCGACTGCGCTTAAAGTTGTTTGACTATCAGCCGTTATGTTGGTATTGTACCACTCACCTTGACTTGTGTTCCGGGGGTTAAGCTGCCCTCCGATGCGGGGTAGACTCAGGCGGTCTGGGACCATGATTCGAGAATACCTCATGCGGGTCCAGGGGATCCATGCGGAGCTACGGGAGCTCCAGGTTAGTGTGCGGCCCTTGTGGTCATGCGGTCGCGTGGCCATGCGGATCGCGAGTCGGGCGATCTTGGGGAGTAGCTACCCGACGCGGGGTTATACCTCACGCGCCTATCGGGCCTATGCGGTGCGGAGAGTTCGTGGCTAGACGCGCACATTTGATCTGCGGGCGGTGACCAACTTTTATCATGTGGATGCAGAGCAGATATCATGACACGACTTATGACCTTTGCTGCGTAGGTGTTAGTAGTCGGTTATGCCTTCGTACTTACCCTGTACCGTTTTATTAGGACACAGGTGGGACCTGGTGTTCATGTGTATTCATTGGTGCTTGTATATCATAAACTGCCGGCAGTGAGGAAGGTATTCCACGGGCACGATTGATGTGGTGGGCGTGAGACCCATTGTTAAATTGGTGATGGTCGAGGCGTGAGTCCCGACTTGACATATCGCTTATTTATAGTGAGCGTAGTTTGGTTATCATACATGTCTCCGCTTTGTATAGACTACTATGATTTCATTCTGATTTATTTTTAGTTTCACATACTCTGCACTGTTATCGACCTCCTTGGCCGCGCTCATGCCGCAGTAAAGGTACACGATCGTTGATCTCGCTCTTAGTGGTCACGATTCGGCTTTTAGGAAGCTCCGTTTCTCGGAGGCTTATCTTGGTATAGTCCTGTTGTTGTAGGTGCTTACATTCGGGGTACGACGGCCCCTGTCCGTCGTTGTTGTCGTATCATTTCTTAGGTGCATGAAATCTTGTTGTGGCAGGGTTTGTAAAAGGATTAAACTGCTCATTTGTAAAAGTGATTATTTATATATCTAGAAAGGCAAGTTTTCCTCACATCTTGTTTTGTACTTCACTTGTTCATGTATGTGTTTTATGTTCACTGATTACTCGATGTTGTGTCACTAGGGTGCCCGGTAAGGCACGATCCGGGCCCGAAGCGGTCGTGACAAAAGTGGTATCGAGCGATTAATCCTCGGAAGTGTCTCTGAGACCGTATCGATGAGTCTTGATTATCGGTGTGTTGTGCACGCCAATAATCGTGAGGCTATAGGATATTTAGGATTGGTTTCCATTCTTCTCACTCAGGTCGTGCCTTAGAGTCAGTGTTTTAAGTCGACCTCTAAACGTATTTCTTTCCCACTGCAGGTATGCCTCGCGTAGGCAACCCGCCCAGAGGCGGGCGGCGGAGTCTGCGAGTAGAATACGTAGGGTCACGAGGGCACGTGCCCAAATCATTACCTAGGGTAGTGCTTCATTCGGGATTTCTGCGACGCCACTAGCCCAGAGAGTTTAAGCGTGGCGACGGTTCCTCTGCGGCCATGATATGTGAACTTCGGTTCCACGGCCGGGACCGAGAATATAGATTGCAAAGAGGCAACCTCGCATTAGCCATGGATTTGGCTACAGAGATTATACCGATGTACCACGAGTCTTGATGACTACCTGAAAGGGTTGTGCAAGAGTAATTCTTGATTGGGCTTGAGCATGGCACGTATGCGGGCTTATGCTAGCAGCCGAGAAACGTAGAGATCGACGGGTTAACCAGGGCGAGAAGAGGGCGAGAAGCAGTCCTTCGGTAACTTTCAAGGTGAGTATATCTTAAGTGCTATGTTACGATAGCGTGTGTTAGTTGTGATTAGAAATCATGGTGGGTTAGCCGAGTAAGATTTTGGAGGATAGAAACCGTGAGCCTTAGAGCTTTATACGCAAAGACCTTAGAGGTAAGGCCATCTCTGCAGACGATGTTTATGTTTGACTTATAGGAGTGCATAGTGCACGTGGTGTGTTTGGGGATAGGTACCTAAGTAGTGTGAAATGAAGAGGTGGTTGAGCTAAGAACACCGCCAGGTTTTCGTAACGCGTTTAGTAAGATTGTTCCTTGGGAGATGGTATTTTGCGCGCGCCGGGTCGGGTTGAGGCTACGTGCGGGTCAACCGCGGCAGTTTGGTAGCGGGTCATTTGGGGTGGTCCGCCTTGTGGTAGGTCACGAGGGTGTTAGGCCCAAGTTTAGTTAACCAACGCACGAGTTCGTGGATCGTTCGACCGGTGGTCGGGCGATGGGGCAGCCCATCGTGTTCTTGGCCGGGACCGTTCACTTGGCGTTGTTGATTTATCGAGAAAGGTTGTAAGGCGCGACGGTGCCTACCTTCACCTTATAATGATAGTGGAGCCCGTGTTACTACTGTTTTGTTTCAAAGTCCTACCAGCAGGTTAAGAACTCAGTGAGTCTCGTGATCGCATTCGCCCCGGGCGGTCGTGGATTTGCGGTAGTTGCGAGGATTGTTGTCTCCGTGGAGGAGCGTTGGAGCTACCATTTCGGTGTTCTGATGTCGCCATGGCCTTGCGGGCGGAAGTGTAAGTTGCGGTCGATTGGTTCGATGTTGGCGTGGTTCGATAGTTGGTTCAGCTTGTTCCACAGATGTGGATAGTGGCTTGTCTAGAAGAAGTTCGGCAGCTCGGAGGAATCGGGCGGATAATCGCGACGACGCCAGAGTTCGTTGACGGTCGGTCTTCTTGAAAGTACCACCGGACGGTGTGACGAGTTTTGAAACGAATGAACTTAGCCCGAGTTACTTTGGGCCTTTGCGAGTTCATGTGAAGAATAGGCCAGTTGCCTATATGTTAGCATTTGCGTCCGACTTAGGAGGAAGGACGTCCGTCTTTCGTATTGTTATGTTCGGAAAGTATCGAAGATCCATCCGTAATGTTCCCGCTTAACGATGACCTCGTTAGAGATAGTAACCCGAGTTTTGGATACTAAAGCAGATCGTAAATATGGTAAGACTGAGCGCACGATACTTCAAAGGTGATCGTGACGGCCGGTACCATTTGTTGGGTCGCCGGAGCAAGGCTCGCGACAAAGTGACAAAAGTAGTATTATTTGTGGTGATGTTAGAGGTGTTTCCTCGTGGACTTGGACGAGGTATTTTGCGTGGGTATTTACGCGGCGGTGTGGCAGGATTGTTTCGTAAGTATAGTAGCGAAGACTACATCGCACGCGCTCGCTTGAGACTTAGAAGGAACATTCGGACGAATGTTTCTAAGGAAGAATGTTATACCCCGTAGTTCCGTGGTATGTATGCGAGGACGTGCGACGAGAATCTGCACGAAAAGATCGGAAAGGAAGAAAGAGGCGATTTTTCCACGGAAAAGTTTCCGTTTTTGTGAAGGAAAAGGTTCGTTAATGGAATTGGATTCCCGATTTGGTATTCTGACTTCTGGAATATTAGAGAATTATGGAATTTTATTTTGGAAATGGTCACGTGGGGCCACGGGAGAAATTTACTGTTTTGTAGAACCACTTTGTTTCGAGATTTTGGCCATTGTGGATATTTTAAGATGTTTTATTTTGGGCCAATAGAAGGGTGACACGTGTCACCCCGCCTAGTGGCTTGGCGATTGGCATTTGTGCCTACAATCCGGTTAAGTCGTTTTTGACTAAACGCTTTACATAACTTGCGAAGGGAAAATTCGGCTATGTCTTTTCTTATTTTTGCGGATTTTTCCGAGAGGCTAACATTTGGACCAACGAGAGGCGGCACTTGGCACCTCTCATTGGTGGGCAAGGTGGCGATGCTTGGACGAAATGGGGACGCCAAGTGGTAGATATTTTGGTAGATATTTGTGAGGTTTTAGGAGTAGGGACTAGGGGCACTTGGGCATATTCGCCCTACACTTGTAGCACTTAGCTCAATCTTGGCCATTGGTTGGCCTTGGCTTGTGCTATAAATACCCTCTCCCTTTGATGAATTCTTCATCCATTCCTAAATGTTTCTAAGTGTAAAATCCTCTCCTCACTTGTGTTGAGTTCGGCCGTGGGCCTCCCCCTTGTGGCCGAGCACCCCTCTAGGGTGCTAGCCGAGTAGTGCCCCTCCTAGAGTTGCTAGTAGTGGGGTACCCACTAGCCTAGTTGTTTCGTATAATACCCACTTTTTGTGGTGTAGAAATACTCTCAAAAGTATTGTTATAATGCCCAAATTACCTTAGCCAAATACCTTAGTATTCTAAGGTTATACCTATCTAAAAGCTCGGAAATACTATTATACTTCCGTCGATCCAAAACCGAAACCCTAGGAAAATCTCCATAGTCAGTTGGAGTATTGTGTAGAAGTTGGTTAGAACTTCTAAGGGTGGTTTAGAGAGGGTTGGAGCGCTCTGAGTTTGAGCTAAACTTTGCTAATGATCGACATTAAACTCGGATAATTATGTGATTATCGAGCTAATTATCTTGCCACTGTTGTAATTAGAAATTACATGTTGTTAGATTATATAGTCAAGTATACTATATATAGATCGAGCGTAGTTATCGGCAATGTCTTTTGACTTAAGCTCGAATAATACTTTGTGATGTCTTCGCGACTTAAGCACAATTTAAAGAAAATCGAATCAGTAATTACTTAGGTGTCTTCAGATGAGACTTGTGTAGTAGTCCGTGGAGTAGAATTGTACCGTTAGGGTTAGATGATAACCCCGGTTGGCTTGTGCACGGCCAAGTGAGAGGAGAGATTTACGCTGTTGCGGGGAGGTCTTAATTTTACGTAGAATGTTCTACGATAAGATCTTAATGTTAATAGCGCGCGTGGCCTTATAGGTTGAAGTACTACGTGTGGCGATTCTACTTGGCTTTAGGAGTAGCGATTGGGAGTACTTGGGCGTTTGCTATTAGTCGATACTGTCGCGGTATGCGAACCTCTTCCTATCTCTTCTAGCATGATATGTGTGAACTATGTAGTACGGTAGACGATACGTGCTAAATGTGTTTGAGTGGTTTAAAACATAAAGTGTTATAACGGCTTTATGGGAAGTTGGTTATAACAGCTTTATGTTAGTAAGAAAATACATGTGGTTTTTAAAAGGTAACTGATTTGAACTTTAACTGGCTTGTTATATGATAAGAAAGAACTTGAAGTATTTCAAAAGATTTTTGAATCATTTTGAAAGGAGAAGTAATACTTGGTGTTTGAAAACTTAAGAGTTATACTAGCTTTATGGGAAGTTAGGTATAACGGCTTAAGAATGCTTTACTGATTTCGGAAATCAGAATGTGTATCGACAAACCACTGCAGCGTTAATAAAAGGAAATGTTTTGAATAAGTAAGTATTATTAAAACCAGTAGAAACTTCCATCTGCATAGAAGCTAAGATGAGACAAAATGATATTTCCTAGATCATGGCTGCTGTAATAAGATTGTTATAAACAAGAATATCCTACTCACATATAAGGCTTATGTTTCTCCGATTGTTTAAAAGAGAATTATATTCTTAAATGAATAAAACTATGAACTTTAAACCTTTCTAAAATAAGAAACGTGAACATTTGATATTAGGCAAACTTGGACGTTTGGAAAATAATGTTGTTACTTGATTTTACAAAGGTAAGAGTTTTGGTTTTCTTAAAAGGATAGTCACTCTATTTTATACTACGGGTATTGTGTGACTTATGTGAAAGAAACAGATCTTTTAAAGATTTAATGTGTGAAGTACTTTGGGGTTAGATACCCGAACTTGTTAGTAGAAAGTACCTTGTGTGAATACTCTATTGTATTGGTTCGTGATATCCTTGTAAATACTTTCTTGTTGATTTGAGAAGTAAACATGTTGGGATGCTACGTGTGTTAGTGTCTTGTGATGTTAGTGTAAAGGGGTTTTTCCCTCGACTGCGCTTAAAGTTGTTTGACTATCAGCCGTTATGTTGGTATTGTACCACTCACCTTGACTTGTGTTCCGGGGGTTAAGCTGCCCTCCGATGCGGGGTAGACTCAGGCGGTCTGGGACCATGATTCGAGAATACCTCATGCGGGTCCAGGGGATCCATGCGGAGCTACGGGAGCTCCAGGTTAGTGTGCGCCTTGTGGTCACGCGGTCCTCAGGCTACGCGGATCGCGAGTCGGGACGATGCCGGAGTAGCTACCTCGATGCGGGTTATACCTCACGCGCCTATCCGACCGCCTATGCGGAGTCGCGAGAGTTCTGTGGCTAAACGCGCACATTTGATATCGCGGCGAGTGACCGGCTTTTATCATGTGACGGTCTAGACAGATATCATGACACGCCTTATGACCTTGCAGTGCGCTGGTGTTAGTAGTCGGCTATGCCTTCGCATTACCTGCATCGCTTTATTAGGACACAGGTGGGACCCGTGTTCATGTGTATTCATTGGTGCTTGTATATCATAAACCGCCGTGAGGAAGGTATTCCACGCACGATTGATGTGGTGGGCGTGAGACCCATTGTTAAATCGAGTGATGACGAGGCGTGAGTCCTCGACTTGACATCGCCTTATTTATGGTGAATCAGAGTTTGGTTATCATACATGTCTCTCGCTTTGTATAGACTACTATGATTTCATTTACAGATTTATTTTTAGTTTCACATACTCGCACTGTTATCGACCTCTCGGGGCCGCGTTCATGCCGCAGTAAAGGTACACCGTCGTTGATCTCGCTCTTAGGGTCACAGTCAGCTGGGAAGCTCCGTTTCTCCGAGGCTTATTCTCGTATAGTCCTCATTGTTGTAGGTGCTTACATTCGTGGTACGACGGGCCCCGTCCCGTTGTTGTCGTATCATTTCTTAGAGGTCTGAGTATCACAAGTGTGGTTTGTAAAAAGGATTAAACTGTTCATTTGTAAAAGTGGTTATTTATATATGCCGAAAGGCAAGTTTTCCTCGACATCGCTTTGTACTTCACTTGTTCATGTATGTGTTTTATGTTCCGTGATTACTCGATGTTGGTCACTAGGTGCCCGGTAGGCACTACCACGGCCCTGAACCGTCGTGACGTAGATCGAAGTTTTGTATAGATTAAGCGACATACTCGGCTTATTTCCATTCCGCCATACAGAATGGCACCCGCCGAAGCCGAGAGAGTCAAGGACCACCGAGGGATTTGGCCGGAGAAGCGGCTTCATCAGCCTAGTGTTTCTCCCTCGGGAGCGCAGATTGTTCGTGAAGAAGGACGGACGCCGCATGACGCATGTGTTGATCAGCGGTGAACAAGGTGACCATTAAGAACGTATACCCTTCCTGTGATTGATGATTTGTTCGACCGGTGCGCGTAGATGTTTTCCAAGATTGATCTACGATCGCTATCATTAGGTGCGAGTCGAGAGGTGGATGTCCCTAGGATCGCATTCGACCTAGACGCATTATGAGTTCAGTGGTCATGTCTTTGGTTGACCAATGCTCGTGGTATTCATGGATTTGATGAACCGAGTGTTCAAACCATTTTGGACACGTTTGTGATAGTGTTCATTGATGATATCTTGGTTTATTCTCGCCAGAGCAGGAGCACGCGAGCATTTGGCGATCGTGGCCGATTCTCCAGACTCAGCAACAGACGCCAAGTTTTCCAAATGTGAGTTTTGGTTGACTTGATGCGTTTCGGGCATATTGCCGGGTGATGGCATTCGAGTGGATACGCCAAGATCGAGGCACAGACTGCCTAGACCTACTACTCCGGCTGCAGGTTCGCAGCTTTGGGCCTCGCAGTTATTATCGGCGTTCGTGGAGAAGTTTGCTTTATCTTCGCACCATTGACTAGGCTGACTCGAAGGCAGCCAAGTTTGATGGATTGATGCTTGAGCGTGGTTTCGATTCTTTGAAAGAGAGATCGACGACCGCCCCGCTCTTACTCTTCCGGAGGTCCAGACGGGTTATGTTGTGTATTGCGCGTCGTGCATCGGGTTGGGATGTGTTGACGCAAAGATGGCAGAGTTATAGCATATGCATCCCGATAGCAAGAAACACGAGGAACTACCCCACCCATGATTCGAGTCGGTACCGTGATTCACGCCAAGATCCGGAGGCACTATTTGTATGGGTTCACGTGGATATTTTTACGCACCACAAGAGCCTCCAAAGTATATCTTCACGGCAGGAGTCGAACTTACGACAGGCGGTGGTTAGAGTTGCTTAAGGATTACGATGTTGATATCCCGTACCACCCGGGAAGGCCAATGTTGGGCAGATGCTCTTAGTCGTAGGTCGATGGGAGCCTATCGATGTGCGGCTAGAGAGGAGGGACATGGTTCGTGATTTGCATCGATTAGCGAGCCTTGTGTCCGATTGATTGATTACGATAGCGATGGGTTAGAGTTCGAGGTTGCCGAGTCTTCCATCGTCGAGGAGGTGAAGAGGCAACAGTTCGAGGATCCAGCTTTGATTCGATATCGTGATACAGCTCTTCGTGAGGGCAAGGGTCCTTTTGAGGTAGCACCTGATGGGGTGCTAAGGTTTGAGGGCAGGTTGTGTGTTCCAGATGTTTCAGGACTTCGGCAGCAGGTTCTTGGGGAAGCACACAGCGCACGTTACTCTATCCATCCGGGGTCGACCAAGATGTACCACGACCTTAGATCTGTGTATTGGTGGGATGGCTTGAAGAGGGACGTTGCAGAGTTCGTAGCTCAGTGCCCGTGTTGTCAGCAGGTGAAGGTAGAGCACCAGAGGCCTGGTGGTTTGTTACAGACGATTGAGATCCCGACCTGGAAGTGGGAGGTAATCAACATGGACTTTATCACAGGATTACCTCGCACTCAGAGGAGACATGATTCTATATGGGTTATCGTCGACAGGCTGACGAAATCAGCCCACTTTCTTCCCGTTCGGACGACCTTTTCGGCTGAGGATTATGCCAGACTTTACATCCGAGAGATCGTCGATCGCATGGAGTCCTACTTCGATCATATCGCATGCAGGAGCCCGGTTACGCTAACTTCCGAGGTCCTTCCAGAGGTTTAGGACGCAGTGAGCCCGAAATCGCATTTCATCCACGCATGCACGGACAGGCAGAGCGCACTATCCAGACTCTTGAGGATATGCTGCGAGCCTGTGTTATTGACTTCAGTGGTAGTTGGGAGGATCATTTGCCTCTAGTTGAGTTCGCGTATAATAATAGCTACCACTCCAGTATTCAGATGGCGCCTTATGAGGCCTTGTATGGGAGGAAGTGCAGATCGCCTATAGGTTGGTTCGATGGGGCGAGGTGCAGTGGGACCAGATTTGGTACAGAAAGTGGATAAGGTGAAGCTTATCCGAGAGCGGCTATCGACACCGTAGTCGATGTGTCGACGCAGATCATCGTCGTCAGATCTTGAGTTCGAGGTTCATGATTGGGTTTTCCTTAGGTGTCACCCACGGCGGTGTGATGAGATTCGGAAGAAGGGGAAACTCACCCAGGTACATTGGGCCGCTTGATTGTCCGCAGGTAGGCAAGGTTGCCACGAGTTAGATCCGCCGTCCGTCCGGAGGCGCGGCATCCGGTTTTTCACGTATCTACGCCGAGGAGACGACGGGATCCATCTAGGTACACCCGATCGACGATGTCCAGTGATCGGGGGTTATCGTGAGGAGATTCCCATGGCGATAGTCGATCGTCAGTTAGGCGTCCGGACGAAGGACGTGGCTTCCGTCAAAGTCTTGTGGCGGAACGAGCTCAGGGAGGAGACGACGTGGGAAGCTGAGGAGGACATGAGGCAGATGTATCCTCACCTATTCCCCACACCTCCAGGTAATTCACTTTCCTACTTGTAAATCTTCATTATCGTTTATGCCTAAGTGTTGTTTTGTGGTCGATGTGGCTTTTGCAAACCGCTTAAGTTATGAAGAATCTTATCGTTAATCGTTTTGGGGAAAGAACATTCGGACGAATGTTTCTAAGTGGGGAGAATGTTATACCCGTATTTCCGCAGTATGTACGTAAGGGAATACGCATAAAAGTCTAGCCTTAAAGATAAGCTCGACGCTTTTTTGTGCACAACTCACTAAACGAATAGTTTTCCAAATAAACGCTTTCCACAGCCTTTGTTGGGTAAATTCCGCTATGCCATTTCTAATTTTTGGATTTTTCCGAGAGACGAAACATTTTGGACCAACGGGAGGGCGACACTTGGCACCCTCCCATTGATGGACTTGAAATCGTCCATTTGGACGATTTGGACAATGGTGAGCACGTTTTTTGTGCCTTGTGCACAAGTCAAGGAGTTGGTAGGATATTTGTGTATAGTTAATCTTCACCCTACACTTGCCTTGCACTTGTCTTAATCTTGGCCATTGGTTGGCCACTTCTTGACCTATAAATACCCCCTTAGAGATGAAGAGTTCTTAATCCACAAATCTTTCCAAATCTTGAAAATCCTCTCCTCTCCCTTTGTAGCCTCTTTTCGTCCAACACCTCCCCCTCCCCTTGTGAAGGCCCTTGGCCGAATACCCCCCCCTCTAGCCTAAGAAGTTTGGCCGAGGCCCCCACTAGCCTAGCCAAACCTACCCCCTCCTTGGTAGAAAAGTTGCCTTCTTGTATTGTTATAATGCCCAAAATACCCTAGCCCAAATACCTTAGTACTTAGTAGAAGTTGTGAAGAACTTCTAAGGTTCTCGAGCATACAACTTAGAGCAAAACCTTGCTCAGCGACCTTTCTAGGATATTATCAGGCTTACTGAGGTAACTAATCCTAACCTCTTTGAATTAGAGAATACTTATTGTTGTAGTATTAGAATAAGTATTAAATACTTAGAAGAATATCACGTAATAGAATTGAATTACCACGAGAAGGGTTTAAAAGAAGAATAATCAAACTGCATTTACATAGGACTGCTTTCACGATGAGACTTATATAGCTCACCGGCAGGGAAGTCTGCCCAACTTTCCATAGAATTGTGAACCTCCGCTTAGAATGACCTTGAGTAGTCTTTGATAGATGTCCATGACTATTATAGTCGACTCTGCGACATATTCAACTTGGCGGTGGTTTTCATTGGAAGGTATGTGATTCTTCCTAAAGCATGATATTTTACAATATATATAGTACGGTAGACGATATATGTTAATCGAATAATACTTACGGCAATGCCTCACGCTTAAGCTCGAATAACACTTACGGAATGCCTCACGCTTAAGCACAATAATAAAGATCTGAAAGCATGTCATAAGAATCTCAATCATTTTTAATGTAAGAGAACTAATTGGTTTTTAAGCGAAGCTTAAGAGTTATACTAGCTTTATGGGAAGTTAAGTATAACCACTTAAGATTGATAAAAGAAACGATTTGCCTATGTGTTTATAACAGACTTATATTGAATTGTGAAAAGAATAATAAGATGGTTTGATAAGTAGACATGATATGATGCTATGTGTGTTAGTGTCTTGTAACGTTTGTGTAAAAGAGTATTCTTGTTGGCTTATGTTGTTAACGATAACTGTTAGGTTAGTGTAACATCACTCACCTCTTGACATATTACAGGGGTTAAATCCTCCACGCGGGTAGACTCAGCGATGCAGGACCATGATTCGAGAATACCTCATGCGGGTCCAAGCGGACCTATGCGCGAGCTACGGAGTTCCAGGTTAGTGTGCGGGTTATACCTCACGCGGTCCATATGGCCATGCGGACGACGAGTCGGGGCGATGCAGGAGTAGCTACCGACGCGGGTTATATACCCTGCGGCCTATGTGATTGGCTATGTGGACTACGAAGTCCAGATTAGGCTTGCATGGTGATACTACGCAATTGGCCTCGCTTGATCATTCGCACCCTAGAAAAGACACATTACAGTTTACCTATTGCGCTTTCTTGTTTGTGATGTGGCACTATGCGGTTCCTTGTTGTTTTATACATACTTGCAAAATCGTTTTTTTAAATGATATGTTTCATTTAAGTATTTTACGATTTCATATACTTAGTACATGTTGATCGACCTCCTTGGGGCCGTTCATGCCAAGCAGGCGGGCAAGCAGTGCTAGATCCACATTCTTAGGATCTCTACGTTGGTGTCGGGAGCTCCATCTTTTCCGAGGCTCTACTTTTGGGTATGATCTCCTGTTGTAGATAGTTTTGCTGCCAGGTATGGCGGGGCCCCGTCCCGCCATAGTTGTATATTTCCTTAGAGTGCAGTCATGTTATGCGATGTCGGATGTAACTGCTAAACCATGTTTATATATATATGCCGAAAGGCGATGTTTTCTCACATAAACTATGTCTTATTTTATAAACTGATTCATGTCTTGCTTTATATTTCCGCTGATTACTCTGATGTATGACTACTTGGGTGCCCCGGTAAGGCACCAGTCACGGGCCCCGGAACGGGTCGTGACATGTAGTCTCACTAAACAGCATGATGTGGCATTGATTTGTCTTTTGGAAACAAAACTCTCTAAGGAAAGGATTGAGTCTTTCTCTTCTAAAAGATTCAAAGGTTGGAATTTATGCTCAACCGAATTCATCGATGGTGGAAGAATGCTACTCTTGTGGATCCTCGCGGTGCATTGTGAAGTGCTTGGAATGGATTCTCAACATATCCATGTTCAGCAAGTTGTAAGATTACTCAGTGTCCTTCCTGCAACATTCGTGTATCCGATTCTGACATCACGGATAGGAGGATCCTTTGGCATCACCTTACTCACTTGGGCATCGCATCACTAAACCTTGGATGATTATGGGAGATTTCAACACTTATCGCTACCCTCAAGATAAGGCGGAGGCCCTCCTCTAACGCCGTATGCACTTAAGGACCTCGAGATTTCGGGAATGCTCATGGACTAGAAGACACTCCATCTTCCGGTTCTTTCTACACTTGGACAAATGGTTCGATTTGGTCCAAGCTTGATAGAGTAATGATGAATCAAAATTGGGGCGATTTGACCTTAAAATGCACAGCCAATTTCATGCCTATGGAACCCGTCTCGGACCACCGTCCCGTGATGGCTACGGTTATCGTGATCCTATAATATTGGGAAGCGCCTTTCAAGTTCATGAATATGTGGCTTTCACCCCGCTTTTGACAACATTATGACTTCATGCTGAGACAAGACATTCTAGGTCTTGCCAATTCGTTCTAGCATCAAACCGAAAGCCTTGAAACAACCACCGAGGGCATTGAATATAAGTGAGTTGGCAGATTGATCAAAGAGCGAAGGAGGCAAACATGGAGTTTAAGGAGGCTATTAGTGCACATATGGGAGACCCTTTGATGAGAGCTTAAATCAAAGGTTAAGTCCTCAAGAGTTAAAGCCAACACCTTAATGGAAGCCGAGAGACATTTCATTAGGCAAAAGTCGAGACGAAACACTTGATTGGAAGTGATAAATGCTCCAAATACTTCCATAGCTTGATCAAGAGAAGTAATGTCAAGAACTCCATCAACTTTCTTGTCAAAACTAATGGTGTTATCACTACATCACCAGGGAGGTAAGAAAGCTTCTAGAGGAATTTTACAAGGATCTTCTTGGCACATCTCGACCCACATCGAACTTTGATCCCGAAGTGTGCAACTTTGGCCCGGCTAAGCGAAGAGGACGATCACAACTTTTGCACTTTATCCCCAAAGGAGATTTGTAAGCTCTTTCCGATATTGGAAATGATAAAGCTCCTGGACCGGATGGGTATTCGGCAGCCTTCTTCAAGAATAGATGGAGAGATGTGGGACATGATGTAGTAAGAAGCGTGCAGGAGTTCTTCTATTCAGGGGTTCTTTTGAAACAACATAATCATACCATCATTGCCTTGCTGCCCAAGACCGATAGGGATCCTAAGGTAACTGATTTTAGGCCTATTGGATTGACTAATGTGGTCTATAAGATTATTACAAAGATTTTATCTAACAGAATGACAAAGATTCTTCCTTCTATCGTTGACAAATCATGCGGGCTTTGCGAAAGGGAGAAATATGATGGACAATGTCTATGTAGCACAGGAGCTTGTGAGAGGATTTAATAGAGCCAGAGTCTCACCTAGGTGTATGCTCATGGTGGATCTTAGGAAAGCTTTTGACACGGTCTCTTGGAGTTTCCTTGCTTCAAGATAAGAGGCCTCAACTTTCCGCACAGATTTGTCGTGGATCATGGAGTGTGTTTGCTCAACGTCCTTCTCTCTTTCTATCAACGGTGAGTTGCATGGTTACTTCAAGGGTAAGCGCGGTCTTAGACAAGGTGATCCTATGTCCCCAACGCTCTTTATCTTGTGTATGGATTACCTTTCGAGGATGCTTAAAATGAGGACTGAGGCTAGAGCTTTCTCTTATTATCCAAAATGTAAAAGGATGGGTATTACTCATCTCTTTTTGCGGATGACCTCATGCTCTTTGCCAAAGGTGATATTTCTTCGGTTGAGATTCTTATGAACTGTCTAGAGGAGTTGGAGGATGTCTCTGGGTTAACTCTTAATCCATCCAAATCCTCCGTCTACTTAGCAGGAGTACATGATGAGGTACGTGATTTGATCTTGGCCAGGGTTGGATTCGGCATTGGTAGCTTTCCGGTACGGTACTTGGGGATCCCTTTGTCCCCAATTTCAGTCTCGGTGGAACAATTTGCTCCTTTCACTAGTGCTATTTCGAATTACATTCAGAAATGGGGACACCACACTCTTTCCTATGCGGGCAAGCTAGAGCTTATTAGGTCAGTCATCCAAGGGGCTGAGAGTTTTGGTTCCGGGCCCTTCCTATTCCGGCCACTGTACTCAACAAGGTAAGGTCTGCCTGTATCCAGTTCTTATGGGGTGGGAAACCACCAAGAGTTGCTTGGGAGACCATTTGCCTGCCTCAATCGGAAGGAGGTTTGGGCCTTATGAATATCAAGGATTGGAACCATGCCCTGCTATCCCGGTCTATTTGGCAAACCCACACAGAAGCGGACTCACTTTGGGTCGATGGATCAACAACTTTTATTTGAGAGGCGGTTCTTTTTGGGACTACGAGGCACGCCCCAGAGACTCCCCTATTCGTAAAGATTTGCGGGATACGCGACAAACTTGTTTCCATCTTTGGTAGCCAAGGAGTTGCAATTGCCGAATTAGCAAAGTGTTGTACCAACGGTAAATTTGATTCAAGTCTCGTATATGAGATCTTGCGCTCTAAGCAAGATAAAAAGCCTTGGATGTCACAAATCTGGAGAGGATTCATCCCCCCTAAGTTCTCGTTCACCATGTGGATAAACTTGTTATACCCCGTATTTCCAGAGTATGTACGTAAGGGAATACGTACAAAAAGTTTTGCCTTAAAGTTAGCCTTGGACGTTTTTTTTGTGCACAACTCACTAAAAGAATCGTTTTCCGACGAAACGTTTCCACAGCTTTCGTAGGAAAAATTCCGGCTATGCCATTACTAATTTTTGCGGATTTTTCTGAGAGACGAAACATTTTGGACCAACGGGAGGGCGACACTTGGCACCCTCCCATTGGTGGACTTGAATCGTCCATTTGGACGAATTGAAGAGCCATGGCACGTTTTTTGTGCCTTGTGCACAAGTCAAGGAGTTGGTAGGATATTTGTGTATAGTTAATCCCCACCCTACACTTGCCTTGCACTTGTCTTCATCTTGGCCATTGGTTGGCCAAGGCTTGAGCTATAAATACCCCCCTTTAGATGAAGAGTTCTTCATCCACAAAGTTATCTTCCAAGTCTTGAAAAATCCTCTCCTCTCCCTTAAGCCTTTCGTCCAAACACCTCCCCCCCTCCCCTTGTGAAGTTTGGCCGAGGGCCTACCCCCCCTAGCCTAGCCGAAATCTACCCCCCTCCCTTGGTAGAAAAGTTGTCTTCTAGTATTGTTATAATGCCCAAAATACCCTAGCCAAAATCCCTTAGTCCGTTGTAGAAGTTGTGAAGAACTTCTAAGGTTTCTCGAGCCACCGAGCGCATAACTTAGGAACTAAACCTTGCTCAGCGACTTTATCTAGGATATTATTGGGCTTACCGAGGTAAATAATCCTAACCTCTTTTGTATTAGAGAATGCATCTGTAGAAGTATAAGAATAAGTATTAAATACTTAGAAGAATATTACGAATAGAATTGAACTGCATCACGTTAGAAGGGTTTAAAAGAAGAATAATTGAATCTGTACTCACATAGGACTGCTTACAAAGAGACTTATATAGCTCACCGTAGGTTGTGCTGCCCGACTATCCGTAGAATTGTGAACCTCTGTTTAGAATGACCTTGAGTAGTCTAGACTTTGATAGATGTCTGTGACTATTATAGTGACTCTGCGCGCGACATATTCAACTTGGCGGTGGTTTTCACGGAAGGTATGTGATTCTTCCTAAACCATGATATTTTACAATATATAGTACGGTAGACGATACGTGTTAATCGAATAATAACTACGGCAATGTCTTTGACTTAAGCCCGATAATACTTACTAATGCCTCACGCTTAAGCCCGAATAATACTTACAGAATGCCTCACGCTTAAGCCTGAATAACAAAGAACCGAAGCATTTCAAAAGAATATCGAATCATTTTTAACAGAAGATAAATATTTGGTTTTAAACAAAAGCTTAAGAGTTATACTAGCTTTATGGGAAGTTAGGTATAACAACTTAAGAAAGATAAAAGGAATTGTTTACTTATTTGTTTATAAAAGCCTTGTATTGATTTCTATGTAGTAAGATTTGTGTGATAAGTAGACATATTATGATGCTACAGGTTAGTGTCTTGAAATACCGTAAAGTGGGTCATTCTTGCTGTGCTTACGTTGCTAACCTAAGTCCGCTGATCGTTATTGTATCACCTACCCTTGATCGTTATACCGAGGGCTTGCCTTGATGCGGGTCTATACGGCCTATGCGATGCTGTGAGACTATGCGGAGCAGCGGTATGCTCGAGATTGATCATTCCGGTGTTTAGCCCGACGCGGGGATTCCACGCGTCCGCTGAGACTACGCGGTCTTTTGAGGCTATGCGGTGCGGAGCCTAGGCGGATCGCCGGGTTGGCTGCCCCGATGCGAGGAATACCTCGCGGTCCGTGTGTGACCCATGCGGGCTGCGGAAGTCCAGGACTAGGCACGCAGAATGATACTATGGGCGATCGCCTTGCTTCGATCATTCGCGCCTAGAATAGACACGCGCTTTTCTATTATCGTTGTTGTTTGTGATGTGGCACTATGTGCAATTGAACTGATTGTATTTGTGAAAAGGTTTTAAATACTTTGATTTCATTTTAGTTCTTTATAGTTTCACATACTTGGTACTGTTGATCGACCTCTTCGGGCTGCGCTCATGCCGCAGGGCAAGCAGTGCTAGATCCGCATCCTTAGGATCTCTACGTTGGTGTCGAGCTCCATCTCTTCCGAGGCTCTACTTTGGTATGATCTCCTGTTGTAGATAGTTTTGTATGCCAGTGGTATGGCGGGGCCTGTCCCGCCATAGTTGTATTTTTCCTTAGAGGTCTGTAGTCATGTATGCGATGTCGGATGTAATCGCTAAACCTTGTTTATATATATACTTAGAAAGGCGACGTTTGTTCACATAAAGCGTGTCTTATTTTATAAATTGTTTTCATGTCTTGTTTTATATTTCCGTGATTACTCGATGTATGACTACTGGGTGCCTTGAAGGCACGATTACGCCCCGAATGGAGTCGTGACAAAAGTGGTATCAGAGCGCTTAATCCTGAAAGTGTCTACGCACCGTATCTAGTAGAGTCTTGATTATCGGTGTGTTGTGCACCACACCAATAATCGCGAGGCTATAGGATATTTAGGATTGGTTTCCATTCTTCATTCCGAGATCGTGCTTTAGAGTCGTGTTATAGGTTGGACCTCTAACGTATTCCTTTCTGTAATGCTTATGCCTCCACGTAGGCAACCCGCCCGTATGGCAAGGCAGCGGCGGAGTCGCTAGCAGACACCCAGAGTCACGAGGGCTCGTGCCAGTCTATACGAGACGGCGAGTTCTATGACGCCGCCACCCCAAAGAGACCGCAGCATCACACATCCCGTCCCACACCGGGCGAGGAGTTAGGTACAAGGAGATGGCCTAATTGGCAGAGTCAGGCCCGTCACGAGGAGAGGCTGACGCGGTTCAGCTCCAGCCTCGATCGCACCCGTAGTGCACCCGAGGCGTATAGTTTGAGACTACGGGATTTCCTTAGTTGTAGCCCGCGAGTTTTACGGTCGAGCGGAGGATGATCCGCAGGAGTTCATCCGTCACCGCAGAGGATTATCGCGGTGATCGTGGCTTCGGACCGAGTCCGTGACATTCGCAGCGATCGGCCGCGTGATACCGCAAGCCGATTGGTTTGATTCATGGAGCTTTCGGGAGAGCATGCACTCCAGCAGATGGGATGAGTTTTCGTGAGGCTTTTTCACACACTTCGCCTCCGCAGATGAGAGGGCACGAGCTGATAGATTCTTGTTCTTTGAGGCAGGAGGACGCAGCCGAGGGAGTACAATGTCGAGTTTGATTCTTTGGCTCGATATGTCCTCGCACCGTAGCAGATGGAGGACAGGGTGCATCGCTATGTCACTGGGCTAGATGATTACATGGCCGAAGTCTTGCGGTGTGTCCCTTCACGAGCATGGACATAACCCGTATGCAGGCTCATGCACTGGGATGTGAGGAGCGTAGAGACCACCGGGTAGAGCGAGATCAGCAGCAGAAGAAGGCCAAGACGGCCGGTTCTTTTGGTGGTTCTCAGGGTGGGCGCATCGCAAGTCCGATTTGCACCACACCACGCAGAGCGCCTACCTCATTTGATACCAGAGCGATGGGTGCGGTGGCCCCAGACTTGATTTGTGGTAGCAGAGTGCTACTGCTCGAGGTCCGCTGTGCCCGTTGTGGTAGATACCACTGGAGTCAGACCGAGCTCGCTATACTTGTGGCCGCAGGTCATTTCGCGAGTTTGTCCGACCGAGGCGCCGTAGTAGGAGCCCGCCATGTGGTCTGTTGCCGCTTCTTCATCCCCGACAGTTACTCGCCCTGGAGGGCAAGGTACTCATGGACCAGCGGGTCGCGGCAGAGGTCGTGGCGGGGGTACCAGTTCTAGCGGTCCTCAGAACCGCATTTATGCTTTGTCCACCGACAGATCGAGGCCTCACCGATGTCGCCATGTACCTTATCGCTGGGTTTGATGTGTATGCTTTGATAGATCCGGTTCTACTGGCCCCATATATCTCCCTTGTTGCTAGTAGGATAAGGATAGAGCCCGAGTCCATAGACCACTTTCGAGGTAGCTACGCCATGGGTGATTCGGGTAGCTCGGCGGGTATATAGAGCTTGTCCCGTGACCATTTACGTCGCCGGACCAGCCGACTTGATAGAGTTGGAGATGATTGACTTGATGTGATCACGGGATGGATTGGCTAGCTTCGCTACGCCAATGTGGACCGCAGAGAGAGAGTAGTACGGTTCCAGCTTCTCGGGAGCGGTTGTTGAGTGGGAGAGCACCGGTATCGCCGGCGGGGTAGGTTTATTTCCTACCTCAAGGCTAGGAAGATGGTGCAGGCGGTATATCTACCATCTCGTCGGGTGTTTGATAATCAAGTCGCGTACCAGATTTTCGGGCCCAGAGTCGAGTTCCCGCACGTGTTTACGACCTCCGGCATCCCGCCCGAGGAGATTGAGTTTTGTATTGACATATTGCGGACATTCGCCTATTTCCATTCCGCCATACGTAATGGCACTGCCGAGTTGAGAGAGAGTCAAGGATCATCTTAGGGATTTGGCCGGAGAAGGGCTTCAACAGCCTAGTGTTTCTCCTCGGGAGCGCCGATTGTTCGTGAAGAAGAAGGGCGTTGACGCTGCGCATGTGTTGATTACGTGCACCAACAAGGTGACCATTAAGAATGATACCCCTTCCTGTGATTGATGATTTGTTCGACCATGCAGTGGTGCGAGATGTTTCTCCAAGATTGATCTACGGTCCGCTATCATCAGTAGTCGAGAGGTGGATGTCCCTAGGATCGCATTCCGACCAGACGCATTATGAGTTCAGTGGTCATGTCTTTGGGTTGACCAATGCCCGCGGTATTCATGGATTTGATGAACCGAGTGTTCAAACCATTTTGGACACGCTTGTGATAGTGTTCATCGATGATATCTTGGTTTATTCTCGCCAGAGCGGAGCACGCGAGCATTTGACGCATCAGGCCGATAGCTTCTCCGACCAGCACAGACGCCAAGTTTTCCAAGTGTGAGTTTTGGTTGACTTCGTGGCGCTTGGGCATATTGTTTGGCCGATGGCATTCGAGTGGATACGCCAAGATCGAGGCAGCCAGACTTGGCCTAGACCTACTACTCCGGCGCAGGTTCGCAGCTCGGGCCTTGCAGGATATTATCGGTTCGTAAAGAAGTTTGCTTCGTCGCACCATTGACTAGGCCGACTCGTGGCGGCAAGTTTCGTGGATCGATGCTTGTGAGCGTGGTTTCCAGCCGAAAGAGAGATCGACGACGCCTCGTTCTTACTCTTCCGAGGGTCCAAATGGTTATGTCGTGTATTGTGACGCGCCGTGCATCGGGTTGGGATGTGTTGACGCAAAGATGGCAGAGTTATAGCATATGCATCCCGACAAATCAAGAAACACGAGAGGAACTACCCCACCCATGATTTGGAGTCATACCGTGATTCACGCTTTAAAGATCCGGAGGCACTATTTGTATGGGTTCACGTGGATATTTATACGCACCACAAGAGCCTCCAGATATCTTCACCAGAGGAGTCGAACTTACGGCAGACGGTGGTTAGAGTTGCTTAAGGATTACGATGTTGATATCCCGTACCACCCGAAGGCCAATGTCAGGCGTACGCCTTAGTCGTAGGTCGATGGGAGCCTATCGGATGTGCAGAGAGGAGGACATGGTTCGTGATTTGCATCGCTTAGCGAGCCTTGTGTCCGCTTGATTGATTCCGATAGCTGGGTTAGAGTTCGTGAGGTTGTCAGTCTTCCATCGCCGAGGAGGTGAAGAGGCAACAGCCGAGGATCCACTTTGATTCGATATCGTGATACGACTCTTCGTGAGGCGCGGTCCTTTCGAGGTAGCACGATGGGTGCTAAGGTTTGAGGCGATCATGTGTTCCGGATGTTTCGTGACTTCGCAGCAGGTTCTTGGGAAGCACACAACGCGGCGTTACTCATCCATCCGGGTCGACCAAGATGTACCACGACCTTAGATCCGTATTGGTGGGATGGCTCAAGAGGACGTTGCAGAGTTCGTAGCTCGCCCATGTTGTCGCCGAGTGAAGGTAGAGCACCGCAGGCCCGTGGTTTGTTACGCATTGAGATCCCGACCGAAGTGGGAGGTAATCAACACGGACTTCATCACAGTGATTACCTCGCACTCGGAGGAGACATGATTCTATATGGGTTATCGTCGACAGTCGAAAATCAGCCCACTTTCTTCCCGTCAGACGACTTTTTCTACCGAGGATTATGCGGACTTTACATCCGAGAGATCGTCGATCGCACGGAGTCCCTACTTCGATCATATCGCATGCAGGAGCCCGCTTTACGGCTAACTTCCGGAGGTCCTTCCAGAGGGTTTAGGGACGCAGTGAGCCCGAGCATCGCATTTCATCCACGCATGACGGACAGCAGAGCGCACTATCCGCACTCGAGGATATGTCGCGAGCCCGTGTTATTGACTTCTGGTAGTTGGGAGGATCATTTGCCTCTAGTTGAGTTGCGTATAATAATAGCTACCACTCCAAGATTCGGATGGCGCCTTACGAGGCCTTGTATGGGAGGAAGTGCAGATCGCCTATAGGTTGGTTCGATGTGGGCGAGGTGCGGCTAGTGGGACCAGATTTGGTGCAGCAGTGTGGATAAGGCGGCTTATCCGAGAGCGGCTATCGACACTCGTAGTCGGCATGAAGTCGACGCAGATCATCGTCGTCAGATCTTGAGTTCGAGGTTCATGATTGGGTTTTCCTAGGTGTCACCCATGGCGGTGTGATGAGATTCGGGAAGAAGGGAAACTCACGGTACATCGGGCCGTTTCGATTGTCCGCAGTGGTAGGCAAGGTTGCTATGAGTTGGATCCGCCGTCCGACCGAGGCGGCATCCGCTTTTTCACGATCTACGCCGAGGAGATGTATCGGGATCCATCTAGGGTGCACCCGATTGACGATGTCCAGTGACCGAGGTTATCGTGTGAGGAGATTCCCATAGCGATAGTCGATCGTCGAGTTAGGCGTCTGCGACGAAGGACGTGGCTTCCACAAAGTCTTGTGGCGAACGAGCTCAGTGGAGGAGATGACGGGAAGCCGGCGAGGACATGAGGCGTAAGTATCCTCACCTATTCTACACCTCCGTAATTCACTTTCCTACTTGTAAATTTCCATTATCATTTATGCCTAAGTGTTATTTTGGCCATGTGTGGCACTTACAAACCGCTTAAGCTTCATCGATAATCGTTTTGAGAAGGAACATTCGGACGAATGTTTCTATGAGGGGAGAATGTTATACCTCGTATTTGCAGTATGTACGTAAGTGGAATACGCATAAAAAGTTTTGCCTTAAAGTTAGCCTCGACATTTTTTGTGCACAACTCACTAAAAGAATCGCTTTCCGACGAAACGCTTCCACACTTTCAGAGGAAAATTCCGCTATGCCATTACTAATTTTTATGGATTTTTCCGAGAGACGAAACATTTTGGACCAACGGAGGGCGACACTTGACACCATCCCATTGGTGGACTTGAATCGCCCATTTGGACGAATTGAAGAGCCATGGCACGCTTTTTGTGCCAGGTACAAGTCGAGGAGTTGGTAGGATATTTATGTATAGTTAATCCCCACCCTACACTTGCCTTGCACTTGTCTTCATCTTGGCCTTGGTTGGCCAAGGCTTGAGCTTTAAATACCCCCCTTTAGATGAACAGTACTTCATCCACAAATTTAGATTCCAAGTCTTGAAAAATCCTCGCCTCTCCCTTAATCCTTTCGTCCAACACCTCCCTCCTCAGTGAAGTTTGGCCGAGGCCTACCCCCTAGCCTAGCCAAATCTACCCTCCCTTGGTAGAAAAGTTGTCTTCTAGTATTGTTATAATGCCCAAAATACCCTAGCCCAAATCCCTTAGTCCGTTGTAGAAGTTGTGAAGAACTTCTAAGGTTTCTCGAGCTACCTGAGCGCATACAACTTAGGAACTAAACCTTGCTCAGCGCGACTTTATCTAGGATATTATTGGGCTTACCGAGGTAAATAATCCTAACCTCTTTGTATTAGAGAATGCATACGTAGAAGTATAAGAATAAGTATTAAATACTTAGAAGAATATTACGTAATAGAATTGAATCATCACAAAGTAGAAGGGTTTAAAAGAAGAATAATTGAACTGCACTCACATAGGACTGCTTTTACAGAGACTTATATAGCTCACGGGTAGGTCATACGCCCGACTATCCGTAGAATTGTGAACCTCTGCTTAGAATGACCTTGAGTAGTCTAGACTTTGATAGATGTCCGTGACTATTATAGGTGACTCTGCGCGACATATTCAACTCAAGGTGTGGTTTTCATTGAGAAGGTATGTGATTCTTCCTAAACCATGATATTTTACAATATATAGTACTAGACGATACGTGTTAATCGAATAATAACTACGGCAATGTCTTTGACTTAAGCTCGACAATAATACTTACGGCAATGCCTCACGCTTAAGCTCGAATAATACTTACGGAATGCCTCACGCTTAAGCCCGAATAACAAAGAACGAAGCATTTCAAAAGAATATCGAATCATTTTTAACGTAAGATAAATATTTGGTTTTAAAATAAAAGCTTAAGAGTTATACTAGCTTTACGGGAAGTTAGGTATAACAACTTAAGAAAGATAAAAAGGAACTATTTACTTGTTTGTTTATAAAAGCCTTGTATTGATTTCTAAGTGTAGTAAGATTTGTGTGATAAGTAGACATATTATGATGCTACCGGGTTAGTGTCTTGAAATATCGTAAGTGGGTCATTCTCACAGGCTTACGCTAACCTGAAGTCCGTTGTATCGTTATTGTATCACCTACCCTCGATCGTTATACCGGTGGCTTGCCCCTTGATGCGGGTCTATACGGCTACGCGGTCTGCGAGACTATGCGAGCAGCGTATGCTCGGTGATTGATCATTCCGGTGTTTAGCCCGACGCGGGATTCCTATGCGGTCCGCTGAGACTACGCGGTCTTTTGAGGCTATGCGGCCGCGGAGCCTAGGCGGATGCCGGGTTGGCTGCCCCGGCGCGAGGAATACCTCACGCGGTGCGTGTGACCTATGCGGTCGCGGAAGTCCGTGACTAGGCACGCAGAATGATACTACGGGCGATCGCCTTGCTCGATCATTCGCGCCTAGAATAGACTGCATGCTTTTTCTATTATCATTGTTGTTTGTGATGTGCACTATGTGCAATTGAACCGATTGTATTTGTGAAAAGGTTTTAAATACTTTGATTTCATTTCAGTTCTTTATAGTTTCACATACTTGGTACTGTTATCGACCTCTTCGGGCCGCGCTCATGCCGCAGGCGGCAAGCAGTGCTAGATCCGCATCCTTAGGATCTCTACGTTGGTGTCGGAGCTCCATCTCTTCCGAGGCTCTACTTTGGTATGATCTCCCGTTGTAGATAGTTTTGTACAGTCCAGGTATGGCGGGCCCCGTCCCGCCATAGTTGTATTTTTCCTTAGAGGTGCAGAGTCATGTATGCTGTTTGATGTAATCGCTAAACCTTGTTTATATATATATGCCGAAAGGCGACGTTTGTTCACATAAATCGTGTCTTATTTTATAAATCGTTTCATGTCTTGTTTTATATTTCCGCTGATTACTGATGTATGACTACTTGGGTGCCCTTAAGGCACTGCCACGCCCCGAATGGGTCGTGACAAAATCAGAAAGCGGTTAGCTACAAAGGACACCCTTTCCTATCTCAACTCGGAGGATAAGTCTTGTGGTTCTGCAAGCAAATGAAACAAGGGAGCACCTCTTCTTCATGTGCCCCTACACCCGCTTGATTTGGAAAAGCATAAGAGATCGGTTGGGAATTAAGAGAGAAATGACCTCTGGAAAGTTCTCTCAAATGGATTAAAAAGACCACCGCGAATGTGCATCCGAGCAAAAGCAACCTTAATTGCCTTCAGACATGGCCCATGAGATTTGGAGGACAAGGAACACATCGCTTTGAAGGCACAAACTCACCGGCAGAAGAGGTCATTACCAAGATTAAAACAACATCCTATAGAGTACTCTATGATTTTATCCCTTGTTGTAATGGCACCTTCGAGTGACAACTCCTTACTCCCCCGTTTCTTCTTTAAATTACGTTGAGGACTGAGAACCCTCAATGATTGATTGTAGCCACTTTTCTTTAAGTTTCTAGTAATAATATTTGCATTTACCAAAAAAAAAAAAAAAAAGAAATCCCCTAACTTCTTACTATTCTTGTTCATATACACTCTCATTTTAGTTTACCTAAGGCACTAACATGTCTTTAATAAAAATCCGGGAATTTAACCCAAGTACTACGTACTTCTACTCTTTAAAACAAATGACTCTTTTTAGTAGAAAACTTCCAAGATACTATTAATCCTAGTATCAAGTCCAAATTACATTTCAAGGCAAGTCACAACACCCTTAGAAATAAAGTTAAGTTTCTAAATCAAGTGACTCCTTTTCTTATAAAACCTTAGGCAATTGCTGCCTTAAAATCGAATTGCCTTCATTTAAATCAAGCCATTTATCTTTCCATAAAGCCAATATAACCAACTCCCATAAAGTTGTTATATTCACTTTATACCTTAGTCAAGTACAATTTCCTATCCAAGGGACTTATACGTTTAAAACGAAACAAGTATCAAAATACTTTAAAACTCTTCAAGTCCCTTAACTTTAAATTACTTAGAGTAAATCACTCTTTAAACTTTTCATAAAGCTATTATAACCAACTTCCCATAAAGCCGTTATACTAGCCTTATACATTACCAACTTACATTTTTCCTTATAACCAAGTGACTTTAAACTTTCCAACAAAACAAGTATCAAAATACTTTCAACATACTTAAAGTCTCTTAACTTTTGAAAACCAAGATATCCTTAATATTTAAACAAGTGAGTTAATTCCCTAACTCAATCAACTTGAACATTCTTAAAATAAGCCAAGGATATCAAATAGACTAGTTTGTCAAAATCTTGTACGTCTACCGTACTATACATTTACAACTTAATCATGCTCAAGAGATAAGAAAGTTTCACATACCTCTTCGGTTTAATCCACTTGCTAAGTCCAATCGCCGTACGTAGTATGCCAACCTATAATGACCATAGTACGTCTATTAACTTCTAGTTTCAAACGTAGAATATTCCAAGTGCAAGTCACTAAATTCTACGGAAAATCTGACAAAGACTTCCTTTGTTTCTACTCACTTTGCCACCTTTTTCAAGGCCGAATTCAATAACCAAACACGCCGCATTTAAGGCCCAACAAAGTAGTTAACAATAGGGGATTACACGCTTAACAAGACATGTAAAATTCCACCCCACAATATAAAACAAACTAGTCTAAACTACAATGTCCATTCGGCTAAACATAGGGGCAACAATACAAATCGTTTCCAATCCCTTTTCAAACCAAGTGGTTTAGTATAACATGATATCAAGCCGCAATCGATTACAACTACTACAATCCTCAAGTAGGTAAACATGCGACGATTCTACATAACGACCAAAATTGTATTTCAATTTCAAAGGGCTAAACATGCCATTTCGGTTTTGAGCTCCTAAAATTCCATAACACTTATAAAACTTCATAATACATATCACATGATCATTTCTAACTTATAATAACATTGAATCTTCAATTACAAAAGTAAGACGAAGATTATACCTCATTTAGCCCAAATATGGTCCAAGACTACAAGTCGATCCTTAGCAACTTTAGCTCCTCCTTTAGACGTTCCTATCCACTCCAAGCAATCCTTAGAAGCTCATGAACAACTCATCTTCAAGTTCCAACTTCAAAGTTGAAGAACCTCTTAGGTTTTCGCCTTGCGACTAATACGAAAACACCACATTTCCGGGATCTTTCTATTGAAAAACACTTACAATACCCTTAGGTACCTTGGTTTAAGGTGGGGAGATTATTGGACAAAAATTAAAAATTTTCCTTCTTGAAAATACCTCAAAGCCGAGAGCTACATAAGAGCTCTTCAAGATTTCTTTTGAAATTTTGCTAAGTGTGGAGCTTGTCTTGCACTAGCATACAATATATAACATGATGGAGGGTTAAGATTAGCACAATTGTGTGGCTTGGATGAGTTTCACATGGATCAAGTCTAGTGGCCTTTGACTTAGTCAACTTTGTCAAGCTTCAAGACTAGTAAGACTTGGTCATTTAATTTATGGTCAAATGACCATTCTAACCATGCCAATTTCGTCCATGACCATAAGGGGGGTGACACGTGTCGCCCTCCCGTTCGTCGCAATATTTCGCTTCGACCAATTCCAAAAATTCGACAAACTTTTACTCGCCTCAAATCTTAACATTTTTGAGTTCTTACGCACGCCCTTATAAACATATCCCGAATTTCCGGTGTAACATTCTTCCCCTTAGAAACATTCGCCCCCGAATGTTCTTTCGAGTCAAACTTAAAGATAGCGACATTATTCTTTTACAACCCCTACGTACAATATTACCACACGAGACCACATAACAATACTCATACTAAAATGTCAAGTGAACCCCACGTGTCAACGCTTGTTATCTGAATAAAGCTTCTGACTCTAAGCTTACTAATAATCTTTCCTGATAAGCCGCTTATCCACACCCACGAATCAAGTCCGACCAAATAATCGAACTCGCCTATGTCGAACCATCCAACCGGCGATCTACACTTTCTTACATACAAGGCCTCAAACGGGGCCATCTGAATACTGGAAGGGTATCTGTTATCGTACGCAACACAACAAGAGGCAATTAACCCTCCCGGCTATTTCTGAAATCAATAACACAGGCCCGCTACCTATCCCCAAATGCTCGATAGTACGCTCATTCGCTTGGTCCGAGGGTGTAATGCAACACCGAGACCCACTCGCCCCTAAAACCCTTCAAAAACCTCCAAGTTATCTCAATCGAGCTCATTTGTCCGACATCATAAACGTAGGAACCCCGTGCGCCTCACAATCTCGCTATAAAAGCTAGCACGAACCTCGCAGAGTAAGTGGTCCTAACCTAAGAACACGGTTGGTTTCACACCTTTATTTACCATGACCCCGTGGAGTCGCACTTCCTCTGGGTACGATGCCACCCTGTAACAAGATCCATATTAAATACCTCTCATATCTAGGTTGGGATTTCAATCGCCTGCAATAGCCCACTGGGCTTCTGGTGCACAACCATGACCTGCTACTAACTCGTACACTAAGAAGTAAACTCTGCAATGTCCCTTTTCCGGTCATCTTACCCATTCATACCTCTGAGGTTACGACACAACGTAGTCGACCCCGAACAATTTGAGCAATAAGCACTGTATGCCTCCCTATAACTCGACATTAGCCTGCAAAGACTGGTACACACAATCTATCTCATCTCCCAAAGACCTCATCCGGCTACTTAATGTGCTCTTCTCTCTTCTGAGAGCCGTATTTCGATATCAAGATCATAATCGGATCCTCATATTGTCGCCTCCTTAACTCCCCAACGACGGGAGACTCGGCAACCTCTCGGATCTAAACTTCGTTAACCTTGGAAACAAATAATCGAACCCCTAGGCTCGATAACTAAAGGATCTCACGGACCATATCCTCGCCTATCCGCTGCCCATCCGCGGACTACCCCAGTCCACGACAAAGAGTATCTCAGAATCGCTTCGCTTTCCCTGATGGTATAGATATCAATATCACAATCCTTGAATAACTCTAACCACCATCGCCGCAAATTCTACCGCCTCACTGCAGATATACCGGAGGCTTTTGTGGTCTGCACAAATATCCATATGAAGTCTAATATACGTCATGCCCCCAAATCTTCAAGGCATGATTTAACTGCTGCCAGCTCTAAATCGTGAGTGGCGTAATTTCCTTTCCCGCTTCCCAAACTACCGGGAAAACATAGGCTTTATCCTTATCGGGTTGCGTCAGCACACAACCTAGACCAACACCCAACGTGTTATCATAATAACCTAACCCTCTAGTCTCACATGAGGGGTTAGAACTGTAGTCGTGGTCAACTTATCTTTCAATAACTGGAAGCCTTTCTCATTCCTGCGAAATATTCGGGTATCCTTAATCTCACTTATGGTTCCTGCTTTCCTTTCTCTTGCAACCAAACTTGGTCACTAAACTTAGATTTGATTCCTTTGCTTGCCTCATGGCTAAGACTTACATACCAATCACATTTTGTGGGGATTTCCTTGATCTCGTCAAGTAGTAACCTGATTTTTCCTTCCCCAGTTGCAGAGCCTATAGCTATGTGTTACCACATTTCCTCGAAATGTTCTTACTTCCCATTATTTACTACCGGGTCTTTACACTAGTCCTGGGTAATCATATCTCGCAACCTACATTTATATCTTTACGATACTCGACCGATTAAGACGCTGCTCTTAATTACCCCAACACAACACTTTTCCCACTGCTATCTACAATCAGAACCTATGGCATGATGATACCAAGACCTTACCAAGATTCTATCCTTCGCCTAACAACACGGGTACACGCAACCCCATAATACGCAAACCGCCCTTTTACGTGGAAGAGAACTTATCTCCCTTTCTTAAACTTTCCTCGAGTCACAACCCTAATCACAGTGGTCCTCTTGCGGTCCAAGAATTAGCTAATCATCACGCACCGCTCTTAAGTTCGTGTATATTTTTCCAACCTACCAAAGATGCCTCACCTTTCACAGCAAAGACCTGCATTTATTTTATCCTAGCCTTGCACATTTTCCGAAATTATCCAAGGTCGTGGCCCCGACCGCCACACCAAACCAACCCCAAGTACTGCTAGGCACTTAACATAAATTCCTTCAAATTCAATTATGCCAAAGAAGGAAGAGTAATTCAACGTTACCACCACTTCTCTTCTTTTCCACTCGATAACCGCTTATCCAGAACCGGTACCAAATCAATCTCTCTCGTAGTCCACGCTGGCATAACAAGAGGCCAACTAGTCCGCATCGTAATAACCTCAATGTCCGCCATAATACCGCTAGGTCGCTAGTGGTCCAACGATCGTATCGTTACGGTAATTATTATCTACCCGCCACTACCACCCAACACCCACGGTGTAGTCTCTCGAAAGGTTCTTATGGATTCAGCTTTATTTCTTTACACTTGGTTGATCTCTTTTCACCGGTCGCATTCTTCCGTACTCCCAAACTTATTTTAGCGTACGTACATAGCCTTCATACTGATCCGGGTCTCCAATCTTTGGAGTTACTAGATTAAACAATACAAGGCCCATTCCGGCTCTCACAACCTGGTTCCGGTGGAACACATCCACGAACCCGTAAAATGGTTAACTAAACTTGGGCCCTGCACCCTCGTGACTGTTATACCCCGTATTTCCAGAGTATGTACATGAGGAAGTACGTAGGAAAATTTAAGCCTTAAAGTTAGGCAAGGTTCGAATTTTGTTCACAATCCCCGATTAGAATCATTTTTCGACGAAACGTTTTACACAACTTGAGAAGGGAAAATTCCGGCTATGTCATTTAGTATTTTTGCGGATTTTTCCGAGAGACGAAATATTTTGGACCAACAAGAGGGCGACACTTGGCACCCTCTAATTGGTGGACTTATGGGCGGCAAGTTGGACGAAAGGGAGAGTGGGAGTAGGTAGGATATTTGTGTGGTAGATGGATAAGGTACACATGGATGAATCTTGACCCTACACTTGCCTTGCACTTGGCATGATCTTGGCCATTGGTTGGCCATTGCTTGACCTATAAATACCCCCCCCCCCCCCTTTAAAGACTTCTTCATCCAAAAATTGTTCCAAGTCTCAAATCCCTCTCCCCTCTCTATAGTTTTCGTCCTCCCCCTTGTGAGGCTTTAGCCGAAAGCACCCCTCCCCCCTTTGAGAGGCCTTTGGCCGAGGGGTACCCCCCCCTCTCCTAGTGATGCTAGCCGTAGCACACCTCCCCTACCTGAGTGGTCTCAGAAATACTACCCCCTCTTGGTAGAAAATACTCTCCATATATAGTTTATTCCAAAATACCTCGCCCATATACCTTGTATTATTCCAAGGTTACACTTATACGAAAAGCCCGTAAATACTATTATACTTCCCTTCAATACAAACACAACCCAAGGAAATCTCCATAGTTGGATGGAGTATTAAGAAGAAGTTGTGTAGAACTTCTAAGGGTTGTTTGGAACGGGTTGGAGCACCCGGAGTAGGAGCTAAACGTTGCTCAGGATCGACATTAAACATTGGATAATTTTGGGCTTACCGAGGTAAATATCTTGTCCTTTTATTGTAATTGGAAATTACATACGTAGTAGTATAGAAATGAATATAAGATTCATGTAAGGGAGTTGAATCGTTATAGTAGAATATTAAAGAAGAAGGACTAAACTGCATTTACATAGACTGTATTCTGATCGGTAGCTTAACTGCAGGGAAGTCACGCCCGATTTTCCGTAAATAGAGAACCTTCTGATTATTCTGCCGAGTAGTCTAGACTTTGATAGACTCGTATAACCGTTATAGGTTGAAGTTTTGCGTAGCATGTCCTACTTGAAAGATGGACAAGGCTAAGCGGGTTATAGCCGAGCGCTTTTGCTAATAATCGATAATCGTCGCGAGGTATGTGATTCTTCCTATCCACTGAGCATGATATTTTAAATTAATATATATATATAGTACGGTAGACGTACGTGTGTTAACTGAATAATAATTACGGCAATGTCTTTTGACTTAAGCCTGAATAATCTTGAAGTATTTCAAAAGAATACTGAATCATTTTTAACAGAAGAGTAATACTTGGTTTTAAAAGCTTAAGAGTTATACTAGCTTTATGGGAAGTTAGGTATAACGGCTTAAGAGAGATAAAAAGAATGATTTATCGATTTAAGAAGTTAAGAGACTTGATCTTAAAAGATAAGAGACTTGACTTAATTAAATTAATATGAATTTTGTGTGAAACCTCATTCGTGAGAAATGAGTACTTGGTTTTTAAAAGCAATAATGTTTTACTGATTTCGGAAATCAGAATAAGTATCGAACAAACCACTGAAATGCTTAATAAAGGGAAATGTTTTGACTAATAAAGTATTATTAAAACCAGAAACTTCCATCCGCATGAAGCTAAGATGAGACAAAATGATATTACATTTCCTAGATCATGGTCATTGTAATAAGATTGTTATGAACAAGAATAACCTACTCACATATAAGGTATATGTTTCTCAAATTGTTTTAAAGGTGAATTACGTCATTAAGTGATTAAAAACTATGAACTACGAAACCTTTCGAAAATGAGAAACTTGAGTAATTGAAATTAGGCAAACTTGAACGTTTGGAAAAGAATGTTGTTACTTGATTTTACAAAGAGAAGTGTTTTGATTTACTTCAAAAGATAGTCACTCTATTTTTATATACTACGTATTGTGTGACTTTTGTGAAAGTAACGTATCTTTAAAGAGTTAATGTATGAAGTACTTTGGGGATACAAACCCGATCTTGTTAATCATATAGTAGAAAGTACCTTGTGTGAATAACTTGATTGTGTTGGTTTGTGATAGCCTTGTAATACTTTCTTGTTGATTTGATAAGTAAACATGCTAGGATGCTACGTGTGTTAAGATTCTTGTGATGTTTGTGTAAAGGGGTTTTCCTCGATTGCGCTTAAGTTGTTTAACTATCAGCCGTTATGTTGGTATTGTACCACCACCTTGACATAATCCCGAGGTTGTCGCCTCCACGCGGGTAGACTCAGCGTCTGGTGACCTATGATTCGAGAATACCTCACGCGGTCCCGGCCTGGCGCGAGCTACGAGCTCCAGTTAGTGTGCGCCTTTATGGTCATGCGGTCATGTGGCTACGCGGATCGCGAGTCCACGCGGATGCCGGGAGAAGCTACCGACGCGGGGAATACCTCACGCGGCCTACGAGGTTGGCCTACGCGTGCTTCGCGGAAGTTCCAGGGCTAGACGCGCACATTAGATACTGCGGGCGAGTGGCCAGCTTTGATCATGTGACGGTATAGACAGATCTCATGATACAGTTTATGACTCTGTTGGTACTGTGGGTTTTAGTAGTCGGCTATGCCTTCGTACTTATCCCGACGGTTTATTATGACACGTGCGGACTCGTGTTCATGTGTGTTCCTTGGTGCTTTTATATCATAGACTGCCGGCAGTGAGGAAGGTATTCCACGGGCATGATTGATGTTATGGGCGTGAGACCCATAGTGATATTTGAGTGATGACTTTGAGGGCGTGACTCCCTGACTTGACATGAATGCTTATTTATTGTGAACTGTAGTTTGGTTATCATACATGTCTCGCTTTATATAGACTACTATGATTTCATTTACGCTTTTGATTTCGCCACATACTTGGTACTGTTGTGATCGACTCTCCTTCGGGCCGTGGTTCATGCCGCAGTAGAGGTACACCGCCGTTGATCCTAGCTCGTGGTCACAGTTCATTGGGAAGCTCCGCTTTCTCGAGGCTTATCACGTATAGTCCCCTGTTGTAGGTGTTTACATTCGGGTACGGCGGGCCCCGCCCCGCCATCATGTCGCCACTCTTAGGTCCGTAGTACCGCTGTGGCGAGTTGTAAAAGCGGATGTAATCGCTCAGATTTAAGTTTTATATATTATGCCGAAAGGAAAATTTTCTCGAATAATCGCTTTACACTTCGATATTTCATGTCTTGTTTATGTTCGTGACACTCACGATGTCTACTGGGTGCCCGGTCAGCACTACCACGCCCGGTTCGGTCGTGACAAAAGTGGTATCAGAGCGATTAATCTCGGAAAGTGTCTGAGACCGTATCTAGTAGTTCTGATTATCGGTATCTTGTGCACCATACCAATAATCGTGAGGCTATAGGATATTTAGAATTGGTTTCCATTCTTCTCACTCGAGATCGTGCCTTAGAGTTGTGTTATAAGTTGGACCTCTAACGATTTCTTTCCTTACCGCTATGCCTCCGTAAGGCAACCCGCCCAGATGGCATGGCACCGAGGAGTCGCGAGCAGAGTATGCAGGGTTACGTGGGAACGGCCCAATCATCACCTGGTGGTGCTTCATTCGGGGGAGTTCGCGACGCCACCAAATTTCAGCAGAGTTTAGCACGGTGGCAGCGGTGTTTACTACGCCATGATATTTGAATCTTCGCCCACGATCGGGAACAAAGAAAATGGATTACAAAGGAACGGACTCACATTAGCTAGGATTTTAGCAAACCAGAGAATATAGAGTGTATCGACTTATCACGGGTCATGATGACTATCTAAGAGAGGGTGGTGCAAGAATAGCTCGTCAGTTAGGCTTGAGCATGGCCTGTGTACGGGCTTATGCGCAGCAGGCCAAGAAACGTAGGGATCAACGGGTTAACCAGTATCAGCAAAAGAGGGCCAGAACATCAGGGTCCTTTAGTAACTTTCGAGGCGAACCGCCTCAGCAGCAGAATGATATGCATATCCACCACAGCAGTGGTCCTCCGCGATTGCAGGACGTTGGGTAAGCCGAGTTGGTCGAGCTCCGTGGTTTCGGTTCACGATTTACATAGGTTCTAGCCACCGATTCGCTTTTTCCCAGTGTTCGCAGTGTGACAGACGTCATCCCGGGGAATGTCGTCTTTTAGTCGTACTTGTTTTACGGCCGCCGTGGCCATGTGTCGAAAGGATGTCCTAGTATGAAGGATGTAAGTAGAGGACTCAGCCTTCATGATCGGTGATCGCTCATCATCTTCCTAGCTACGCGCCCATGGGCAGTTTGATTAGAACGACTAAGGGAGTGAAGAATAGATATAGGTATATCATTAACCCTCTAGAGATTAGTATGTAAGATGAGTATACCTTAAGTGTTATATTCTGATAGCATGGTGTAAATTGTGATTAGAAATCATGGTTAGTAACCGGGAAAGATTGGGGGATAGGAAAAGTGTGAGCCTTAGAGCTTTATACGTGGAGACCTTGAAGGCAAGGCAATCTTGAGTAAAAGATTACATTTGTGTTTGACCCTTATCGGAGTGCATAGTGCACGTGAGATATATTTGTATATAAGTCCCTGAGTTGTGTGAAATGAAAGAGGGTAGTTGAGCTAAGAAGACCACTAGGTTTTCGTGACTTGATTAGTGAGATCGTTCCGGATCGGGGAACAAGAGTTTTTGCGCGATAGCGGGTCGGGTTGAGGACCGATCGCGGGTCAACCCGCGACCTGTTTTGTGGTGGGAATTCGGTTTAGGTGGTCCTCCAGGTGGTAGGGTCACGAGGGTGTTAGGCCCAAGTTTAGTAAACCAGCGTACGAGTTCGTGGATGCGTTCGACCAGTAGTCGGGCCGATGAGGTCAGCCCATCTTGTCCTTCAGGTTATGCGAGATGTTATTTATCAGGAAGGTTGTAAGGCTGCGCGAGGCGCCTACTTTCACCTTATGACAGACAGTGAAGCCCAGGTTGTGGCTATTTCGTTTTCCGGAAGTTTTACGCAGCGTGGTTGAACTCAGTGAGTCTCGACGCATTCACCCTGCCTTTGTTTGGATTTGAGGGTAGCTATGAGGATTGTTGCCTCCGTTGAGGGAGTGCTTTATAACTACCATTTCAAGATTCGGATATCGCCACGGCCTCGTAGGGGCGGAAGTGTAAGTCACGGCCGATTGGTTCGATGTTGGCAAAGTTCAGATAGTGGGTTCATACTTGTTTCGGCAGGATGGGGATAGGGTGAAGCCTATCCAGGAGAGGTTATCGACAGCTCAGAATCAACAGAAGTCGTACGGATGATCGGCGACGACGCTTGGAGTTCAGGTTGACGGTGGGTCTTCTTGAAGGTACCACCCCAGAAGGGTGTGACGAGATTCGGAAAACAGAGGAAACTTAGCCCGAGTTACTTTGGGCCTTTTCAGATCATGTGAAGAATAGGCCAGGTTGCCTATAGTTAGCATTGCCGTCCGACTTAGGAGGCAGTACGTCCAGTCTTTCGTGTTGTTATGTTCAGGAAAGTATCGGAGATCCATCCAGAGTGTTCCCAGTTAATGATGACCAAGTTGGAGATAGTAAACCCGAGATTTTGGAAATCAAGCAAGAGAGGAAATGTGGTAAGTCATGAGAAAGAGTTCGAGTGCACGAAGAAGTGCGACACGTAAGGGAAGAAGCGAGCATGTATGGCAAGCATAGATGTGATCATTTCTTTTGTAAGGAGAAGGTGCGAAGGAAGTATATTTTAGACCTCGGGTAAGGGCTTTTGTGATGATAGAGGTGTTTCCTCGTGGACTTGAATGTAAGTATTTGCGCAGGTGTTTCTGTGGCCAGGTGTGGCAGGATTGTTCTCGTAAGTATAGTAGTGAAGACTATACTGGCGCACGTTTGTTTTGAGACTTAGAAGGAACATTCGGGACGAATGTTTCTAAGGAGGGGAGAATGTTATACCCCGTATTTCCAGAGTATGTACGTGAGGACGTACGTAGGAAAATTTAAGCCTTAAAGTTAGGCAAGGTTCGAATTTTGTTCACAACCCCCGATTAGAATCGTTTTTCGACGAAACGTTTTACACAACTTGCGAAGGGAAAATTCCGGCTATGTCATTTAGTATTTTTGCGGATTTTTCCGAGAGACGAAATATTTTGGACCAACAAGAGGGCGACACTTGGCACCCTCTAATTGGTGGACTTATGGGCGGCAAGTTGGACGAAAGGGAGAGTGGGAGTAGGTAGGATATTTGTGTGGTAGATGGATAAGGTACACATGGATGAATCTTGACCCTACACTTGCCTTGCACTTGGCATGATCTTGGCCATTGGTTGGCCATTGCTTGACCTATAAATACCCCCCCCCCCCTTTGAAGACTTCTTCATCCAAAAATTGTTCCAAGTCTTGAAATCCCTCTCCCCCCCTCTCTATAGTTTTCGTCCTCCCCCTTGTGAGGCTTTAGCCGAGAGCACCCCTCCCCCCTTTGAGAGGCCTTTGGCCGGGTACCCCTTCGAGAGGCCTTTGGCCGAGGGTACCCCTCTCCTAGTGATGCTAGCCGTAGCACACCCCTACCTCGAGTGGTCTCAGTAAATACTACCCCCTTGGTAGAAAATACTCTCCATATATAGTTACTATTCCAAAATACCTCGCCCATATACCTTGTAGTATTCCAAGGTTACACTTATCTAAAAGCCCGTAAATACTATTATACTTCCTTCATACAAAACACAACCCTAAGGAAATCTCCATAGTTGGATGGAGTATTAAGAAGAAGTTGCATAGAACTTCTAAGGGTTTTTGGAACGGGTTGAGCACCGGAGTAGAGCTAAACGTTGCTCAGATCGACATTAAACATTGGATAATTTTGGGCTAACCGAGGTAAATATCTTGTCCTTTTATTGTAATTGGAAATTACATCGTAGTAGTATAGAAATGAATATAAGATTCATAGAAGGAGTTGAATCGTTATAGTAGAATATTAAAGAAGAAGGACTAAATGTACTTACATAGGATCGTATTTACTGAGATCGTGTAGCTTAACTGCAGGGAAGTCACGCCCGATTTTCCGTAAATAGAGAACCTTCGATTATTCTCACGAGTAGTCTAGACTTTGATAGACTCGTATAACCGTTATAGGTTGAAGTTACAGAAGATGTCCTACTTGAAAGATGGACAAGGCTAGCGGTTATAGCCGTGAGCGTTTTGCTAATAGTCGATAATCGTCGCGAGGTATGTGATTCTTCCTATCCACTGAGCATGATATTTTAAATGAATATATATATAGTACGGTAGACGACGTGTTAATCGAATAATAATTACGGCAATGTCTTTTGACTTAAGCCCGAATAATCTTGAAGTATTTCAAAAGAATCTTGAATCATTTTTAATGTAAGAGTAATACTTGGTTTTAAAAGCTAAGAGTTATACTAGCTTTATGGGAAGTTAGGTATAACGGCAAGAGAGATAAAAGAATGATTTATCGATTTAAGAAGTTAAGAGACTTGATCTTAAAAGATAAGAGACTTGACTTAATTAAATTAATATGAATTTTGTGAAACCTCATTCGTGAGAAATGAGTACTTGGTTTTTAAAAGCAATAATGTTTTACCGATTTGGAAATCGAATAAGTATCGAACAAACCACAATAGCTTAATAAAGGGAAATGTTTTGACTAATAAAGTATTATTAAAACCAAGAAACTTCCATCCGCATGAAGCTAAGATGAGACAAAATGATATTACATTTCCTAGATCATGGCTGCTGTAATAAGATTGTTATGAACAAGAATAACCTACTCACATATAAGGTATATGTTTCTCAAATTGTTTTAAAGGCGAATTATGTCATTAAGTGATTAAAAACTATGAACTACGAAACCTTTCGAAAATGAGAAACTTGAGTAATTGAAATTAGGCAAACTTGAACGTTTGGAAAAGAATGTTGTTACTTGATTTTACAAAGAGAAGTGTTTTGATTTACTTCAAAAGATATTCACTCTATTTTTATATACTACGGGTATTGTGTGACTTTTGTGAAAGTAATGTATCTTTTAAAGAGTTAATGTATGAAGTACTTTGGGGATAAAAACCCGATCTTGTTAATCATATAGTAGAAAGTACCTTGTGTGAATAACTTGATTGTGTTGGTTTGTGATAGCCTTGTAATACTTTCTTGTTGATTTGATAAGTAAACATGCTAGGATGCTACGTGTGTTAGTATCTTGTGATGTTTGTGTAAAGGGGTTTTCCCTCGATTGCGCTTAAGTTGTTTAACTATCAGTCGTTATGTTGGTATTGTACCACTCACCTCGACATAATCCGGAGGTTGTCGCCTCCACGCGGGTAGACTCAGCGGATCTGTGTGACCTATGATTCGAGAATACCTCATGCGGTCCTGGCCTGCGCGAGCTACGAGCTCGAGTTAGTGCGCGCCTTTATGGTCACGCGGTTACATGCGCTACGCAGATCGCGAGTCCAGCGGACGCCGGAGTAGCTACCGACGCGGAATACCTCACGCGGGCTATGAGGTTGGCCTACGCGGAGTGCGGAAGTTCCAGGCTAGACGCGCACATTAGATCTGCGGCGAGTGGCGGCTTTGATCATGTGACGGTATAGACAGATCTCATGATACGATTTATGACCATGTTAATGTGGGTTTTAGTAATCGGCTATGCCTTCGTACTTACCCCAGACGGTTTTATTATGACACAGTGGGACCCGTGTTCATGTGTGTTCCTTGGTGCTTTTATATCATAGATCGCCGGCAGTGAGGAAGGTATTCCACGCATGATTGATGTTATGGGCGTGAGACCCATAGTGATATTTGAGTGATGACTTTGAGGCGTGAGTCACGACTGACATGAATGCTTATTTATTGTGAATCGTAGTTTGGTTATCATACATGTCTCTGTTTTATATAGACTACTATGATTTCATTTACGTATTTTCATTTCACATACTTAGTACTGTTATCGACCTCCTTCGGGGCCGTGTTCACGCCGCGGTAGAGGTACACGATCGTTGATCCTAGCTCTCGTGGTCAGCGTCAGTTGGGAAGCTCCGTTTCTCGAGGCTTATCGCCGTATAGTCCCTGTTGTCAGAGGTGTTTACATTCGTGGTATGGCGGCCCCGTCCCCGCCATTGTTATCATGTCACTCTTAGAGGTGCAGTAGTAATCGTTGTGGCGAGTTGTAAAAGGGATGTAATCGTCAGATTTAAGTTTTATATATTATGCAGAAAGGAAAATTTTCTCGGATAACTGTTTTACACTTCTTGATATTTCATGTCTTGTTTTATGTTCCATTGACACTGATGTATGTCTACTTGGGTGCCCGGTAAGGCACTACCACGCCCGGTTCGGTCATGACAAAAGTGGTATCAGAGCGATTAATCCTCGGAAAGTGTCTACGCACCGTATCTAGTAAGTGCGATTATCGGTATCTTTGCGCACCATACCAATAATCGTGAGGCTATAGGATATTTAGGATTGGTTTCCATTCTTCTCACTCTGAGATCGTGCCTTAGAGTCGTGTTATAAGTTGGACCTCTAACGTATTTCTTTCCCTTACTGCTATTCCTCCGTAAGGCAACCCGCCCATGGCACGGCGTGGCGGAGTCGCGAGTAGAGTACTGAGGGTTACGTGGGCACGCCCAATCATCACCGGGTGGTGCTTCATTTGGGAGTTCTGCGACGCCACCAGCAAAGAGTTTAGCACGGCCAGTGCCTTACTACGACCATAATATTTGAATCTTCGCCACATCGAACAAAGAAAATGGATTACAAAGGAATGGACTCACATTAGCTAGGATTTTAGCAAACCAGAGAATATAGAGTGTATCGACTTATCACGGGTCATGATGACTATCTAAGGGAGGGTGGTGCAAGAATAGCTCGTAAGTTAGGCTTCAGCATGGCCTGTGTACGGGCTTATGCGCAGCAGGCCAAGAAACATAGAGATCAAAGGGTTAACCAAGGACAGCAGAAGAGGGCCAGAACAGCAGGGTCCTTTAGTAACTTTCGAGGCGAACCGCCTCAGCAGCAGAATGATATGCATATCCACGGTGCAGTGGTCCCCCGGATTGCGGGACGTTGTTAAGCCGGAGTTGGTCGAGCTCCGGGTTTCGGTTCGTGATTTACATAGGTTCTAGCCACCGATTCGATTTTCCCGGTGTTCACATGTGCGCGCCATCCCGGAATGTCGTCTTTAGTTGGTACTTGTTTTACTGACCGCCGTGGCCACGTGTGTCGAAAGGATGTCCTAGTAGGAAGGATGTAAGTAGGAGGACTCAGCCTTCATGATCGGTGATCAGTTCATCATCTTCCCTAGCTATGCGCCCTACGGGGCAGGTTTGATTAGAACGACTAAGGGGAGTGAAGCAATAGATACAGGTATATCCTTAACCCTCTAGAGATTAGTATGTAAGATGAGTATACCTTAAGTGTTATATTCTGATAGCATGGTGTAAATTGTGATTAGAAATCATGGTTAGTAACCGGGAAAGATTGGGGGATAGGAAAAGTGTGAGCCTTAGAGCTTTATACGTGGAGACCTTGAAGGCAAGGCAATCTTGAGTAAACGATTACATTTGTGTTTGACCCTTATCGGAGTGCATAGTGCACGTGAGATATATTTGTATATAAGTCCCTGAGTTGTGTGAAATGAAAGAGGGTAGTTGAGCTAAGAAGACCACTAGGTTTTCGTGACTTGATTAGTGAGATCGTTCCGGATCGGGGAACAAGAGTTTTTGCGCGATAGCGGGTCGGGTTGAGGACCGATCGCGGGTCAACCCGCGACCTGTTTTGTGGTGGGGTCAGTTCGGGTGGTCCTCCGGTGGTAGGGTCACGAGGGTGTTAGGCCCAAGTTTAGTAAACCAAAGATACGAGTTCGTGGATGCGTTCGACGAGGTCGGGCGATGAGGTTAGCCCCATCTCGCCCTTGAGTTATGCGAGATGTTATTTATCGGGAAGGTTGTAAAGGTCGCGCGAGGCGCCTACTTTCACCTTATGACGAAAGTGAAGCCCGTGTTGTGGCTATTTCGTTTTTGGAAGTTTTACCAGCAGGTTGGCGAACTCAGTGAGTCTCGATCGCATTCACCCTGCCCGTGTTTGGATTTGAGGGTAGCTATGAGGATTGCCTCCCGCTGAGGAGTGCTTTTATAACTACTATTTCAAGATTCGGATATCGCCTTACGAAGCCTCGTAGGGCGGAAGTGTAAGATTGGCCGATTGGTTCGATGTTGGCAAAGTTCGATAGTGGTTCATACTTGTTTGGCAGGATGGGGATAGGTGAAGCCTATCCGTGAGAGGTTATCGACACTCGTAATCAGCGTAAGTCGACGGATGATCGGCGACGGCTTGGAGTTCAGTTGACGTGGTCTTCTTGAAGGTACCACGGAAAAGTGTGACGAGATTCGAAACAGAGAAACTTAGCCCGAGTTACTTTGGGCCTTTTCAGATCATGTGAAGAATAGGCCGTTGCCTATAGTTAGCATTGCCGTCCGACTTAGAGGCGTGACGATCTTTCGTGTTGTTATGTTCGTGAAAGTATCGAGATCCATCAGTGTTCCCGCTAATGATGACCAAGTCGAGATAGTAAACCCGAGATTTTGAAACCAAGCGAGAGGAAATGTGGTAAGTCATGGGAAAGAGTTCGAGTGTCTGAGAAGCGGTACGACACGTAGGGAAGAAGCGAGCATGTATGGCAAGCATAGATGTGATCATTTCTTTTGTAAGGAGAAGGTGCAAGGAAGTATATTTTAGACCTGTAAGGGCTTTTGTGATGATAGAGGTGTTTCCTCGTGGACTTGAATGTAAGTATTTGCGCAGTGTTTCGTGGCGGTGTGGCGTGATTGTTCTCGTAAGTATAGTAGTGAAGACTATCTCGGCGCACGCTTGTTTTGAGACTTAGAAGGAACATTCGACGAATGTTTCAAGCGAGGAGAATGTTATACCGTATTTCGCAGTATGTACGTGAGGACGACGTAGGAAAATTTAAGCCTTAAAGTTAGGCAAGGTTCGAATTTTGTTCACAACCCCGATTAGAATCGTTTTTCGACTAAACGCTTTACACAACTTGCGGGGGAAAATTCCGCTATGTCATTTAGTATTTTTGCGGATTTTTCCGAGAGACGAATATTTTGGACCAACAAGAGGGCGACACTTGGCACCCTCTAATTGTGGACTTACGGCGGCAAGTTGACGAAAGGGAGAGTGAGTAGGTAGGATATTTGTGTGGTAGATGGATAAGGTACACATGGATGAATCTTGACCCTACACTTGCCTTGCACTTGGCATGATCTTGGCCATTGGTTGGCCATTGCTTGACCTATAAATACCCCCCCCCCCCTTGAAGACTTCTTCATCCAAAAATTGTTCCAAGTCTTGAAATCCTCTCCCCTCTCTATAGTTTTCGCCCTCCCTTTGTGAGGCTTTAGCGAGAGCACCTCTCCCCTTCGAGAGGCCTTTGCCGAGGGGTACCCCTCTCCTCGATGCTAGCCGTAGCACACCCCCTACCTCGAGTGGTCTCGTAAATACTACCCCCCCCCTTGGTAGAAAATACTCTCCATATATAGTTACTATTCCAAAATACCTTGGCCCATATACCTTGTAGTATTCCAAGGTTACACTTATACGAAAAGCCCAGAAATACTATTATACTTCCCTTCAGTCACAAAACACAACCCTAAGGAAATCTCCATAGTTGGATGGAGTATTAAGAAGAAGTTGCGTAGAACTTCTAAGGGTTGTTTGGAACGGGTTGGAGCACCCGGAGTAGGAGCTAAACGTTGCTCAGGATCGACATTAAACATTGGATAATTTTGGGCTTACCGAGGTAAATATCTTGTCCTTTTATTGTAATTGGAAATTACATCGTAGTAGTATAGAAATGAATATAAGATTCATGTAAGGGAGTCGAATCGTATAGTAGAATATTAAAGAAGAAGGACTAAACTGTACTTACATAGGACTGTATTTACAGTAGACTGTGTAGCTTAACGGGTAGGGAAGTGCTGCCCGATTTTCCGTAAATAGAGAACCTACTGATTATTCTGCCGAGTAGTCTAGACTTTGATAGACTCGTATAACCGTTATAGGTTGAAGTTCTGCGTAGCATGTCCTACTTGAAAGATGGACAAGGCTAGCCGGGTTATAGCCGTGGAGCGTTTTGCTAATAGTCGATAATCGTCGCGAGGTATGTGATTCTTCCTATCCACTTGAGCATGATATTTTAAATGAATATATATATAGCATTGTAGACGTACGTGTGTTTACTGAGTAATAATTTCGGCTTTGTCTATTGTATTAAGCCTGTATTTTCTTTAAGTATTTCAAAAGATTATTGAATCTTTTTTAATGTAAGAGTAATACTTGGTTTTAAAAGCTTAAGAGTTATACTAGCTTTATGGGAAGTTAGGTATAACTACTAAGAGAGATAAAAGAATGATTTATCGATTTAAGAAGTTAAGAGACTTGATCTTAAAGATAAGAGACTTGACTTAATTAAATTAATATGAATTTTGTGTGAAACCTCATTCGTGAGAAATGAGTACTTGGTTTTTAAAAGCAATAATGTTTCTTGATTTGGAAATCGAATAAGTATCGAACAAACCACAAAGAAGCTTAATAAAGGGAAATGTTTTGACTAATAAAGTATTATTAAAACCAAGAGAAACTTCCATCCGCATAGAAGCTAAGATGAGACAAAATGATATTACATTTCCTAGATCACGGTCCAGTAATAAGATTGTTATGAACAAGAATAACCTACTCACATATAAGGTATATGTTTCTCAAATTGTTTTAAAGGCGAATTACGTCATTAAGTGATTAAAAACTATGAACTACAAAACCTTTCAAAATGAGAAACTTGAGTAATTGAAATTAGGCAAACTTGAACGCTTGGAAAAGAATGTTGTTACTTGATTTTACAAAGAGAAGTGTTTTGATTTACTTCAAAAGATAGTCACTCTATTTTTATATACTACGTATTGTGTGACTTTTGTGAAAGTAACGTATCTTTAAAGAGTTAATGTATGAAGTACTTTGGGGATAAAACCCGATCTTGTTAGTCATATAGTAGAAAGTACCTTGTGTGAATAACTTGATTGTGTTGGTTTGTGATAGCCTTGTAATACTTTCTTGTTGATTTGATAAGTAAACATGCTAGGATGCTACGTGTTAGTATCTTGTGATGTTTGTGTAAAGGGGTTTTCCTCGATTGCGCTTAAGTTGTTTAACTATCACCGTTATGTTGGTATTGTACCACTCACCTTGACATAATCCCGAGGTTAAGTCGCCTCCACGCGGGTAGACTCAAAGTGTCCAGGTGTGACCTATGATTCGAGAATACCTCATGCGGGTCCCGGGCCTCATGCGAGCTACGAGAGCTCAGTTAGTGTGCGGCCTTTATGGTCACGCGGCATGTGGCCTACGCGGATCGCGAGTCCAGCGGACGCCGGGAGTAGCTACCCTCGATGCGGAATACCTATGCGGCCTATGAGGTTGGCCTACGCGGAGTGCATGGAAGTTCTGTGGCTAGACGCGCACATTAGATACTGCGGCGTAGTGGCGGCTTTGATCATGTGATCAGATAGACAGATCTCATGATACGCTTTATGACTCTGGTACTGCTGGTTTTAGTAGTCGGCTATGCCTTCGCATTTACCCCGACGGTTTTATTATGACACAGGTGGGACCTGGTGTTCATGTGTGTTCCTTGGTGCTTTTATATCATAGACTGCCGGCAGTGAGGAAGGTATTCCACGGGCATGATTGATGTTATGGGCGTGAGACCCATAGTGATATTTGAGTGATGACTTTGAGGGCGTGAGTCCACTTGAGGGTGACAAGTGTCACCCTCCCGTTGGTCCAAAATATTTCATCTCTCATAAAAATCTGCAAAAATAATAAATGACATAGCCGTAATTTTCCCTTCGCAAAGTCCGGAAAACGTTTCGTCGGAAAACGATTCTTTTCGCAAGTTGTGCACAAATTTCGCCACTTTGCCTACTTAAGGCTTAAACTTTTGTACGTACGCCCTCACGTACATACTCTGGAAATACGGGGTATAACATTCTCCCCTCCTTAGAAACATTCGTCCCGAATGTTCCTTCTCACGACGGATAACGATAAAGTTTCTCTTAACAAGTTGCCAATGCCACACCTGGCCACAAAATAACACCCGCGCAATTACTTAATTCAAGCCCACGAGGAATCACTCCTACATCAAAAGCTTCCACCCTGGTCTAAAGGATACTCCCTTCACATCTTCACTTCACAACAAAATAATCTCTTTTATTCTGCTAATACACGTTCACTTCTTTCCTCACTCGTCGTACTCTTCTCGAACACTTGAACTCTTCTAGTATACGTACCATACTTCACCATCGCCTGGGCCTACAACTGAGTCACTACATCCAAACTTGGTCGTCTTACTAGCCTCAATTTCCTTTAAGGCCATTCGGCCTTCACGATCCGCTCAGTCGAACATATCCACGAACTCATACGATGGTTACTTAAACACGCCTAGCACCCTCGTGACCCTACCACGGCGGGACCACCAATCGACCACCTCAATCCGGTTACGGTTGACCGCACACGTCCTCAACCCGACCCTCCGCCGTGCCGAACTCTCTTGTTTCTCGATCCGGAACAATCTCACAACTCAAGTCAGGAAAACCTACTGGTCTTCTTAGCTCGACTACCATATTTCATTTCATACCACTCAGAGACTTATCACACAACTATATCCCACGTATACTATGCACTCTGATAAAGGTCAACACAAACATAAATCTTTTGCTCAAGATGGCCTCGCATCTAAGGTCTCTACGCGTAATATTCTAAGGTTCACACCTTCCATACCCCCATACTTACCTTTTCAACTACCCATGTTCTCTAGATCATAATTTTACACAATGCTATCCAAACATAACACTCAACATAAACTCATCATATCAAGCATACTAATATCTAGAGTCGAGGATATACCCGTATCTACCGCTTTACTCTAATCACGACCCTGCCGCAGGCGTATAGCTAGTGAAGGTGATGAACCACCAGCGATCACGAAGGTGAGTCGTAACATCCGTGCTACCACGGTCGAGCGTTCCTCGCAAAATGGCCTGCTGCCGCAAACATAACAAGCTCCTTGGCACCACGACACTTCAAATGCGGTCACCACATCGACCACACCGGGTAGGGTGATCGATCCGCCAACACCCTACTCCTCGAAACTGAACCCATGGAGCTCGACCGCTGAATACCCGAACGCTCGGAAGTGGAGGACCACTCAGATCTTGGCGAAGGTGCATAACTAGCTGCACGAGGCGGTCCGCCTCGAAAGTCACCAAAGGACCTCATTGCTCGCCTCTTCGCGATCCGGCCATTCCGCCGACCTCTCCGCCTCACATCCAAGTGCATAAGCCTGCATGCGGGCAATGTCCATGCCCGGCTGAAGAGCTACACCCGAACAAGCCTCTACCAAGTAGTCATCTAGCCCGGTGACGTAGCGGTGCACTCTGTCCTCCATATCAGCTACTACAGCGGGGACATACCGAGCCAATGAGTCAAACTCGACATTGTACTCCCAATCAGACGCCTGCTCGCCTCAACATCAAAAATCTACGGCCCGAGCCCTCGCCGTTTGTGGGGCAAGAAATATGCAAGAAATGCCCCTGAGAACTCGTCCCATACGGCTGGAAGTGCATACTCTCCCCGGGACAGCTCCCACGAATCAAACCAGTCGACTGCAGTATCGCGTAGCCGATGCGAACCTAAGACCACCGACTGGTCTCGAAGCCTTGATCACTCTCGATCCATCAGAATCGCTTCGGATGAACTCCTGCGGATCATCCTCGGGCCTCGACCGTAGAACTCGCGGGCTACAACTCGAAAATCCGTAGCCTCAAACTATCCGATCTTGGGTGAACCACGGTGCTACTGAACCGCCGTGATCTAGCCTATCCTAATGTCCGCCACAATCTCGCTAGCAATCGTGCCATCTCCTCAGAACCCATCTCCTCCGCCCAGCCGTGGACCGAGGCTCAGTCTTGTTGTCTCAGCACCACCGCTGCGCCTAAACTCTGCTGGGCGGTGGCGTCGCAAAACTCGCCGGCTCAAGCACTATGTCGCATCGAGACCGGCTCGCGCATACTCCTCTGTATCCTACTAGTAGCTCTCGGTGACTTGCCCGTAGGCCGGGTTGCCTTGCGCGAGGCATAGCGGTAAAAACGAGATACGTCAGAGGGGTCCAACTTATAACACAGCTCTAAGGCACGATCTCAGAATGAGAAGAATGGAAACCAATCCTAAATGTCCTGCAGCCTCCTGATTATAGATGTGGTGCACAACACACCGATAATCAAGACTCTACTAGACACGGTCTGTAGACACTTTCCGAGGATTAACTGCTCTGATACCACTTTTGTCACGACCCGATCCCGGGCCCGTGACTGGTGCCTTACCCCGGGCACCCTAGTGATACAACATCAGAGAAAATCAGCGGAAATAAAACTTAAACATGAAACAAGATATATGGTAAGAACAGGCTAACCAAAAACGGTCACCTTCCAATAAAATATATATATACAAATCTTTCAAACCGAACAGTTTAATCCTTTTTACAAACCCTGCCCACAATAGTACTACAGACCTCTAAGAATGTAACGACAACTATGGCGGGACAGGGCCCCGCCATACCCCTGAATGTACAAAAACCTACAGACTCAGGGTAACATACCAAAAGATAAGCCTCTGAGAAACGGAGCTTCCTAATACGCTGATTTGTGATCCTAGAGCGAGGATCGACAACCGATGTACTTACTGCGGCATGAACGCAGCCCCCGGCGAGGTCGAGACAACAGTACCAAGTATGTGAAATCGATAATATCAGAGTTAATGTTATGCCGTATTTCCAGAGTATGTACGTGAGGCGCACGTACAATTTGAGCCTTAAGTAGGCATAGTTTGAAATTTGTACACAAGTGCCGAAAGGAGTCGTTTTCGACGAAACGTTTCCTGACTTACGTTGGGAAAATTCGCTATGTCATTTAGTATTTTTATGGATTTTTCCGAGCGACGGAACATTTTTGGATCAACGGGAGGTGACACTTGTCACCTCATTGACGGCAAAGAGGAGGCTTGGCCTCGCCGATTGGCTCCTCTTTTGTGCCTTGCTTTGTGGCTTGTTTTGTGGAGTGTTTTGTGGGTGCACTTGGCTTGGATCTTGGCCTTACACTTGCCTTGCACATGGCTTGATCTTGGCCATGGTTGGCCTGGTTTTGCTATAAATACCCCTCTCTTTGAAGACTTCTTCATCCACTCTTCACTTGCCTAAGTCTTGAGAACCCCCTCCTCCTCTCTTGTCGACTCTCCAAGAGCCCCTCTCCTTATGAAGGCCTTTGGCCGAAACCTTCCCCTTTGTGAGCCTAAAGCCGAGAACACCCCCTCCTTGGGTGTTGTTCTCGTGGTACCCCCTTTGTGGTATTGAAATACTCCTCCAAGTATTGTTATAATGCCCAAAATACCTTAGCCTTATACCTTGTAGTATTCCAAAGATACCTCTTTACGTAGAGTCCGGAATACTACCTTTGTCCTTTAGTCTCAAACCGAAACCCTAAGGAAATCTTCATAGTTGGTTGAAGTATGTGAGTAGAAGTTGGTTAGAACTTCTAAGGGTTGTTTGAAGTGGTTTGGAGCGCACGGAGTGGAGCTAAACCTTGCTCAGGCGCGACATTACTCGGATAATTTTGGGCTTATCGAGGTAAACACTACTGTCCTTCTATTGTAATTGGAAATTACATGTTGTAAGAATATATAGTTGAAGTATACTATATATAGAACTATACTTAGTATTATGGCAATGTCTTTTGACTTAAGCTCAAGAGAATTAAGAATCGAATCAGAATTACATAGATCAGACATGGAGATCGTAGTAGAATTGTACACGTCCGTTAGGCGTGTAAAACCCCCGTTGGCTTGGTAGCCGGCGATAGAGAAGGAGATTTACGCTATGGCGGGGAGTCCGCCAATTTTCGTAGAATATGGAGCGATGAGATCTAGATGTTAATAAGCGCCTTGTGGCCTTATAGGTCAAGTACTACGTGGTGCGATCACGTGGCTTAAGGAGTAGCCGACGGTTTGAAGTACTTGGAGCGTTTTGCTAGTAGTCGGACTCGGCCGCGAGGTATGTGAACCTCTTCCTATCTCTTCTAGCATGATATGTGTGAACTATGTAGTACGGCAGACGCATACGTGTTAATCGTGTTTGATTGTTCTTAAAACATAAAGTGTTATAACGCTTTATGGGAAGTTGGTTATACAAATTTTTATGTAGGTAAGAAAATACTTTGTGGTTTTAAAAGGTAACTGATGTGAATTATAACTGGCTTGTTATAATAAAGAACTTGATGTATTTCAAAAGATTTATAAATCGTTTTGGAAGGGAGAGTAACACTTTGTTTTAAAAGGTTTTAAAAAGAGTTATACTAGCTTTATGGGGAGTTAGGTATAATGTCTTAAGAGAGGTAAAGAAAATGGTTTACTAATGTTAGAAGTTAAGAGACTTGATCTTATAAGACAAGAGACTTAACTTATTTGTTGTAATGTGGATGTTTTGTGTGAAACCTCATTCGTGAGTAATGAGTACTTGGTTTTATTTAAAGGGATAATGTTTTACTGATTTCGGAAATCAGAATGTGTATCGACTGCACCATCGCAAATAATAAAGGAAAATGTATTGAATAATGATGAATTGTATTAAAACCAGTGAAACCTCCATCTGCATAGAAACTAAGATGAGACAAAATGATATTACATTTTCTAGATCATGGCTGCTGTAATAAGAATGTTGTAAACAAGAATAACCTACTCTCACGTGAGACATATATTACTCAATTGTTCTAAAAAGAAATCAAGTGATTAAGTTTATGAACTATGAAACCATTTGAAAATGAGAAGCTTGAGTAATTGAAACTAGGCAAACTGGAACTTAGGAAAAGAATGTTGTTACTTGATTTTGAAAAGGAATATGGGTTGGTCATTCTAATACTACGGGTATCGGGTGACTTTTATAAAAGTAATGGATCTCTTTTAAAAGAACTTAACGTATGTAGTACTTTGGGGTTAAAAACCCGGACTTTGGCATAAAATGAAAGTACTTTGAGTTGTGTGAAACTTGCCTATGCTTGTTGTTGTGAAACTTGCCTATGCTTGTGATGATAGCCTTTGTTGTGCAAGTGTGGTGTTTCTGTGTTACCGCGTCTCGATAGAGGCGGTTGGTAGTTGAGGTTTCTTCCGTCGCCCGGTATCCGTGGTCGGCTCTGATTGCCCCGCCTCGTGGTGATTCGGCCTCGTATCCGTAGTCACCGTGACTTGCCCTGCTCAAGATAGTGACGGTTTCGTGATACGGCCTCGTCCCCGGTGGTCACCAGACTTGCCCCGCCACCGCGTGGACCGCCAGTATCCGGTAGTCGGCTCGCACTTGCCGTGACGGCTTCGTGTTTTGGTTGCATTGTATTATTGGTACGGGATCCGTAGTTATACTTGTCTGCACGGTTTATAACACAGTGGGACATGGTGTTCATGTATAATCCTTGGTATGGTTATATCATAAATCGCGGTGAGGAAGAAATTCCACGCACGAGTGATAATTTGGAGCGTGAGTCCCCGCTTGATGAATCGTTATATGTTATATATCGTAGTTTGGTCATCATACATGTCTCTCGCTTTATATAGACTATTATGATTTCATTTACATATTCTGATTTCACATACTTGGTACTGTTTGATCGACCTCCTTCGGGGCTGCTCATGCCGCGGTAGAGGTACATCGGCCGTGGATCCTCGCCATAGGATCACAAGCCAGCAGATTGAAGCCCGTTTCTCCGGAGGCTTATCTTATGGTAGGTGTTCCCTGAGGTGTAGGTTCTTGTACATTCAGGGGTATGGCGGGGCCCGGTCCCGTCATAGTCATTGTATATCTTAGAGGTCTGTAGTACTGTTGTGGGCAGGGTTGAAAAAGGATTACACTGTTCATGTTTTATGTATATCTCAAGGCAACCGTTTTGGTTGCTTATTTACTATATCTCTCATTTCATGTGTAAAGTTTTTTTCCGCTGGTTTTCTCTGATGTATGTATCGCTAGGGTGCCCGGGTAACCACCGCGACGCCCGATTTTGGCGCCACAAGTGGTATCGAGCGATTAATCCTCGGAAAGTGTCTACGACCGTGTCTAGTAGTCTTGATTATCGGTGTGTTGTGCACTACATCTATAATCGTGAGGCTATAGGACATTTAGGATTGGTTTCCATTCTTCTCATTCTGAGATCGTGCCTTAGAGCTGAGTGATAAGATTGGACCCCTCTGACGTGTTTCGTTTTTACCAGTTATGCCTCTGCGAAAGACAACCGGGCGGCAAGGCAAAGCGAAGGAGGCTGGTAGAGCAATGGCAGAGACCACAAGACTGAGCCTCGATCCATGATGCAGGCGAGGAGATGAGTTACAAGGAGCTGGCCCGCGAATGGCCGTGGTCAGGGCCGACTTGAGGATAGGCCGACGCAGCAGTTCGAAGAGCACCGCCGTTCACCCTAGATCGATAGTTCGAGGCTACTGGATTTTCTCGAGTCAGAGCCGCGAGTTTTATGGTCGAGGCGGAGGATGATCCGCAGGAGTTCATCCGGCGATTCTGTGGATCATGAGAGTGATCAAGGCATCGGAGATCGAGTCGGTGGCCTAGGTTCACATCAATCGCGTGATACCGCAATGATCGTTTGATTCTCGAGCTGTCTGTGGGAGAGCATGCACTTCAATGGTATGGAACGAGTTCTCGGAGGCCTTTCTTGCACATTTCTTGCCTCCCTGATGAGGAGGGCTCGGCCGGCAGATTTTTGGTGGCAGAAGCGCGTGCGGTTCGAGTACAATGTGGAGTTCGACTCATTGGCAGACGTCCCGCGTTAGTAGCTAGTATGGAGGATCGAGTGCACCGATATGTTACGGTGGCTCGATGATTGCCTTGCAGAGTTGTTGGTGTAGCTCTTCACCGGCATGGACATTGCTCGCACGCAGCGTATACACTTGGATGTGAGGAGCGGATAAATCGCGGAATGACCAAAGTCGCAGAAGAGGCGAACAGCAGGTCCTTGGTGACTTTCGAGGCGGACCGCCTCAAAGCAGACTAGTTATGTACCTCCACAAGACAGAGTGGTCCTCCCGATTTCAGACCTTCGATATTCGGGAGCGGCCTGGGCTCCTGTGTTTCAGATTTTCGGAGCAGCGAGTGCTCGCGGATGAGGTTGCCTTGTCTCGGTGTGGCCAGGAAAGCTTCATAAGGGAGAGGTCGACTAACTCTGAGATTGTTATTTTTGCGCCAGCAGGCCATCCGCAAAGAGATCGTCCACTGCGAGAGCAGTAGGATAGTACGCATGGGCTCTTAAGCGATTATGGTTCTTCACCTTCCGTAGCAGGCAGATGTTCAGACACCGGAAGGCCCCAGAGGTCGCGTGGAGTTCCCAGTTTGAGCGGTCCTTGAACCGCCTAGTTTCAGGTATATCCTTAACCCTCTAGAGTCTTGTTTGTATTGATGTTGTTGATGTGTTTAATGTTATGTTTGAATAGCTTTGTGCTAAGATGTGATTTAGAAACCTGGTTAGAAAAGGGTAAGTCCGCAGGTAGTGTGAGATGGAAGTGGTAGCTTTCATGATGTGAATTAGTAAGATTGTTCGGATCGGGAACAAGAGTCAGCGCGTTGGTCGGGTTGAGGACCAATTGGTCAACCAGAACCCGGTGGGTGGGGATTCTGGGTGGTCCCGCCAGGTAGGTCACGAGGTGCTAGCCCAAGTTTAGATGACCATCGTATGAGTTCGTGGACGCGTTCGATCGAATCAGTTCGTGAAGGCCGAATGGCCTTAGGGAAATCGAGGTTAGTGAGATGACCAAGTTCGAGGTAGTGACTCGCGGTTGGTAAAGCGTTGGATGTATGTGCTACGGATACTAGAACAAGTTCGAGTGTTCGTGACGAGTACTACGAGTTAGGGGAAAAGTGAACGTATGTTTTTGTGGCCAGGTGTGGCATGATTGTTTTCGTACGTATAGCAGTGAAGACTATACTGACGCCGGTTTGTTTTGAGACCTTGAAGGAACATTCGGGACGAATGTTTCTAAAGGGGGGGAGAATGTTATGCCGTATTTCCGCAGTATGACGCGTGGCGACGTGTACAATTTGAGCCTTAAGTAGGCATAGTTTGAAATTTGTACACAAGTGCCGAAAGGAGTCGTTTTCGAAACGTTTCCACAAACTACGTTGGGAAAATTCCGCTATGTCATTTAGTATTTTTATGGATTTTTCCGAGCGACGGAACATTTTTGGACCAACGGAGGTGACACTTGTCACTTTCATCGACGCAGCAAAGGAGGCTTGGCCTCGCCGATTGGCTCCTCTTTTGTGCCTTGCTTTGGCTTGTTTTGTGGAGTGTTTTGTGGGTGCACTTGGCTTGATCTTGGCCTTACACTTGCCTTGCACATGGCTTGATCTTGGCCGTTGGTTGGCCTTTGGTTTTGCTATAAATACCCCTCTCTTTGAAGACTTCTTCATCCACTCTTCACTTGCCTAAGTCTTGAGAACCCTCCTCCTCTTGTTGACTCTCGTCCAAGAGCCCTCTCCCCTTATGAAGGCCTTTTGGCGAAACCTTCCCCCTGTGTGAGCCTAAAGCCGAGAACACCCCCCCCTCCCTTATGGTGTTGTTCTCGTGTGGTACCCCCCTTTTGTGGTATTGAAATACTCCTCCAAGTATTGTTATAATGCCCAAAATACCTTAGCCTTATACCTTGTAGTATTCCAAAGATACCTCTTTACGTAGAGTCCGGAAATACTACCTTTTGTCCTTTTAGTCTCAAACCGAAACCCTAAGGAAATCTTCATAGTTGGTTGAAGTATGTGAGTAGAAGTTGGTTAGAACTTCTAAGGGTTGTTTGAAGTGGTTTGGAGCGCACGGAGTGGAGCTAAACCTTGCTCAGGCGCGACATTACTCGGATAATTTTGGGCTTATCGAGGTAAACACTACTGTCCTTCTATTGTAATTGGAAATTACATGTTGTAAGAATATATAGTTGAAGTATACTATATATAGAACTATACTTAGTATTATGGCAATGTCTTTTGACTTAAGCCTGAAGAATTAAGAACCGAATCAGAATTACATAGGATCAGACATAAAGAGATCGTAGTAGAATTGTACACGTCAGGTTAGGCGGTAAACCCTCGGTTGGCTTGTAGCCGGCTTAGAGAAGGAGATTTACGCTATGGCGGGGAGGTGGCCAATTTTCTGTAGAATATGGAACGATGAGATCTAGATGTTAATAAGCGCGCCTGGCCTTATAGGTTGAAGTACTACGTGTGGTGCGATCTACGTGGCTTAAGGAGTAGCCACGGTTTGAAGTACTTGGAGCGTTTTGCTAGTAGTCAGACTCGTCGCGAGGTATGTGAACCTCTTCCTATCTCTTCTAGCATGATATGTGTGAACTATGTAGTACGGTAGACGCATATGTGTTAACTGTTTGATTGTTCTTAAAACATAAAGTGTTATAACGGCTTTATGGGAAGTTGTTATAACTTTATGTAGGTAAGAAAATACTTTGTGGTTTTAAAGGTAATGATGTGAATTATAACTCGCTTGTTATAATAAAGAACTTGATGTATTTCAAAAGATTTATAAATCGTTTTGGAAGAGAGTAACACTTTGTTTTAAAAGGTTTTAAAAAGAGTTATACTAGCTTTATGGGAGTTAGGTATAATGTCTTAAGAGAGGTAAAGAAAATGGTTTACTAATGTTAGAAGTTAAGAGACTTGATCTTATAAGACAAGAGACTTAACTTATTTGTTGTAATGTGGATGTTTTGTGTGAAACCTCATTCGTGAGTAATGAGTACTTGGTTTTATTTAAAGGGATAATGTTTTCCGATTTGGAAATCGAATGTGTATCGATGCAGGACCGCAAATGCGTTAATAAAGGAAAATGTATTGAATAATGATGAATTGTATTAAAACCAGAGAAACCTCCATCCGCATAGAAACTAAGATGAGACAAAATGATATTACATTTTCTAGATCACGGTCTTTGTAATAAGAATGTTGTAAACAAGAATAACCTACTCTCACGTGAGACATATATTACTCAATTGTTCTAAAAGAAATCAAGTGATTAAGTTTATGAACTATGAAACCATTTGAAAATGAGAAGCTTGAGTAATTGAAACTAGGCAAACCGAACTTAGGAAAAGAATGTTGTTACTTGATTTTGAAAAGGAATATGGGTTGGTCATTCTAATACTACTGCATCGGGTGACTTTTATAAAAGTAATGGATCTCTTTAAAAGAACTTAACGTATGTAGTACTTTGGGGTTAAAACCCGACTTTGGCATAAAATGAAAGTACTTTGAGTTGTGTGAAACTTGCTTATGCTTGTTGTTGTGAAACTTGCCTACGCTTGTGATGATAGCCTTTGTTGTGCAAGTGTGTTTCGTGTTACCGCCTCTCGATAGAGGCCGTTGGATCGTTGAGGTTTTACCGCTCGCCCGGTATCCGTGGTCGGCTCGTGACTTGCCGCCTCGTGACCGATTCGGCCTTGGTATCCGTAGTCACCGTGACTTGCCCGCTCAAGATAGTGACGAAGTTTCGTGATACGCCTTGGTCCCCGGTGGTCACCGCATTTCGTGCCCCGGTCGGTGCGTGGCCGCCTGGTATCGATGAGTCGGCTCGTGACTTGCCCCAGACGCTTCCGTGTTTTGGTTGCATTGTATTATTGGTACGGCCGGATCTGGTAGTTATACTTGTCTCACGGTTTTTATAACACAGTGGGACATGGTGTTCATGTATAATCCTTGGTATGGTTATATCATAAATCAGCAGTGAGGAAGAAATTCCACGCACGAGTGATAATTTGGAGGCGTGAGTCCACGTCTTGATGAATCGTTATATGTTATATATCGTAGTTTGGTCATCATACATGTCTCCCGCTTTATATAGACTATTATGATTTCATTTATGTGATTTACTGATTTCACATACTTGGTACTGTTGTAATCGACCTCCTTCGGGCTGCGTTCATGCCGCAGTAGAGGTACATCTGGCCGTGGATCCTCGCCATAGGATCACAAGCCAACAGATTTGAAGCTCCGCTTTCTCCGAGGCTTATCTTTGGTAGTGTTCCTCGAGTTGTAGGTTCTGTACATCTGGGTACGGGCCCCGCCTGGCCATAGTCATCAGTATATCTTAGAGGTCTAGTAATCTTTGGGCAGGGTTGAAAAAGGATTAAACTGTTCAGGTTTTATGTATATACTGAAGGCAACCGTTTTGGTTGGCCTGTTTATTTACTATATCTCTCATTTCATGTGTAAAGTTTTTTTCCGCTGGTTTTCTCTGATGTATGTATCGCTAGGGTGCCCGGGGTAAGGCACCAGTGACGGGCCTGATTTTCGGGGTGTCACAGTTAAATCATAACAGTCTATATAAAGCAGGAGACATATATGATAACCAAAATACAGTACACAACATAAAAGCAGTCAAGTCAGGGACTCACGCCCTCAAAGTCATCACTCAATTATAACTATGGGTCTCACGCCCACAACATCAATCATGTTCGCATCATGGCCGCATGCCCCCGGAATTCTCCATCGGTGTAGACATGTCCAGGATGCAACAATAATAACAATGTACCGGGTAATCAACCCTGCCGCATGGCCACATGCCCCGGAATTCTGCATCGGTGCAGACATGTCCATGTAACAATGATAACAATATACCGGGTGATCAACCCGCCGCACGTCGCATGCCTAATTCGCAGACGGCGGACATGTCCATGTAACAATGATAACAATATACCGTGATTAACGCCGCATGGCCGCATGCCCCCGGAATTCTGCATCGGTGCAGACATGTCCATGTAACAATGATAACAATATACCGGGTGATTAACCCGCCGCATGCCCCCGGAATTCATCATCGGTGCAGACCTGTCCATGTAACAACAACAACATCACACTCCTAATGGAAGCATACCTGTGGGCCACCTATCGTGTCAGTATGTCCAAAAGGATCGATATAGTGGAAGCATACCCGTGGGCCACCCATCGTGTCAGTATGTCCATCAATCGCCGATAGCCCTCCAACGAGAGCGCAGAGTACGTAAATACAACACTTGCACAACAAAGGCTATTACCACAAGCATAGGCAAATTCAACATACTTATAGACTCTTATTTTATTACAACAAATCCGGGTTTTAACCCCAAAGTACTACATATATTAATCCTTTCAAAAAGACCTCTTTTTACGTAAAAACAACTCGATACTAGTATCCGTAGTACCAAATACGTTCATGTTTTAAAATCAAGTACTTTACACTATTTTGAACTAAGTGGCTTACACTTTTTAGAACAACGTCAAGTAACAACATTCTTTTCAAAAGTTCAAGTTTGCCTAACTTCAGATACTCAAGTCTTTTAGTTTCGAAAGATTTCATAGTTTATAGTTTTAATCAAATAACGTACTCTCTTTTAAAACAATAAGCCTTATGTGTGAGTAGGTTATTCTTGTTTATAACAATCTTATAAAAGCATCCATGATCTAGGAAATGTATTATCATTTTGTCTCATCTTAGCTTCTATGCAGATGGAGGTTTCTACTGGTTTTAATAATACTTAATTATTCAATACATTTCCCTTTATTAGCGCTGCAGTGGTTTGTTCGATACTTATTCTGATTTCAAATCGGAAACATTATTCCTTTTAAAACCAAGTACTCATTACTCACGAATGAGGTTTCACACTTTAACAGACTTTAAAATCAATTTAATTAAGTCAACCGTTCCTTTTATCTCTCTTAAGTCGTTATACCTAACTTCCCATAAAGCTAGTATAACTTAAGCTTTCAAAACCAAGTATTACTCTTCTTTCAAAAACGGTTCTTAATTCTTTTGAAATACTTCAAGATTCTTATTATTCAGGCTTAAGTCAAAGACATTGCCGTAAAACTACGTTCAGTTAATCACACGTACGTCTACCGTACTATATATATATTCTTTTAAAATATCATGCTCAAGAGTATAGGAAGAATCACATACCTCGCGACGATTATCGACTATTAGCAAAACGCTCCAAAGCATCATTGTCTGTTAGCCTTTCCCACCCTTCGAGTAGAATTCGCTACTCGCAGTACTTCAACCTATATCGGTCATAAGAGTCTATCAACGTCTAGACTATTCTGTAAAATACTTCTAGATACAGATTCCTTTATTCTACGGAAAATTGGGCAAGACTTCCTACCCGCCAAACTACACAAGTTCATCAGAATACAAATTCTATGTAAGTCTGTGATTTCTTTTTAATAATCTTACGATTCAATTTTCTTCTTTTATACCATCCTTATATGAATCTTATATTCATTTCTATACTACTACGATGTAATTTCCAATTACAATAGAAGGACAATAGTATTTACCTCGATAAGCCCAAAATTATCCAAGTTTATATGTCGATCCCGAGCAACGTTTAGCTCCTATTCGAACGCCCAACCCGCTCCAAACAACCCTTAGAAGTTCTACGCAACTTCTTCTTAATACTTCAACTCGCTATGAAGATTTCCTTAGGGTTTCGTTTAGTGGCTAAAGGAAGTATAATAGTATTTCTGGGCTTTTAGTATAGGTGTAACCTTGGAATACTACAAGGTATTTGGGCCAAGGTATTTGGGAATAGTAACAATACTTGGAGAGTATTTTTCACCAAGGGGAGTATTATCTAAAACAACTAGGCAAGGGGTTGGTTTCGGCCAAGGCTCACAAGGGGGAGGGGAGGACTTGGACGAATACTACACTTTAGGGGGAGGGGTTTTTGAGACTTGGAAAATGATTTGTGGATGAAGATTTAGTCTTGCATTGGAGGGGTATTTATAGGACATTCAATGGCCAAGATTAAGCCAAGTGGGCAAAGTGGAGGTGAGGATTTGGACACGTGTGTGTGGGTCCCACCTTATCAATCTACCACACAAATATCCTACCTAATCCTTGACCAAAGAAAAGGCAAGAAAACGCCTGTTTTCGTCCACTTGAGGTGACAAGTGTCACCTCCCGTTGGTCCAAAATATTTCATCTCTCGGAAAAATCCGCAAAAATAATAAATGACATAGCCGTAATTTTCCTTCGCAAAGTCCGAAACGCTTCACGGGAAACGATTCTTTCGCAAGTCAGGCACAAATTTCGCCACTTTGCCTACTTAAGGCTTAAACCAGACGCACGCCTCACATACATACTGAAATACTGGTATAACACTATGGACGAATGAGAGGGCGACACGTGGCACCCCTACATGGTCTTGGTCGAAATTATGGTAAGGGTAAAATGGTCATTGACCATCTTGGAAGATAAGTCTTGCAAGCTTGATATTGTTGACTTGTCAACTTGTCCACATAGGCTTAATACAAGTGAAATTCATCCAAGCCTCACATTTGTTGATATCTAAGCCTTCCATTGTGTTATATATACATAACTAGTAGCAAGACTTGGCTTTTTACACTTAGAAAAATTAGAGAACCTTGTGTTCTTCAAGACTTGCTCTCGGGTTAGGTCCTATTCCCACACAAAAAAATTTTAGTTTGTGATACTTTGTTCACAAGACTTAAACCCAAGGTTCATGAGGGTATTGTAAGGATATCTCAATAGAAAGATTTCGGAAAAACGGAGTTTTCACGTTAGTCGCAAGGCGGAAACTAAACGAGTTCTTCAACTTTGAAGTTGGAACTTGAAGATGGGTTCTTCATAGGCCTCTAAGGAGTGCTTGGAGCGGATTGGAACCTAAGGAAAGGAGCTAAGAATTGCTAAGGCGCGACTTTGAATCTTGGAAATTTTAAGGGCTTATAAAGGTATAATCTTGTCGTTTTAGCAATTAAGGTTTACTTATCATCAGAGCTATGGATTTTAGCAAGCATGAGTTATATATTATGAGGTTTGATAAGTGTTTTGACTATTGGAACCCTAATCCGAAAACTATCATGTTTAGCCTTAAGATTGGAATTCAAGTTGATTATTAGTTTAAGTTGTCGCATGTTGTATAAAGAAGGAAATTGTAGTTATTGAAGTTGTTTATGACTATATAACATGTTAGACCTTAGAACTTGGAATTGGAATAAAATTAGAAAAGACTTTGAATTGTTAAGTTATGTAGTTGGCCGAGAATGGCTAGTGAGTATTAATCTACTTGGTATGAATTGTGGGGCGGAATTTTACACGTATTGTAAGGCGTGTAATACCCTTTTGTTTGGTTGTTGTTTGGAGCCTTAAATGTGGCGTGTTGGTTATTGTATTCGGCCTTGAAAAAGGTGGCAAAGTGAGTAGAAACAAAGGAAGTGCAGCCCGATTTTCCGTAGAATTAGAGACCGTATACTTAGTATTATTCTACGTTAGAGACTAGAAGTTGATAGTCTTGTTGTGACCATTATAGGTTGACACTTCTACGTACGGCGTATTCGGCTTAGCTTGTGGATATTAGCCGAAAAGGTATGTGAACTATCTCTTCTTCTAGCATGATTCCTTAAGATAAAGAAAGTATGTCCTACTCCTTAAATGATCCATTCCTTGGTTGTATTTGGATTTCCTAAAATAGAATTCGTTCTATGTACTCCCTTGATTGTACTTTGATGTTTAAATTGTAAGTTGTATAATCCATTTCCTTAGTGAAGTTTGGATTCTTAAAAGTGGAAGTATTTTACTTAAAGTACATGGAGTCTTGAAAAGGAAGTGGTTTCCAAACCTTTTGGCTAGTGCCTTAGTTCCAAAACCTAAGGGTTGTTGTAATGACTTTAGGGGAGTTAAAGGAGTGATTTACTTAATTGTTTTAAGAGAGGAGAAATGACATGATTTAAGAGAAGTAACTTGTTTTAAAGTTGTGAGTTACTTGAGGTTTAATGGTAGAAGAAACTTGTTTTCTAAATATTAAGGACTTGAAGTATTTTGAAAGTTAAGAAACTTGATTTGAAAGTTTGTGATACTTGGTTTTAAGTATAAGTCTCTTGGTTATAAAAAAGGAATGAAATTGTCTAAAACCATAAAGGGTTATAACGGCTTTATGGGAAGTTGGTTATAACGGCTTTATGGAAGGTTAAGAAAGTTGTCTATTTTGATTATTGGGCATAAGTTGTCTAGATTGTGAAAATTTGAAGTTACTTGATTTCAAGATTTGGAATGAGTTTTTCTAAAAGTGTAGTAACTTACTTTGAAAAATAGACACACCTTGATACTACGGGTGTTAGTATCTTGGGATTTTACATAAAAAGGAGTCTTTTGAAAAGAATGCACGTATGTAGTGCTTTGGCTTGTTAAATGAGAATTTATTCTATTTGTGCCTTGATAAGTACTTTGGCTTGTTAAATGAGAATTTTTCTATTTGTGCCTTGATAAGTACTTTGGCTTGTTAAATGAGAATTATTCTATTTGTGCCTTGATAAATACTTTGGCTTGTTAAATGAGAATTATTTTATTTGTGCCTTGATAAGTACTTTGGCTTGTTAAATGAGAATTTATTCTATGGGTGCCTTGATAAGTACTTTGGCTTGATTAATTGAGAATTGCCTATGTGTGCTGGCGATAGCCTTTGAGTGCAAGGAATATGTTTTATTAAGTTGTCGCGACTCTCGGTTGGAGGGCCGTCTATCTTGTTGTAAGTTACTTGGACGTACCGACAGTGATGTGGGATTCCACGGGTATGCTTCCGTTATTTGTAGTACTTGGGTTAAATTCCCGGATTTTTATAAAAGACATGGTAGTGCTTATATTTTGTTTGACAGCCGGTTGAGATAGGGTAAGAGTATAAGTGAGGGGTAAACCCCCAAGATGCTATACCACCTTCTCCAGGGTAAGAGTATAAGTGAGGGGTAAACCCCCAAGACATTATACCCCCTGCTTGTGTTGTTTGATGGTCGGTTGAGATAGGGTAAGAGCATAAGTGAGGGGTAAACCCCCAAGATGCTATACCACCTTCTCCAGGGTAAGAGTATAAGTGAGGGGAAACCCCCAAGACATTATACCCTCGCTTTACCACCGCTTGTTTTCCCGCTGCCCGCATGCTTTTAGGACACAGTGGGACTTGGTGTTCATGTATGCCTATTGGTGTTATATTATATCATGGATCACGGTGAGGAAGGATTCCACGGCATGATTGATATTATGGCGTGAGACCCATGGTTATATTTTGGTAATGACTTGAGGTACGCGCCACGACTTGATATGATCGCATGTATGTGTAATCGTAGGTTGGCTATCATACATGTCTCTGCTTTGTTAGATCGTTATGATTTCATTACGATTTCATCGCTTCACATACTTGGTACATTCTTCAGATCGACCTCCTTCGGCTGCGTCACGCCGCAGGTTTAGGTACGCAGTTTGGTGATCTGCAGGTGTAGGACCCTGCTCAGAGTTTTTGGATAGCTCCTTCTATTCGGGAGCTTATCTTTTGGTATAGTTCCTTCAGTACAGGCTTTTGTACGGTTTTGGGTACGGCGGGGCCTTGTCCCGTCATGTTTCTGTAAACTCTTAGAGGTCTGTATTCATATGTGGGATTGGACTCATGTACGGTGTAGTGTCTTTTGTTATAATATTATATGGCAGCCTTGTCGGCTTTGCCTTGCACGTACGATTGGTTTTAAAAAAAAAAAGAGAGGTGTTATTTAATTTCCGCAGCTTACTTAGTTGTTAAGGTAGAAGGGTGCCCAGGTAGGGCACCAGTCACGGGCCCGGGGTTCGGGGCGTGACAGGAACCCTAATCCGAAAACTAGCATGTTTAGCCTTAAGATTACAATTCAAGTTGATTATTAGTTTAAGTCGTCGCATGTTGGATAAAGAACGAAATTGTAGTTGTTGAAGTTGTTTATGACTATATAACATGTTAGACCTTAGAACTTGGAATTGGAAAAGAATTGGAAAGGACTTGTGTTGAGTTATTGTTGGCCGAGAATGGCTAGTGAGTATTAAACTACTTGGTATGAATTGTGGGGCGGAATTTTACACGTATTGTAAGGCGTGTAATCCCATTTGATTGGTTGGTATGTTGAGCCTTAAATGTGGCATGTTTGGTTATTGTATTCGGCCTTGAAAAAGGTGGCAAAGTATGTAGAAACAAAGGAAGTGCTGCCCGATTTTCCGTAGAATAAGAGACCGTATACTTAGTATTATTCTACGTTAGAAACTAGAAATTGATAGTCATGTTATGACCATTATAGGTTGAAAATTCTACGTACGGCGTATTCGGCTTAGCTTGTGGATTTAGCCGAAAAGGTATGTGAACTATCTCCTCTTCTAGCATGATTCCTTAAGATAAAGAAAGTATGTCCTACTCCTTAAATGATCCATTCTTGGCTATATTTGGATTGCCTAAAATAGAATTTGTTCTATGTACTTCCTTGATTGTACTTTGATGTTTAAATTGTAAGTTGTATAATCCATTGCCTTAGTGGAGTTTGGATTCTTAAGAGTGAAAGTATTTTTCTTAAAGTACATAGAGTCTTGAAAAGGAAGCGGTTTCCAAATCTTTTGGCTAGTGCCTTAGTTCCAAAACCTAAGGGTTGTTATAATGACTTTAGAGGAGTCAAAGGAGTGATTTACTTAATTATTTTAAAAGAGGAGAAATGACATGATTTAAGAGAAGAAACTTGTTTTCTAAATATTAAGAGACTTGAAGTATTTTGAAAGTTAAGAACTTGATTTGTAAGTATGTGATACTTGGTTTTAAAAGTATAAGTCTGTTGGTTATAAAAGGAATGAATATGTCCAAAACCATAAAGGGTTATAATGGCTTTATGAGAAGTTGGTTATAACGGCTTTATGGAAGGTTAAGAAAGTTGTCTATTTTGATTAATGGGCATAAGTTGCCTAGATTGTAAAAATTTGAAGTTACTTGATTTCATGCTTTGAAATGAGTTTTCTAAAAGTGTAGTAACTTACTTTGAAAAATAGACACACCTTGATACTACGGGTGTTAGTATCTTGGGGTTTTACATAAAAAAGAGTCTTTTGAAAAGAATGTACGTACGTAGTACTTTGGCTTGTTTAATTGAGAATTATTCTATGTGTGCCTTGATAAGTACTTTGGCTTGTTTAATTGAGAATTATTCTATAAGTGCCATGAGTTTATAAAATGAAAGTCTATAGATTTTATGAACTTGCCTATGTGTGCTGGTGATAACCTTTGAGTGCAAGTATTATGTTTTATTACGTTGTCGCGACTCGGGAGTGGTCTACCGTCTTGTCAGTAAGTTTACTCGACGCATCGAAGCTGATGTGGGATTCCACGGGTATGCTTCCATTATTTGTGTTACTCCTTGGACATGCTTATACGATGTGGGATTCCGGGGCATGTGACCAGGAGTCGGGTTAGAATCCCGGATTTGTTTGTATTACCCTATGGTCATGCTTATACGATGTGGGATTCCGGGGCATGCGACCACGTGGAATATTGTTATTCCATGGATTAGCCCTCCATGAGATTTAGTGACGTAGGATGGATCCGTAGTTAGCTTTCGCTTGTCCCCGTCGGTGGTCGACGCAGACGGCTCGTAGTTGGCTTTCAGATTGCCCCGCTAAGTACGCTTTGGTACGATAGTTCGATAGATAGCGCGACTTGCCCCGGCCATATCTCGTGACGCAGTTGGATCCGTAGTTAGCTGTACTTGCCCCCGCCGCTTGTCGACGCTTGAGTTGATCTCGTAGTTGGCTTTCGTACTTGCCCGCCGCTTTTTATGATACATGTTGATCCGGTGGTTCGCTTTTCCTACTGCCCGCATGCGCTTTAGGACACAGCGGACTTGGTGTTCATGTATGCCTATTGGTGTTATATTATATCATGGACTGCCGGCAGTGAGAAAGGATTCCACGGGCATGGTTGATATTATGGGCGTGAGACCCATAGCTATATTTGAGTAGTGACTTTGAGGGCATGCGTGCCTGACTTGATATGATCGCTATGTATTGTGTAATCGTAGGTTGGCTATCATACATGTCTCTGCTTTGTTAAGATCATATGATTTCATTACGCATTTCATCGCTTCACATACTTGGTACATTCTTCGATCGACTCCTTCGTGGGCCGTTCATGCCGCAGTTTAGGTACGCAGCTTTGGTGATCTGCAGTGTAGGACCGCCGTAGTTTTGGATAGCTCCTCTGCTCGTGAGTTTATCTTTTGGTATAGTTCCTTCAAGATGTGCTTTTGTACGCATGGTACGGCGGCCTTGTCCGTCATATTTCAAGAAACTCTTAGAGGTCCAGATTCATACGTGGGATTGACTCACGCATGGTGTAGTGTCTTTTGTTTATGTATATTATATGGCAGCCTTGTCGGCTTTGCCCTTCGCACGCACGTTGGTTTTAAAAAAATGAGGTGTTATTTAATTTCCGCAGCTTACTTAGTTGTTAAGGTAGAAGGTGCCTGTAGGCACCAACACGCCCGGTTCGGGGCGTGACAAATTTAACCCGCCCGAGTCAAATACCGACCCGCTGTGAGTGTGTACCACTCACCCCCATGGGGAGCTAACCCATGGTATCCTTGAAACAAGTTGCCGACCCTTTATGGAGGGACGCGGAGATGTGAAAATATGACACTTGCACGAATGTCTATATGAGCAAACCATATGCAAGCAAACCAAGACAAAACCATGCCTTTACACAAATCAAGACAATTACCATGCCTTCTTTTCACATAAACCAAGACAATTACCATGCCTTCTTTTACCATAAACCAAGACAATTACCATGCCTTCTTTTTACATAAACCAAGAGAAATCCTTATTTAAGCAAGCCAAAGTACTTATCAAGGAACACATAGAACAATTCTCATTTAAACAAGCCAAAGTACTATCAAGGCACAAGTAGAATAATTCTCATTTAAACAAGCCAAAGTACTACGTACGTACATTCTTTTCAAAAGACTCCTTTTTATGTAAAACCCCAAGATACTAACACCCGTAGTATTAAGGCGTGTCTATTTTTCAAAGTAAGTTACTACACTTTTAGAAACTCATTTCAAAGCTTGAAACCAAGTAACTTCAAATTTTCACAATCTAGGCAACTTATGCCCATTAATCAAAATAGACAACTTTCTTAACCTTCCATAAAGCCGTTATAACCAAATTCCCATAAAGTCGTTATAACCCTTTATGGTTTTAGACCAATTCATTCCTTTTTATATCCAAGAGACTTATATTTTTTTTAAAACCAAGTATCACATACTTTCAAATCAAGTTTCTTAACTTTCAAAATACTTCAAGTCTCTTAACTTTAAATCATGTCATTTCTCCTCTTTTAAAATCAATTAAGTAAATCACTCCTTTGACTCCCCTAAAGTCATTATAACAACCTTTAGGTTTTGGAACTAAGGCACTAGCCAAAAGATTTGGAAACCACTTCCTTTTCAAGACTCTATGTACTTTAAGTAAAATACTTTCACTTTGGAAAATCCAAACATAAGGGAATGGATTATAACAACTTCCAAATTAAACATCCAAAGTACAACCAAGTAGTATATAGAACAACTTCTATATTAGGCAATCCAAGTACAATCAAAGAGTGGATCATTTAAGGAGTAGGACATACTTTCTTTACCATAAGGAATCATACTAGAAGAGGAGATAGTTCACATACCTTTTCGGCTTAATTCGCAAGCTAAGTCGAATACGTCGCACGTAGAATTGTCAACCTATAATGGTCACAACATAACTATCAATTTCTAGTTTCTAACGTAGAATACTAAGTATACGGTCTCTTATTCTACGGAAAATCGGGCAGCACCTCCTTTGTTTCTACATACTTTTCCATCTTTTTCAAGGCCCGATAATCAATAACCAACATGCCACATTTAAGGCTCAATACAACAACCAATCAAAGGGGACTACACGCCTTACAATACGTGTAAAATTCTTCCCCACAATTAATACCAAGTAGTTTATTGTCCAAAGCCATTCTCGGCTAATATGTATAACAACACAATGTCCTTTCCAATTCTTTTTCAATCCAAGTTCTTAGATCTAACATGTTATATAGTCATAAACAACTTAACAACTATAATTCCTTCTTTATATAACATGTGACGACTTAAACTAATAATCAAATTGAATTGTAATCTTAAGGGCTAAACATACTAGTTTTCGGATTAGGGTTCCAATAGCCAATACACTTATCAAACTTCATACTATATAATTCATGCTTGCTAATATCCATAACTACAATGATAAGTAGTCTTTAATAGCTAAAACGACAAGATTTTTACCTTTACAAGCCCTTATAATTTCCAAGATTCAAAGTCGCTCCTTAGCAATTCTTAGCTCATTTCCTTTCCGCTCCAATCCACTATTTGAAGCCTTTAGAAGTTCACAACCAACTTCTCTTCCATTTCCAATCCAAACTTGTGAAAACGACTTAGGTTTTCTCCTTGCGACTAACGTGAAAATGTCGTTTTTCCGAAATCTTTCTATTGAGATATCCTTAAAATACCCTTAGGGACCTTGGGTTAATGTCTTGTGAAAAAATAACAAAAACTACAAAATTTTTGTGTGAGAAATGAGGAAATGCCGAGAGCTAGCTCAAGCTCATCCAAGTCTCTAATTTTTTTTTAAGTGTGGAAGACCTTGTCTTGCTACTAGTGTGGTATATAAAACACAATGGAGGGCTTAGATTGCAACACTTGAGTGGCTAGGATGAAGAACACTTGGATAATTAGCCAAGTGGACAAGTTGACAAGTCAACAATCTCAAGCTTTGAAGACTTGTTCATCTACCATGGTCAATGCCCATTTTTCCCTTACATAATTCGTCCAAGACCATGTGGTGGGGGGTGCCACATGTCGCCCTCCCATTCATCCATAAAATTTCGTAACCCTCGTGGGCCCCACAAAACGTAAAATTTCTCGGATGGGCCCCACGTGACCAAATCCGTAAAAATAAATTTCCATAATGTTAATAAGTTCCATAATCTTCAAATAATGCATTTTGAGAATCCAATTCTCATCAACAAATATTTTTCCTTTCCGACGTTCAGAAGATTTTCCGTCGGAAAAACAATTCTTCCTTTCGTACCAATTTTTAAGTCTTGATTCCTTAGGTACATTCTCTTATACATGTCCTGGACTTACGGAGTGTAACATATAGGATATCAACATCATAATCCTTAAGTGTCACGACCCGACCCCGGGCCCGCGACTGGTGCCCTACCTGGGCACCCTTACAGGTATACATCAGAGATAATCAGCGGAACATACATGAAACTTAAACAATAAATCAACAGAAATAAAATCAACAGGTTAGCCACTGGCTACCTCCCGATATATAAAAACATAACCAAGCGATTTGCCTCATTTCCTTTACAAACCGAACCACAACATGCGACTACTGCACTTCTAAGAGTTTTAACATAATCGTATGACGGGCCCCGCCATACCCCGAATATACATGAACCTACAACCTCGTGGAATCGTACTAAAATACAAAGCCTCCGAGAAATGGAGCTTTCCAAGAATCGAACAATGGATCCAAAGAGTGTGGATCGCCAGTTATGTACCTAAACTCGCGGCATGAACGCAGCCCGGCGAGGTCAAGACGTAAATATGTACCAAGTATGTGAAATCGAAATATCGTAATGAAATCATAATCTATAAAAAGCCGGAGACATGTATGATAACCAAAATAACGATAATCGCGGCCTTACCAAAGTGAAAGTAATGAAAGTCGGTTTACCTTTTAAAGACTATTTCAACACATGGACAATAGTCACACAGGCTACCGACACAAGCCTCAAATATCATCACATAGTCCAAGACGTCAAGCCCACAACAAGCGTGGCGTGCTGGAATCCCTATCACTTGGCAGCTATAAGTGAAGAATATAACTATGTGACGCGCCTGGCATCCTACCTCTCGTCGGCGCATACACCGCAACACATATATGTATCTATACCCGGTTCGTGGAATCCCCATCATCGCCGATCGTAGCGGTAACATATAACCATGTGACGCGCCCGTGGCATCCTACCTCACTGTCGACGTACATATATACAACACAAATATATATATATATCACGTGGCCGCATGCCCCGGAATCCCTCATCATATAAGCATGTCCATAACGTGCCCCCGGAATCCCTCATCGTATAAGCATGGCCATGGGTAATAAAACACATCCGGGAATCTAACCCGCCTCCTGGTCGCATGCCCCGGAATCCCTCATCGTATAAGCATGGCCAAGATCAATCACAATGGAAGCATACCCGTTGAATCCTCCGTCACACGGACGCCCAATAAATTCACAACAAGTCAGCCGGCCCTCCAACTGAGAGTCACGGCAATGTAAACATATAATACTTGCAATCAAGGCTATCACAGGAAAGCATAGGCAAGTTCATTAAATCTTTAGACTTTCATTTTTATATACTCAAGGCACTTTTCGTTTCACATAAAAATCCGGGAATTTAACCCAAAGTACTACGTACTTCCATTCTTTTCAAAAGATTCTTTTTCATATAAAACCCCAAGATACTAATACCCGTAGTATCACAACTTGTTTACATTTCACATAAGTCACTACACTTTTAGAAATACATTTCTCGGCTTCTAAATCAAGTGACCCTTACTTTAAAACTTTAAGCAAGTGATACCTTTAAATCAAATTGCCCTTCCTTATTTCAAGTTATTTCTTTGTTTACCTTATTAGAGAAAACCATTCTCTTAACCTTCCATAAAGCCGTTATAACCAGCATCCCATAAAGCCGTTATAACCCTTTATGGTTTTAGACAAACTCATTCCTTTTATAACCAAAAGACTTATATTTTAAAAACCAAGTGTCATATGCTTTCAAATCAATTTTCTTAACTTTCAAAATACTTTAAGTCTCTTAACTTTTAGAAATCAAGTTTCTTAACTTTAAATCTCAAGTAACTTACACCTTTTAAAAACAAGTTACTTCCCTTAAATCATGTCATTTCTCCCTTTAAGAATCAAGTTTCTTACTTGAAAATAAAGTCTTTCAACCTTTTAAGAGTTTAAGGCTCATAATCTTAAAACTTCATAATGTAAACTCTTTAAATTAAGTACATATACTTTATGCGTCGTGAATAGATTATACTTGTTTATAATTATCTTATTAAAGCAGCCATGATCTAGAAAATGTAATATAATTTTGTCTTATCTTAGTTTCTATGCAGATGGAGAATTCAACTCATTTTAATATTATCAATTGTCATTACATTTTTCTTTATTAACGCTGCAATGGATTGTTCGATACTTATTCTCATTCGTTCCGTAAATTAGCCAAGTCAACTTGGCTCCAAATACCTCCTAACGATTCTTACCAACATCCCCCATAAGACTAGGTAAGAACTTAGGATAACTTAGACATAACCTTTACATAGAGTAAATCACATACATACCTCTTAACTTCTAAGAGTAGAAGGGAACATGAAATAATACCATATGTATATTCCATACATAGAATCATGCCAAAGGAAGGAAGAGGTTCACATACCTTGCGACGATTATCGACAAGTAGCAAAATGCTCCAAAGTACTATAACCTTGCTAGCTTTTCCACCCTTCAAGTAGAATACGCTACTCGTAGTACTTCAACCTATAATGGTCATAATATGTCTATTAACCTCTAGCTTCAAACGTAGAATATTTTAAGTGCAAAGTCACTAAATTCTACGGAAAATCGAACAGCACTTCCTTTGTTTCTACATACTTTGCCACCTTTTTCAAGGCCGAATTCAATAACCAAACACACCACATTTAAGGCTCATCAATGAAGTTAACAATAGGGGATTACACGCCTACAAGACGTGTAAAATTCCGCCCCACAAATGATACAAAACAATCCAATAATACAATGTCATTCTCGGCTAAGGTGCAACAACATATCATCTTTTCCAAATCATTTTCAATCCAAGTTGTTAAGTATAACATGTTACAAAGCCACAATCGATTATAACAACTATAGTCTTCAAGTAGATTACATGTGACGATTCTAATCATCGACCAAATTGTATTTCAATTTCAAAGGGCTAACAATGGCATTTCGGCTATATGCTTCCACAATCCATATCACTTATCAAACCTTAATACATATACTTCATGCTAGTTAAAATGTAAGGCTACAACAATATGTAATCTTATAATACTTAAGAGAACAAGATTGCTACCTTAGCGAGCCTTAATCCACTTCAAGATCTGAAGTCGCTCCCTAGAAACTTAGAGCCTCACCTTGACACTTCAATCCGCCACTTGAAGCCCTTAGAAGATTACCAACAACTTTTCTTTAATCTCCCAAACCAAACCTAGGAAAGCAACTAGGTTTTTACCTTGCGACTAATACGAAAACGATATTTTTCCGGGATCTTTCTATTGAGATACCCTTACAATACCCTTATGAACCTTGGTTTAAAGAACAACAAACGAATTTTTTTCTCCCTTTGAAGAACCAAACCCGAGAGCACTTTAGAACAACAACAAGTTTTCATGAAAATTTTCTAAGTGTAGAACCCTTGTCTTGCTACTAGTATGTATATAAAGCATAATGGAGGGCCAAGATTAGAACAAATGGGTGGTTTGGATGCAAAAATCTAGCCAAGTGGCCCTTTTGACTTAGTCAACATTATCAAGCTCTACTTGCAAGACTTAGTCATCTTCACATAGGTCAAATAACCATTCAATCCATGCTAAAATCGTCCAAGGTCATTTAATGGGGTGTGACACGTGTCGCCCTCCCATTCGTCACAAAATTTCATTTTTCGACAATTCCATAATTCCGATAAATTTTTACTAGTCTCAAATCTTAACATTTGGATTCTTACATATGTCCTTATTAAACATGTCCTGTAAATACGGGGTGTAACATTAAGCAACTCTAACCACCGTCTTTGTCGCAATTTCGGCTTCCTCTGTCCGAAGATATACTGGAGACTCTTGTGGTCTGCCTAAATATCCACCTGAGCTCCATATAACTAATGCCTCCAAATCTTCAAGGCATGAATAACGGCTGCCAACTCTAAATCGTGGCTAGGGAACTCCGCTCATGCTCTTGTATCTGTCGGAAAGCATAGGCTATAACCTTACCGTGCTGCATCAGCACACAACCTAGCCCAACACACAAAGTGTTACAATAATAACCTAACCCTCTAGTCCCTCAGGGGGGGTTAGAACTGTAGTCGTAGTCAACTTATCTTCCAACAACTGGAAGCCTTTCTCACACTTCCGAAATATTCGGGCACGATACAATCTTAATCATGATTCCTGTTTCCAGTCTTCTGTTGCAACCAAACTTGGTTGCTATACTTAGATTCAAATTCCTTCACTTGCCTCATGGCTATTGTCACGACCCGACCCCGGGCCCGCGACTGGTGCCCTACCTGGGCACCCTTACAGGTATACATCAGAGATAATCAACGGAACATACATAAACTTAACAAGAAATAAATAACAGGTTAGCCGATAAGGCTACCTCCCTGGATACATATAACTACGTAAAACCAAAAGAAGTTACCTCTTTTTTTTTTTACAAAGCGACCCACAAGATATGACTACAGACCTCTAAGAGTTTTGACGTAACAACTGTGACGGGACAGGGCCCCGCCATACCCCTGAATGTACAACAACCGACAATACCAGGGATCCGAATCAAAGATAAGCCTCCGGAGTGAATGGAGCTTTTACCCAAAACTGAACAGAGATCCTAGAGCGAGGATCACCAACCTGTGTACCTAAAACCTGCGGGCATGAACGCAGCCCCCGAAGGGGGTCAGTACAACAGGTACCGAGTATGGAACAGAAATAAGGTACAGTAACCAAATCATAACTGTATAAAAGAATGACAGAGGCAAGTATAAAAATGAAATACCAGATCCTACCGTGTCATTTTAACTCATAAAATCAATCGTACATTAACCGTTCTTTTCCTTCTTTCAATAAGAATTAACATCATATTCTTACATACATACTTAAGAATTCGATCAAGTTTTTCCACATAACTTACATATCTTACATAACATAATCCGGCCCTTTATGGAGGGACTTCTTATTTGGGAGCTTACTTTGATTATCCATACGTGATAACGTAATCCGGCCCATTTGCGGGACACGGTGTACTGATGAATCATGTGGCATAATCCGGCCCGCCTGTGGGGCTCGGTGTACTGTGGAATCATGTAGCATAATCCGGCCCGCCTGTGGGGCTCGGTGTACTATGGAATCACGTAGCATAATCCGTCCCGCCGCTGGCTCGGTAAGAAGATGACGTAACCCGACCTATGTGTAGGCTCAGGGTAATATGGCGTAATCCGGCCTATGTGTAGGCTCGGTGTATCTCATAAAATAATCCGGCCTATTTGTAGGCTCGGTGTATCTCATAACATAATCCGGCCTGTTTGTAGGCTCGGTGTGATTTTCCTTACATAACATTTTTAAACCGTCTTTTCACTTCTTCTTAAGTCGTTATAACAACTTCTCATAAAGCTATTATAATAACCTTTCATTTTAGAGAACTTAAGACACTTTTATTCTTGCAACATTAGGGAAACTAAACCCAAAAATACTACATACATACATACTTATAAAAGAATCATGCCACTCCCTCTCTTTTAAATCAATAAATTCTTCTTTTTAAAACTCAAGTTACATACTCTTTTGAAATCAATCTTCTTAACTTTTGAAATAGATCAAGAAGCCATACTTTTTAAATCAAGTCATTTCCACTTATAAAATCAAGGCTTATAGTCTTAAAACCTTGTATCATATAATCTTTAAAATAATGTCTCTTATACATATAAAATCATGTCATCTATACTTTAGGAATCAAGTCTCATAACTTGAAAAATAAAGTTTCATAATCCTTTAAAGAAAATCAAAGTTCATAGTCTTAAAACTTCATAACATACATTCTTTAAAATCCATTTACTTACTTCAATTAAATCAAGTCCCAAAGCTTCAATTCACACTTCATAACTTCCTAACACTTCTTACTAACATCCCCCATAAGACTTGGTAAGGACTTAGGATAACTTAGACATACCTTTAACTTAGAATCAACAACGTGGAGACTTCTTAACTTCTAAGAGTAGAAGGAATCATGAAATAATATCACATGGCTATTTCATACGTAGGATCATGCCAAAGAAAGAAGAGGTTCACATACCTCGCGACGACTAGCGACAAGTTGCAAAATGCTCCCAAGTACTTTAACCTTGCTAGCTTTTCCACCCTTCAAGTAGAATACGCTACTCGTAGTACTTCAACCTATATTAATCATAACATGTCTATCAACTCCTAGATTTTTGTCACGACTGCCCGGTTCGTGGATCGTGCCTTACCCGCACCCAAGTAGTCATACATCAGTAATCGGAATATAAAACACAAGACATGAAACAATTATAAATGAGACACATTTTATTCGAGAAAAGTGGTGCCTTTCGCATATATATATAAAATCGCGCTTTACATCCCAACTGCATAATAGACTACGCACTTAAGGAAGTAAACAACTATGGCGGACAGGCCCCGCCATACCCCGAATGTACAAAACTATCTACACAACAGGAGATCATACCTAAAAGTCGAGCCTCGGAGAAGATGGAGCTCACGACACCAAAGCAAAATATCCTAAGGATGTGGATCTAGCACTGCTTCCTTACTGCGCATTTAACGCACCTCGATGAGGTCGCACAACAGTACCAAGTATGTGAAATCAGAAAGTACTTAAATGAAATCATATCATTTTAAAACCAATTTTACAAATATGCGAAACAACCAATGTAACCGCACATAGTGCCACATCATAAACAAGAGCAACAATGTAAATCAGAATGTGTCTTTTCTAGGTCGCGAATGATCGAAGTTAGGTGTCACGACCAAATCGCCCGTGGATCGTGCCTTACCGGGCACCCTAGTGACACAACATCAGTAATCACGAACATAAACAACAACATGAGATAACGAAATATAAAACAATAATCAGGAAACTTGCTTTCGGCATAAATATAACCATCAACTCTTTTACAAATGAACAAATTAATCCTTTTACCAACCCCGCCACAACAAGATTACATGCACTCTAAGAATGATACGACACAATGGCGGTGGCCCCGCCAAACCCCGAATGTAAACACTTACTACGACGGGGACTATACCACCGATAAGCCTCCGAGAAACGGAGCTTCCCAAACGCCGAACCGTGACCGAGAGCTAGGATCAACGATCGTGTACCTCAACTCGCGCAGATGAACGCAGCCTTCGGGCGAGGTCAAGATAACAGTACCGAGTATGTGAAACTAAAAATAACATCGTAAATGAAATCATAGTAGTCTATACAAAGCAGAGACATGTATGATAACCAAACTACGATTCACCATAAATAAGTTAGCCATGTCAAGTCGTGGACTTACGCCTCAAGTCATCACTTAATTTAACAACGGGTCTCACGCCCACAACATCAATCGTGCGTGGAATACCTTCCTCACCGCCTAGCTTTATGATATACAAGCACCAAGGAATACACATGAACACTGTGTCCCACTGTCCTAATAAAACTGCATGAGGCACGAAGGCATAGCCGACTACTAACACCTACGCATCAACAAGGTCATAAATCAGATCATAAGATCCGCCTGCAGACCGCCACATGATCAAAGCCGCCACTTGCCCGCAGATCTAATGCGCGCGTCTAGTCTCGAACTTCCCGCACCGCGATAGCCAATCTCATCGCCCGCATGAGGCATTCCTCGCATCGAGGGTAGCTACTCCCTAAGATCGCCCCGACTTCGCACCGCACGGCCACAAGCGACCGCATGCCCATAAAGGACGAACACTAACTCGAACTCTCGTAGCTCGCATAGGCCCTCGTGACCCGCATGAGGTATTCTCGAATCACGGTCCTGCATCGCCGAGTCTACCCGCGACGGAGGGCGCTTAACCCTAATCATCTCAAGAGATGAATGCCACAATACTATCATAACGACCGATAGTTAATAAGCATAAACAAGGAAAACCCCTTACACAAACATCACAAGATACTAACACACGTAGATCCTAACACGTTTACTTATCAAAGCAACAAGAAAGTATTACAAGGTTATCACAAACCAATACAATCAAGTTATTCACACAAGGTACCTTCTACTATATGATTAACAAAATCGGGTTTTTATCCCCAAAGTACTTCATACATCAACTCTTTAAAAGATACGCATCGCCACAATGTCACACAATACCCGTAGTATAAAATAGAGTGACTATCCTTTTAAAGTAAATCAATTACTTCTCTTTGTAAAATCAAGTAACAACATTATTTTTCAAACGTCCAAGTTTGCCTAATTTCAAATGTTCACGTTTCTTATTTTTAGAAAGGTTTCGTAGTTCATAGTCTTATTCATTTAAGAATATAATTCTCTTTTAAACAATCTGAGAAACATAAGCCTTATATGTGAGTAGGATATTCTTGTTTATAACAATCTTATTACAAAGACCATGATCTAGGAAATATCATTTTGTCTCATCTTAGCTTCTATGCAGATGGAAGTTTCTACTGGTTTTAATAATACTTATTTATTCAAAACATTTCCTTTTATTAACGCTGCAGTGGTTTGTCGATACACATCCTGATTTCCAAAATCAAGAAACGTTTAAGCCGCTATACCTAACTTCCCATAAAGCTAGTATAACTCTTAAGTTCTCAAACACCAAGTATTACTTCTTTTCAAAATGATTCAAAATCTTTTGAAAACACTTCAAGTTCTTTTCATCATATAACAAGCCGCTTATAGTTCAAATCGCCACCTCTTAAAACCACATGTATTTTCTTACTAACATAAAGTCGTTATAACCAACTTCCCATAAAGCCGTTATAACACTTTATGTTTTAAACCATTCAACACATTTAGCACATGACGCCTACCGCATTACATAGTTCACACATATCATGCTAGAGAGATAGGAAGAGGTTCACATACCTCGCGACGACATCGACTAATAGCAAATGCTCAGTACCTCAAGCCGCCTGGCCACTCCAAGCCAAGTAACGCGCCACACGTAGTACTTCAACCTATAAGGCCACAAGGCGCTTTATTAACATTTAGGTCTCACCGCAGAACATTCTACGAAAATTTGACAAAGACCTCCCCGCAACAACAGAAATCTCCTCCTCTATCTGGCCTGGCCATCAAGCCAACTGCGGGTTATACGCCTAACCCTAATCTGTACAATTCTACTCCACGGCACTACTACACAAGTTCATCAGAATACACCCTATGTAATTACAGTCAGCTTCTTCAGCTTAAGTCCAAGGACATTGCCACAAGCTATGTTCGCTATATATATATAGTATACTTTAACTATATAATCCTACAACATGTAATATCCAATTACAAAAGGACAAGATAGTTACCTCGATAAGCCCATAATTATCCAAGTATAAAGTCGATCCCGGCAATCGCTTAGCTCCAACTCCGAGCGCCCAACCCGCTCTAAACCACCCTTAGAAGTTCTAACCAACTTCTACACAATACTCCAACTGACTATGGAGATTTTCCTAGTGGTTACGGTTTCAGGATCGACGGAAGTATAATAGTATTTTCTGGCTTTTCAGATAGGTATAACCTTAGAATACTACAAGGTATACTACTAAGGTATACGGGCATTATAACAATACTGAGAGTATTTCTATACCACAAAGTGGGTATTATACGAAAGCAACTAGCTAGTGGTACCCCACTTAGCACCTCAAAGGAGTGGTGTCTACCCTCTACTACCCCACTAGTGGGAGCCTCTCGGCCAAGGAGAGAGGGCTCTCGCCAAGACACCACACTAAGTGGGAAGGAAGAAGCTTTCAAGACTTAGGCAATTTGTGAATGAATTAGTCTTCAAAGGAGTGGTATTTATAGTCAAGTGAAAGCCAACCAATGGCCAAGATTACACCAAGTGTTAGGCAAGTGTAGGCCAAGATTCACCCATGTGTACCTAGCCAACTTGCACACAAAATATCTACCAAAAATATCTCCCACATTGCCTTCCCAATCGCCCACGTACGCCCACAATGCCCACCAATGAGAGGTGCTGCGCCGCCTCTCGTTGGTCCAAAATGTTCCGCCTCTGAAAAATCCGCAAAAATACTAAATGACATAGCCGAAATTCCCTACGAAAGCCGTGGAAAACGTTCATTAAAAACGACTTAACCGGTGTTGCGACAAACATATTTTCGCCCAAAGGTGCCACATGGGGTGACACGTGTCGCCCCGATTCGCCCAAAATATTTCGTCTTCCAAAATATCCAAACGCCAAAATCTCAAAATCAAAGCGGCCCCACAAAACCAGAATTTCTCCCGTGGGCCCCACGTGACCATTTTCAAAATAAAATTCCATAATTCTCTAATATTCCAGAAGTCCGAATACCAAACTGGGAATCCAATTCCCATAAACGAACCTTTTTCCTTCACAAAACCGAAACTTTTCCGTGGAAAATCGCTTCTTTCTTCCTTTCCAATCTTTCGTCAGATTCTCGCACGCACGCCCTCGCATACATACCACGAACTACTGGTATAACATTCTTCCTTAGAAACATTCGTCCCGAATGTTCCTTCTAAGTCTCAAACGAACACGTGCAAGATAGTCTTCACTACTATACTTATTTAAACAATCCCGCCACACCGCCATGGAAACACCTGCGCATAACTTACATCTAAGTCCACGAGGAAACACCTCTACATCACCACACATAATACTACTCTTGTCACTTTGTCGCGAGCCTTGCTCCGACGACCCAACAAATGGTACCGGCCGCACGCGATCATCGCCGTTGTACACTCGGATTCTTATCACATTTACGATAATCGCTTTAGTATCCAAAACTCGGGTTACCGCTCTAACGTGGTCATCATTAATCGGAACATTCTCGATGGATCTTCGATACTTTCCGAACATAACAATACGAAAGACCGGACGCCCTTCCTCCTAAGCTCGGACAAGAATGCTAACATATAGCAACCCGCCTATTCTTCACATGAACTCACAAAGGCCCAAAGTAACTCGGGCTAAGTTCCTTTGTTTCCAAACTCGCCACACCCTAACCGGTGGTACTTTCAAGAAGACCGACCAACTCAACTCTAAGCGCCGCCGACATTATCCGCACGATTCCTCCGAGCCGCCGTAACTTCTTCTAGACAAGCTTCACTATCCACGCTACCGGAACAAGCTCAACTAACTATCGGAACCCCGCCAACATCGAACCAATCGACCGCAACTTGCATTTCTCGCTTCTACAAGGCGCCACAAGACGACATCCGAACACCTGAAATGGTAGCTTAAACACTTCAACCGAGACAACGATCTCACAATACCCTCAAATCAAAACACTGGCCCGAGGGCGAATGCGATACGGAGACTCACCTGAGTTCCTAGCCCTGCCTGGTACAAACTCCCAGAAAGAGAAACAGCCGTACCCTGGGCTCCACTGTCCGTCATAAGGTGAAGGTAGGCACCCCGTGCAACCTCACAACCTTTTCAGATAACATCAACATCGCCGAGGAACGACTTCGACCAAGAACACGATAGGTCGCCCCATCGGCCAGACCACCGTCGAACGCATCCACGAACTTGCACGGCTAACTAAACACGGGCCTAACACCTCATGACCCTAACACAAAGAGGGACCACCACAACCGACCCCACCACCAAACCTACCGCGGGTTGACCCGACGTAGCCTCAACCCCGACCCGCAAGGCGCAAAATACCATCTCCCAAGGAACAATCTTACTAAACACGTTATTTAAAACCCGCGGTCTTCTTAGCTCGACTACCTTCCTTCAAATCACGCTACTCGGGACTTATCCCACGAACATAGCTCACGTGCACTATGCACTCCTATAAGGGTCAAACATAACACTACACCTTTCTCGAGACGGCCTTACCTCTAAGGTCTTTACGTATAACACTCTAAGGCTCACACCTTCTCTATCCCCAAAATCTTACTCTGTTAACCCACCATGATTCTAATCACAACTAACACACCGCTATCGAACATAGCACTCAAGGTATACTCACCTTGAAAGTTACCGGCGACTCTCGCTGCTCGCCCTCTTCTCCTTGGCGCCCTTGGTTAACCCGACAATCTCTACGCTTTCGCCGCTGCATAAGCCCGCATACGTGCCATGCTCAAGCTTCAATCAAGAATTACTCTTGCACAACCTCTTTAGATAGTCTTCCGCATCGCGTACATCGGTATACTCTACGGTAGCCAAATCTATAGCTAGTAATGGTTGTCCTCGCAATCTATATTCTCTGCTCCCTGGCCGAACAAGGTTCAAATATCATGGCCGCAGAGGAATCGCCGCCGTGCTTAAACTCGCTGGGCTAGTGACGCCGCAAAACTCCCGAATGGCATTACCCTAGGTAAAGATTGGGCCTGTGCCCTCGCCACCCTCTCGAACTCTACTCGCAGCCTCCTTTGGCCGCTTTGCCCTCCCGGGCTCTGCTGCCCTACGCGAGGCATAACGATAAGGAAAAGAATTTCGCCGAGGATCCAACTTACAACACAGCCTCTAAGGCACGATCTCGCAGTGAGAAGAATAGTAACCAATCCTAAATATCCTATAGCCTCCGATTATTGGTGGTGCACAACACACCGATAATCAAGACTTCATCGGATACGGCTCAGACACTTTCCGAGGATTAACCGCTCGATACCACTTTTGTCACGACTAAATCGGGCCCGTGGATCGTGCCTTACCCCGCACCCTAGTGACACAACATCGAGTAATCGAACATAAAACAACAACATGAGATAATGTAAATATAAACAATAATCAGGAAAACTTGCTTTTCGCATAAATATAACCATCAACTCTTTTACAAATGAATGTTTTAATCCTTTTTACCAACCCCGCCCACAACAAGATTATGCACTTAAGAATGATACGACCACAACGGCGGACAGTGGCCCCGCCAAACCTCAATGTAAACACTTACTACGACAGGACTATACCATCGATAAGCCTCCGAGAAACGGAGCTTCCCAAACGCCGAATCAGGACTCGAGAGCTAGGATCAACGATCGTGTACCTCAACTCGCGGCATGAACGCACTTCGGGCGAGGTCAAGATAACAGTACCGAGTATGTGAAACTAAAAATAACATCAGAAATGAAATCATAGTAGTCTATACAAAGCAGAGACATGTATGATAACCAAACTACAGCCACTCATAAATAAGAATATGTCAAGTCGTGACTTACGCCTCAAGTCATCACTTAATTTAACAATGGGTCTCACGCCCACAACATCAATCGTGTCCGTGGAATACCTTCCTCACCGCCAGCTTTATGATATACAAGCACCAAGGAATACACATGAACACCGTGTCCCACTGTGTCCTAATAAACTGCATGCGGTAAGTACGAAGGCATAGCCGACTACTAACACCCACAGCACCAACAAGGTCATAAATCAGATCATAAGATCTGCTCTGCATCATTACATGATCAAAGCCGCCACTTGCCCGCAGATCTAATGCGCGCTAGTCCCGAACTTCCCGCAGCCCGCATAGGCCAATCTCATCGCCCGCATGAGGCATTCCCCGCATCGAGGGTAGCTACTCCCTAAGATCGCCCCGACTTCGCACCGCATGGCCACAAGGACCGCATGCCCATAAAGGACGCAACACTAACCTCGAACTCGTAGCTCCGCATAGGCCCTCAGACCCGCATGAGGTATTCTCAATCACGGTCCTGCATCACTCGAGTCTACCCCGCATCGGAGGGCGCTTTAACTCCCTAATCATCTCAAGAGACGAATGCCACAATACTATCATAACGATCGATAGTTAATAAGCATAAACAAGGAAACCCCTTACACAAACATCACAAGATACTAACACACGTAGATCCTAACACGCTTACTTATCAAAGCAACAAGAAAGTATTACAAGGTTATCACAAACCAATACAATCGTTATTCACACAAGGTACCTTCTACTATATGATTAACAAAATCGGGTTTTTATCCCCAAAGTACTTCATACATCAACTCTTTAAAAGATACGCTATCACACAATGTCACACAATACCCGTAGTATAAAATAGAGTGACTATCCTTTTAAAGTAAATCAATTACTTCTCTTTGTAAAATCAAGTAACAACATTATTTTTCAAACGCCCAAGTTTGCCTAATTTCAAATGTTCACGCTTTCTTATTTTTAGAAAGGTTTCGTAGTTCATAGTCTTATTCATTTAAGAATATAATTTCTTTTAAACAACTGAGAAACATAAGCCTTATATGTGAGTAGGATATTCTTGTTTATAACAATCTTATTACAAAGCCATGATCTAGGAAATATCATTTTGTCTCATCTTAGCTTCTGCAGATGGAAGTTTCATCGGTTTTAATAATACTTATTTATTCAAAACATTTCCTTTTATTAACGCCGCAGTTGGTTTGTCGATACACATCCCGATTTCCAAAATCAAGAAAACGTTTTAAGCCGTTATACCTAACTTCCCATAAAGCTAGTATAACTCTTAAGTTCTCAAACACCAAGTATTACTTCTCCTTTCAAAATGATTCAAAAATCTTTTGAAAACACTTCAAGTTCTTTCTTATCATATAACAAGCCAGTTATAGTTCAAATCAGTTACCTCTTAAAAACCACATGTATTTTCTTACTAACATAAAGCTGTTATAACCAACTTCCCATAAAGCCGTTATAACACTTTATGTTTTAAACCATTCAACACATTTAGCACATGTACGTCTACCGTACTACATAGTTCACACATATCATGCTAGAGAGATAGGAAGAGGTTCACATACCTCGCGACGATTATCGACTAATAGCAAAATGCTCCGAGTACCTCAAGCCGTCGGCTACTCCTTAAGCCAAGTAGAACGCGCCACACGTAGTACTTCAACCTATAAGGCCACAAGGCGCTTATTAACATTTAGGTCTCATCGTAGAACATTCTACCGAAAATTTGACAAAGACTCTCCCCGCAACAACAGTAAATCTCCTCCTCTCTATCTGGGCCGCCATCAAGCCAACCGTGGGGTTATACGCCTAACCCTAACGGTACAATTCTACTCCACGGATTACTACACAAGTCTCATCAGAATACACCCTATGTAATTACAGTTCAGTTCTTCAGGCTTAAGTCCAAGGACATTGCCACAAGCTATGTTCAGTTATATATATATAGTATACTTTAACTATATAATCCTACAACATGTAATATCCAATTACAAAAGGGGGACAAGATAGTTACCTCGATAAGCCCATAATTATCCAAGTATAAAGTCGATCCTGGGCAATCGTTTAGCTCCAACTCCGAGCGCTCCAACCCGCTCTAAACCACCCTTAGAAGTTCTAACCAACTTCTACACAATACTCCAACGGACTATGGAGATTTTCCTAGTGGTTACTGTTAGACCGACGGAAGTATAATAGTATTTTCTGGCTTTTCAGATAGGTATAACCTTAGAATACTACAAGGTATACTACCAAGGTATATGGGCATTATAACAATACTGAGAGTATTTCTATACCACAAAAATGGGTATTATACTAAAGCAACTAGGCAGTGGGGTACCCCACTACTAGCACCTCAAAGGAGTGGTGTCTACCTCGCCTACCCCACTAGGGGGGAGCCTCTCGCCAAGGGGAGAGAGGGCTCTCGCCAAGACACCACACTAAGGGAAGGAAGAAGCTTTCAAGACTTAGGCAATTTGTGAATGAATTAGTCTTCAAAGGGAGTGGTATTTATAGGTCAAGTGAAAGCCAACCAACGGCCAAGATTACACCAAGTGTTAGGCAAGTGTAGGGCCAAGATTCACCCATGTGTACCTAGCCAACTTGCACACAAAATATCTACCAAAAATATCTCCCACATTGCCTTCCCAATCGCCCACGTGCGCCCACAATGCCCACCAACGAGGTGCCAGTGCCGCCTCTCGTTGGTCCAAAATGTTCCGCCTCTAAAAATCCGCAAAAATACTAAATGACATAGCCGAAATTCCCTACGAAGTCGTGGAAAACGTTTCATAAAAACGACTCTAACCAAAGGTCAGGCACAAACATATTTTCGCCCAAAGGTGCCACACGGGGGTGACACGTGTCGCTCGATTCGCCCAAAATATTTCGCCTTCCAAAATATCCAAAACGGCCAAAATCTCAAAATCAAAGCGGCCCCACAAAATCAGAATTTCTCCGTGGCCCCACGTGACCATTTTCGAAAATAAAATTCCATAATTCTCTAATATTCCAGAAGTCCGAATACCAAACTGGGAATCCAATTCCCATAAACGAACCTTTTTCCTTCACAAAACCGGAAACTTTTCCGTGGAAAAATCGCTTCTTTCTTCCTTTCCACCTTTCGTCAGATTCTCGCACGCACGCCCTCGCATACATACCTGGAACTACGGTATAACACAGGCCAATCGCCCATAGTATCATTATGCAAGCCTAACTCGACTCGTAGTCCGCATAGCCACCTAGCCGCATGAGGTATCCCCGCATCGAGGATAGCTACTTTAAGATCGCCCCGACTCGTAGTCCGCATGGCCACATAGACCGCATGACCATAAAGGCCACACACTAACCCGAACTCGTAGCTCCGCATAGGTCCCCGACCCGCATGAGGTATTCTCGAATCACGGTCCTGCATCGCTCGAGTCTACCCCGCACGGAGGCGAACCCCAGATCATGTCAAGAAAGTGAGTGATATAATACTAACATAACACTTATCGTTTAAAACAACATAAGCACAACAAGAATACCCTCTTATACAAACGTTACAAGACACTAACACACATAGCATCATATTATGTCTACTTATCAAACCATCTTATTATACTTTCCGTAATTCAATATAAGTCTTTTATAAACACATAAGTAAACTGCCTTTTATCTTTTCTTAAGTCGTTATACCTAACTTCCCATGCTAGTATAACTCTTAAGCTTTTTGTTTTAAAACAATTATTCTTCTTCTTTCAAAAATGATTTATAATTCTTTGAAAGACTTCAAGATTCTTATTATTCAGCTTAAGTCAAAAGACATTGCAAAGAAAACTACGTTCGCTTAACATACGTACGCTCACCGCACTATATATATATTTTAAAATATCATGCTCAAGAGTATAGGAAGAATCACATACCTTCTTGGCAAAATCCACTGCCAAGTCGAATATGTCGCAAAGCAGAGTATCAACCTATAATAGTCAACACGCCTATCAACGCCTAGACTATTCTCAGAGGATATTCTAAGCAGAGGTTCTCTATTCTACGGAAAAATGGGCAAAGACTTCCTACCCTAAACTATACAAGCTCATCAGAAATACAAATTCTATGTAAGTAGTTCAATCTTCTTAAATTCTTCGATGTGATTATAGTTCAATTCTCTTCTCAGAATATCCTTCTAAGTATCTTATACTTATTTCTATACTTCTACAGTATGAATTCTCTATTTACAATAGAAGGATAAAATTATTTACCTCGATAAGCCCAATATTATCCAAGATATAAGTCGATCCTGAGCGAGGTTTAGCTCCTAGTCTGTACGCTCCAATCCGCTCCAAGAAACCCTTAGAAGTTCTATACAACTTCTACTTTCTACTTCAACCAACTATGAAGTTTCTCTGTGGTTTCATGAGTGACTAATGGAGATAAGGTAGTATTTCTAGGCTCTACGTATAGAGATAACTTTGGAAATACTATAAGGATTGGCTAAGGTATTTGGGGATAGTAACAATACTTGAGAGTATTTCTACCAAAGGGGGGTACTTTGGCCGAGACTTCAAGGAAGGGGAGGGAGAGGGTGTTTTGCTAGGCTCTTAGAGGGGGAGAGAGCTTTGGACGAGAACTATAAGGAGAGGGGAGGGATTTTGGAGACTTGGAAATTGATTTGTGGATGAAGAACTCTTCATCTTAAGGGGGGTATTTATAGGCCAACCAAGCCAAGATGATGGCAAGTGGAGGGCAAGTGGAGGGTGGGGATTCACCCAAGTGTCCTTATCCATCTACTACACAAATATCCTACCAACTCCTTGACTTGTGCAAAGGCACAAAAACGTACCAACCTTTGGCCCTCTTGTCGCCCACTCTGAGGGTGACAAGTGTCACCCTCGTTGATCCAAAATATTTCGTCTCTCGGAAAAATCCGCAAAAATTAGAAATGACATAGCCGTAATTTTCCTTCGCAGTTTTGTAAATCGCTTGGCCGGAAAACGATTCTTTTTAGTGAGTTGTGCACAAATATTTTTCGTCCAAAGTGCCTAATTAAGGCTAACCAGACATGCACGCCTCACGTACATACTCTGGAAATACGGGGTATAACATTCTCCCCTCCTTAGAAACATTTGTCCCGAATGTTCCTTCCCAAGACAGATGACGATAAGGTTCTTCATAACTTAAACAGTTTGCATATGCCATACACGGCCACAAAACAACACTTAGGCATATATGACAATGAAAATTTACAAGTAGGAAAATGAGTTACCCGAGGTGTGGGAATGGTGAGGATACTTCGCCTCATGTCCTCCTCGCCTTCCCATGTCATCTCCTCCTCGAGCCTGCTCCGCCACAAGACTTTGACGGAAGCCACATCCTTGGTCCGCAGACGCTAACTCGACAATCGATTATCGCTATGGGAATCTCTCACGATAACCTCGGTCACCCGACATCGCCGATCGACGCACTCTAGATGGATCCCCGATACATATCCTCAAAGATAGAAACATGAAACACGGATGTACGCTTCCGTGTCGGACGGCGATTCAACTCATAGGCAACCTTGCCTACCTCGCGACAACTGATACGCCCAATATACCTTGGGCCGAAGTTTCCTTTCTTCCCGAATCTCATCACACCTCTTCATGGGCGACACCTTCAGAAAACCCAATCATCAACTCGACCTGCATGCCGACGACGATGATGCGTATATGACTTCGCCGACTCGAGCCGCCGCGAATCGCCTCCCGGATAAGCTTCACCTTATCCATCGCTTCGCTGCACCAAGTCTCGGTCCCACTAACTGTACTCACCTACATCAAACCAGTTTATCGGCGACCGCACTTCCTCCCATACAAGGCCTCATAAGGCGCCATTCAATACCGGAGTGGTAGCTATTATTATACGCAAACTCAACTAGAGGCAAATGATCCTCCCACTACCTCGAAAGTCACAACACAGCTCGCAAAGATATCCTCAAGAGTCTGGATGGTGCGCCACCGTTCGTCTGCTCAGGATGGAATGCAGACTGTGCTCACTAGGCCCCTAAACCCTTCTCGAAAGACCTCAGCTAGCCATAAACCGGGCTCTCTTCGATATGATCGAAATAGGGACTCCATGCATCGACGATCTCTGATGTAAAGTCCGCATAATCCTCACCAAAAGTCATCCCCGACGGAAGAAAGTGGCTGATTTCACCGCCGACGATAACCCATAGAATCATGTCTCCTCCGAAGTGCGAGGTAATCCGTGATAAAGTCCATGTTGATCACCTCCCACTTCCGTGTCTGATCTCAATCGTTCGCAACAAACCACCAGGCCTCCGGTGCTCTACCTTCACCGCCGACAACACGCATCGAGCTACAAACTCAACGCCCTCTTCGCCATCCCACCAATACGTATCTGGGCGTCGTGGTACATCTTGGTCGCACACGGATGGATGAGTAACGCGCTAGGTGCTTCCCCAGATTTCCGAGTATGTACGTGAGAGCGCACGCATTTAAAGTTTGGCCTTAAAGTTTAGGCATGGCACGTTTTTTTTTTGGGCACAACTCACTCAAGGAATCATTTTCCGACGAAACGTTTAACAAGACTCGCGTAGGATAAATTCTGGCTATGCCATTTCGAATTTTTGCGGATTTTTCCGAGAGACGAAACATTTTGGACCAACGGGAGGGCGACACTTGTCACCCTCCAATTGGTGGACGTGAGGCGTCAATGTGGCCGAATGGAGTGCCTATTTTGTCAAGTAGTTGGTAGGATATTTTGTGTGCAAGTTGGCTAGGTACACTTGCCCAAATCTTGGCCTTACACTTGCCTAGCACTTGGCTTAATCTTGGCCATTGGTCCACTTCTTGACCTATAACACCCTTAAGATGAAGAGTTCTTCATCCACAAACAAGCTTTCCAAGTCTTGAAATTCCCTCCCCTCTCTTGTTAAGTTTTCGTCCAAACACCCTCTCCCCCTCTAGCCTAAGTGGCCCTTGGCCGAGGCAACCCCCTAGCCTAGCCGAAATCTACCCCCCCGCCCTGGGGAGAATAGTTGCCTTCTAGGATTGGTATAATGCCCCACATACCCGAGCCCACATCCCTTAGTACGTAGTTGTAGTTGTGAAGAACTTCTAAGGGTTCTTGGAGCTATCGGAGCGTACAAATTAGGAGCTAAACCTCGCTCAGGATCGACTTTTATCTAGGATATTATTGGGCTTACCGAGGTAAATAATCTTATCCTTCCTTTGTAATTAGAGAATTCATACTGTAGAAGTATAAGAATAAGTATAAATACTTAGAAGGATATTACAGAATAGAATTGAACTGTCACAAAGTAGGCGGTTTAAAAGAAGAATAATTGAATCAGACTCACATAGATTGTTTTTACAAGAGATCAGATAGCTTGCCGGGTAGGGAAGTGCTGCCCAAATTCCCATAGAATAAAGAACCCTCTGCTTAGAGCTTTTTACAGTACAGTCTAGACGTTGATAGACGTATTTCCGATCGTTATAGTCGATTCTTCACGACATATTCGACTCGCAGAGGTTTTCACGAGAAGGTATGTGATTCTTCCTATACTCTTAAGCATGATATTTTAAGATATATATATATAGCATACTAGACGACATGTGTTAACCGAATAATAATCACGGCAATGTCTGACTTAAGCCCGACAACAACTACGCAATGTCTTTGACTTAAGCCCAATAAATAGAATCGACGCATTTCAAAAGAATATCGAATCATATTTAACGTAAGAGAAATATCCGGTTTTAAAACAAAAGCTTAAGAGTTATACTAGCTTTATGGGAAGTTAGGTATAACAACTTAAGAAAGATAAAAGGAACTGCATTTACTTGTTTGTTTATAAAAGCCTTGTATTGATTTCTAAGTATAGTAAGATTGTTTGATAAGTAGACATATTACGACGCTACCGTGTTGTCTTGTAATGCCTGGAAAGCGGTCATTCTTCAGGCTTACGCTGTTAAACGGTAAGTCTGTTGTACTATTATTATATCACCTACCCTCGACTTATTATACCGTAGGCTTGCCACCCTTGACGCGTCTATACGCCTACGCGCAACATGATTACGGAATCGGCGGAGTTCCGTGATTGATCATTCGGTGTTTTAGCCCGATGCTGGGGATGCCTTATGCGCCTTTGACTATGCGGTCTATCGAGACTATGCGGATCTGAGTTCAGCGGTACCGGGTTAGCTACACTTCATGCGTGAATACCTCACGCGTTCATAGGCGACTCCACGCGATCATGGAGTCCGTGATTAGGCATGCATAATGATACTATGGGCGCTCTGCTTTCGATCATTCGCGCCTAGAAATGCACTGCTACGCCACCTATTATTATTCTTGTTTGTGATATGGCACTTATGTGCAATTGAACCGACGGTAACGGTTTTAAATACTTGATTTCATTTAAGTACTTTAAGGCTTCACATACTTGGTACCGTTGTACCGAATTCTCCCGGGCCGCGCTCATGCCGCAGGCGTGGCGTGCTGGGGATCCACATCCTTAGGATCTCTTGCGCTGGTGTCGTGAGCTCAATCTTCTCCGAGGCTCTACTTTGGGGTATGATCTCCCTGTCAGAGATAGTTTCAGACAAGCCAGTGGCACGCGGGCCCGTCTCCGCCATAGTTGTTTATTTCTTAGAGGTCTGAGACATGTTGTGCATAGGGATGTATCGCAAAAACTTGGTTTACGATATATGCCGAAAGGCAACCTTTTTCTCGTATAAACTGTCTTATGTTATAACATTTCATATCTTGTTTTATATTCACGCATTTTCTCTCGATGTATGACTACTGGGCGCCCGTAAGGCTCAAATACGGCCCCGAACGGGTCGTGACAAAAGTGGTATCGTGAGCAAAGTAATCCTCTGGAAAGCTTGGCATCGCATCTAGTAGTTCTTGACATCTATGTGTTGTGCACCACACCAATAATCGTGAGGCTATAGGATATTTAGGATTGGTTTCATTCTTCTCACTGTAGATCGTGGCCTAGAGTCAGTGTTATAAGTCGACCCCTAACGATTCCTTTTTCTCAGAATAATGGCCTCCACGTAGGCGGCAACCCGCCTGGGCGGCAAGGCAACAGAGCCGCTACCGGACACCGAGTTACGGCGGCTCGTGCCTGGGGCCATACCCGGACGGCCGAGTTCCATGACGCCACGCCTCAAGAGACCACGCATTCGCATTCCCATCCCACCCCAGTAATTAGGGCGGAGATAGGGCATGCGAGACGCTCCACCATTGGCTGACGGCCACACGAGGATAGGCTACGCAGCCTGGCCCAACTCATTGCATCTAGCCCACCCGAGGCGCATGGGCTGAGGCTACGATTATTATACCGGTGGGCTCGCCACCCTCACGCGGGTCTATACGGCCTATGCACTACGCGACTATGCGAAATCAGCGAGTCTCCGGATTGATCATTCCCGGTGTTTGTTCGACGCGGATGCCCTACGCGCTTTCGGTGGGATTACGCGTTTAGTTTCGAGACTATGCGGATCGCGAGTCCAAAGCTGTACCGTTAGCTACCCGAGTATTAGTAATACCTCGCGATCCATAGAGTTCAGACCCGTACAGCCAGGCAGGACTATGAGTCCGGTGATTGTACGGATAATGATACTACGGGCGCCGTCTGCCGATCATTCGCGCTCAGAACGTACCGTTACGCTACCTATTATTATTCTTGTTTGTGATACGGGCACTACGTGCAATCGAACCGACGGCAAATGGTTTTAAATACTTGATTTCATTTAAGTACTCTTACGCCACATACTTGGTACCGCACCGACCTTCTGGGCCGCGTCTACGCCGTTGCGGCGGCAAGGTGTGCGATCCACATCCCCAGATCTCTCGCGTTGGGCGTCGTGAGTTCAATCTTTCTCCTGAGGCTCTACTTTTGGGTATGATCTCTCGTTGTAGATAGTTTTGTACAATAGTACGGCGGGCCCCGTCTGCCATAGTCGTTATTTCCTTATACTCTGCATACGCTGCATACGACGTAAATCGCAAAAAACTCGCGATGATATGCCGAAAGCGCAACCTTTTTCGTGATAAACCGTGTTCGCGTTATAACAGCCATATCTTTTGTTTTATATTCCGATTTTCTTCGATGTATGACTACTTGGGTGCTCCTGCAGGCACTAGCCACGCTCCCGAACGGTCGCAGATGCCAAAAGCCGTATCGAGCGCGATCCTCTGAAAGTTATCTGGGCGACCGCATTCAAGAGTTCGACATCTACAGAGCCAGGCACCACACCAATAATCGTGAGGCTATGGATATTTGCGATTGCTTCATTCTTCACCGAGATCGCGCCTGTAGTCAGAAAGCAGTCGACCCTAACGCATTCTTTCAGAATAGCTTACGCCTCCACGAAGGCAACCTCGCCCAGATGGGCAAGGCAACAGAGCCGCCACGGACATCGAGTTACGGTGGCTCGTGCCCGGGCCATACCCGACGCGAATAACACGCCGCCATCACACAGAGATCATACACGCACTCTCCCATCTCACACCAGGCGAGGAGATGCGGTACGCTTAGACGCTCCATTTATTGGCTAGGATTGTGGCACGAAGACCGAGTCCCAGGATAGGCCGATGCAAAGAAGCCTCCAGCTGATACCGTTCAGCCGCATCTGCAGTTTGACCGAGGCGCATGGGAGCTTTCCTGGGGAGCAGCATGACTAAACAAGATGTGGATGAAGCTACGGGATTCAGGCTTTAGCTCGCCGCAGTTCACACTTCTGCCTCCGCATTTGCTGCAGGATGATCACGGGCCGCAGAGTTCATTCGCTGGGCCGCAGAGGATTGGCGAGTGATCGCATCGACCGAGTCCGTGGACTCTTGAGCTCGTGATCAGCCGCGAGCACCAGCATAGCCGATCGGGTTTGATTCATGAGCTTCCCGGAGAGCATACGACCTCCAATGCAAGATGACGATGAGTTTTCGGAGGCTTTCCTCACGCACTTCTTGCCTCCGCAGATGAGGAGGGCACGGGCCGATTCTTGTGTCGCCGAGGCAGCAGGGCGACCGTTAGTGAGTACAATGTCGAAGTTCGATTTTTTGCTCGATATGTCCTCGCGCTAGTAGCGTATACGGAGGACCGCGGTACACCGCACGCCACCGGCTAGATGATTATATGGCCGAAGTTCATGGCATGCGTGTCTCTTCACCAGTGCATGGACATTACACGTGATGCAGTGCTCACGACCGGGATGCGGCGGAAGGCAGAGACCGCCGGTAGACCGATATCGCGAGCAGGGTAAGCTGCCAAGACGGCTGCTCTTTCGGTAGCCCTCGGTGGGCATCACAGACGAAGTCCGGATTTGCACCACACCGCTCGCCAGCACTCCCACATCGCTTTCGTGCACCGCCAGAGCGCTGGGGCGTGTCAGTGCCATGACTTCGGATTTGTGGTAGTGCGGTGCTAACCGATCGAGGTCCGCCTCGTTGTGTCCGGCTGCGGGCGTTCCATTCGGTGGAGTTGCGACTACCGAGCTTGCTACACTCTGCGGCCGCCAGGTCATTTTGCGAGTCCGTCCGAAAGCAGAGGCAACACGACGGTAGGGGTCACCAGCAGGTCGGGCTGCCTGCCGTTTTCATCCTCGATAGCCATTACTCGCCGAGGGCGTACTCATGCGGCCGCAAGGTCGCGCAGGTCGTGGCGGGTCTCAGCTTCTAGCGGCCTCGTAATCGCATCTATGCCTTGTCAAACGGCAGATCGTGAGGCGCCGCCGATGTCGCCACAGTACTTTATCGGGGTTGGCGATGTGTACGCCTGATAGATCCGGTTCTACTGGCCCTATATATCTCCCTATTACTAGTAGGATAATGGATAGAGCCCGAGTCCATAGATCCTTTGAGGTAGCTACGCGGGGGCCGGGTGATTCGCCGGTAGCTCGGGCGAGATAGGCTTGTCCAAAGGACTATATATAGTCGTAACTCAGCCGACTTGATAGAGCCGACATGACCGATTTCGACGCGGATCACGTAAATGGATCGCTAGCTTCTGCTACGCCAATGTAGACCGCAGGGAGAGAGTAGTACGATTCCAGCTCTCGAGATCCTGGCCGTCGAGCGAGGAGCACCCGTGACGCCGGCGGTAGGTTTATTTCCTACCTCGGCGTTAAGACGGTGCGTGGCGGTACATCTACCATCTCGCTCGTGCTTGATACCGAGGCCGCAGCGCCAGATTTTCGCCGCCCAAAGAGTCGCAGAGTTCCCGCACGCAGCCGTGCACGCTCTCGCATCCTCCTCGCGATGAGATCGAGTTTTGTATCGACAGATCGCGTGACACTCGCCTACATTTCATTCACCATACGTAACGGCACCGCGCCGAGAGTCAAGGACCACCGAGAGATTTGTCGAGAAGCGGCTTCATCGCATCGGCGTTTCTTTCCCGGGAGCGCAGATTGTTCGCATAAGTGACTCGACGCCGCGACAGTGTTGATTACAGCAAATTAACATGACCATTAAGAATGTATACCCTTCCCGTAGATCAGGATTTGTTCGACTACTTGCCAGGCGCGAGATGTTTCTCCAAGATTGATCTACCATTCGCTATCATCAAAAAGAGTCGAGAGCTCTGACATCCCAGGATCGCATTCCTGACCGGTGACGCACTACGAAATAGGTTATGTCGCTCGGCTTGACCAACGCCCTGCGGTATTCATGGATTTGATGAACCGAGTGTTCAAACCATTTTTGACACGCTTGAGATGTTCATCGATGATATTCGCTTATTCTCGCCAGAGCAGCGAGTACGCGAGCATTTCGGCGATCGTGGTCGACAGCTTCCGTGACCAAAGAAATAGACGCCAAGTTTTTCAAACGTGAGTTTGGTTAAGTTCGTGGCTTTTCGGGCATATTGTCTGGCCGATGGGTATTCGGAAAGGATACGCCAAGATCGAGGCGCAGTGATCACGCCTAGACCTACTTCACGTAGGTTCGCAGCTTTCGCGGCCTCGCGAAATTATCGTGGTTCGTGGGAGAAGTTTGCTTCTATCTCGCACCATTGACTAGCCGACTCGTATGCGCTAAGTTTCAGCCGATCATGCTTGTGAGTGGTTTCCGGGCCATTGGCGGAGATTAACGACCGCTTCGTTTACTTCTTCCGCAGGTCCAGACGTTATGTCGTATCGTGACGCCGTGCACGGGTTGGGACGTGTGTTGACGCAAAGAGGCAAGGTTATAGCATGCATCCCGACACCGAAGAAACACGCAGAGGAACTACCCCACCCACGATTTGAGTGGCACGGTGATTCACGCCTCAAGATCCGAGGCACTATTTGTACATGGTTCATGTGGATATTTATAGCACCACAAGAGTTTCCAAAGATATCTTCACCTGCAGGAGCCGGAATCTTACGACGCAGACGGTTAGAGTTGCTAAGGATTACGATGTCGATATCTCCGTATCACCCGGGAAAGCCAATGCTGCGGGCAGATGCCTAGTCGTAGGTCGACGGGATTTATCGACGCGCAGCCATGGCGAGTGACATGGTTCGTGATTTGCATCGCTTAGCGAGCCTTGGTGTCCGCTTGATTGATTCCGGATAGCGAGTTCGAGTTCGCGAGGTTGCCGCAGTCTTCCATCGCCGGCGAGCGCAAGAGGCAACGCTCGAGGATCCGGCTTCGACATCGCTATCGCGATACGACTCTTCGCGAGGAAGCGGTCCTTGAGGTAGCACCATGGGCGCTAAGGTTTGAGGCGTGCCAGCGCTCCGTGATGTTTCGTGACTCTCGCAAAGGTGTTCTCGTAAGCACACATACTTCCATCCATCCGTGGTCGCTCAAGATGTACCACGCACCTTAGATCTGTATCAGCGGGATGGCTTGTTATGGACGCCAGAGTAGTTCGTAGCCCGTCCCAGGTCGCAAGAGCGATGCAGAGCACCGTCAGAGGCCTGGTGGTTTGTTACACGCATAGTAGATCCCGACCGGAAGCCGTGAAGCATCAACACGGACTTCATCACAGGATTACCTCGCACTCGCAGGAGGTATGATTCTATATGGGTTATCGCCGACAGTCGACGAAATCAGCCCACTTTCTTCCCGCCGACGACTTTTTCTACCGGCGATTACGCTGCATTTACATCCGAGAGATCGTCGATCGCACGGAGTCCCTATTTCGATCATATCGCATGAGGGGAGCCCGCTTTACGCTAACTCTGAGGTCTTTCCGTATGGGTTTAGGGACACAAAGCCCGAGTAACGCATTCCATCCACGCATGCACTGACAGCAGTAGCGCACTATCCGCACTTCGAGGATATGTCACGAGCTCGTGTTATCGATTTCGGGTAGCCGAGGATCATTTGCCTCACGAGTTTCGCGATAATAATAGCTACCACTCCAAAGATTCGTGATGGCGCCATGAGGCCTTGTATGGGAGGAGGCGCGACGCCGATAGACTCGTCTGATGTTGGCGCAGGTACGGTGGGACCAGACGGTGCGCAGTGTCGGATAAGGCGGCTTATCCAGAGCCAAGCCGACACTCGTAGTCGATGGGGTCATGGTACGCAGATCACCGCCGCCGATCCGGAGTTCGAGGTCGATGATCGTTTTTCTCATGCCATACCATGGCGGTGTGATGAGATTCGGGAAGAAGGGAACTCACCGCCGTACATCAATGCACGATAGTCCGCAGTGGTAGGCAAGGTTGCCTACGAGCCGATCTCGCCATCCGACCGAGGCGCATCCTGGTTCCATGTTTCTATGCCGAGGAGATATATCTGGGATCCATCTAGTGGTACACCCGATTGACGATGTCCAGTGATCGAGGGTTATCGACGAGGAGATTCCCATAGCGATAATCGATCGTCGTTAGCGTCAGCGCACACGCCACGTGGCTTCACCAAAGTCTGGCGAACGAAGCAGGGAGAGATGACGCGAGCCGAGAGATACGAGGCAAGTATCTCACTGCTCCACACCTCCGTAAATTCACTTCCTACTTGTAAATTTTCATTGTCATATGCCTAAGTTGTTGTTTTGTGGTCAGATGTGGCATTTGCAAACCGCTTAAGAAATGTTAACCTTATCGTTAACTATCTGGGAAGGAACATTCGACGCAATGTTTTGGCGAGGAGAATGTTATACCCGTATTTCCCGAGTATGTACGCGAGAGCGCACGCACGAAGTTCGCCTTAAAGTTAGGTAATGGCACGCTTTTTTTGGGCACAACTCACTCAATCGCTTTCCGACGTAAACGTTTAACAAGACTCGCGTAGATAAATTCCGCCATGCCATTTCTAATTTTGGCGGATTTTTCCGAGAGACGAACATTTTGGACCAACGGGAGGGCTACACTTGTCACCTCCAATTGGTGGACGAGGCGCCAATGTGGCCGTAATGGAGCGCCTATTTTGTCAAGCAGTTGGCAGATATTTTGGTGCAAGTCGCAGTACACTGCCCAAATTCGCCTTACACTTGCTTCAGCACTCGCTTGGCCATACTGGTTGGCCACTTCGACCTATAACACTCCCTTAAGATGAAGAGTTCTTCATCCACAAACAAGCTTTCCAAGTCTTGAAATTCCCTCCCCTTGTTAAGTTTTCAGCCCAAACACCCTCTCTCCCCTCTAGCCTAAGTGGCCCTCGGCCGAGGCAACCCCTAGCCTAGCCGAAATCTACCCCTCCCTTGGTAGAAAAGTTGCCTTCTAGTATTGTTATAATGCTCCAAAATACCCTCAAATCCCTTAGTACTTAGTTGAAGTCATGGAAGAACTTCTGGTTCTTGAGCTATCTGAGCGCATAAATTAGAGCTAAACTCGCCGTGATCGACTTTTATCTAGGATATTATCGGGTTTACCGAGGTAAATAATCTTATCCTTCCTTTGTAATTAGAGAATTCATACTGTAGAAGTATAAGAATGCGATAAATACTTAGAAGGATATTACGTATCGTAATCAATCGCTGTCACAAAGGGGCGGTTTAAAAGAAGAATAATTGAACTGCATCACATGCATCGCTTTAGCAAAGGATCGATAGCTGGCCGCAGTGGTTGCCGCCCAAATTCCCATGTAATAAAGAAACTCGCTGAAGAGCTTATAGCCTCAGACGCTGACAGACGACGATTGATCGTTATAGTCGATTCTCTCATACACATATTCGACTCGGAGGTTTTCGCCGGTATGTGATTCTTCCTATACTCTTAAGCATGATATTTTAAGATATATATATATAGTACCAGAGACGCATACGTGTTAATCAATAATAATCACTTGCAATGTCTTTGACTTAAGCCTCGACAACAACTACGGCAATGTCTTTTGACTTAAGCCCAATAAATAATCCTCGATGCATTTCAAAAGAATATCGAATCATTTTTAATGTAAGAGAAATATCCGGTTTTAAACAAAATCTTAAGAGTTATACTAGCTTTACGGGAAGTTAGTATAACAACTTAAGAAAGATAAAAGGAATCTGCTATTTGCTTGTTTATAAAAGCCTTGTATTGATTTATAAGTATAGTAAGATTGTTGATAAGTAGACATATTATGACGCTACCCGCAGCAGGTCTTGTAACGCCGGAAAGGTCATTCTCACTGTGGCTTACATTGCTAAACGGTAAGTTCACAGTACTATTATTATATCACCTACCCTTGACTTATTATACCGAGGGCTTCATACCCTTGACGCGGTCTATACGCCCCATAACATGCCGACTATGCGAATCATGTGTAACGCCCGAACCCGGCTCGCATCGTGCCTTACCCGCACCCTAGTGATACAACATCGAGAAAACCAGCTGAAAATAAAATATGAATCATGAAACAAGAGATATAATAAATAAACAAAGCAACCAAAACATTGCCTTTCAAGATACATAAAACCCGAATGCTTTAATCCTTTACAACCCCCGCCTACAATGGCTTCTAATGCACTTAAGATTTACAACAACTATGACGGATGGCCCCGCCATACCCAATGTACAAGAACCTACAACTCAGTGGAACACATACTAAAAGATGAGCTCCGAGAAACGGAGTTTCCAACACGCCAATGTGATCCTATAAGCTGGATCGACCGATGCATCTTACTCAGATGAACGCACTTCGGGCGAGGTCGCATAACAGTACCGCATATGGAAATCAGAAACATCAGAAATGAAATCATAATAGTCTATATAAAGCAGGTGAGACATGTATGATAACCAAACTAAGGCTTCACAACATAAAAGTTAGCCATGTCAAGTCGTGACTCACGCCAAAGTCATCCTCATGCCCGTGGAACTCTTCCTCACCGCCAGCCTCAGGTATAAATCACGTGATACGTATATCGTGTCTCGCCCATCTTATGGACCCAATATAGAAACGCAGGAATACATTCCTGATGAACCGTAGAGTCAAGTGAATACATTCCATTTAACCTGAGTCAAGGAGATACATTCTGATGAACTTAAGAATCAAGTGAAATACATTCCTTGATGAAACCAGAATCAAGTGAAATACATTCCCTGGATGAACCGCAGACTGCCGAGATACATTCCTGATGAATCGGTAATCAAGTGAAATACATTTCCTGATGAACCTGCAGAGTCGAGTGAACACAAGATTTCTTGCACAACAAGGCTATCACACGAACATGGTCAAGTTTCATAACAATCAAGCATAAGCAAGTTACACACAACTCAAGGTACTTCCATTTTATGTCAAAGTCCGTTTTAACCCTAAAGTACTACATACGCTAAGTCCTTTTAAAAGAGATACATTCCTTTATAAAAGTCACCCGACAATTCGTAGTATAAAACTAGAGTGATTCACATTATTAAGTAAACTAACACTTTCTTTTAAACTCAAGTACCAACATTCTTTTCCTAAAGTTCCGGCTTGCCTAATTACAAATGCTCAAGTTTCATTTTTAGAAAAGGTTTCAGAGTTCGTAGTTTTAATCCTTTAAAACATAATTCTCCTTTAAACGCTTGAGAAACATATGTCTTATATGAGTAGGTTATTCTTGTTTATAATCAATCTTATTAAGCACCATGATCTAGAAATGTAATATCATTTTGTCTCATCTTAGCTTCTATGCAGATTTGAGGTTTCTACCGGTTTTAATACTTCTTAGTCAATACATTTTCCTGTTATTAACGCCGCAGTTGGTTTGTCGATACGCATTCGATTTCCAAATCAAGAAAATATTCTAAGCCGTTATACCTAACTTCCCATAAAGCTAGTATAACTCTTAAGATTTCAAAACCCAAGTAATACTCATTCTTTCAAAACGATTCATAAATCTTTTGAAATACTTCAAGTTCTTTATTAACACATGTCAAGCCGCTTATTATTCAAATCGCTACCTTTAAAACCACAAAGTATTTGTTATCCACATAAAGCTATTATAACCGACTTCCCATAAAGCCGTTATAACACTTTATGTTTTAAACCAATCAAATACATTTAGCACATGCACGCTTCACCGCACTACATAGTTCACACATATCATGCCAGAAGAGATAGGAAGAGGTTCACATACCTCGCGACGATTATCGACAATAAGCAAAAAGCTCCAAGTACTACAACCTTCATAGCCCTTTCCACTCCTCGAGTAGAATACGCTACTCTTAGTACTTTCACCTATAAAGGCCACAAACGCCTATTTAAATCTTAAACACAAGTTCCCATCTTTCTACGTAAAATTCGCAAAGACTTCCCGCAACAACAGAAATCTCCTCCTCTATCGAGGCCGCTACCAAGCCAACCAGTGGGGTTTTATACGCCTAACCGGCATACAATTTCTACTACACAATAAGCTACACAAGTCTATCAGAATACGCCCCATGTAGTTACGCTCGCTTCTTTCTTTAAATTCAGTGCTTAAGTCAAAAGACATTGCCGCAAAGATTAAACTTAATTCTATATATAGTATACTTCAACTATATAATACAACAACATGTAATTTCCAATTACAAAAGTGGGGACAAGATTATTTACCTCGATAAGCCCAAAATTATCCGAGATAAAAGTCGATCCTCGAAAGCAAGGTTTAGCTCCTACTCCGTGGCGCCCAAACAACCCTTAGAAGTTCTAACCAACTTCTACTTAAATACTTCAACCAACTACGAAGATTTCCTTAGTGGTTTTGGTTTGAGACTTAAAGGACAAAAGGTAGTATTTCCTGCTCTACGATAGAGGTAACTTTGGAATACTACAAGATATGAGGCCAAGGTATTTTGGGCATTATAACAATACTGGAGAGTATTTCAATACCACAAGTGGGTACCTCACGAAAACACTCCAAGACGGGGGTTCTCGCCAAAGTGGCCTCGACAAGGAGTGGGAACTCTACCACCAGGCCACCCAAAGGGGGAGGGGAGGCTTAGGACGAGAGCAACACGAGGAGAGGGAAGGATTGCAAGACTTAGAACACATTTGACGATTTAAGTCTTCAACAAAGGGAGGGTATTTATGTGGAAGCCAAGTGGCCAACCAACGGACAAGATCAAGTCACGTGGCAAGGCAAGTGTAAGGCCTTGATCAAGCTAAGTGCACCCTAACCCCTACTCCACAAAACATGGCACAAAAACAATGCACAAAACAAGGCCAAAACAAGGCACAAAACAAGGCACCAATAAGGCACAAAAACGCGAGCCAATCGGCCATCAACTGCTCCACCACGCAGGTGACAAGTGTCACCCTCCCGCTGGTCCAAAATGTTTCGCCTCTCTAAAAATCCGCAAAAATAGTAAACGACATAGCCGGAATTTTCCCAACGTAGTTCGTGGAAACGCTTTCAAAAATCCACTCAAATCGCACTGTGCCCAAAATTCGGCCCCAGCCAATTCTTAAGGCAAAATTTAATACGCACGCCTCACGCATATTACTGAAATACGGTATAACATTCTCCTTCCTTAGAAACATTCGCCCGAATGTTCCTTCTCAAGGCGATAAAGACGAAGTTCTTTAACAAGTTTCCACCGCCACACACGCCACAAACATAACACACGCTTTCTTCCTTACTCGCCGTGTCCTCCTCGATCACTTGAACTCTTCTAGTATTCTCACCATACTCCGCCATCGCTAGTTTCCAAAACTGAGTCACCACCTCCAAACTTGGTCATCTACTAGCCTCAATCTTCCTAAGGCCATTCTCGCCTTCACGACCGCTCGTCGAACATATCTACGAACTCATACGATGGTTACCAAAACTGGGCCTAGCTCCTCGTGACTCTACCACCGGCGACCACCCAGAGCTGACCCCACTGAACAGCCGCGGTTGGCCCGCAACACGGCCCCAACCCGACCCATCGTCGCGCCAACTCTGCTCCTCGACACGAACAATCTTGCTAAATCACATCACGGAAGATACCACTTTCATTTACCCAACCTGTGACTTATCACACAATACTTTCTAGGCATAAAATGCACTCGTCAAGGATCACTGCAAAAATCTTGTACTCAAGCATTCTTACATCTAAGGTCTCAACCGTAATATTCTAAGGTTCATCATTCCTCACCCTGTGCTTACCCTTTTTCCCAAACCAGTTCCTAAATCACATTTTAGCACAAAGCTATCCGAACATAACACCTAACACATTAACATAACATCAAAACATACAAGCCTCTAGAGGTTTAAGGATATACCGGTTACCGCCCACTCTAATCGTAAGTTCACCGCAGGCGCATAATCGTAGGGCGCATTTAACTCGCCATCGATCCGCAGCCGCGCCAAGCCGCCGTACTCTCCTATAAGCACGCCTTCGTCACATGGCTCGACGGCCGCAGCGGCAAGCACCGCAAAGACGACATTCTCGATGATGTTTGCCACATCGCGTACACCGGTGGGGACGGAATCGCTGGCTAGAACCCATGTATATCTGCGGAACTGTAAGCCCCGAGCTCACCGGGCCCCGAATACCGAACGCCCCGACGATCAGGGGACCACTCCGCATCGGGCGAGGTACATAACTAGCTCGCCGAGGCGGTCCGCCTTGAAAGTTACCAGCGACCCCGCCGCCCGCCCTCTTCTCGCTGATCTCTGGCCATTCGCCGATCTCTCCGTGCCTCACATCCTAGCGCACGAGCTCGCATGCGGCAATGTCCATGTTCACCAAGGGCTACACCAACAAGCTCGCCAAGTACTCATCCAGCCCGTGACGTAGCGGTACTCGCCCTCCATATCAGCCATTACTGGGGCATACCGAAGCACGAGTCGAACTCACATCAGATTTCTAACCGCCCGCCCGCCCCGCCTCAACGCCAAAATCTGTCGCCCGAGCCTCTCATCCGCGGGGCAAGAATGCAAGAAAAGCCTCGAGAACTCGCCCCATACTACCGAAGCCGCATGCTCTTCCCGACAACTCCCACGAATCAAACTACCAATCAGAGTATCACGCACCGATGCGAACCCAATACCACCGACTCGCCTCGAGACTCGGACACTCACGATCCAGAGTCGCTTGATAAACTCCCGAGGGTCGCCCTCGCCTCTCGATCCATAACATCAAGTGCTACAACTCGTAAAGTCACGTAGCCTCAAACCGCTCGCCGGGTGAACTACGGTGCTACGGGCCGAATCGGCCAGATTCACTTATCCTCATATTCGCCACGACTCGCCGCAGAATCGACCATCTCCTTGTACCATCTCATCGGCTTCCAGCCGGACCGAGGCTCGTGTATCAGAGTCTCGCAGCCATCGCCGCGCCGAACTCGCTGGTGTCGCGTCGCGAAACCCGCCGTCAAGCACTGCTCGTATCGACCGGCTCGCGCTTCGCATTTCTCTGTATTCGCCAACAGCCTCGACCGCTTGCCCATTCGCTCGGTTTTACGCGAGGCATAACTGTAAAGGAAAGGAATACGCTGCAGGGTCCACTTTATCACACACCTAAGGCACGATCTCGTAATGAGAAGAATGGAAACCAATCCTAAATGTCCTATAGCCTCCTCGACATAGATGTGGTGCACAACACACCGATAATCAAGACTCTACTAGACACGTTCAGACACTTTCCGAGGACTAATCGCTCGATACCACTTTGTAACGCCGAACCTCGCCCGCATCGTGCCTTACCCCGCACCCTAGTGATACAACATCGAGAAAACCAAATGAAAATAAAACATGAATCATGAAACAAGAGATATAATAAATAAACAAAGCAACCAAAACAGCTTGCCTTCAAGATATACATAAAACCCGAACAGCTTTAATCCTTTTACAACCCCGCCCACAACAGCTTCATGCACTTAAGATTTACAACAACTATGACGGACAGTGGCCCCGCCATACCCTCAATGTACAAGAACCTACAACTCAGTGGAACACATACTAAAAGATGAGCCTCCGAGAAACGGAGCTTTCCAACACGCCGAATGTGATCCTATAAGCGGATCGACACGATGTACCTTTACTCGCGCAGATGAACGCAATTTCCGGGCGAGGTCAAGATAACAGTACTAAGTATGTGAAATCAGAAACATCGTAAATGAAATCATAATAGTCTATATAAAGCAGGAGACATGTATGATAACCAAACTACGCTTCACAACATAAAAGCGTCATGTCAAGTCGTGACTCACGCCTCAAAGTCATCCTCATGCCCGTGGAACTCCTTCCTCACCGCCGCCTAGGTATAAATCATGTGATACGATAATGTGTCTCGCCCATCTTATGGACCCAATATAGAAACGTGTGGAATACATTCTGATGAACCTAGTCAAGTGAAATACATTCCTGATGAACCCAGAGTCAAGTGAGATACATTCTGACGAACCTAATCAAGTGAAATACATTCCTGATGAACCAGAATCAAGTGAAATACATTCCGATGAACCGACTCAAGTGAGATACATTCCTGATGAATCTAATCAAGTGAAATACATTTCCTGGATGAACCCAGAGTCGAGTGAACACAAGATTTGCACAACAAGGCTATCACACGTAACATGGTCAAGTTTCATAACAATCAAGCATAAGCAAGTTACACACAACTCAAGGTACTTCCATTTTATGTCAAAGTCCGGTTTTAACCCTAAAGTACTACATACGTTAAGTCCTTTTAAAAGAGATACATTCCTTTATAAAAGTCACCCGATACCCGTAGTATAAAACTAGAGTGATTCACATTATTAAGTAAACCAACACTTTCTTTTAAACTCAAGTACCAACATTCTTTTCCTAAAGTTCCGGCTTGCCTAATTACAAATGCTCAAGTTTCTCATTTTAGAAAAGGTTTCGTAGTTCGTAGTTTTAATCCTTTAAAACATAATTCTCCTTTAAACGCTTTGAGAAACATATGTCTTATATGAGTAGGTTATTCTTGTTTATAATCAATCTTATTAAGCACCCATGATCTAGAAATGTAATATCATTTTGTCTCATCTTAGCTTCTATGCAGATGGAGGTTTCTAATGGTTTTAATACTTTAGTCAATACATTTTCCTCGTTATTAACGCCGCAGTTGGTTTGTCGACACGCATTCTCGATTTCCAAATCAAGAAACATTCTTAAGCCGTTATACCTAACTTCCCATAAAGCTAGTATAACTCTTAAGCTTTCAAAACCCAAGTAATACTCATTCTTTCAAACGATTCATAAATCTTTTGAAATACTTCAAGTTCTTTATTAACACATGTCAAGCCGCTTATTATTCAAATCGCTTACCTTTTAAAACCACAAAGTATTTGCTTATCCACATAAAGCTATTATAACCGACTTCCCATAAAGCCGTTATAACACTTTATGTTTTAAACCAATCAAATACATTTAGCACATGTACGCTCACCGTACTACATAGTTCACACATATCATGCTAGAAGAGATAGGAAGAGGTTCACATACCTCGCGACGATTATCGACAATAAGCAAAAAGCTCTAAGTACTACAACCTTGCTAGCCCTTTCCACTCCTCGAGTAGAATACGCTACTCTTAGTACTTTCACCTATAAAGGCCACAAACGTCTATTTAAATCTTAAACACAAGTTCCCATCTTTCTACGTAAAATTCACAAAGACCTCCCCGCAACAAACAGAATCTCCTCCTCTATCGTGGCCGGCTACCACGCCAACCAGGGGGGTTTTATACGTCTAACCGGCGTGTACAATTTCTACTACACAATAAGCTACACAAGTTCATCAGAATACACCCTATGTAGTTACAGTCAGCTTCTTTCTTTAAATTCGTGCTTAAGTCAAAAGACATTGCCAAAGATTAAACTTAATTCTATATATAGTATACTTCAACTATATAATACAACAACATGTAATTTCCAATTACAAAAGGGGGACAAGATTATTTACCTCGATAAGCCCAAAATTATCCGAGATAAAAGTCGATCCCGAGCAAGGTTTAGCTCCCACTATGCGCTCCAAACAACCCTTAGAAGTTCTAACCAACTTCTACTTAAATACTTCAACCAACTATGAAGATTTTCTAGTGGTTTTGGTTTGAGACTTAAAGGACAAAAGGTAGTATTTCCTGCTCTACGATAGAGGTAACTTTGGAATACTACAAGATACGAGGCCAAGGTATTTTGGGCATTATAACAATACTGGAGAGTATTTCAATACCACAAGTGGGGGTACCTCACGAAAACACTCCAAGACGGGGTTCTCGCCAAAGTGGCCTTGACAAGGGAGGGGGAACTCTCGGCCACTAGGCCACTCAAAGGGGGAGGGGGGGAGGCTAAGGACGAGAGCAACAAGAGGAGAGGGGAAGGATTGCAAGACTTAGAACACATTTGGATGATGAAGTCTTCAACAAAGGGAGGGGTATTTATAGGGAAGCCAAGGCCAACCAACGGACAAGATCAAGCCACGTGCAAGGCAAGTGTAAGGCCTTGATCAAGCCAAGTGCACCCTAACCCCTACTCCACAAAACATGGCACAAAACAATGACAAAACAAGGCCAAAACAAGGCACAAAACAAGGCACCAATAAGGCACAAAAACGTGAGCCAATCGCCACCAACTGCTCCACTACGAGGGTGACAAGGTCACCTCCCGCTGGTCCAAAATGTTCGTCTCTCGGAAAAATCCGCAAAATTGTAAATGACATAGCCGGAATTTTCCCAACGCCGTGGAAACGCTTCGAAAAAACGACTCAATCGCACACTTGTGCCCAAAATTCGGTCAGCCAATTCTTAAGGCAAAATTTAATTTATCACGCCGCACGCCTCACGATATACTGAAATACGGGTATAACATGCGGAGTTCCGTGATTGATCATTCCGGTGTTTTAGCCTGACGCGGGGATGCCCATGTCCGCGGTGACTACGCGTCTATCGAGACTATGCGATCGCGGAGTCCAGTGCAACGGGTTAGCTACCCCGACGAGGAATACCTCATGCGGTCTGGTGGACCCATGCGATCGCGGGAGTCCGTGATTAGGCATGCATAATGATACTATGGGCGCGGCCTTGCTTCGATCATTCGCGCCCGTAATGCACTGCTTACCATTACCTATTATTATTCTTTGTTTGTGATATGGCACTATGTGCAATTGAACCGATTTGCAAATGGTTTTAAATACTTGATTTCATTTAAGTACTTTAGGCCACATACTTGGTACTCAGATCGACTCCGGGGCCGCGCTCATGCCGCAGTGGCAAAGCAGTGCTAGATCCACATCCTTAGGATCTTCGTTGGTGTCGAGCTCCATCTTCTCCGAGGCTCTACTTTTGGGTATGATCTCCCAGAGATAGTTTTGCATACGATAGGTATGGCGGCCCCGTCCCGCCATAGTTGTTTATTTCAGAGGTCAGACATGTTGTGCACTTGGGATGTAATCGCAAAAACTTGGTTTATGTATATATGCCGAAGGCAACCTTTTCTCGATAAATCGTGTCTTATGTTATAATGTTTCATATCTTGTTTTATATTCCGCTGATTTTCTCTCGATGTATGACTACTGGTGCCGGTAAGGCACTCCACGGCCCTGAACGGTCGTGACACCATCGCCTCGACTATATGCCCAAGAAAAGCCACCAAGTCAACCGTAACTCACATTTCAAAACTTGGCGATAATCGCTGGTCTCGAGAATCCTCAAGACAAGCCTCAAATGCTCGCATGCTCGCCTCGAGCGAGAATAAACCAAGATATCATCAATGAACACTATCACAAACGTGTCCAAAATGGCTTGAACACTCGGTTCATCAAATCCATGAATACCGCCGAGCATTAGTCAACCGAAAGACATGACCTCAACTCATAATGCCCGCATCGTCCGGAATGCGCTTAGGAACATCCGCCTCGACTCGCACTGATGATAGCCCGATCGCAGATCAATCTTGAGAAACATCTCACGCCCGCAATCGGTCGAACAAATCATCAATCCTGGAAGGGTATTCGTTTTAATGGTCACCTTGTTCACCGCTCAGAATCAACACACGCGCATGGCCCCGCCCTTCTTCTTTACGAATACCGGCTTCCTGTGAGAAACATCGGGCCCGATGAAGCCCTTTCTCCAAAGAAATCTCTCACTGGTCCTTCAACTCTCTCAACTCGGCAGGTGCCATTCGTATGGCGAATGGAAATAGGCCGAGTGTCCGCAAAGACATCGATACAAAACTCTATCTCCTCTCGTGGCGGATACCCGAGGTCGTCTGAAACACATCCGGGAACTCTCGACCACCGAATCGATCAAAATCTGGTACCGCAGCCTCGATTTAACACCCGAATGAGATGGTAGATATACCCTTTCGCACCATTTTCCTAGCCTCGAGGTAGGAAATAAACCTACCCTCGGCGATACAGTTGTTCCTCCCACTCAACAACCGGCCCTCAGAAATCGGAACCGCACTCACTCTCTCCTCGCAGCTCATTGGTGTAGCAAGAAGTTATTCAATCCATACCCATGATCATATCGAAATCGGTCATATCCAACTCTATCAAGTCGCCAGTGGTCCGACGATCGCATACGGTCATCGACAAGCCCTATATACCCGCCGAGCTACCACCGAATCACCCACTCGCGTAGCTACCTCGAAGCGGTCTATGGACTCTGCTCTATCCCTATCCTATCGCAATAAGGGGAGATATATAGACAGTAGAACCCGGATCTATCAAGGCATACATCGAATCTAGAACCGATAAGGTACCGTGACATCAAAGTGAGGCCTCCCGATCTCCGCTACCGACAAGGCATAAATGTGGTTACGAGGACCGCTAGAATCGACCCGCACCACGACCTTTCTGCCGTGACTGCCGTCCATGAGTACCTTATTTCTCCGGGCAGTAAATCAGAGAGATGAAGCAAGACCCGACGAAAGAACTCGTAGGATGACTCTACCACCGCGCGCTTGGTCGACAAGCCGCAGCGACCTGCCGCCACAATCGTAACAAACTCCCGTAGCGCACCACAATTCCCGGTGGATCTACCGCGACGGCCACACCGGCGGGTGGTCCCGACGGCGCACTTCGCCGCTCGACGCTCAAGTCTCGGGCCCCGGTTCGCCTCGAATATCTCCGGGCCGAGGACGGTAGAGTGCTCGAGCCGGCCGTGGTGCAAATCAGATCGCCGCGAGGCCGCCACCACGATAGCTACCGAAAGACCTCGCCCCGGCCTTCTCGCCGTCACAACCCGCCGCCTCACGCCTCGCATCTGCGTACGAGCTCGCATGCGTAATATCCATACCGGGTCAAGAACCACACCCGCACAAGACTCGCCATATAATCATCTAGCCCGCGTAGCGATGCACTCGCCCTCCATATCGCTACCAACGCAGTGGACATATCGAGCCAACGAATCAAACTCAACGTTGTACTCCCTAACCGGCGCCCTTCGCCTCAAAGAACAAAAATTTGTCGCCCGCGCCTCCTCATCCGCGGAGGCAAGAAATGAGTGAGAAAGGCCTCCAGAACTCGTCCCAAGTAGCCGGGACGCTGCTCTCCCGGATAACTCCCACGAATCAAACCAATCGATCGCGTATCACGCACTTATGTGAATCGAAGATCACGGCTCGGTCAAGCCTTGATCACTGCGATTATCTTCGCAATCGACGGATGAACTCCTCGCGATCATCCTCGTGCCTCGACTGTAACTCGCGGCTACAACTCGAAAATCTCGTAGCGCAAAACCGTTCGATCTCGTGAACCATGTAATGCCGAGCCGAACCGCCAGATTCAAATTATCTCACGTGGCACGATCCCGCCAAGAATCGCCATCTCTTCAGAATCCATCTCATCTCGCTTCAGCCGTGGGATCGAGGTGCAGTATCGGGTCTCATCAGCCACCGCCGCGCCCTAAACCTCGCTGGGCCGGGGCGTGGGAACTCGGGCCGCCTCGGTATAGATCGGGCACTCGAGCCTCGTGACTCTCGGTGTCCTACTAGCAGCCTCCGCCGCTTGCCCTTCGGGCCCGTGCCTTACGCGAGGCATAATCAGCAGAAAGGAATACGTTAGAGGATCCAACTTATAACACGCCTCTAAGGCACGATCTCAGAGTGAGAAGAATGGAAACCAATCCTAAATATCCTATAGCCTCGATTATTGGTGTGGTGCACAACACACCGATAATCGACTCTACTAGATACGGCTCAGACACTTTCCGAGATTAACCGCTCGATACCACTTTTGTCACGACTGCCCGGCCCGTGGATCGGTGCCTTACCCGCACCCAAGTAGTCATACATCGTAGTAATCGGAATATAAAAACACAAGACATGAAACAATTGTAAATGAGACACATTTTATTCGAGAAAAGGTGCCTTTCGCATATATATATAAAAATCGCGCTTACATCCCAACTGCATAATAGACTACAAACTCTAAGAAGTAACAACTATGGCGTGATAGGCCTCGCCATACCTGAATGTACAAAACTATCTACACAACAGGAGATCATACCTAAAAGTCGAGCCTCCTAGAAGATGGAGCTCACGACACCAAAGCAAAAGATCCTAAGGATGTGGATCTAGCACTGCTTTCCTTACCGCATTTAACGCAGCCTCAAGGAGGTCGACAACAGTACCAAGTATGTGAAATCTGAAAGTACTTAAATGAAATCATATCATTTTAAAACCAATTTTACAAATACGCATAAACAACCAATGTAACCGCACATAGTGCCACATCATAAACAAGAGCAACAATAGTAAACCGTAATGTGTCTTTTCTAGGCCGCGAATGATCGGGCAGGCCAATCGCCCATAGAATCATTATGCAAGCCTAATCGACTCGTAGTACGCATAAAGCCACCTAGGCCCGCATGAGGTATCCCGCATCGAGGTAGCTACTCCGGCATCGCCCCGACTCGTAGTCCGCGTGGCCATAGATCGCATGACCATAAAGGCCGCACACTAACCTCGAACTCGTAGCTCGCATAGGTCCCCGACCCGCATGAGGTATTCTCAATCATGGTCCTGCATCACCGAGTCTACCCCGCATCGGAGGGCATCTTAACCCCCGGTATCATGTCAAGAGGTGAGTGATATAATACTAACATAACAGCTTATCGTTTAAACAACATAAGCACAACAAGAATACCCTCTTATACAAACGTTACAAGACACTAACACACATAGCATCATATTATGTCTACTTATCAAACCATCTTATTATACTTTCCAGAATTCAATATAAGTCTTTTATAAACACATAAGTAAACCGTTCCTTTTATCTTTCTTTAGTCGTTATACCTAACTTCCCATAAGCTAGTATAACTCTTAAGCTTTTTGTTTTTTTAAAAACAATTATTCTTCTTCTTTCAAAAATGATTTATAATTCTTTTGAAAGACTTCAAGATTCTTATTATTCAGGCTTAAGTCAAAAGACAATGCAAGAAAACTACGTCATTAACATACGCACGTCACCGTACTATATATATATTTTAAAATATCATGCTCAAGAGTATAGGAAGAATCACATACCTTCGCGAAATCCACCGCCAAGTCGAATATGTCGCGCAGAGTATCAACCTATAATAGTCAACACGCCTATCAACGTCTAGACTATTACGTAGGATATTCTAAACAGAGGGTTCTCTATTCTACGGAAAAATGGGCAGCACTTCCCTACCCGGTAAACTATATAAGTCTACTGTAAATACAGTCCTATGTAAGTACAGTTCAATCTTCGTAAATTCTTCTGATGTGATTATAGTTCAATTCTCTTCTGTAATATCCTTCTAAGTATCTTATACTTATTTCTATACTTCTACAGTATGTATTCTCTATTTACAATAGAAGGATAAGATTATTTACCTCGATAAGCCCAATATTATCCAAGATATAAGTCGATCCTGAGCGAAGTTTAGCTCTAGTGCAGACGCTCCAATCCGCTCCAAGAAACCCTTAGAAGTTCTATACAACTTCTACTTTCTACTTCAACCAACTATGAAGTTTCTCTTAGGGTTTCGTTTAGTGACTAATGGAGATAAGGTAGTATTTCTAAGCTCTACGTATAGAGATAACTTTGGAAATACTATAAGGGATTGGCTAAGGTATTTTGGGGATAGTAACAATACTTGGAGAGTATTTCTACCAAAGGAGGGTACTTTGGCCGAGACTTCAAGGAAGGGGAGGAGAGGGTGTTTCGGCTAGGCTCTTTATGGGGGAGAGAGCTTTGACGAACTATAAGGAGAGGAGGAATTTTGGAGACTTGGAAATTGATTTGTGGATGAAGAACTCTTCATCTTAAGGGGGGTATTTATAGGCCAACCAATGGCCAAGATGATGGCAAGTGGAGGGCAAGTGGAGGGTGGGGATTCACCCAAGTGTCCTTATCCATCTACTACACAAATATCCTACCAACTCCTTGACTTGTGCAAGGGCACAAAAAACGTGCCAACCTTGGCCCTCTTGCCGTCCACTTGAGGGTGACAAGTGTCACCCTCTCGTTGGTCCAAAATATTTCGTCTCTCGGAAAAATCCGCAAAAATTAGAAATGACATAGCCGTAATTTTCCCTTCGCAAGTTTTGTAAAACGTTTCGTCGGAAAACGATTCTTTTAGTGAGTTGTGCACAAATATTTTTCGTCCAAAGTGCCTAATTAAGGCTAAACTTTTGTACGTACGCCCTCACGTACATACTCTGGAAATACGGGGTATAACATTTTTAACGTAGAATCATACTAAGTGTAAGGTCTCTTATTCTACGGAAAATTGGGCAGCACTTCCTTTGTTTCTACGTACTTTTCCACCTTTTTCAAGGCCCGAAATCAATACCCAACATGCCACATTTAAGGCGCAACAATCCAACAATTCAAAGGCGATTACACGCCTTAACATGACGTGTAAAATTCTGCCCCACAATAATACAAAACAATCCAATATTTCCAAGCCATATTCGGCTACCATTGTCACAACAATTATCAATTTCCTTTCAATTCCTTTTTCAATCCAAGTTGTTATTTCAACATGTTATATACATAATAACAATTACAACAACTATAAATCCTTTCTTCCTTAACATGCGACTATTGTAACTATCGACCAAATTGATTACAACATAAATGACTAACTTGTCCATTTTCGGTTTTAACATGTCGACATGATCCAAATCTTTTAAAACATCAATCTATATACCACATGCTCATTTCTTAACTACTATAACATGTAATCTTCAATCACGTAAAGAAGATGAAGATTTTACCTCAATAAGCCCTAATAATATCCAAGCGTTAAAGTCTATCCTAGCAACTTTTAGCTCCTCATCTTATGTTCCAATCCGCTCCAAGCACTCCTTAGAAGCTCATGAAGAACTCCTCTTCAAGTTACATCTTCAAAGTTGAAGAACACCTTATGTTTTCGCCTTGCGACTAACGTAAAAACGTCGTTTTTCCGGGATATTTCTATTGAGATATCATTACAATACCCCTAGGAACCTTGGTTTAAAGTATTGGGATTATTGAACCACAAACGAAATTTTTTCTTCTTCATTCAAGCACAAAGCCGAGAGCACCTTAAGTTTTGCAAATTTTTTTCTAAGTGTAAGACTTGTCTTGCTACTAGTGTGATGATATACTACTTCCAATGGTCAAGATTAGAACACTTGTGTGGCCTAGATTCATTGGGGTTTAAAAGATCTAATGTCAAGTTGGCTAGTTGACTTAGTCAACAATGTCAAGCCTTGGCTTGTTCAAGACTTGACCCATTTTCCATGACAATTTCGTCCAAGCCTAATTAGGGGGGTGACACGTGTTTCCCTCCCATTCGTCCATATACTTCATTTCCCGATATTTCCATAATTCCGATAAATTTTACGAGTCTCAAATTACAAACATTATTCTTTCCCGAGGTTCGAAATCATTTTCCGTAGGAAAAAGAAATCCTTCTTTCGTATCAAACTTAAAGTCGTATATTCTCACGTACATTATCTTAAACACATGTCCTGGAACTACGGGGTGTAACATTCTTCCCCCCTTAGAAACATTCGTCCCCGAATGTTCTTTCGGAGTCCAATCTAATTAGGTAGCGACATAGTCCCCTTTTACTATTCCCTTCATACAAAATATGCCACCCACGACCACATAACAATACTTATACTAAAATGTCAACCTGAAGTCCAAGTGTTGACGTCGGTTATCTGCATAAAGCTTCTTCTGACTCTGAGCTTTACTAATAATCTCTCCTGGATAAGCTTCGCCTTATCCACATCCCGCTGAATCAAGTCTGGGCCAATTATCTGAACCTCGTCTATGTGGAACCAACCAATCAGCGATTCTACACTGTCACGACCCGATCCCGGGCCCGTGACTGGTGCCTTACCCGGGCACCCAAGTAGACATACATCAGAGTAATCAGCGGAATAATAAATCAAGACATGAAACAAATGTAAAATGTAACACAGTTTATCTGAGAAAAAGTTGCCTTTCGGCATATATATATGCAAGTCCGCGATTACATCCCAACTTTACAATAGACTACGCACCTCAGGAAGTAAACAACTATGGCGGGACAGGCCCGCCATACCACGAATGTACAAAATATCTACAACACCGGGAGAGTCGTACAAAAGTCGAGCCTCCGGAGAAAGGAGCTCGACACGAGTAAGGATCCTAAGAATGAGGATCTACCACCGCTTTCCTTACTGCGGCATGAACGCGGCCAGAAGGAGGTCAAGACAACAGTACCAAGTATGTGAAAGCGTAAAGTGCGAAATGAAATCAAAGTATTTTAAAACCATTTACAAATACAACCAGTTCTCAACCGCATAGTGTCACAGATAAACAAGAGCAAAATAGATATAATGTAACTGGTCTTTTCTAGGCCGCTAATGATCGAAGCAAGGCCAATCGCCCATAGTATCATTATGCGAGCCTATTCCTGGACTCCCACAGTCCGCATAGACCACCTAGGTCCGCATGAGGTATTCTCGACGGGGCGACTAACCCGCGACATCAACCTGGACTCCCGCAGTCCGCATAGTCACACAGACTGCATAGGCCATATAGACCCGCATCGGGATAACACACACGGAGTGATCGCCCCGAACTACCGCGGCTCGCGATAGGTCACGGACCGCATAAGGTATTCCTCAGACGGGGCGGCTAACCCTCAGAATTTCAAGTCAGGGGTGTAAGTGATATAATATCAGCACAACTGCTTATCGTTAAACAACATAAGCGCAACAAGGGAACCCTCTTTACACAAACGTTACAAGACATTAACACACGTAGTATCATAATATGTCTACTTATCAAACCATCTTACTACACTTCCCAGAACTCAATACAAGGCTTTCATAAACACATAAGTAAACCGTTCCTTTTATCTTTCTTAAGTCGTTATACCTAACTTCCCATAAAGATAGTATAACTCTTAAGCTTTTTGTTTAAAAACCAATTATTACTTGTTATACCCCGTATTTCCAGAGTATGTACGCGAGGGCATACGTACAAAAGTTTAGCCTTAAGGTTAGGCATTGGATGAAAAAGATTGGGCACACCTATCAAAAAGAATCGTTTTCGGACGAAACGTTTTACAAAACTTGCGAAGGGAAAATTCCGGCTATGACATTTATTATTTTTGCGGATTTTTTCGAGAGACGAAACATTTTGGACCAACGAGAGGGCGACACTTGTCACCCTCTAGTTGGTGGACGTGAGGCGTCCATTTGGACGATTGGAATGGCTTTTTTGTCAAGGAGTTGGTAGGATATTTTTGTGTAGTAGATGGATAAGGACACTTGCCCAAATCTTGACCTTACACTTGCCTACCACTTGGCTTCATCTTGGCCATTGGTTGGCCTATAAATACCCCCCTTAAGATGAAGAGTTCTTCATCCACAAATCAATTTCCTAGTCTTGAAAAATCCCTCCCCTCTCTTGTAGTGTTTTCGTCCAAACACTCCCCCTCCCCCCCTTGTGAAGGCCCGGCGAAACACCCTCTAGCCTAGTAGTCCTAGCCGAAACCTACCCCCCCTCCCTTGGTAGAAAGTTGTCTTCCAAGTATAGTCACTATTCCAAAATACCCTAGCCCAAATCCCTTATAGTATTTTAGTAGAAGTTGTGTAGAACTTCTAAGGGTTTCTTGAGCTATCTGAGCGCATGTTAGGAGCTAAACCTTGCTCAGGAGCGACATTGAACTTGGATAATTTTGGGCTTATCGAGGTAAATACTCTTGTCCTTCTATTGTAATTGGATATTACATATAAGAATAGTATAGACTTGAGTATAAGATACACTGAAGGATATTAAAGAATAGAATTGAACTGTTATCACAGTAGAAGGGTTTAAAAGAAGAATAATTGAACTATACTTACTTAGGACTGTTTTCACAGTAGACTTGAGTAGCTCGACGGGTAGGGGAAGTGCTGCGAATTTTCCATAGAATAGAGAACCTCTACTTAGAACTGAGAATAGTCTAGACGTTGATAGGCGATTTGACTATTATAGGTTGATTCTCGCGCGACATATTCGACTTGGCGGTGGATTTCGAGAAGGTATGTGATTCTTCCTATACTCTTAAGCATGATATTTTAACATATATATATAGTACGGTGACGCATACGTGTTAATCGAATAATAATTACGGCAATGTCTTTTGACTTAAGCTGAATAATAATTACGCAATGTCTTTTGACTTAAGCTGAATAATGAGAATCTTGATGCATTTCAAAGAATCTTGAATCATTTTTAACGAAGGGAAGTATTTGGTTTTAAACAAAAGCTTAAGAGTTATACTAGCTTTATGGGAAGTTAGGTATAACAACTTAAGAAGGATAAAGGAATTTACTTATTTGTTTATAAAAACCTTGTATTGATTCTGTAAGGTGTAGTAAGATTGTTTGAAAAGTAGACATATTATGATGCTACGTGTGTTAGTGTCTTGTGATATGGTGAAAGTGGGTCATTCTTGGCTTACGTTGCTAAGCGGTAAGTCGGTTGTACTTTTATTATATCACCTCTTGTCACGACCGGACCTGGCCGCGATCGTGCCCTACTGGGCACCTGTTCGTATACATCGAGAATAGCAATGAACATACATGAAACTTATAAAATAAAATAACGACAGATTAAACCACGTGTTAGCGATAAGGCTACCTTCCCGACACATATACATATACATAACAACGTGATTACATCCCTTTCTTTTTACAAACCGACCCACAACATGTAACTACTGGACCTCTAAGAATTACAATCGGCGGGACGGCCCGCCATACCCCTGAATGTACATAAGTCTACCACATCAGGGAAACCGTACCAAAAGACAAGCCTCCGGAGTGAAAGGGGCTTCTTTCCAAAAACTGAACAGAGATCCTAAGAGCAAGGATCACCAACTTGTGTACCTATCACCTGCGGGCATGAACGCACCAGAAGGGTCGATAACAAAAGTGCGAGTATGGAACAGAAATAAAATGCAATAACCAAATCATATCTGTATAAAAGAATGTCATTTTAACTCCTGAAATCAATCATATATTAACCGTTCCTTTCCTTCTTTCGATAAGATTTAACAACATATTCTTACATACTTACTTAAGAGTTTAATCCAGCCTTTTTCACATAACTTACATATCTTACATAACATAATCCGGCCCATTTGCGGGACACGGTGTCTTGAATCATGTGACATAATCCGCCCGCTGTGGGGCTCTTATCGTGGAATCATATAACATAATCCGGCCCGCCTGTGGGGCTCGGTGTACTGTGGAACCATATAACATAATCCGGCCCGCCTGTGGGGCTCGGTGTACTGTGGAATCATATAACATAATCCGTCACGCCTGTGGGGCTCGGTGTACTGTGGAATCATGTAGCATAATCCGGCCCGCCTGTGGAGCTCGGTGTAAGATGACGTAACCCGGCCTATGTGTAGGCTCGGGGTAATATGGCGTAATCCAGCCTATTTGTAGGCTCGGTGTATCTCATAACATAATCCGGCCTATTTGTAGGCTCGGTGTGATTTTCCTTACATAACATTTTAACCACCCTTTCACTTCTTCTTAAGTCGTTATAACAACTTCCCATAAAGCTATTATAACAACCTTTCATTTTAGAGAACTTAAGACACTTTATTCTTACAACAGTTAGGAAAACTGGATCCAAAGATACTACGTACATACATACTTAAAAAGAATCGTATCGCTTAAAACTTCATAATCCTTAAAAGACAATCAAAGTTCTTAGTCTTAAAACTTCATAACATACTTCCTTAAAAGCCCATTGTCTTATACTTATATAAAAAAAAAATTCCATACACTTCCAAAACCAAGTAACTTATTCTCTTAAAATCATATAACTTCCACTTTTAAAATCAATCCCCTTTTCACATATAAATTCAAGTCATTTTCGAACATAAAATCCACTTACTTACTTTAAACAAATCAAGACACATAGCCTTTAAATCAAATCTCATAATTTCCTAACCATTCTTACTAACGTCTCCCATAAGACCTAGTAAGGACTTAGGACAATTTAAACATACTCTTAACTTAGATTCAACAATGTAAATACTTCTTAACTTCTAAGAGTAGAAGGAATCTTGAAATACTATCACATGGATATTTCATACGTAGGATCATGCCAAAGAAAGTAGAGGTTCACATACCTCGCGACGATTGTCGACAAGTAGCAAAATGCTCCAAAGTACTTCAACCTTGAGCTATTCCATTCTTCAAGTAGGATACGCTAAACTTAGTACTTCAACCTATCATGGCCACAATACGTCCATTAACCTCTTACTTTAAACTTAGAATATCCTAAGTGCCAAGTCACTAAATTCTACGGAAAATCGGACAGCACCTCCTTTGTTTTTACTAACTTTGCCACCTTTTTCAAGGCTGAATACAATAACCAAACAGCCCCAATTGGCTCACCACAATCTATAAGGTAGTCCAATACAAATGAATAACAAACTATTACAAACTATAAGTACAAATTCGGCCACCTTAAGTTCAACAATACCAATTCTAACCAATTTCCAATTCAATCCAAATTGGTAGCATAACATGATATCAAGTCGCATTTGATTATATCAACCATAATCTTCAAGTAATTAACATGCGACTATTCTAATAACGATCAAATTGTAATCCAACTTAACATGGCCTACATTACATTTCGAACTTCCAAGACTACAATCGATCTATAATCCTTATAAACTTCAACTTAACAACTTCATGCTAGCAACATGTAAAGCTAACAACAACAATATATTTATATAATCTTGTAACACTTTTAAAAGACAAGATTATACCTTAACGATTCTTAATCCAATTCCAATCCGAAGTCGCTCCTTAGTAGTTTAGAACCTCTCCAAGACACTTCAATCCGTTTGTTGAGACCCTTAGAACCATACCAACAACTTTCCTTCAAACTTCCAATCCAAAACCTAGAAAGCCACTAGGTTTTCACTTTGCGACTAATACGAAAACTCTCTTTTCCGGGATTTTTCTATTGCGATACTCTTACATAACACTCATGAACCTTGGTTTAAAGTGGGGGAATTATTGGACAACAATTGAAAATTTTTCCTTTGAAACCCTAGGTTGGCCGAGAGCTCCCTTCCATGCTCATCCAATTTTTCTTGAAAAATTTGCTAAGTGTTAAGCCTTGTCTTGCACTAGGGAGCTTATATAAATAAATGGAGGGTCAAGATTAGAACAAATGGGTGGTTTGGATTCTTTTCACATGGATCAAGCCAAGTGGCATTGACCTAGTCAACAATGTCATGCTAAATGTCTTTGCAAGACTTGATCTTTTAATTTGTGGTCAAAAGACCATTTCCTCCATGTCACTTTCGTCCAAGACCATTAAGGGGGGGTGACACGTGTCGCCCTCCCGTTCGTCGCAATGTTTCGTTTTCCGACAAATTCCAAAATTCCGATAAATTTTTACAAGTCTCAAATCTCAACACTTGTGAGTTCTTACGTACGTTCTTAAAACATGTCCTGTAAGTACGGGGTGTAACACCTACCCCCTTGACTTGTTATACCGAGGGCTTGCCACCCTTGATGCGGGTCTATACGGCCTATGCAGTCTATGTGACTATGCGGAGCTGCGGGAGTTCCAGGATTGATCATTCCGGGTGTTTTATCCCGACGCGGGATGCCCTATGCGATGTGGTGACTATGCGGTCTATGAGACTATGCGGTGCGCGGAGTCGGTGAGGGTACCGGGTTAGCTACCCCGTCACGAGGAATACCTCATGCGGTGCATGTGTGACTATGCGATCGGAAGTCCGTGATTAGCACGATAATGATACTATGGGCGATTGACCTTGCCCGATCATTCGCGCCTAGAAAAGACCTGCTACGGTTACCTATTATTGTTCTTGTTTGTGATATGGCACTATGTGCAATTGAACCGATTGTATTTGCAAATGGTTTTAAATACTTTGATTTCATTTAAGTACTTTCTGATTTCACATACTTGGTACTGTTATCGACCTCCTTCGGGGCCGCGTTCATGCCGCAGTAAGGGCAAGCAGTGCTAGATCCACATCCTTAGGATCTTTTTGCTTTGGTGTCGTGAGCTCCATCTTCTCGGAGGCTCGACTTTTGGGTATGATCTCCCTGTTGTTGTAGATAGTTTTGTACATTCAGGGTATGGCGGGGCCCTGTCCCGCCATAGTTGTTTATCATCTTAGAGGTCCGTAGTCCTATTGTACAGTTGGGATGTAATCGCAAAACTATGTTTATATATATATCCGAAGGCGACATTTTCTCACATAAGCGGTCTCATTTTACAACCTGTTTCATGTCTTGTTTTTATATTCCGCGATTACTCGATGTATGACTACTGGGTGCGGGTAAGGCACGATCCACGAGCCCCGAACGGTCGTGACAAAAGTGCGGTATCGAGCGATTAATCCTCGGAAAGTGTCTACTGCATCGTATCTAGTAGTCTTGATTATCGGTGTGTTGTGCACCACACCAATAATCGTGAGGCTATAGATATTTAGGATTGGTTTCATTCTTCTCACTCGAGATCGTGCCTTAGAGTTGTGTTATAAGTTGGACCCTCTAACGTATTCCTTTCTCATGATTATGCCTCCACGTAAGGCAACCCGGCCTAGAAGGGCAAGGCGGCGAGGAGCCGCTAGTAGGACACCGAGAGTTACGAGGGCTCGTGCCCGCCTATACCCGACGGCGAGTTCCATGACGCCGCGGCCCAGAGAGACCACGCACCGCCCCTCCACCCCACACCGGGCAGGAGTTAGGTACAAGGAGATGGCTGATTCGCCGGGATCGTGGCGACATGAGGATAGCCGACGCAGCTAGCCGGCCCAGTAGAGTACCCGTGTTCACCCGAGGCGATAGTTTGAAGCTACGAGATTTCACGAGTTGTAGCCGCGAGTTTTACGGTCGAGGCGAGGATGATCCGCAGGAGTTCATCCGCCGGGCCATGCAGGATTATGAGGGTGATCGGGCGTCGAGACCGAGTCCGTGATCTTGGTTCGCATCGGCCGCGTGATACCGCGATCGATTGGTTTGATTCGTGAGTTATCCCGGAGAGCACGCGTCCCAGCCTACTTAGGATGAGTTCTCGAGGCTTTCTCACTCACTTCGCCTCGCGGATGAGGAGGGCATGGGCCGACAGATTTTTGTTACTGAGGCAGAGGGGACGCACAGTTAGAGAGTACAATGTCGAGTTGGATTCTTTGGCTCGATATGTCCCTGCATTGGTAGCGGATATGGAGGACAGGGTGCATCGCTACGTCACCGGGCTAGATGATTATATGGCCGAGTCTTGTGCGGGTGTGGCTCTTCAGCCAGGCATGGACATTACCCGTATGCAGGCTCATGCACTTGGATGCGAGGAGCGTAGAGACCGACGAGTCGACAGATATCAGCATCAGAAGAAGGCCAAGACGGCCGGTTCTTTTGGTAGTTCTCGGGGTGGACGGCCAGGAAGCCTAGATTTGCACCCAGCCGGCTGAGCACTCCACATCATCGATGACCAGAGTATTCGGGGCGGTCGGCACCAGACTTGATTTCGGGTAGCAAGGGTGCTAACCGATCGAGGTCTTCTCAGTGTGTCCGTTGTGGTAGATTCCATTCGTGGAGTCGTAGTACTACTCAGGAGCTTGCTATACTTGTGGCCGCAGGTCATTTGCGAGGGCCTGTCGGCCGGGGGCAGCGGTGGTAGGCTCGGCCTACGGTGGTCTGCTCCGTTCATCATCTCCTATGATTACTCGCCCGAGGCGGGGTACTCATGGGCCAGCAGGTCGCGGCAGGTCGTGGCGCGGTCCCGATTCTAGCGGTCTCGAATCGCATTTATGCCTTGTCGGCCAGCGGGACGGGAGGCCTCACCGATGTCGTCCACGGTACCTTATCGATCTCCGATTATGATGTGTATGCCTTGATAACCGGGTTCTACTCGTCCTACATATCTCCCCTTGTTGCTAGTAGGATAGGGATGAGCACGAGTCCATAGACCCTTCGAGGTAGCTACGCGGTGGGTGATTCGGTGGTAGCTCGGCGGGTATATAGGGCTTGTCGGTGACCTTATCGTCGTCGGACCACTGGCCGACTTGATAGAGTTGGACATGGCCGATTTCGGCGTGATCATGGGTATGGATTGGTTAGCTTCCGCTATGCCAATGTAGGCTGAGAGAGAGAGTGGTGCGGTTCCATTTTCTGAGAGCGGTTGTTGAGTGGGAGGAACATTGTATCAGGGTAGGTTTATTTCTTACCTCAAGGCTAGGAAGATGGTGCGAGAAGGGTATATCTACCATCTCGTTCGGGTGTTTATCTTGAGGTGCAGTGCGATTTCGGTCGGTTCGGTAGTCGAGAGTTCCCGACGTGTTTCAGACGACCTCGGGTATCCCTCACGAGAGGAGATAGAGTTTTGTATCGATGTCTTTGCCGGACACTCGGCCTATTTCCATTCGCCATCTGAGAATAGCACTGCCGAGTTGAGAGAGTTGAAGGACCAGTGCGAGATTTCTTTGGAGAAGGGCTTCATCGGGCCTAGTGTTTCTCCAGGGAGCGCGGTATTGTTCGTGAAGAAGAAGGGCGGGACCTGTGCATGTGTGTTGATTCTGAGCGGTGAACAAGGTGACCATTAAGAATACCCCTTCCGGGATTGATGATTTGTTCGACCAGGCTGCGAGTGCGAGATGTTTCTCAAGATTGATCTGCGATCGGGCTATCATCAGTGCAGTCGAGAAGCGGATGTCCCTAGATCGCATTCGGACGATGCGGGCATTATGAGTTGAGTCATGACTTTTGGGTTGACGAATGCTCGGCGGTATTCATGGATTTGATGAACCGAGTGTTCAAACCATTTTTGGACACGTTTGTGATAGTGTTCATTGATGATATCTTGGTTTATTCTCGCTCGAGCGAGCACGCGGAGCATTTGAGGCGTCTTGAGAGTTCTCCAGACCAGCGATTATCGCCAAGTTTTGAAGTGTGAGTTAGTTGACTTGGTGGCTTTTCTTGGGCATATTGTCGGGTGATGGTATTCGGGTGGATCGGCCAAGATCGAAGCGATCGAGAGTTGGCTCGACCTACTACTCCGCAGAGGTTCGCAATTTTACGGGCCTGCGAGTTATTATCGGCGGTTCGTAGAAGTTTGCTTATCTACGCACCATTGACTAGGTGACTCGGAAAGCGGCTAAGTTTGATGGTGATGCATGTGGCGGGGTTTCCGATTCTGAAGGAGATCGACGACCGCCCCGTTCTTACTCTTCCGAGGGTCCAGCGGTTATGTCGTGTATTGTGATGCGTCGGGCATCGGGTTGGGATATGTGTTGATGCGGCAGGCAAGGTTATAGCGTATGCATCCCGACTTAAGAAACACGAGAGGAACTACCCCACCCATGATTTGGGTTAGCGTGGTGATTCACGCCAAGATGCTGAGGCACTATTTGTATGGGGTTCATGTGGATATTTATACGGACCACAAGAGCCTCGGTATATCTTTAGCCAGAGAGCTGAACTTACGGCGAGACGGTGGTTAGAGCTGCCAAGGATTATGATGTTGACATCCCGTACCACGAGGAAGGCCAATGTTATGGCAGATGCCCTAGTCGTGAGTCGATGGGTAGCCAATCGGATGTGCAGCCGGAGAGGAGGGCATGGTTCGTGATTTGCATCGATTAGCGAGCCTTGGTGTCCGTTTGATTGATTACGATAGCGATGGAGTTCGAGTTTGAGAGGTTGCGAGTCTTCCATCGTCGAGAGGTGAAGAGCAATTTGACGATCGGTTTTGACGGTGCCGTGATACGACTCTTCGTGAGGAAGGGTCGCTTGAGTAGCACTGATGGGGTGCTAAGGTTTGAGAAGCGAGTTGTGTTTTCCGGATGTTTGAGGACTTGGCCGAGTTCTTGGGGAAGCACACTGCTGCGTTACTCTATCCATCGAAGTCGACCAAGATGTACCACGACCTTAGATCGTGTATTGGTGGGATGGCTTGAAGAGGGCGTTGCGAGTTCATGCTTCGGTGCACGTGTTGTCGGGTGAAGGTAGAGCACCGAGGCCCGGTGGTTTGTTGCGACAATAGAGATCCCGACACGGAAGTGGGAGGTAATCAACATGGACTTTATCACGGGATTACCTCGCCTTTCGGAGGAGACATGATTCTATATGGGTTATCGTCGACATCTTGTGAAAATCAGCCCACTTTCTTCCCATCGGGCGACTTTTGGTGAGGATTATGCCGCACTTTACATCAGAGATCGTCGATGCATGGAGTCCCTATTTCGATCATATCGCATGGAGGCGCGATTTACGGCTAACTCGGAGTCTTTCGAAAGGGTTTAGGGGCGGTGAGCACGAGTCTGCATTCCATCCACGAGCAGACGGACGAGGCGAGCGCCTTATCCGGACTCTTGAGGATATCTTTGCGAGCTTTGTTATCGACTCGAGGTATCCGGGAGGATCATTTGCCTCTAGTTGAGTTTGCATATAATAATAGCTACCACTCCGGATTCGATGGCGCCTTATGAGGCCTTGTATGGGAGGAAGTGCAGATCGCCGATAGGATGGTTTGATGTAGGCGAGTGCGATTAGTGGGACGGATTTGGTGCGGCGGCGATGGATAAGGTGAAACTTATCCGGAAGCGATTCTTGACGGCTCGAGTCGGCGAAGTCATATCGCAGATCATCGCCGTCGGCATCGGAGTTCGAGGTTGATGATTGGGTTTTCTGAAGGTGTCACCCACGGCGGTGTGATGAGATTCGGAAGAAAGGAAACTTCGGCCCAGTACATTGGGCGTATCAGTTGTCGCGAGGTAGGCAAGGTTGCCTATGAGTTGGATCTGCCGTCCGATCTGGAAGCGGTGCATCCGGTTTTCACGTTTCTATGTCAAGAGATGTATCGGATCCATCTAGGGTACACCGATTGACGATGTCCAGTGACGAGGGGTTATCGATGAGGAGTTTCCCATAGCGATAATCGATCGTCGAGTTAGGCGTCTGCGGACCAGGCGTGGCTTCCACAAAGTCTTGTGGCGGAGCGAGCTCGGGGAGGAGATGACGTGGGAAGATGAGGAGGACACGAGGCAGTATCCTCACCTATTCCCACACCTCCGTGTAATTCACTTTCCTACTTGTAAATTTTCATTGTCATTTATGCTTAAGTGTTGTTTTGTGGCCGTATGTAGCATTTGCAAGCTGTTTAAGCTTTATCGTTAAGTCTTGGGAAGGAACATTCGGACGAATGTTTCTAAGGAGGAGAGAATGTTATACCGTATTTCCGAGTATGTGCGAGGGCATACGTCTAAAAGTTTAGCCTTAAGGTTAGGCATTGGGCGAAAAAGATTGGGCACACTATCAAAAGAATGGTTTTTTCGGCTAAACGTTTTACAAAACTTGCGAAGGGAAAATTCCGGCTATGACATTTATTATTTTGCGGATTTTTCAGAGGCGAAACATTTTGGACCAACGAGAGGCGACACTTGTCACCCTCTAGTTGGTGGGCGTGGCGTCCATTTGGACGATTGGAATGGCTTTTTGTCAAGGAGTTGGTAGGATATTTTTGTGTAGTAGATGGATAAGGACACTTGCCCAAATCTTGACCTTACACTTGCCTACTGAAAGCTTCATCTTGGCCATTGGTTGGCCTATAAATACCCCCCTTAAGATGAAGAGTTCTTCATCCACAATTCAATTTCCTAGTCTTGAAAAATCCCTCCCCTCTCTTGTAGTGTTTTCGTCCAAACACTCCCTCCCCTTGTGAAGGCCCTTGGTGAAACACCCCCTCTAGCCTAGTAGTCTGGCAGAAACCTACCCCTCCCTTGGTAGAAAGTTGTCTTCCAAGTATAGTCACTATTCCAAAATACCCTAGCCCAAATCCCTTATAGTATTTAGTAGAAGTTGTGTAGAACTTCTAAGGGTTTCTTGGAGCTATCGGAGCGTACAAGTTAGGAGCTAAACCTTGCTCGGGGCGACATTTAACTTGGATAATTTTGGGCTTATCGAGGTAAATACTCTTTTCCTTCTATTGTAATTGGATATTACATATAAGAATAGTATAGACTTGAGTATAAGATACACTGAAGGATATTAAAGAATAGAATTGAACTGTTATCACAGTAGAAGGGTTTAAAAGAAGACTAATTGATCTATACTTACTTAGAATTTGTTTTCCTGATGAGACTTGAGTAGCTCGACGGGTAGGGAAGTGCTGCCCAATTTTCCATAGAATAGAGAACCCTCTACTTAGAATTTCTGAGAATAGTCTAGGCGTTGATAGACGTATTTGACTATTATAAATTGATTCTTCGCTGCGTATGACATATTCGACTTGGCGGTGGATTTCAGAAGGTATGTGATTCTTCCTATACTCTTAAGCATGATATTTTAACATATATATATAGTACGGTAGACGTACATGTGTTAACTGAATAATAATTACGGCAATGTCTTTTGACTTAAGCCTGAATAATAATTACGGCAATGTCTTTTGACTTAAGCTGAATAATGAGAATCTTGATGCATTTCAAAGAATCTTTGAATCATTTTTAATGAAGGAAGTATTTGGTTTTAAACAAAAGTTTAAGAGTTATACTAGCTTTATGGGAAGTTAGGTATAACAACTTAAGAAGGATAAAAGGCTTTACTTATTTGTTTATAAAAACCTTGTATTGATTGTAAGGTGTAGTAAGATTGTTTGAAAAGTAGACATATTATGATGCTACGTGTGTTAGTGTCTTGTGATGTGGTGAAAGGGGGTCATTCTTGTTGGGCTTACGTTGCTAAACGGTAAGTCAGTTGTACTTTTATTATATCACCTCCCCATTGACTTGTTATACAGGGCTTGCCACCTCGATGCGGTCTATACGGCTTACGATTTATGTGACTATGCGAGTCATGAGTTCCGTGATTGATCATTCGGTGTTTTATCCCGACGCGGATGCCCTATGCGATGCGGTGACTATACGGTCTATTGAGACTATGCGGACCGCGGGAGTCGAGGAGAATGCCGGTTAGCTACCCCGACGCGAGAATACCTAAATGCGGTTCGTGTGTGACCTATGCGGATGCGAAGTCCGTGATTAGGCGCATAGTGATACTATGGGCGATTAGCCTTGCTTGATCATTCGCGGCCTAGAAAAGACACATTCTGATTTACCTATTATTGTTCTTGTTTGTGATATGGCACTATGTGCAATTGCCGATTGTATTTGCAAATGGTTTTAAATACTTTGATTTCATTTAAGTACTTTCTGATTTCACATACTTGGTACTGTTATCGACCTCCTTCGGGGCTGCGTTCATGCCGCGGTAAGGGCAAGGTGTGCTAGATCCACATCCTTAGGATCTTTTGCTTTGGTGTCGTGAGCTCCATCTTCTAGGAGGCTCGACTTTTGGTACGATCTACTTGTTGTATATAGTTTTGTACATTCAGGGTATGGCGGGCCCTGTCGCCATAGTTGTTTATCTTCAGAGGTCTCGTAGTCCTATTATGCAGTTGGGATGTAACGCAAAACTATGTTTATATATATATGCGGCGACATTTTCTCACATAAAGCGTGTCTCATTTTACAATCTGTTTCATGTCTTGTTTTTATATTCGATTACACGATGTATGACTACTGGGTGCGGGTAAGGCACGATCACGAACCGGGGTCGTGACATTACTCTTCTTTAAAAAATGATTCATAATTCTTTTGAAATACTTCAAGATTCTTATTATTTAGACTCAAGTCAAAAGTCATCAAGTAAAACCATGTTTAGTTAACACACGTGACGTCACCGCACTATATATATATTTTAAAATATCATGCTCAAGAGGATAGGAAGAATCACATACCTCATACGTGAAATCCACCCGCCAAGTAGAATATGTGCGAAAGTATCAACCTATAATAGTCAAATACATCTATCAACGTCTAGACTACACCGTAGAATATTCTAAGCGAGAGGGTTCTATTCTACGGAAAATCGAAGCACTTCCTACCCACAAACTACACAAGTCTCATGTAAATGCAGTCACATGTAAATGCAGTTCAATTCTCTTCTTTTATACCATCCTTCTATATATCTTATACTCATTTCTATATTACTACAGTATGTAATCTCCAATTACATAGAAGGACAAGATATTTACCTCGGTAAGCCCAAAATTATCCAAGTTTAAATGTCGATCCTGAACAACGTTTAGCTCCTAATTTGCACGCTCCGATAGCTCCAAGAAACCCTTAGAAGTTTCTAAACAACTTCTACTTAATACTTCAACCAACTATGAAGATTTCCCCAGGGTTTCGTTTTGTGACTAATGGATATAAAGTAGTATTTCCGGGCTTTTAGTATAGAGGTAACTTTGGAATACTACAAGGTATTTGGCTAAGGTATTTTGGAATAGTAACAATACTTGGAGAATATTTTCTCCCAAGGGGGGTTGGAGGAAACTACTAGGAAAGGGGGGGGGGGAGGACTTGGACGAGAACTACTAAGAGGGGGAGGGAGTTTTGGAGACTTGGAAATGTTTTTTTTTTGGATGAAGAAGTCTTGCACTAAAGGGGGGGTATTTATAGGACTTTCAATGGCCAAGATCCAAGCATGTGGATGGTGTAGATTTGGACATGTGCAACCTTATCTATCTACTCCACAAATATCTAGCAAAACATTGATCAAATGTTTAAGGCCTTTAATATGGCAAAACGTGCAAGAATTCGTCCATGATGCCGTCACTTGAGGGTGACACATGTCACCCCCTCTCGTTGGTCCAAAATATTTCATCTCTCGGAAAAATCCAAAATAAATAAATTCTTGAAAAATTCCCTTACAAGGTTCGGAAAATTTTCGTCGGAAAAACAATTCTTTTGTAGGAAGTCACAATTTTCGTCCCTAACATAATTCGGCTTACAATTGTGCGTGCGCCCTCACATACATACTCTGGAAATACGGGGTATAACATTCTCCCCTCCTTAGAAACATTCGTCCCGAATGTTCCTTCCCAAGACAGATAACGATAGAGATCCTCATACTAAAACAATTGCAAATGCCACACATGGCCACAATACGACACTTAAGTACATATGATAATTGAAATCAACAAGTAGGAAAGTAAGTTACGGAGGGTGGGAATAAGTGAGATACTTCGCCTCATGTCCTCCTCTGCTTCCCACGCCATCTCCTCGTGCTCGCTCCACCATAAGACCTCGACGGAAGACACATCCTTCGTCTCAGACGCCTAACCGACGATCAAGTATCGCTATGGGAATCTCTCATCGATAACCCTCGGTCACCGGACATCGCTGCGGGTGCACCTAGATGGATCCCGATACATCTCCTCAAAGATAGACATGAAAAACCGGATGCTGCTTCGGATCGGACGACAGATTCAACTCATAGGCAACCTTGCCTACCTGCGGACAATCGATAAGGCCTAATGTACCTTGGTGAGCTTCCTTCTGCCAAATCTCATCACACCGCCGTGGGTGACACCTTCAGAAAACCCAATCATCAACCTCAAACTCCGATGCCGGCGATGATGCGTATGACTGTCGACTCGAAATGCCAATAGCCGCCATGGAAAAGCTTCACCTTATCCATCGCCGTTGTATCAAGTGCGGTCCCAATCGCACCTCGCCCGTCAAACCGACTATCGGCGATCTGCACTTCCTCCCACAAGGCCTCATAAGGCGCCATCTCGAATCTGAGTGGTAGCTATTATTATCAAACTCAACTAGAGGCAAATGATCCTCCGGCTACCACGAAGTCAATAACACGGGCTCGTAGCATATCCTCAGTGTGCGGATAGTACGCTCGCTTTGTCGTCCGTCCGAGGGTGGAATGCGATCGAGGCTCACTGCGTCCCTAATCCACGGAAAGACCTCCAGTTAGTCGAACCGGGCTCCTCGGTCAGATATGATAGAAATAGGGACCCCATGCAGTCTCACGATCTCTTGGATGTAAAGTCTGGAATAATCCTCGGCCGAAAAAGTCGTCCTGACTGGAAGAAAGTGGGCTGATTTAAATCGACTGTCGACGATAACCCAAATAGAATCATGTTTCTCGGTGCGAGGTAACCGTGATAAAGTCCATGTTGATCACCTCCCACTTCTGTCGGGATCTCTATCGCTGCAACAACCCACTGTGTCACGGTGCTCTACCTTCGCTGCGACAACACGGGCGAGCAACAAACTCTGCGATGTCCTCTTGAGCCATCCACCAATACGAGATCGAGGTCGTGGTACATCTTTGTCGACCGGATGGATAGAGTAACGCTGTGTGTGCTTCCCTAGAACTCCGCGAAGTCCTCGCAATATCGGAACACACAACGCCCTCAAACCTTAGCACTCCATCGGTGCTACCAAAAGGACCTTCCCTCACGAAGAGTCGTATCACGATACCGTGTCAAAACCGGATCATTAAGCGTTGCCTCTTCTCCTCGACGATGGAAGACTCGGCAACCTCTCGAACTCGAACCTTACTATCGATCAATCAATCGGACTCAGGCTCGCTGGCGATGCAACTCGTGGACCATGCCCCTCTGCGGTTGCACATCGATAGACTCCCATCGACTACGACTAATGGCATCTGCCACAACATTGACCTTCCCTGGGTGGTACAGGATATCGACATCATAATCCTTGAGTAACTCTAACCACCGTCTCGCCGTAAGTTCAACTCCATCGGTGAAGATATACTTTGGAGGCTCTTGTGGTGCGTGTAAATATCCACGTGAACTCCATACAAATAGTGCCTCGGATCTTGGCGTGAATCACCGCAACTCCAAATCATGGGTGGGGTAGTTCCTCCGTATTTCTTAAGCCGTCGGGATGCGTGCGCTATAACCTTACCTGCTGCATCAACACACATCCAAGCGATGCGGCGCGATCACAATACACCACATAGCCGTCTGGACCCTACGGAAGAGTAAGAAGCGGGGCGGTCGTCGGCCTCTTCCGATGGCGGAAACCACGCCACAAGCATCCATCGAAACAGCGCATACGAGTCGCCTAGTCAATGGTGCGAGAAATAAGCAAACTTCTCCGAACCACCGATAATAACATGAGGCCCGAGCTACGTCTGTCGGTGTAGTAGGTCTAGGACAACTCCGATCGCCTCGATCTTGGCCGTATCCACTGAATACCATCGGCCAAACAATGTGCCCAAGAAAGCCACCAAGCCAACCAAAACTCACATTTGGAAAACTTGGCGTCAAGCTGCCGTCTGGAGAACTCTCGACTGATCCTCAATGCTCGCGTGCTCCTACTGGCGGGAATAAACCAAGATGTCATCAATGAATACTATCACAAACGTATCCAAAAATGGCTTGAACACTCGGTTCATCAAATCCATAAATACCGCGGAGCATTGGTCAAACCGAAAGACATAACCACGAACTCATAGTGCGTCTGGTCGGAATGCGATCTAGGGACATCCGCCTCTCTAACTCGCACTGATGATAGCGATCGCAGATCAATCTTGGAGAAACATCTCGCACCGCCGTTGGTCGAACAAATCATCAATCAGGGAAGGGTATACGTTCTTAATAGTCACCTTGTTCACCGCTGTAATCAACACACGCGCAGCGTCCGCCCTTCTTCACGAACAATACCGCGTTCCCGGGAGAAACACTAGGCGATGAAGCCCTTCTCGACAAATCTCTCGGTGGTCCTTCACTCTCAACTCGGTACCATTCTCGTATGGCGGAATGGAAATAAGTAAGTGTCTGGCGGCGACATCGATACAAAACTCTATCTCCCTCGGGAGGATACGGGAGGTCATGGAAACACATCGGGAACTCTCGACTCTCGGCCAGTGAAAATGCGTACTGCGACCTCGATATCAAACACGAATGAGATGGTAGATATACCCTGCGCACCATCTTCTAGCTCGAGGTAGGAAATAAATTACCCATCGGCGACACGGTGTTCCTCGCTCAACAGGCTCCCGGAAGCTGGAACCGTACCAACCTCGCCTGCGGTCCACATTGGCGTAGCAAGAAGCTAGCCAATCCATACCCATAATCACATCGAATCGGTCATGTCCAACTCTATCAAGTCGGCGGTCGGCGATCGCATAATCATTTGGGCAAGCCATATACCGTAGCTACCAAGATCACCCATGGCGTAGCTACCTCGAAAGGGTCTATGGACTCGGGCTCTATCCACATCCTACTAGCAAGGGAGATATATAGGGCCAGTAGAACCGGATCTATCAAGGCATACATCAAATCCGGCCCGATAAGGTACTGCGGCGACATCGGTGAGGCCTCACGATCTGCCGGTGGACAAGGCATAAATGCGGTTCGAGGCTAGAATTGGGACCGCGCCACGACCTCTGCTAGCGACCTGGTCCATGAGTACCCGCCTCGGGCGATGCTGTAGGGGATGAAGACCGGCAAAAGACCGTAGGTGACCCACCATCTGCGCGCCGCGGTGGACGGATCCGCCGTAAAGTGACCGCCGACCGCGAAGCAAAACAAACTCTGAAGTAGGGCCTCCCGAATGGAATTCCCATCGGACACAGCGAGAGGTCCTCGATCGGTTAGCACCCTACCTGCAAGTCATGAGTCACGGGCCACGATCGCCCGAATACCATGGCTGTCTGAAGGCGTTGTAGGAGTGCTCGAAAATGGTGTTGTGGTGCAAATGCGGGCTTTGCGAGGCCGTCCGCCAGAGTTACCAAAAGATCCCGTCTGGCCTAACCTTCTTGCGATATCATCGACCGTCGACCTCTCCTCACACCAAGTCGTGAGCTGCGTGCGGGCAATGTCCATGCGGTGAAGAGCCACGCTGAGCAAGACTCGCCAAATAATCATCTAACCGGTGGCGTGGCGGTGCACCTTGTCCTCCATCTGCTACCGCGAGCGGACATACCGAGCCAACGAATCGAACTCAGCGTTGTACTCGAGCGTGCGCCTCTGCGTCTCGGCATCAAAATCTGTCGGCGTGACCTCCTCTGCGGAGGCAGAAGTGGTGAGAAAAAGCCTCGAGAACGGGGTCCCATATCGGCTTTGGGCGCGTGCTCTCCCGGGATAGCTCGCGAATCAAACCGATCATTGCAGTATCACGGCCGATGTGAACCTAAGACCACCGACTCGGTCTCGAAGCCTTGATCACTCGCGTGATCCGGGTATGTCGGATGAACTCTGCGGATCATCGCCGTGCCTCGACGTAGAACTACGGAGGCTACAACTCGGAAAATCCGTAGCCTCAAACTATCAGGCCTCGGGTGAACCACGGGTCTGCTTTGGGAGCTTCTGCGTCAGCCTATCTCGTCATGCGGCCACAATCTGGCTAGCAAGCGGGCCATCTCTCGTAACCCATCTCCTGCTCCGGTGTGGGGCCCGGGGCGCAGTATGGGCTGGGCTCGACCATCGCTGCGGTTCTAAACCTCTTTGCGGCGGCGTCGTGGAACTCGCCGATGAGGTATCGCCTCGGGTATAGGCGGGCACAGGCCTCGTGGCCTCTGTGTCCTACTAGCTCCTCCTCACGCCTTGCCGCCACGGGCGGGTTGCACGCGGAGGCATAAGCGGTAAAGAAAGAAATACGTTAGAGGGGTCAACTTATAACGGCTACAAAAGCACGATCTGAGTGAGAAGAATGGAAACCAATCTAAATATCATATAGCCTCTTGATTATTGGTGTGGTGCGACACACCGATAATCAAGACTTACTAGATACGGTCGTAGACACTTTACGGATTAATCGCTCACGATACCACTTTTGTCACGACCGAACCGGGCGTGGTAGTGCCTTACGCACCCAAATAGACATACATCCAGTGTCGAATAATAAATCAAGACATGAAACAAATGTAAAATGTAACACAGTTTATCACGAGAAAAAGTTGCCTTCGGCATATATATATATGCACCAATGCGCTTACATCCCAACTTTACAACAGGACTACAGACCTACAGGAAGTAAACAACTATGGCGGGACGGGGCCCATACCTGAATGTACAAATATCTACAACACGGAGAGTCGTGCAAAAGTCGAGCCTCGGAGAAAGAGAGCTCGACACGCAGTAAGGATCCTAAGAATGAGGATCTACCACCGCTTTCCCTTACCGCGACATGAACGCAGCCCGAAGGAGGTCGATAACAGTACCAAATATGTGAAAGCGTAAAGTGCGAAATGAAATCAAAGTATTTTAAAACCATTTACAAATACAACCAGTTCAACCGCACATAGTGTCACAACATAAACAAGAGCAAAATAGATATAATGTAACTGGTCTTTTCTAAGCCGCGAATGATCGAAGCAAGGCCAATCGCCCATAGTATCATTATGCGAGCCTATTCGGACTCCCGATCGCCGCATAGACCACCTAGTCGCGTGAGGTATTCTCGCATTGGGGCAGCTAACGTGGCATCAACTGGACTCCGCGGTCCGTAGTCATGCACGCATAGGCCATATAGACCGCGTCGGGATAACACACCGGGTGATCATCACGGAACTCCGCGACTCGCATAGGTCACACAAACCGCATAAGGTATTCCGCATCGGCGGCTAACCTCTAATTTCAAGTCGGTGTAAGTGATATAATATCGGCAGCTTATCGTTAAACAACATAAAGCGCGACAAAGGGAACCCTCTTTACACAAACGTTACAAGACATTAACACATGTAGCATCATAATATGTCTACTTATCAAACCATCTTACTACACTTCCCAGAACTCAATACAAGGCTTTCATAAACACATAAGTAAACCGTTCCTTTTATCTTTCTTAAGTCGTTATACCTAACTTCCCATAAAGCTAGTATAACTCTTAAGCTTTTTGTTTAAAAACCAGATATTACTCTTCTTTAAAAAATGATTCATAATTCTTTTGAAATACTTCAAGATTCTTATTATTTAGACTCAAGTCAAAAGTCATCAAGTAAAACCATGTTTAGTTAACACACGTACGTCTACCGTACTATATATATATTTTAAAATATCATGCTCAAGAGGATAGGAAGAATCACATACCTCCTGAAATCCACTGCCAAGTCGAATATGTCGCAAAAGTATCAACCTATAATAGTCAAATCGATCTATCAACGCCTAGACTACCTTTGTAGAATATTTTAAGCGAGAGGTTCTCTATTCTCACGGAAAATTGGCGACTTCCTACCACAAACTACAAGTCTCTGTAAATGCAGTCTATGTAAATGCAGTTCAATTCTCTTCTTTTATACCATCCTTCATATATCTTATACTCGTTTCTATACTACTACAGTATGTAATCTCCAATTACAATAGAAGGACAAGATATTTACCGGTAAGCCCAAAATTATCCAAGTTTAAATGTCGATCTGAACAACGTTTAGCTCACAATTTGCACGCCACGATAGCTCGAGAAACCCTTAGAAGTTTCTAAACAACTTCTACTTAATACTTGAACCAACTATGAAGATTTCCCAGGGTTTCGTTTTGTGACTAATGGATATAAAGTAGTATTTAGGGCTTTTAGTATAGAGGTAACTTTGGAATACTACAAGGTATTTGGCTAAGGTTTTTGGAATAGTAACAATACTTGGAGAATATTTTCTCCCAAGGGGAGGGGTTGGAGGAAAGCGTCACGGCCGACCGAACTGGGCCGTGGCCGTGCCTTACCGGGCACCCTAGTGATACAACATCGAGTAATCGGAACATAAAACACAATATGAAATAATGCAAAGAAACACATGCTTACGAAGAAAAGTTGCCTTTCGTATATATAAATAACAACTCTTTCAAAATGAACAGTTTAATCCTTTTTACAAACCCTGCCCACAACAGTACTACAGACCTCAACGAAAAATATGACAACAACGACGGGGCGGGGCCGTCATACCACGAATGTAGCACCTCTGCAACAGGGGACTATACGAAGACAAGCCACCGGAAAGCGGAGCTTTCCAAAGCTGAATGACCCCAGCGAGGATCAGGCGGTGTACCTTTACTGCGGCATGACGGCCCAGAGGTCGATCAGCCAGTGCCGAGTATGTGGCGAAAATCACGTAAATAAAATCATAATAGTCTATAAAGCGGGAAGCATGTATGATAACCAAACTACGAGTTTACAATAAATAAGCGATCATGTCAGTCGTGGACTCACGCCTCAAAGTCATCACTCAAATATAACTATGGGTCTCAAGCCCATAACATCAATCATGCGTGGAATACCTTCCTCACTACGGCGGTTTATGATATAAAAGCACCAAGAAATACATGAACACCGGTCCCACGTGTCCTAATAAAACGATGCAGGGTAAGTCGAAGGCATAACCGACTACTAACACCAGCGGTACTAACGGTCATAAATTGTATCATGATATCTGTCAGGCCGTCATGATCAAAGCGGTCACTCGCGGTGATGCTCGGATGTGCGCGTCTAGCCACGAACTCTCGCGACTCGCGTAGGCCAACCTCGTAGCCCGCGTGAGGTATTCCTCGCGTCGAGCTACTCCCGGCATCGATCACGACTCGCGTCCGCGTGGCCACAACCGCATGACCACAGGACCAAACTAACACGGAACTCCGTAGTTCCGCATGGATCCTCGGACCGCGTGAGGTATTCTCGAATCACGGTCCCAGACGCTGAGTCTACCGCGTCGGAGGCGGCAACCTCGGAAACAAGTCAAGGTGAGTGGTAAAATACCAACATAACGGTGAGAGTCAAACAACTTTAAGCGCGATCGAAACCCTACACTAACATCACAAGATACTATCACACGTAGCATCCTAGCATGTTTACTTAACAAATCAACAAGAAAGTATTACAAGGCAATCACAAACCAACATAATCAAGTTATATACACAAGGTACTTTCTACTATATGATTAACAAGATCGGGTTTTATCCCCAAGTACTTCATACATTAACTCTTTAAAAGATCGTTACTTTCACAAAAACCACACAATACCCGTAGTATATAAAAATAGATTGATTATCTTTTGAAGTAAATCAAAACACTTCTCTTTGTAAAAATCAAGTAACAACATTATTTTCCAAACGTCCAAGTTTGCCTAATTTCAAATGTTCATGTTTCTTATTTAGAAAGGTTTAAGTAGTTCATAGTCTTATTCATTTAAGAATGTAATTCTATTTTAAACCATCTAAGAAACATAAGCCTTATATGTGAGTAGGATATTCTTGTTTATAACAATCTTATTACAGCAGCCATGATCTAGGAAATATCATTTTGTCTCATCTTAGCCTATGCGGATGGAAGTTTCTCGGTTTTATTAATACTTTATTAATCAAAACATTTCCTTATTAACGTTGCGGTGGTTTGTCGATACACGTTCGATTTCGAAATCGAAACATTATCCCTTTTAAAAATCAAGTACTCATTACTCACGAATGAGGTTTCACACAAAATTCATATAATTTATTTAAGTTAAGTCTCTTATCTTACAAGATCAAGTCTCTTAACTTCTAAAATAAATAAGTCATTCGTTTATCTCTCTTATGCCGTTATACCTAACTTCCCATAAAGCTAGTATAACTCTTAAGCTTTTAAAACCAAGTATTACTCTTCTTTTAAAAGCAGTTCTTAATTCTCTTGAACTACTTCAAGATTATTATTATCGGGCTTAAGTCAAAAGACATTGTCATACAACTACGTTCAATTAACACGTACGTCTACCGCATTACTACATAGTTATACACGTATCATGCTAGAAGAGATAGGAAGAGGTTCACATACCTCGCATTGTTAGGATGAGGGTGAGTCAAAACATTCGATTACGAGATGCCTATGAACGCGCCACTTCATTGGATGAAGTTACGTTGCGGTCTACGGAAGGCTCGGCTTGTGTCAAGTAACGTTAACTTTGAGCGTGGGAACATAGCTTTTGGTACACAAGTTATGGCTTCCGCAACAAAGATGATGGATGGCAGAGGTTTTGTCCAAAAAGAATGGGCCAAGCGATTGGGAAGCGGCGACTAAGCGCGGAGGTGCTAATAAAACCTCCTGTTTCTTATGAAAATACTTTGTTGGAATGTCAGTGGTCTTTGCGGACAAAGGGATAGGGCTGCCACGCAAGCTCTAGTGTGTAGTATCACAAAGCGACATGATGCGGCTATGATTTGTCTATTGGAAACTAAGCTATCTCAACCAAGGACAGTCTTTCTCTACTCAAAGATTCAAAGCATGGAAGTTTTGCTCAAATTTGGAATTCATTGGAGCGGTAGAATGCTATTACTTTGGGATCCATCCGGGGTTTGTTGCGAAGTGCTTGGTATGGACTCTCGGATATCCATGTCGGGCAAGTTGCAATATAACACAAGTGTCCTTCCTTGCCACATTTGTGTACGGTTTATAGCATCTCGGATAGAAGGATGCTTTGGCATCACCTTTCTCACTGGCGTTGGCGTGATAAGCCTTGGATGATTATGGGAGATTTCAACACTTACGCAACCCTAATGATAAGGTGGGGTCCTCCTCTCACGCCTTATGCACTTAGGGATCTTGGAGATTTGAGAATTCTCATGGACTAGAAACGCTCCTTCATCGGTTCCCTACACTTGGGCGAATGGTTCGATTTGGTCTAAGCTTGATAGAGTGTTGATGAATCAAAATTGGAGTGATTTGACCTTAGAATGCAAGGCCAATTTCATGTCTATGGAGCACATCTCGGACGACATCTGTGATAGCCACGATTATTGCATCTTATAATGTTGGGAAAGCCTTTCAAGTTCATGAATATGTGGCTTTCTCACCACTTTGAGAACATTATGACTTCATGTTGGAGACAAGACATATGAAGTCTTGCTCAATTCGTCCTTGCCTCCAAATTGAAAGCCTTGAAACAACCTTTAAGGGCTTTGAACATAAGTGACTTTGGAGGTATCGAACAAAGAGCAAAAGGGGCAAACATAGAGTTCAAGGAGGCTATCAATGCACACATGGAAAATCCCTTTGATGAGGAGCTTAAAGCGAGGTTAAGTCCTCGAGCTAGAGCAAACACCTTCTTGGAAGGTGAAAGACACGTAAAGGCGGAAGTCAAGATGAAGCACTTGTTTGGAAGTGATAGATGTTCCAAATACTTTCATAGTTTGATCAAAAGGAGTAATGTCAGGAACTCCATTAACTTTCTTGTTAAAGCTAATGGTACTATCACTACATCACCAGAAGAAGTCAGGAAGTTGCTTGTTGAATTTTACAAAGATCTATTAGGTACTTCAGACCCACTACCAACTTTGATCACGATGTGTTCAACTATGGCCCAAAGGTGAGTGAAGAAGAAAGATTCTGACTTTTGCATTTCATCACACCAAAGGAGATTTGGGAAGCACTCTCGATATAAGCGATGACAAGGCACTGGACGATGGTTATCACGGTGCCTTAGCGAGAATAGATGGAAAGATGTGGGCCATGATGTTGTAAGATGTGTCCAAGAGTTCTTCTCTCGGAGTTCTTTTGAAGCGAGTTAATCATACCATCATTACCACGCTGCAAAAACTGACCATGATCCCCGATGTAAATGATTTCGAGCCCATCGGATTGACTAATGTGATCTATAAGATCATCACGAATTCTAGCTAACAGAATGGCATTGATCCTTCCTTCTCTCATTGACAAATCCCGAGGGCTTTTGTGAAAGGAAGAAACATGATGGACAACGTATATGTGGCACAAGAGCTTGTGAGAGGATTTAATAGAGCCAGAGTCTCACCAAGATGTATCTTTATGGTGGACGCCGTAAAGCATTCGTCTGATCTCTTGGAGCTTATCGAATTGGTACTAAGAAGTCTAAAATTTCGACAGTTTACAAGATGGATCATGGAATGTGTTAGCTCAACCTCCTTCTCCCTTTCTATCAATGGTGAGCTACATGGATACTTCAAAGGAAAGCGCGGCCTAAGACAAGGTGATCCTATGTCCCTACTCTCTTTATCTTGTGCATGGAATACCTCTCGAGGCTGTTTAAAAGGAAAGGTGAGGCAAGAGCTTTCTCATATTTTCCAAAGTGTAAGAAATTGGGCATTACTCATCTTGCATTCGCGGATGACCTCATACTTTGCCAAAGGAGATATATCTTGGTTGGGATTCTTATGGATTGTGCGGAAGAGTTGGAGGCTGCCTCGGGATTAACTCTTAACCCGCTAAATCCTCTGTCTACTTAGCGGGAATGCATTCTGATTCGGGACTTGATATTGACGAGTGGGTTTCGCCATTGGTAGCTTTCGATGCGATAATTGGGGATCCTTTGTCCCCAATTTCAGTCTCGGTGGATCAATTGCCCGTTCACTAGTGCTATTTCGAATTACATTCAGAAATGGGGCACCGCCACTTTCTTATCTTTGGTAATTTGGAACTAATCAGTCGATCGTCGAGGGTTGAGAGCTTTTGGTTAGGGCACTTCCTATCGACCACTATTATCAACAAGGTAATGTACGCTGTATTCAATTCTTATGGGAAACCACGAGTTGCTTGGGATATCATTTGCCTACCTCAGCGAAGGTGGCTTGGGTCTTATGAACATCGAGGAATGGAATCATGCCACGCTATCCGGGACGATTTGGCAAACTCACACGGAAGCTGATTCTCATGGGTCGATGGATCAATAGCCACTATTTGAGAGATATTACAATTTGGGACTATGAGTGCGTCTAGGGACTCCCTTTATTCAAAAGATTTGTGGGATTCGCGACAAATTTGTTTCTATCTTTGGTAGCCATGGTGATGCTATTGTGGCTTTACAAAATGTTGTAGCGGTATATTTGATTCAAGCCTCGTATATGATATCTTGCGCACTCCATGAGCTAAAAGCCTTGGATGTCACAAATTTGGAAAGGATTCATTCCCCAAATTCTCTTTTACTATGTGGCTAAATTGCGAGGCGGTTAGCTACAAGCGATACTCTATCATTTCTCAACTTGGAGGATAAATCTTGCGGATTCTGCATGCAAGCTAATGAAACAAGGAACACCTCTTCTTTGACTGCCTTTACACACATGATTTGGAAGAGCATAAAAGATTGGTTGGGTATTAGAAGAGAGATGACAAGCTGTTGAAAGCTCCCTTAAATGGATTAAGAAAGAACAGCGGACAAGCATCAGAGCCAAAGCTATTTTGCTTACTTTTTGCATAATGGTTTATGAGATTTGGAGGGCAAGAAACACAATGCTCTTTGAAGGCACAAGCTTGCCGGCAGAAGAGGTCATTGCAAGAATCAAAACAACATCTTATAGAGTTCTCTATGATTTTATCCCCTCTTGTAATTGCACCTTTTGAGTGACCACCTCCTCTATCTCTTCTTGTTTGCATTACGTTGAGGCTTGAGATACCTCAACGACTGATTGTAGCCACTTCCTTTTCGTTATTAGTAATAATATTTGCATTTACCTAAAAAAAAAAAAAAAGTCTCTTAACTTCTAAAATAAATAAATCATTTGTTTTATCACTCTTAAGCCGTTATACCTAACTTCCCATAAAGCTAGTATAACTCTTAAGCTTTTAAAACCAAGTATTACTCTTCTTTTAAAAACAGTTCTTAATTCTCTTGAACTACTTCAAGATTATTATTATTCGACTTAAGTCAAAAGACATTGCCGCAACTACGTTCAATTAACACACGTCGTCTACGTACTACATAGTTATACGTATCATGCTAGAAGAGATAGGAAGAGGTTCACATACCTCGCGGCGATTATCGACTAAAGCAAATCGCTCCATGGCTATAACCCTAGGCTGGTCCACCTTCTCAAGTAGTACATGCTACTACCAGAACATTCAACCTATCAGTTATACAAGTCTATCAAAGTCTAGACTACTCGGTAGAATAAATCTAGATGCAAGGTTATACGGTAAATTGGGCAGCCTTCTACCGTCAAATTACACGAGTCTCTTAATACTGATCTATGTAATTCTGATTCGATTCTCTTCTTTAAATTCAGGCTTAAGTCCAAGGACATTGCCACAAAACTATGTTCAGTTCTATATATAGTATACTTCAACTATATAGTCTAACAATCATGTAATTTCCAATTACAATAGAGGGACAAGATATTTACCTCGATAAGCCCATAATTATCCAAGTAGAGATGTCGATCTTGGGCAACGTTTAGCTCCAACTCCGTGCGCTCCAACCCGCTCCAAACTACCCTTAGAAGTTCTAACCAACTTCTACATAACACTCCAACTAACTAGGGAGATTTTCCTTAGGGTTTCGGTTTTGAGACTGACGAGAAGTATAATAGTATTTATGGGCTTTTGTATAGGTATAACCTTAGAATACTACAAGGTATACGGCTAAGGTAATTTGGGCATTATAACAATACTTTTGAGAGTATTTCTACCAAGAGGAGGGTATTTATACGAGACAACACCACAAGGGGGGTATTATACGAAAACAACTAGGCTAGGGGGGTACCCCACGGCTAGCACCACAAGGAGAGGGGGTGTATAACCTCCTACCCACTGTGGGTACTCTCGACGAGGGGAGAGGGGCTCACGGCCGAACTCAACACAAAGGGGAGGGAGGAGGATTTTAACACTTAGAAATATTTAGGAATGGATGAAGAAGTCTTCCAAAGGGGGGGGTATTTATAGGACAAGCCAAGGCCAACCAATGGCCAAGATCTTGCCAAGTGCAAGGCAAGTGTAGGGCCAAGATCTTGCCAAGTGCACCTTATCCATCTACCACAAAATATCCTACCAACTCCAAGACAAAAAGCCAACCCATTCGTCCACTCCACCGCCCGAGCGTCTTCCAGTGAGAGGGTGACAAGTGCCGCCCACGCGTTGGACCAAAGTGTTTCGTCTCTCGTAAAAATCCGCAAAAATTAGAAATGACATAGCCGGAATTTTCCCTTCGCAAGTCTTTTAAAACGTTTCATCGAAAAACGACCCTAACCGGGTGTTGTTCACAAATAAAATCGGCCAAGCCACTTTAAAGTTCAAATTTCTCTACGTACGTCCTCACATACATACTCTGGACATACGGGGTATAACATTCTCCCCTCCTTAGAAACATTCGTCCCGAATGTTCCTTCTAAGTCTCAAAACAAACGCGCGCCAGTATAGTCTTCACTACTATACTTACGAGAACAATTCTGCCACACATGGCCACAGAAACACCCGCGCAAAAACCTCCATCTAAGTCCACGAGGAAACACCTCTAACATCACCACAAATACCTCTCTCCGGGGTCTAGAATATACTTCCTTCGCACCTTCTCTTATAAAAGAAATGATCACATCTATGCTCGCCATACATGCTTGCTTCTTCCCGATACCACTTTTGTCACTTTGCTGAGGCATTAACCTTCTCAGGCGACCCAACAAACGGTGGGAACTTCGCGATCCCGAGGTACGTATACTTCTTGTACACTCGAACTCTTTCTCATAACCTACCACATTTACGATCTTTGCTTGTTCCAAAACTCGAGTTACTATCTCTAACGTGGTCATCATTAACTGGGAACACTCTGGATCGATCTCCGATACTTTCCCGAGCATAACAATACGAAAGACCGGACGTACTGCCTCCTAAGTCGGACGGCAAATGCTAACATATAGGCAACCTGGCCTATTTTTCACATGAACTCAAAAAAAGGCCCAAAGTAACTCGGGCTAAGTTTCCTCTGTTTTCCAAAACTCGTCACACCTATCCACGATCTGTTGGAACAAACTGAACCAATTATCTGAACGCACCAACATCGAACCAATCGGCCAGAAGCTTACACTTCCGCCCTCTGAGGCTTCATAAGGCGACATCCGAACAACGAAATGGTAGCTTAAACACTTTCCACAGAGACAACAATCCCCGACTACCCCGAAATCCACACACCTGGTCGGCGGAGAATGCGATTACGAGACTCACGAGTTCTTAACCTGCATTGGTAAAACTTCGAAACAAAAACAGTACTGCACGGGCTCCATGTCATAAGGTGAAGGTAGGCACCGTGCGCACCTTACAACCTTTACGATATAATCAACACTCACGAGTACACGGTCTTTGCTAGAAGACAAGGCGGCCGGTGACCTCGCCGGCCCGACTCGGTCGAACGATCCACGAACTCGTCACGGTTAACTAAACTTGGGCCTAACACCCTCGCTGACCACCACCCTGGGACCACCACAAACTGACCCCACCACCATACATGCCGCGGGTTGACCCGCAACATGGCCTCAACCCGACCCGACAATACGCAAAACACTAGCTCCCCGATCCGGAACAATCTCTCTAATCATGTTGCGAAAACCTAGCGGTCTTCTTAGCTCAACTACCCTCTTTCATTTCACACTACTTAGGGACCTATCCCAAACATAGCTCACGTGCACTATGCACTCCGATAAGGATCAAACATAAACATACCTCTTTACTCAAGATGGCCTTACCTCTAAGGTCTCTACGTATAAAACTCTAAGGCTCACACCTTCTCTATCCCCCAAATCTTACTTGGTTAACTAACCATGATTTCCTAATCACAATTTACACCATGCTATCTGAACATAACACTTAAGGTATACTCACCTTATCACATATACAAAACTATAGAGGGTTTAAGATATGCCTGCATTCACTGCTTCACTCCCCTTAGTCGTTCTAATCAAACCTGCCCCGTAGGGCGCCTAGCTAGGGAAGATGACGAACTACCCACCGATCCTGAAGGCTAAGTCCTCCTACTAGGACACTCTTTCGATATCCGGACCACGGCGGTCATAGGTGCAACAAGTACCAACTAAAGCGACATTCCGGGATGGCGTGCGTCACTAATGAGCAGGAAGCCACAGGTTACGACGACTCTGCGTACGAACGTTAAATCAGTGGAAGACCACCTGCATTTGGCGGAGGTGCATATCTAATCTGCTGGTGAGGCGACTCGCCTCGAAAGTTACCAAAGGACCTTGCTGCTCTGGCCCTCTTGTGTTGTCCTTTGTTAACCCGTCGATCTCTACGTTTCTTGTCCTGCTGCGCAACGCCCGTACCCAGGCCATGCTCAAGCCTAACTGAAGAATTACTCTTGCACAACCCTCTCTTAGATAGTCATCAAGACTCGTGGTACATCGGTATACTCTCTGGTAGCCAAATCCATAGCTAGTAACAGGGTCGCCTCTTTGCAATCTAAGTTCCTTTGTTCGATGCGTGGGCGAAGGTTCAAATATCATGGCGCGATGAGCTGCGCCGCCGTGCTAAACTCTGCTGGGGCTGGTGACATAGCATAACTCCCCGAATGAAATACCACCCCAGGTGATGATTGGGCCTGTGCCCTCGTAACCATCTGAACTCTACTCGCAGCTCCTCATTGCTTTGCCTCTGGGCGGGTTTGCCTGCGGAGGCATAGCGGTGAGGAAAGAAATACGTGAGAGGGTCCAAATTACAACACGACTCTAGGCACGATCTCGAGTGAGAAGAATAGAAACCAATCCTAAATATCCTATAGCCTCACGATTATTGGTGTGGTGCACAACACGCAGATAATCAAGACTCTCCTGGATACGATGCGTAGACACTTTCAGAGGATTAAGCGCTCGATACCACTTTTGTCACGACCGAACTGGGCGTGTTGGTGCCTTACCGGGCACCTAGTGATACAACATCAGTGTCGGAACATAAAACACAATATGAAATAATGCAAAGAAAACACATCTTACGAAGAAAAGTTGCCTTTCGGCATATATATAAATAACAACTCTTTCAAAATGAGCAGTTTAATCCTTTTACAAACCACGCCTTGGCAGTACTACAGACCTCTACGAATGATATGACAACAACAGCGGGGCGGGGCCGTCGCCATACCACGAATGTAGCATCTACAACAGGGGACTATACGAACAAGCCACCGGAGAAAGCGGAGCTTTCCCAAGCGACTGTGACCCCAAGGCGAGGATCAACGGCGGGTGTACCTTTACTGCGGCATGAGCGGCCCGAAGGAGGTCGATCTGCAACAGTGCGAGTATGTGGAATCGAAAATCGTAAATGAAATCATAATAGTCTATAAAGCGGGAGACATGTATGATAACCAAACTACGATTTACAATAAATAGCGATCATGTCAAGTCGAGGACTCGCGCTCAAAGTCATCACTCAAATATAACTATGGGTCTCAAGCCCATAACATCAATCATGCGTGGAATACCTTCGCCGGCTGCAGCTTTATGATATAAAAGCACCAAGAAATACACATGAACACGGGTCCCACTGTGTCCTAATAAAATAGTGCGGGTAAATGCGAAGGCATAGCGACTACTAACACCCGCGATTACTAACAGGTCATAAATTGTATCATGATATCTGTCTAGGCCGTCACATGATCAAAGGCGGTCACTCGCTCGTGATATCGGATGTGCGCGTCTAGCCACGAACTCTCCGCACTCCGCATAGGCCAACCTCGTAGGCCCGCATGAGGTATTCCTCGCATCGAGGGTAGCTCTCCCGACATCGTCTGGACTCGCGATCCGCGTAGCCACAAAGACCGCATGACCACAAGGGCCGCAAACTAACCTGGAACTCTCGTAGTTCCGCATGGATCCCCTGGACCCGCATGAGGTATTCTCGAATCATGGTCCCAGACCGCCTGAGTCTACCCCGCATCGGAGGGCAGCTTAACCTCCGGAAACAAGTCAAGGTGAGTGGTACAATACCAACATAACGGCTGAGAGTCAAACAACTTTAAGCGCAGTCGAGGGGAAACCCATTTACACTAACATCACAAGATACTATCACACGTAGCATCCTAGCATGTTTACTTAACAAATCAACAAGAAAGTATTACAAGGCAATCACAAACCAACATAATCAAGTTATATACACAAGGTACTTTCTACTATATGATTAACAAGATCGGGTTTTTATCCCCAAAGTACTTCATACATTAACTCTTTAAAAGATACGTTACTTTCACAAAACCACACAATACGTAGTATATAAAAATAGAGTGATTATCTTTTGAAGTAAATCAAAACACTTCTCTTTGTAAAAATCAAGTAACAACATTATTTTCCAAGCGTCCAAGTTTGCCTAATTTCAAATGTTCATGTTTCTTATTTAGAAAGGTTTAAGTAGTTCATAGTCTTATTCATTTAAGAATGTAATTCTCTTTTAAACCATCTAAGAAACATAAGCCTTATATGTGAGTAGGATATTCTTGTTTATAACAATCTTATTACAGCAGCCATGATCTAGGAAATATCATTTTGTCTCATCTTAGCTTACATGCGGATGGAAGTTTCTCTGGTTTTATTAATACTTTATTAATCAAAACATTTCCCTTTATTAACGCTCGCAGATGGTTTGTCGATACACGTTCGATTTCAAATCGATAAAACATTATCCCTTTTAAAAATCAAGTACTCATTACTCACGAATGAGGTTTCGCACAAAATTCATATAATTTATTTAAGTTAAGTCTCTTATCTTACAAGATCAAGTCTCTTAACTTCTAAAATAAATAAATCATTTTATCACTCTTAAGCCGTTATACCTAACTTCCCATAAAGCTAGTATAACTCTTAAGCTTTTAAAACCAAGTATTACTCTTCTTTTAAAAGCGGTTCTTAATTCTCTTGAACTACTTCAAGATTATTATTATTCGCTTAAGTCAAAAGACATTGCCGTACAACTACGTTCAATTAACACGCGTCGTCTATCGCACTACATAGTTATACACATATCATCTAGAAGAGATAGGAAGAGGTTCGCATACCTCGCGACGATTATCGACTAAAGCAAATCGCTCCTGGCTATAACGACTAGCTGGTCCACCTTCTCAAGTAGCACATGCTACTCGCAGAACATTCAACTTATACAGTTATACAAGTCTATCAAAGTCTAGACTACTGGTAGAATAAATCTAGATGCAAGGTTCTACGGTAAATTGGGCGACCTTCCCTGCGTCAAACTACTGCGAGTCTCAGTAATACAGTCCCATGTAATTCTGATTCGGTTCTCTTCTTTAAATTGGGCTTAAGTCCAAAGACATTGCCACAAAACTATATTCAGTTCTATATATAGTATACATCAACTATATATTCCAACAACATGTAATTTCCAATTACAATAGGGGGACAAGATAATTACCTCGATAATCCCATAATTATCGGTAAAAATGTCGATCTGGGCAGCGTTTAGCTCGACTCCGTGCGCTCCAACCCGCTCGAACCACCCAGAAGTTCTAACCAACTTCTACATAACACTCCAACTAACTAGGAGATTTTCCTTAGGGTTTCGGTTTTGAGGCCCGGCGGGAAGTATAATAGTATATTTCGGGCTTTTCGTATAGGTATAACCTTAGAATACTACAAGGTATACGGCTAAGGTAATTTGGGTATAGTAACAATACTTTTGAGAGTATTTCTACCAAGAGGAGGGTATTTATACGAGACAACACCACAAGGGGGTATTATCACTAAAACAACTAGGCAGGGGTACCCCAGGGCTAGCACCACGAGGAGTGTATACCTCGGCCTACCCAGTGGGGTACTCTCGGCCAAGAGGGAGAGGGCTCTCGGCGAACTCAACACAAAGGGGAGGAGGAGGATTTTAACACTTAGAAATATTTAGGAATGGATGAAGAAGTCTTCCAAAGGGGTATTTATAGGACAAGCCAAGGCCAACCAATGGCCAAGATCTTGCCAAGTGCAAGGCAAGTGTAGGGCCAAGATCTTGCCAAGTGCACCTTATCCATCTACCACAAAATATCCTACCAACTCCAAGACAAAAAGCCAACCCATTCGTCCACTCCACCGCCCAAGACGTCTTCCAATGAGAGGGTGACAAGTGTCGCCCTCCCGTTGGTCCAAAGTGTTTCGTCTCTCGGAAAAATCCGCAAAAATTAGAAATGACATAGCCGGAATTTTCCCTTCGCAAGTCTTTTAAAACGTTTCGTCGAAAAACGACCCTAACCGGGTGTTGTGCACAAATAAAATCGGCCAAGCCACTTTAAAGTTCAAATTTCTCTACGTACGTCCTCACGTACATACTCTGGAAATACGGGGTATAACAGAAACTACTAGGAAAGGGAGGGGGGGAGGACTTGGACGAGAACTACTAAGAGGGGGAGGGAGTTTTGGAGACTTGGAAATGTTTTTTTTTTTGGATGAATAAGTCTTGCACTAAAGGGGGGGTATTTATAGGACTTTCAATGGCCAAGATCCAAGCATGTGGATGGTGTAGAATTGGACATGTGCAACCTTATCTATCTACTCCACAAATATCTAGCAAAACATTGATCAAATGTTTAAGGCCTTTAACATGGCAAAAACGTGCCAAGAATTCGTCCACAATGCCGTCCACTTGAGGGTGACACATGTCGCCCTCTCGTTGGTCCAAAATATTTCATCTCTCGGAAAAATCCAAAATAAATAAATTCTTGAAAACGTAAAATTCCCTTACAAGGTTCGGAAAAACAATTCTTTTCGTAGGAAGCTCACAATTTTCGTCCATAACATAATTCGGGCTTACACAATTATACGTACGTCCTCACATACATACTCTGGAAATACGGGGTATAACATACACTCTCTTTCATCTGAGGCCTCATCTGGCCATCTGAATACTTGAATAGTAACGGGTATTATACGCAACTCAACGAGAGGCGAATGATCCTCCCAGCCACCCCTGAAATCAATAACACTGTCACGACCCATTCTCGGGCCCGCGACTGGTGCCTTACCCCGGGCACCCAAGTGATACAACATCAGAGAAAATCAGCGGAAATAAAATCAAAGACATGAAACAATAAATAGTAAAACGATCTAGCAGAAGATGTCGCCTTTGGCGTATATAAACAAAAACTTGAGCAGTTACATCCTTTACAAACCACACTTGCGATTACTCAGGACCTCAGAATTTTATAACAACTATGACGGACGGGGCCGCCATACCACGAATGTACAAGTACCTACAATCTCGGGAATCGTACCAAAAGATAAGCCTCGGGATAAGCGGAGCTTCCAGCAATGACTGTGATCCTTTGGCGAGGATCAACGGCGATGTACCTCTACTGCGGCATGAACGCGGCCCGAAGGAGTCGATCTAACAGTACCAAGTATGTGGCGAAAATCATAATTAAAATCACAATAGTCTATATAAAATAGGAGGAATATATGATAACCATTTACGATATACTGATATGCTTGATGTCATGTCAAGTCGAGGACTCGCGCCTCAAAGTCATCACTCAAATATAACCATGGGTCTCGTGTGTCACGACCGAACCGGGCGTGTTGGTGCCTTACGGACACCCAGTAGCCATACAGTGTGTCGGCGGGACATAAAACAAGACATGAGGATATTATGAAGTAAGAAACGATGTCTGAGAAAAACTTGCCTTTGGCATATATATAAATAAATTTAAAGCCGAGCGATTACATCCTTATTACAACTCTGCCACAGCGATTACTACGGACCTCAGAATGATACAACAACAATGGCGGGACGGGGCCCGCCGTACCCTGAATGTAAATACTACAACGACGGGGACTATACGGCTGATAAGCCTCGGAGAAGCGGAGCTTTCCCAACGACTGTGACCACTAAGGCGAGGATCAATGATTGGTGTACCTTTACTGCGGCATGAGCGGCCCGAAGGTCGATCTGGCAGTCAGAGTATGTTAAAGCGAAAATAAATCGTAAATGAAATCATAGTAGTCTATATAAAGCGGGAGACATGTATGATAACGAACTACGATTCCTGATAAATAGCGGTCATGTCAGTCGGGGACTCACGCCTCAAAGTCATCACTCAAATATAACTATGGGTCTCACGCCCGCGCATCAATCATGCGTGGAATACCTTCGCCAGCTGCCGTGATCTATGATATAAAAGCATCAAGGAATACATGAACACGAGTCCCACGTGTCCTAATAAAACCGTCTGAGGGTAAATGCGAAGGTATAGCCAAACTACTAAAACCCACGAGTGCAACAAGGTCATAAAGCGTATCATGAGATCTGTCTAGGCCGTCACGTGATCAAAGGCGGCCACTCGCGCGATATCTAATGTCGGCGTCTAGCCACGGAACTCTCGCGACTCGCATAGGCCAAACTCATAGGCGCGTGAGGTATAACCCGCGTCGGTAGCTACTCCGGCATCCGCATGGACTCGCGATCCGCGTAGCGCCACATAGACCGCATGACCATAAAGGCGCGTACTAACACGGAACTCGTAGCTCCGCATAGGCCGGGACCGCGTGAGGTATTCTCGAATCATAGGTCACACGGACCACTGAGTCTACACCCGCGTCGGAGGGCAACCTCGGAAACAAGTCGAGGTGAGTGGTACAATACCAACATAACGGATGATAGTGAAACTATTTAAAGCGCGATCGAGAAACCCCTTTACACAAACATCACAAGATACTAACACGTAGCATCTGGCATGTTTACTTATCAAATAAACAAGAAAGTATTACAAGGCTATCACGACCCAACATAATCAAGTTATACACGAGGCACTTTCTACTATATGATTAACAAGATCGGGTTTCTATCCCCAAAGTACTTCATACATTAACTCTTTTAAAAGATCGTTACTTTCACAAAAGTCACCTGATACGTAGTATATGAAAATAGAGTGATTATCTTTTGAAGTAAATCAAAACACTTCTCTTTGTAAAATCAAGTAACCGTTCTTTTCCAAGCGTTTCAAGTTTGCCTAATTTCAATTACTCAAGTTTCTCATTTTGAAAGGTTTCGTAGTTCATAGTCTTATTCATTTAAGAATGTAATTCTCTTTTAAACAATCGGAGGAACATAAGCCTTATATGTGAGTAGGATATTCTTGTTTATAACAATCTTATTACTGACCATGATCTAGGAAATATCATTTTGTCTCATCTTAGCCACATGCAAATGGAAGTTTCTACAGGTTTTAATAATACTTAATTATTCAATACATTTTCCTTTATTAAGCTATGATGGTTTGTCGATACATTTACGATTTCCGAAATCAGTAAAACATTATCCCTTTTAAAAACCAAGTACTCATTACTCACGAATGAGGTTTCACACAAAATTCATATAATTTATTTAAGTTAAGTCTCTTATCTTACAAGATCAAGTCTCTTAACTTCTAAAATAAATAAATCATTCGTTTTATCCCTCTTAAGCCATTATACCTAACTTCCCATAAAGCTAGTATAACTCTTAAGATTTTAAAACCAAGTATTACTCTTCTTTTTTAAAAACAGTTCTTGATTCTCTTGAACTACTTCAAGATTATTATTATTCGGGCTTAAGTCAAAAGACATTGCCGTACAACTACATTCAATTAACACACGTACGTCTACCGTACTACATAGTTATACACATATCATGCTAGAAGAGATAGGAAGAGGTTCACATACCTCGCGACGATTATCGACTATTAGCAAATCGCTCGTGGCTATAACATTGCTGGTCCACCTTACCAGTAGCATGCTTCTTTCGAGAACATTCAACCTATACAGGTTATACAAGTCTATCAAAGTCTAGACTACTCGGTAGAATAAATCTAGATACAAGATCCTACGGAAATTGGGCAGCCGCTTCCTGCAGTCAAACTTACACAAGTCTCTTGTAATACGGTCTGCGTAATTCTGATTCAGTTCTCTTCTTTAAATTGGGCTTAAGTCCAAAGACATTGCCACAAACTAGGTTGATTCTATATATAGTATACTTCAACTATATATTCTAGCAACATGTAATTTCCAATTACAATAGGGGACAAGATATTTACCTCGATAAGCCCATAATTATCCAAGTATAGATGTCGATCTGGGCAACGTTTAGCTCGACCGTGCGCTCAACCCACTCCAAACCACCCTTAGAAGTTCTAACCAACTTACATAATACTCCGACTAACTATGGAGATTTTCCTTAGGGTTGGTTTTGTGTGACGGGAAGCATAATAGTATAACGGGGCTTTCGTATAGGTATAACCTTAGAATACTACAAGGTATCTGACTAAGGTAATTTGGGTATAGTAACAATACTTTTGAGAGTATTTCTACCAAGAGGGTATTTATACGAGACAACACCACAAAGGGGTGTATACCTCGGCCTACCCATTGGGGGTACTCGACCAAGGGGAAGGGCTCTCGGCCAGGGCCTTCTCAAAGGGGAGGGGAGGCTGGGGCGAGAACCGTACTACAAGGAGGGAGGATTTTAACACTTAGGAATTTTTAGGAATGGATGAAGAAGTCTTCGAGGGTGGTATTTATAGGTCTAGCAAGGCCAACCAATGGCGAAGATCATGCCAAGTGCAAGGCAAGTGTAGGGCGAATCATGCCAAGTGCACCTTATCCATCTACCACAAAATATCCTACCAACTCCTTGACCAAACAATGGCCAATTCGTCCAACCCCTTTCGCCTAAGTCCTACCAATGAGAGGGTGACAAGTGTCAGCCTCTTGTTGATCCAAAATGTTCGTCTCTCGGAAAAATCCGCAAAAATTAAAAATGACATAGCCGGAATTTTTCCTACGATTAATGGAAAGCGTTTAAATCGGCGACTCTAGCGGGTGTTGTGCACAAAGAATAATCGGCAAGCCTATTCTCAAGTTCAAATTTTCTACGTGCGTCATTACGTACATACTCGAAAATACGGGTATAACATTCTCCTCGCCGAAACATTCGTCGAATGTTCCTTCTAAGTCTCAAAAAAAGCAGGCGTGCGCTAGTATAGTCTCCACTATACTTACGAGCGATCACGCCATACACGGCCGCGAAGCACCCGTAAACAACCTCCATCCAAGTCCACGAGAAACACCTCTAACATCGCCACAAATACCTCGCTCAAGGGTCTAAAATATACTTTCTTGCACCTTATCTTTACAAAAGAAATGATCACATCAATGCTCGCCATACATGCTCAACCTTCTTTACCGTCGTGCCCTTCTCGTACACTCGAACTCTTACCATAATCGATCGCTTCCGTTTCCAAAACTGGGTTACTATCCCTAACGTGGTCATCGTTAGCGAACACTCTGGATGGATCTCGATACTTTCCCGAACATAACCATCTGAAAGGCGGACGTCTTGCCTCTAAGACGGACGACAAATGCTAACATATAGGCAACCTGGCCTACTCTTCACATGAACTCAAAATGGCCCAAGTAACTCGGGCTAAGTTTCATCTGTTTTCCAAAACTCTTCACACCCTATCAGGTGGTACATGAAGACCGGCCGTCAACACGAATTCCAAGCGTCGTCGTAGATAATCCGCGATTTCTACGGCGCCAATAACTTCTTCAGATAAGCTTTATCCACGGTCTGCTGGAACAAGCTGAACCAACTATCTGAACCTTGCCAACATCGAACCAATCGGCCGTGATTTACACTTCCGCCCCTGAGGCCGTAGGCGACATCCGAACAACGAAGCGGTGGCTTAAACACTCCTCCAGGAGACAACAATCCTCACAACTACCCACGAACTCGCGCTGGCGAGGCGAATGCGGTCTGAGTCTCACTGAGTTCCTATCCTGCTGGTAAGACTTTTAGAAAGCGAAAAAATAGCCTGACACAGGCTTCGCCGATCGTAAGGTGAAGGTAGGCACCGTGCTGACCTTACAACCTTTACGATAAATCAACACTGCCGAGTAAGCGGTCGGCCGAAAAACATGACGGGCTGCCCATCGGCCCGATTGCGGTTGAGCAGCATCCACGAACTTCGTCTGTTGGTTAACTAAGCTTGGGCCTAACACCTGCGTGACCCTACCACGGCGGAACCACTGGTGACCCGCCACCATACATGCGGCGGGTTGACCCGCGGCATGGCCTCGACCAGCGCAAAACATACCACTTTTGTCACTTTGCGCTAAGCCCGGCGACCCAACAAATGATGCGGGCTGCATCACGATCCACGAGCATGAACCGTCTCGGGGCGTGCCATACGGAGCCACGGTTGGTGCATTCGTGGTAGAGGCTCACGGCCTCTTTATATGCTCGATCCGAAGGAAAACTCTCGCTAATCACGTTCACGAAAACCTAGCGGTCTTCTTAGCTCGACTACCCTCTTTCATTCCACACTACTCGAGGACTTATCCCACAAACATAGCTCATGTGCCTTTGTGCACTCTATAAGGTCAAACATAAACATCGTCTTTTACTCGAGATGGCCTTACCTGCAAGGTCTCTACGTATAAAACTCTAAGGCTCGCACTTTCTCTATCCCCCAAATCTTACTCGGTTGAACAACCATGATTCCCAATCATAATTTACATAATGCTATCGAATATAACACTTAAGGTATTCTCTTATCACATACTAATCGCAGAGGTTAAAGATCTACTGTATATCTTTGTTTCACTCCATAGTCGTTCTAATCAAACGCCCGTGAGTGCGTAGCTAAGGAAGGTGACGAACTACCCGTCGATTACGAAGGCTAAGTCTTCCTGCTTACAACCCTCCTGCTAGGTCACCTCTCGACATGAGACCACGGCGGTCGTAAGTGCAACAAGTACCAACTAAAAGGCGTCATTCCCGGGCGACATCGCCACGCCTTGTGAGCCGGAAGTCACGGTGCTCGACCAACTCCTGCGTACCCCAAGCGTCACGAAATTCGTGGAGGACCTCTGCTGCTTTGGTGGATGTGCATAATATAATCATTGGTGAGGTGACTCGCCTCGAAAGTTACCAAAGGACCTTCTTTGCTCGGCCTGCTGGCGTCGCCAGTTAACGTCGATCTCTACGTTTCTCGGCTGCTGCGCATAAGCCCGTACAGGCCATGCTCGAGCCTAGCGAAGAATTACTCTTACACAACCTCTCTGTAGGTAGTCATCAAGACTCGCGGTACATCGGTATACTCTGGTAGCCAAATCCATAGCTAATGTGAGTCGCCTCTTTGCAATCTATATTCTGTTCCGGTCGTGGGCGAAGGTTCAAACATCATGGCGCGATGGAAGCGCCGCCCGTGCTAAACTCTGCTGGGGCTTAGTGACATCGCAGAACTCCCCGAATGAAGCACTACCCTAGGTAAAGATTTAGCCTGTGCCCTCGTAACCCTCTGAACTTTACTCGCGACTCGCCGCTTTGCCTTGCCCTCTGGGCGGGTTGCCTGCGGAGGCATAGCGTTAAGGAAAGAAATACGTTAGAGGTCCGACTTACAACACGGCTCTAAGGCACGATCTCGAGTGAGAAGAATAGAAACCAATCCTACGTATCCTATAGCCTCACGATTATTGGTGTGGTGCGCAACACCGATAATCAAGACTGCGGATACGATGCGTAGACACTTTCAGAGGATTAAGCGCTCGATACCACTTTTGTCACGACGAACCGGGCGTGTTGGTGCCTACCGGACACCCAGTAGCCATACATCGAGTGTCGGAACATAAAACAAGACATGAGGATATTATGAAGTAAACGATGTCTGAGAAAAACTTGCCTTTCGGCATATATATAAATAAATTTAAAACCGAGCGATTACATCCTTATTACAACTCGCCCACAGCGATTACTGGACCTAAGAATGATACAACAACAATGGAGGGATCCCGCCATACCACGAATGTAAATACCTACAACGACAGGGACTATACCGATAAGCCTCGGAGAAAGCGGAGCTTTCCCAAACAATGAATCGTGACCCTAAGGCGAGGATCAATGATTGGTGTACCTTTACTGCGGCATGAGCGCACCAGAGAGGTCGATCTGGCAGTGCAGAGTATGTGGCGAAAATAAATCGTAAATGAAATCATAGTAGTCTATATAAAGCGGAGACATGTATGATAACCAAACTAAAGTTCCTGATAAATAGCGGTCGTGTCAAGTCGGGACTCGCGCCTCAAAGTCATCACTCAAATATAACTATGGGTCTCACGCCACAACATCAATCATGCGTGGAATACCTTCCTCACCGCCGGCGATCTATGATATAAAAGCATCGAGGAATACACATGAACACGGTCCCACTGTGTCTAATAAAACCGTCTGGTAAGTGCGAAGGCATGGCGACTACTAAAACCCATGCACCAACAAGGTCATAAAGCGTATCATGAGATCTGTCTGCACCGTCACATGATCAAAGGCGCCACTCGCTTGCAGTATCTAATGTCGCGCGTCTAGACACGGAACTCTCCGCGACTCGCGTAGGCCAAACTCGTAGGCGCGTGAGGTATAACCCCGCGTCGAGGGTAGCTACTCCGGCGTCCGCTGGACTCGCGATCCGCGTAGCCACATAGACCGTATGACCATAAAGGCGCGTACTAACTGGAACTCGTAGCTCCGCATAGGCCCCGGGACCGCGTGAGGTATTCTCGAATCATAGGTCACACAGACACTTTGAGTCTACCCCGCGTCGGAGGCGACAACCTCGGAAACAAGTCGAGGTGGTGGTACAATACCAACATAACGGTGATAGTGAAACTATTTAAGCGCAATCGGAAACCCCTTTACACAAACATCACAAGATACTAACACGCGTGGCGTCCTGGCGTGTTTACTTATCAAATAAACAAGAAAGTATTACAAGGCTATCCTGACCCAACATAATCAAGTTATACACACAAGGCACTTTCTACTATATGATTAACAAGATCGGGTTTCTATCCCCAAAGTACTTCATACATTAACTCTTTTAAAAGATCGTTACTTTCACAAAGTCACCTGATACGTAGTATATGAAAATAGAGTGATTATCTTTTGAAGTAAATCAAAACACTTCTCTTTGTAAAATCAAGTAACCACATTCTTTTCCAAGCGTTTCAAGTTTGCCTAATTTCAATTACTCAAGTTTCTCATTTTCGAAAGGTTTCGTAGTTCATAGTCTTATTCGTTTAAGAATGTAATTCTCTTTTAAACAATCAGAGGAACATAAGCCTTATATGTGAGTAGGATATTCTTGTTTATAACAATCTTATTACAATGACCATGATCTAGGAAATATCATTTTGTCTCATCTTAGCTTCATGCGGATGGAAGTTTCTCTTGGTTTTAATAATACTTAATTATTCAATACATTTTCCTTTATTAGCTATGCAGTGTTTTGTCGATACACATTTACGATTTCGAAATCGAGAAACATTATCCACTTTTAAAACCAAGTACTCATTACTCACGAATGAGGTTTCACACAAAATTCATATAATTTATTTAAGTTAAGTCTCTTATCTTACAAGATCAAGTCTCTTAACTTCTAAAATAAATAAATCATTCGTTTATCCTCTTAAGCCATTATACCTAACTTCCCATAAAGCTAGTATAACTCTTAAGATTTTAAAACCAAGTATTACTCTTTTTTTAAAAGCAGTTCTTGATTCTCTTGAACTACTTCAAGATTATTATTATTGGGCTTAAGTCAAAGACATTGCCGTACAACTACATTCAATTAACACACGCGTCTACCGTACTACATAGTTATACACGTATCATGCTAGAAGAGATAGGAAGAGGTTCGCATACCTCGCGGCGATTATCGACTATTAGCAAATCGCTCCATGGCTATAACGGCTAGCTGGTCCACCTTCTCAAGTAGCACACGTCACTCGCATGAACATTCAACCTATCAGTTATACAAGTCTATCAAAGTCTGAACTACTCGGTAGAATAAATCTAGATACAAGATCCTACGGAAATTGGGCTTCCACCCAGTCAAACTTACACAAGTCTCTGAATACGATCCTACGTAATTCTGATTCGATTCTCTTCTTTAAATTGAGCTTAAGTCCAAAGACATTGCCACAAAACTAGGTTGATTCTATATATAGTATACTTGACTATATATTCTAGCAACATGTAATTTGCAATTACAATAGGGACAAGATATTTACCTCGATAAGCCCGTAATTATCCAAGTATAGATGTCGATCACGGGCAGCGTTTAGCTCGACTCAGTGCGCTCAACCCGCTCCAAACCACCCAGAAGTTCTAACCAACCACATAATACTCCAACTAACTATGGAGATTTTCCTTAGGGTTCGGTTTTGTGACTGACGGGAAGCATAATAGTATAACGGGGCTTTTCGTATAGGTATAACCTTAAAATACTACAAGGTATACGGCTAAGGTAATTTGGGTATAGTAACAATACTTTTGAGAGTATTTCTACCAAGAGGGGGTATTTATACGAGACAACACCACAAAAGGGGGGGTGTATACCCTCGCCTACTGCCATTAGGGGGTACTCTCGCCAAGGGGGAAGGGCTCTCGAGGGCCTTCCGAAGGGGCGGGGAGGCTGGGGCGAGAACCATACTACAAGGGAGGAGGATTTTAACACTTAGGAATTTTTAGGAATTGATGAAGAAGTCTTCCCGAGGTATTTATAGGTCTAGCAAAGGCGACCAATGGCGAAGATCATGCCAAGTGCAAGGCAAGTGTAGGGCAAGATCATGCCAAGTGCACCTTATCCATCTACCACAAAATATCCTACCAACTCCTTGACCAAACAATGGCCAATCGTCCGAACCCTTTCTGCGAAGTCCTACTAATGAGAGGGTGACAAGTGTCGCCTCTTGTTGGTCCAAAATGTTCGTCTCTCGGAAAAATCATAAAAATTAAAAATGACATAGCCGGAATTTTCCTACGAAAGCATGGAAGCGTTTATCGAAAAACGACTATAACCGGGTGTTGTGCACAAAGAATAATTCGGCCAAGCCTATTCTCAAGTTCAAATTTTCTACGTACGTCCTTACGTACATACTCTGAAAATACGGGGTATAACATCATGCCCACAATATCAATCATGCCCGTGGAATTCCTTCCTCACTGCCGACAGTTCATGATATAAAACACCAAGGAAATACGTGAACACGGGTCCCACTGTGTCATAAACCGTCACGGTAAATGCGAAGGCATAGCCGACTACTAGAACCCACCGTACCAACAATACTATAAAACTGTATCACGAGGTCTTTCTATACCGCCCAATGATCGAAGCTGAGCCACTCGCCCGCAGTATCATTGTGCGCGTCTAATCCTGGAACTCCCGCAGTTCCGCATAGGCCACATAGGCCCGCGTGAGGTATTCTCGCATCGCAGGCGATTAACCTCGGCAACATCACGGATTCCCGCAATCCGCGTAGCGCATGGACGCGTGAGGTATTCCTCGCACCACGTTCTGGAACTCCGCGGCTCGCATAGGTCTATGGACCGCGTGAGGTATTCCTCGACGGAGCTTAACCCCGACATCATAACAAGTCGGGGGGGTGAGTGATATAATACTAACACAACGGCTTATCGTTAAACAACATAAGCACAACAAGAATAACCTCCTTACACAAACATCACAAGATAATACTAACACAACGGCTTATCGTTAAACAACATAAGCACAACAAGAATAACCTCCTTACACAAACATCACAAGATAATATTAACACACTTAGCATCATAACATGTTTATTTATCAAACCAACTTACCACACGCCGTGGGAAATCATTACAAGGCTTTTATAAACAAATAAGTAAATCGTCCCTTTTAACTTTTAAGTCGTTATACCTAACTTCTCATAAAGCTAGTATAACACTTAAGTTTTATTTAAAACCAAGTATTACTTTTCTTCCAAAAATGATTCATAACTCTTTTTGAAATATTCAAGATTCTTATTAATTAAAACTCAAGTCAAAAGACATCAAAGTGAAACCAAATTTAGTTAACACACGTACGTCTATCGTACTATATATAGTTCACAAATATCATGCTCAAGAGGATAGGAAGAATCACATACCTCCCGGCTAAATCCACTTGCCAAGTCGGATATGTCGCGTATGAGTGTCAACCTATAATAGTCAAAACACGCCTATCAACTTCTAGTTTTTTTGTGGATTCTTCTAAGTAAGACTTCTCGTCTACGAAAAATTGGGCAGCACTTCCCGTTTCTACTCAATTCTCCACCTTTATCAAGGCAGATAATAGTAACCAACATGCCATAAATAAAGCGCAATAATTCCGAAATTTAAAGAAGGGGATAACACGCCCAAGCGAACGCGATTAACAATCTCTCCTTCATAACAACAATAATAAAAGAAGGGATAACACGCCAAACGAACGCGATTAAAAATCTCTCCTTCATAACAACAATAATAAAAAGGGGATAACACGCCCAAACGAACGCGATTAACAATCTCTCCTTCATAACAACAATAATAAAAGAAGGGGATAACACGACCAAACGGAACGCGATTAACAATCTCTCCTTCATAACAACAATAATAAAGAAGGGATAACACGCCCAAGCGAACGCGATTAACAATCTCTCCTTCATAACAACAATAATAAAAGAAGGATAACACGCCCAAGCGGCGCGATTAACAATCTCTCCTTCATAACAACAATAATAAAAGAAGGGGATAACACGTCCAAACGGAACGCGATTAACAATCTCTCCTTCATAACAACAATGTAAATACGGTCCAAAGTAAATACAGTCCAAAGTAGATACGGTCCAAAGTAGATACGGTCCTTAAGTTGGGGTCCTTGGCCAACTTTTATAATTTTACTTATCCCATTACTTCATTAGTCTTCCAACTTATATTCCAATGTTAATATAAGTTATAGTTCCTTTGTTGTTAACCTCTTAGTAAGTAATGGATACATTTTTACCATTTTAATGGATAATATGCCAATTCTCCTTTTAACATCTTAACAAGATCCAAATATTTCTTTATATCTTATAGTCGATAATATACTTCCAATATATGTATAATATCTATATATACATAATAATCAACTTCACAAAGAGGTTAAGGTTCATTACCTCAAAATAGCCCAAAAAACGTGACTGTCCAGATTTTTAGCCACTGCTTCATCAGCTGAACTTGTAACGTCGATAACTCTCTACTCCAGTGTCCTATCGATGAGCGGTTTGTTGCGTTGGAAACTAGACTCGACGAACTTAATTTTAGGCTTTTGAAACACCCAAAAACTCCTAATATGCTAGGAGATATTCCCTTCCAAAGTTGACTAAAAATCTGTCCAAAACAGTCCCGAAAATCTGCCCACTCTCGGCCAAGGGGGGTTTTTTTGAGGCTAGGGGTGTGAAATCTTGTCTAACTCTTGGTTAATAATCTTTCTAATACATTAAGGAAGAACACTTATAAGTTTAAGAATTTTTGGACAACATTTGGTTAAGGGGAGGGGGGTTTGGACGAGAACAAGAAGGGAGGGAGAGAAAATATTTTCAAGTCTTGAAATGTTCTAAGTGTGGAAGATTTTCATCAACTAGAGGGGTTTATATAGGACAACCAAGGGTTAGGATTGAAACATGTGTATGGTTTAGATTGTTTGTGTAGGTTCCTTTCTCCACTTGTCCCACAAATGCCATGCAAGACTTTGACCAATTGACTAGCCCACTACCTTTGCAAAAAAACGTCCCACTCATGTCCAATTTGGGGTGACACATGTCGCCTTCCTATTGGTCCAAAATATTTCATCTCTCGGAAAAATTCCATAGTCGTAAAAATATTGAAAACGTAAAATTTCCTTCACAAGGTTCGGAATATTTTCCATCGGAAAACAATTCTTTCATTCTTACCCTAATTAGGGTTTAAACATTCGTATGTACGTCCTCACATACATACTCCGGAACTACGGGGTATAACATTCTTCCCCCCTTAGAAACATTCGTCCCGAATGTTCCTTCTAAGTCTCAAAACATATCTGTGCCGGTATAGTCTTCCCTCTTATACTTACGAAACCAATTATGTCACTCATGGCCATAATACAACGTACGCGCAAAAACTCACATCCGAGCCAACGAAGAATCATCTCTAAAGTGTATAACAATACTATTAGCTCCACCCATGGTCCAAAGGATACTTTCTTCACATCTTTACTTTATAAAACGGACACTTCCATCTTCTTCACACATCTTCGCCTCTTTTCTTACTCGTCATACCCTCCTTGTATACTCGAACTCTTTCTACTATACGTATCACATTTCTGTCATTGCTTCAGTTTTTTTTTAAAATCTCGGGGTTACTATCTTCAACATGGTTGTCATTAACTGGGAACACTCTGGATGGATCTCCGATACTCTTCCGAATCATAGCAACATGAAAGAACGGACGTACTGCCTCCTAAGTCGGACGACAGTGCTAACTTATAGGCAACCTGGCCTATTCTACAAATGATCTGAAAAGGCCCAAAGTACATTGGGCTAAGTTTCCCCTGCTTTCCAAATCTCGTCACACCCATCCGGGGTGGTACCTTCAAGGAGACCCACCGTCAACCTGAACTCCAAGTGTTGACGCCGATTATCCGCAAGACTTCTGTTGACTCTGAGCTGCTAATAACCTCTTCTGGATCAGTTTCGCCTTATCCACATTCTGCTGAATCAAGTATGGACCAGCTATCTGAACCTTGCCAACATCGAACCAATCGACCGGCAACCTATACTTCCGCCCATACAAGGCTTCGTAGGCGCCATCCGAACCCGAAATGGTAGTTATTATAATACTCGCTCAACACGAGGCAAGTAATCCTCGCGCTCCGTGAAGTCAAAACACCGCGTAACCTATCCTCAGTATGCGGATAAAGCGTGTTGTTTGTCAAATCGGCCGAGGTGAATGCAATCTTGAGACTACTTTGAGTTCCTAACCACTTTGGTAAAACCTCGAAAAAGAAAATAGCGTAAAGCGGGCTCCACTTCTGTCATAAAATAAAAGTAGGAACCAGTGCAGCCTTACAACCTTCGATATATAACATCTCGCATAACCTCCGCCAAGTAAATCCCGATCGAAGACAAGATGGGCTGACCTCATCGGCCCGACTATTGGTCGAATGCATCCACGAACTCGTACGATGGTTACCTAAACCTGGACCTAACACCCTCGTGATCCTATCACCTAGCGGGACTACCTCAAACTGACCCCACCTCAATCCGGGCTGCGGGTTGACCCGCGATCTTGCCTGAACCCGACCCATTATCGCTCTAAATTCTTGTTCCTCGTCCGGGACAATCTTACTTATTCTCGTCATGAAAATTACCACTTTTATCTTGCTCGACCTATGGAATTATCCCACAATACGTTTCACGCATACCAAGTACTTCGACAAAGACAAACTGTAAAATCTTTTACTCAAGACGGCCTCACATCTAAGGTCTCAACGGTTATAATATTCTAAGGCTCACAATTTCCCTGCCCCTAAACTTACCTTCTCAACTAACCATGTTCTCTAAATCACAATTTTTCACAGTGCTTATCCAAACATAACACTTTAACATAAAATCATCATATCACGCATACAAATCTCTAGAGGGTTAAAGATATACCTGTAACTAATGTTTCACTCTAATCATAGTCCTGCCCTGCAGGGCGTATAGCAAAAGAAGGCGATGAACCAACCGCTGATCCCGAAGGCTGAGTCGTAACATCCGCGCCACCTCTGGTCGGACAATTCCTCGCAAAATGGCCCTGCTGGCCGCAAGCATACCAAGCTGTCGAAGTAGTACGACACTCCCCACGATGACACCTACCACAACGGCCACACCGAGGTGGGGGTGGCCTCATCTGGCTAACACCCCTTTCTCTCTGAACCACTAAATCCGCAACCGACCTGGTAGGCTGAGTCATCCCACCTGTATCCCTCCTACTAGGACATTATCTCCTCACATGGCCCTGCCGATCGCAGGTAAAACAAGCATTGGTGAAAAGACTACATTTCCCGGAATGACGTCTACCACATAGTGAACACTGAGGGAAAACTGAATCTGGCTAGCTAGAACCTATGTAAATCTGTGAACCAAAACCACGGAGCTCGACCAACTCACTGCATACTCGAGCGTCCCGAAGCTATGGAGGACCACTGCATCTTGGCGGAGGCGCATAACGATCTCTCTGGCGAGGTCCGCCGAAAGTTACCAAAGGACCTGCTATTACGCCTCTTACGCGATCTTGGTTAATCTGCCGATCTCTACGTTCTCGATGCTGCATAAGCTTTGTCGCGGCAATGTCCATGCACGATGAAGAGCTACTCTTGTACACCCTTTACTAGATAATCGTCTAGGCAGTGATATATCGATGCACTCTATACTCTGTTTGCTAACATCTAGCTAGTATGACGAGTCCGTCCTTTGTAATCCATACTCTCAGTTCCCGGTCGTGGAACTGAAGGCTCATATACCATGGCCGCAGTAGGAACTGTTGCCGCTGTGTTAAACTCTGTTGGGGCTGGTGACGTCACAGAACTCTCTAAATGAAGCACCACCTCAGGTGATGGTTGGGCCTATGCCCTCGTACTCCTCTGTGTTCTACTCGCGACTCGCTTGGCGCCTTGCCCTACGGGCCTGGTTGCCTTCGCAGAGGCATAACTGGTAAAAAATAAGTACGTCAGAGGGGTCCAAATTATAACACAGCTCTAAGGCACGATCTCAGAGTGAGAAGAATGGAAACCAATCCTAAATGTCCTGCAGTCTCCTGGTTATAGATGTGGTGCACAACACACTGATAATCAAGACTCTACTAGACACGATGCGTAGACACTTTCCGAGGACTAAGCGCTCGATACCACTTTTGTCACGACCGTTCGCCCGCATCGTGCCTTACCGGGCACCCAAGTGATACAACATCGAGAAAATCAGCGGAAATAAAATCAAAGACATGAAACAATAAAGAGTAAGAACCGTCTAGCAGAAGATGTCGCTTTGGCGTGCGTATATAAACAAAAACTTGAGCAGTTACATCCTTTACAAACCACGCCACAACAATACTACAGGACCTCTAAGAATTTTATAACAACTATGGCGGACGGGCCCGCCATACCACGAATGTACAAGTACCTGATCTCGAGAATCATACCAAAAGATAAGCTTAGGAGAAGCGGGCTTCCAAAACTACGAACCGTGATCCTTTGGCGAGGATCGGCGATCGATGCCTTACTGCGGCATGACGCGGCCCGAGGTCGACAGCGGTACCAACTATGTGAAACTGAAAATACTGTAATTAAAATCACAATATTCTATATAAAATAGGAGGCATATATGATAACCAATTTTCGATATACAATATGTAGCGATATGTCAAGTCGAGGACTCGCGCCTCAAAGTCATCACTCAAATATAACCATGGGTCTCATGCCCACAATATCAATCATGCGGTGGAATTCCTTCCTCACAAATGGTAGTTCATGATATAAAACACCAAGGAAATACACATGAACACCAGGTCCCACCTATGTCATAAAAACCGTATGGGGTAAGTACGAAGGCATAGCCGACTACTAGAACCCACCATACCAACAATGCTATAAAACTGTATCACGAGGTCTTTCTATACCGCCCGATGATGGTGAGCCACTCGCGCGATGATCGTTGTGCGCGTCTAATCTGGAACTCCAGTTCCGCATGGCCACGTAGGCCCGCGTGAGGTATTGCTCGCATCGCGGGCAGCTAACCGCAGCAACATCCTGGATTCCCGCAATCCGCATGGCGCGTGGACGCGTGAGGTATTCCTCGCACCACGTTCACGGAACTCCGCAGCTCGCGTAGGTCTATGGATCCGCATGAGGTATTCCTTGCATCGGGGGGCAGCTTAACCCCCGGCATCATAACAAGTCAGGGGGGGTGAGTGATATAATACTAACACAATGGCTTATCGTTAAACAACATAAGCACAACAAGAATAACCTCCTTACACAAACATCACAAGATAATACTAACACAACGGCTTATCGTTAAACAACATAAGCACAACAAGAATAACCTCCTTACACAAACATCACAAGATAATATTAACACACTTAGCATCATAACATGTTTATTTATCAACCCAACTTACCACACCTTCAGAAATCATTACAAGGCTTTTATAAACAAATAAGTAAATCGTCCCTTTTAGCTTTCTTAAGTCGTTATACCTAACTTCTCATAAATCTAGTATAACACTTAAGTTTTATTTAAAAACCAAGTATTACTTTTCTTCCAAAAATGATTCATAACTCTTTTTGAAATATTCAAGATTCTTATTAATTATAACTCAAGTCAAAAGACATCAAAGTGAAACCAAATTTAGTTAACACACGTACGTCTACCGTACTATATATAGTTCACAAATATCATGCTCAAGAGGATAGGAAGAATCACATACCTCCACGGCTAAATCCACTTGCCAAGTCGGATATGTCGCGCGCAGAGTGTCAACCTATAATAGTCAAAACACGCCTATCAACTTCTAGTTTTTTTTGTGGGATTCTTCTAAGTAAGACTTCTCTTAGTCTACGAAAAATTGGGCAGCACTTCCCCCGTTTCTACTCAATTATCCACCTTTATCAAGGCTCGATAATAGTAACCAACATGCCATAAATAAGGCGCAATAATTCCAAAATTTAAAGAAGGGGATAACACGCCCAAACGGAACGCGATTAACAATCTCTCCTTCATAACAACAATAATAAAAGAAGGGGATAATGTTATACCCCGTATTTCCAGAGTATGTACGTAAGGACGTACGTAGAAAAGTTTGAAGCTTAAAGTAGGCAAGGTTCGAATTTTTGTGCACAACACCCGATTAGAATCGTTTTTGGACGAAACGTTTTACAAGACTTGCGAAGGGAAAATTCGGCTATGTCATTTATATTTTTGCGGATTTTTAGAGACGATATGTTTTGACCAACGAGGGCAACACGTGGCACCCTCTCATTGGTGGAAGTGTGGGCGCATTGGGCGAATTGGAGTGAGAGTTGGTAGGATATTTTGTGTGTTAGATAGATAAGGTGGGACCCACACACACTTGGCCAAATCCACACCCTACACTTGCCTACTACTTGGCATGATCTTGGCCATTGATTTCCCTATAAATACCCCCCTTAGTTGATGAACTTCTTCATCCAAACATTGTGCTAAGTCTTGTAAGCTCTTCCACCCCTTTGTGTTGAAGTTATCGTCCTAGCCTCCCTCCCCTGGTGAGGCCCTCGCCGAGAGCCCTCCCATGGCAGAAAGTACCCCTCCTAGTGGTGCTAGTGTGGGTACCCCCCCTACCTTGAGTTGTTTTCATAAAATGCACCCCCCCTCTTGGTAGAAATACTCTCCAAGTATTGTTACTATACCCAAAATACCTTGGCCTAAATACCTTGTAGTATTCCAAGGTTACACTTATACGAAAAGCCCAGAAATACTATTATACTTCCCTTCAGTCACAAAAATGAAACCATAAGGAAAATCTTCATAGCCGATTGAAGTATTAAGAAGAAGTTGCGTAGAACTTCTAAAGGTTGTTTGGAGCGGGTTGGCACGCCCGGAGTAGGAGCTAAACGTTGCTCAGGACCGACATTTTAACTTGGATAATTATGGGCTTACCGAGGTAATTATCTTGTCTCCCTATTGTAATTGAGTTTACATACTATTGAAGTATAAGAATAAGTATAAGTATATACAAGGAAAGTATATAAGAAGGGAATTGAACTGTACTTACATAGGACTGTATTACAGTAGACTTGTGAAGTTTGACGGGTAGGGAAGTGCTGCCCGATTTTCCGTAAATAGAGAACCTACTGCTTAAGAATATTCTACCGAGTAGTCTAGACTTTGATAGACTTGTATAACCTTTATAGGTTGAATGTTCTGCGAGTAGCATGTACTACTTGAGAGGTGGACAAGGCTAGCCGGGTTATAGCCGTGGAGCGTTTTGCTAATAGTCGATAATCGTCGCGAGGTATGTGATTCTTCCTATCCTCTTGAGCATGATATTTTAAAGAATATATATATAGTACGGTAGACGTACGTGTGTTAACTGAACGTAGTTCTACGACAATGTCTTTTGACTTAAGCCTGAATAATAAGAATCTTGAAGTATTTCAAAAGAATTAAGAACCGTTTTTGAAAGAAGAGTAATACTTGATTTTTAAAAGCTTAAGAGTTATACTAGCTTTATGGGAAGTTAGGTATAACGGCTTAAGAGAGATAAAAAGAATGGTTTATTGATTTTAGAAGTTAAGAGACTTGATCTTAAAAGATAAGAGACTTGACTTAATTGAATTAATATGAGTTTTGTTAAAAAGTGTGAAACCTCATTCGTGAGTAATGAGTACTTGGTTTTTAAAAGGATTAATGTTTTACTGATTTCGGAAATGAGAATAAGTATCGAACAAACCACAGCAGCGCTAATAAAGGGAAATGTATTGACTAATAAAGTATTATTAAAACCAGTAGAAACCTCCATCTGCATAGAAGCTAAGATGAGACAAAATGATATTTCCTAGATCATGGCTGCTTTAATAAGATTGTTATAAACAAGAATAACCTACTCACATATAAGGCATATGTTTCTCAAATCGTTTTAAAGGAGAATTATTTCATTAAGTGATTAAAACTATGAACTACGAAACCTTTCGAAAATGAGAAACTGGAGCATCTGAAATTAGGCAAACTTGAACGTTTGGAAAATAATGTTGTTACTTGATTTTATAAAAGGAAGTGTTTTGGTTTACTTAAAAGATAGTCACTCTATTTTTATACTACGGGTATTGCGTGACTTTGTGAAAGAAACGGATCTTTTAAAGAGTTAATAAATGAAGTACTTTGGGGATAAAAACCCGAACTTGTTAACATGAAGTAGAAAGTACCTTGTGTGAATAACTTGACCTTGTTGGTTTGTGATAGCCTTGTAATGTTCCTTGTTGATGTGATAAGTAAACATGTTAGAATGCTACGTGTGTTAGTATCTTGTGATGGTTGTGTAAAGGGGGTTTTCCCTTGTTGTGCTTACGTTATTAAACGTTAAGCCCGTTGTACTGTTATTATATCACATACCCCCTTGACTTAATATCTGAGGCTTGCCACCCGATGCGGTCTATACGGCCTATGCAGTCTGTGTGACTATGCGGAGCAGCGGTATGCTCCAGGATTGATCATTCCGGGTGTTTTATCCCGATGCGGGGGATGCCCTATGCGGTCCATGGGACTATGCGGTCTATTGAGACTATGCGGATTGCGGGAGTCCAGGAGGGTACCGGGGTTAGCTACCCCGGCGCGGTCTATACGACTATGCGGTCTATGTGTGACTGCGCGGCTGCGAAAGTCCAGGATTAGGAACGCATAATGATACTATGGGCGTCGGCCTTGCTTCGATCATTAGCGGCCTAGAAAAGATCGATTCTGATACCTATTTCACTCTTGTTTATGTTGTGGGCGTGAGACCCATAGTTATATTTGAGTGATGACTTTGAGGGCGTGAGTCCCTGACTTGACATGACTGCTTATTTATTGTGGACTGTAGTTTGGTTATCATACATGTCTCCTGCTTTATATAGACTGCTATGATTTCATTTACAGTATTTTCAGTTTCACATACTTGGTACCTGTTGTACTGACCTCCTTCGGGGGGCTGCGTTCATGCCGCAGGTAAAGGTACACCAGTCGTTGATCCTCGCTCTTAGGGTCACAGTTCAGCGTTTGGGAAGCTCCGTTTCTCCGGAGGCTTATCGGTGGTATAGTTCCCTGTCGTTGTAAGTGTTTACATTCAGGGGTATGGCGGGGCCCTGTCCCGCCATTGTTGTCGTATCATTCTTAGAGGTCTGTAGTACTGTTGTGGGCAGAATTGTAAAAAGGGATGTAACTGTTCTAGTTGATATATATATATGCCGCAAGGCAAGTTTTCTCGAATAAGCTTTTTCACTTCACTTTATTCATGTCTTGTTTTATATTCCGCTGATTACTCTGATGTATGGCTACTTGGGTGCCCGGGGTAAGGCACCAGTCACGGGCCCGGGTTCGGGTCGTGACAGATAACATGCCCAAACGGAACGCGATTAACAATCTCTCCTTCATAACAACAATAATAAAAGAAGGGGATAACACGCCCAAACGGAACGCGATTAACAATCTCTCCTTCATAACAACAATAATAAAAGAAGGGGATAACACGCCCAAACAGAACGCGATTAACAATCTCTCCTTCATAACAACAATGTAAATACGGTCCAAAGTAAATACAGTCCAAAGTAGATACGGTCCAAAGTAGATACGGTCCTTAAGTTGGGGTCCTTGGCCAACTTTTATAATTTTACTTATCTCATTACTTCATTAGTATTTCAACTTATATTCCAATCTTAATATAAGTTATAGTTCCTTTGTTGTTAACCTCTTAGTAAGTAATGGATACATTTTTACCATTTTAATGGATAATATGCCAATTCTCCTTTTAACATCTTAACAAAATCCAAATCTTTCTTTATATCTTATAGTCCATAATATACTTCCAATATATATATAATATCCATATATACATAATAATCAACTTCACAAAGAGGTTAAGGTTCATTACCTCAAAATAGCCCAAAAAACGTGACTGTCCAGATTTTTAGCCACTGCTTCGTCAGCTGAACTTGTAACGTCGATAACTCTCTACTCCAGTGTCCTATCGACGAGCGGTTTGTTGCGTTGGAAACTAGACTCGACGAACTTAATTTTAGGCTTTTGAAACACCCAAAAACTCCTAATATGCTAGGAGATATTCCCTTCCAAATTTGACTAAAAATCTGTCCAAAACAGTCCCGAAAATCTGCCCACTCTCGGCCAAGGTGGTTTTTTTTAGGCTAGGGGTGTGAAATCTTGTCTAACTCTTGGTTAATAATCTTCCTAATACATTAAGGAAGAACACTTATAAGTTTAAGAATTTTTGGACAACATTTGGTTAAGGGGAGGGGGGTTTGGACGAGAACAAGAAGGGAGGGAGAGAAAATATTTTCAAGTCTTGAAATGTTCTAAGTGTGGAAGATTTTCATCAACTAGAGGGGTTTATATAGGACAACCAAGGGTTAGGATTGAAACATGTGTATGGTTTAGATTGTTTGTGTAGGTTCCTTTCTCCACTTGTCCCACAAATGCCATGCAAGACTTTGACCATTTGACTAGCCCACTACCTTTGCAAAAAAACGTCTCACTCATGTCCAATTTGGGGTGACACATGTCGCCTTCCTATTGGTCCAAAATATTTCATCTCTCGGAAAAATTCCATATTCGTAAAAATATTGAAAACGTAAAATTTCCTTCACAAGGTTCGGAATATTTTTCGTCGGAAAACAATTCTTTCATTCTTACCCTAATTAGGGTTTAAACATTCGTACGTACGTCCTCACATACATACTCCGGAACTACGGGGTATAACAAACACAGGCCCGTAACCTATCCTCAAGTGTCTGGATAACATGCCCTGCCTGTCCGTAGGTCTGAGGGTGAAATGCAACACTGAGACTCACCTATGTCCCCAATCCCTTTTGGAAAAACCCCCAGAAGCTAGCCATACACTGGGCTCATCTGTTTGTCATAAATAAATGTAGGAACCCCGTGCAGTCTCATAATTTTCCTGACATATAATCTCGCATAATCCTCAATCTCCTCTACATAATATTTTTCCCATGGTTATCTAAAACTGTAACCTATGGCATGACGACACTGAAGATATTACCTGTCTCGCATCTATCGCCTAATAACATGGGTACACATAACCCCATAGTACGTAAAACTATCCTTTTACGTGGGGGAAAGAGCTTATATCCATTTCATAATCTTGATCATCAAGTGCCACCTAATAATCGTATAGATTTTCAAAACCTACCAAAGATGTCTTCTGTTTCCCGCGGCAGCACTCGTACTTATCTTATTCTTGCTTGCACATTTTCCTGAAATTATTTGGAAAGTTGTGGCCCTGACCACCACACTAAACCAACTCCAAGTACCTCCAACTTATGCTAGCATACGTACATAACCTCCATACTGATTCTGGCCTCCAATCTTTGGAGTTACTAAATCGAACAATATAAGGCCATTTCCGGCTCTCACGACCTGGTTCCGATGGAACGCGTCCACGAACCCGTAAAATAATTAACTAGACTTGGGCCTTGCACCCTCATGACCCTGTCACGTAGCGGGACTACTACCAACTGATCCCACTCCATTTCAGGATATGGGGCGACCCGTAATAGGTCCTCAACCCGACCCACCGTCGCACTTAACTCTTACACTTAGTCTGAATAAAATCTTATTGCCCGAGAAGGCCTTATATACCTAAGGTCTCGAAGGTTATCAATATTCTTAGGCTCGCAATTTCCATGCTCCAAGCCTACCTTACCAGTCCCCCCGTAACCGGGTACAATAACTTCTCAAACAACTCATCATTCCAATTATCTCAAAATAATACGTAAAACCTCGATGAGAATTCATTAACTGTTTCATACCTTCCCGGTATTTATTTAGTCCTTACCAAATCCTGGTAATCTAAAATCATTCTAGGCAACACGCGTCTGACCCTCATACATAACTATGTATAGCTGTATGTCATAATACCAACTATACTACAATCATTACCAACCTGGATACGCAATCCACATAATATTTCCTGGGTCACTGCTGCCTTTCTCATAGCTGTAATCAACGTAACTCGTTAGGGAGAGACGACCCTAATAACACAGCTCTATCTAACGATCTCAGAGTGAGAAGAATGGAAACCAATCCTAAATGTCATGTAGCCTCCTGATTATAGATGTGGTGCACAACACACCAATAACCAAGACTCTACTAGACACGGTCTGTAGACACTTTCCGAGGACTAACTGCTCTGATACCACTTTTGTCACGACCCGACCCCGGGCCCGCGACTGGTGCCCTACCTGGGCACCCTTACAGGTATACATCAGAGATAATCAGCGGAACATACATAAACTTAACAAGAAATAAATAACAGGTTAGCCGATAAGGATACCTCCCTGGATACATATAACTACGTAAAACCAAAAGGAGTTACCTTTTTTTTTTTTACAAAGCGACACACAAGATATGACTACAGACCTCTAAGAGTTTTGACGTAACAACTGTGACGGGACAGGGCCCCGCCATACCCCTGAATGTACAACAACCGATAATACCAGGGATCCGAACCAAAGATAAGCCTCCGGAGTGAATGGAGCTTTTACCCAAAATCGACAGAGGCCTAGGCGAGGATCACCAACTTGTACCTAAAACTGCGGGCATGAATGCGACCTCGAAGGGGTCGATAACAGTAAAAGTATGGATCGAAATAAGATCTGAACCAAATCATAACTATATAAAAGAATGACAGAGGCAAGTATAAAAATGAAATACCAGATCCTACCGTGTCATTTTAACTCATAAAATCAATCGTACATTAACCGTTCTTTTCCTTCTTTCAATAAGAAATAACATCATATTCTTACATACATACTTAAGAATTCGATCAAGTTTTTCCACATAACTTACATATCTTACATAACATAATCCAGCCCTTTATGGAGGGACTTCTTATTTGGGAGCTTACTTTGATTATCCATACGTGATAACGTAATCCGACCCATTTGCGGGACACGGTGTACTGATGAATCATGTGACATAATCCGGCCCGCCTGTGGGGCTCGGTATACTGTGGAATTATGTAGCATAATCCGGCCCGCCTGTGGGGCTCGGTGTACTGTGGAATCATGTAGCATAATCCGGCCCGCCTGTGGGGCTCGGTGTACTGTGAAATCATGTAGCATAATCCGGCCCGCCTGTGGGGCTCGGTGTAAGATGACTGTTACACCCCGTAGTTCCAGGGTATTTATGTGAGGACGTACGTACGAGAATACGACATTAAGGTTGGAAAGGAAGAAAGATTTGATTTTCCGACAGAAAATTTTCCGGATTTTGTGAAGGAAAAAGGTTCGTAAATGGGAATTGGATTCATAGATTTGGTATTTGGACTTCTTGGAATATTAGAAAATTATGGAATTTTATTTCCGGATTTGGTCAAGTGGGGCCCACGGGAAAAATTTACGGTTTTGTGGGGCCCACATTGTTTTCGAGATTTTGGCCATTATGGATGTTTTCGGGATATGAAATATTTTGGACGAGTAGGAGGGCGACATGTGTCACCCCCATGTGGCCATGTTGGCCGAAATCTTGTGGACAAGTGGCCCTTGGCCGAAATGGTTAGCCAAGTGGCAAGCCACTTGTCCCAAGCTTTTGTGTAGACATGTGGATGGTGGGACCCACACACACTTGTCCCCCAATCACACCACGCACTTGCTATTCCTAGCCTTTGATTTCCCTATAAATACCCCCCCTTGATGCAAGACTTCTGCATCCCACACTTAGAGATTTCCAAGGCAAAATACTCCTTCCCCTTTGATAGTGCTCTCGGCCAAGCCTCACTTTCTTGAGCAAGATTTGTCCAAAAATCCTTAAACTTCTAAGTGTTATTCCTTAAGGTGTTAGGAAGATTGTTAACCAAGTGTTAGAAAAGATTTCACACCCCTAGCCTTAAATATACCCCTTGGCCGAAAGTTGGTGGTGTTGGAACCTAAGTGTTCTTCACTTTTTGGAGTTGAATATTAAAGAGAAGTTGGTTAGGATCTTCTAAGGGTTTTCTTGGAGCAGTTTGAGCGTAAGGAATTGGAGCTAAGATTCCTAAGGATCGACTTTTAATCATTGGAAAATTTTGGGCTTATCGAGGTAATGATCTTTGTGCTTCTATTGTAATTGGAGATTACATGTTTTAGTAGTTTATAATTAAGTATATAATATGTGGATAGAAGGTTGAAAAGAAATGGTATGTTTAGTATATTGTGGGGCAGAATTTTACACGTCCAGTTAGACGTGTAATCCCCTCTGAGTTGTTGTATTATTCCGCCTTAAATGTGGTATGTTGGCTATTGATATCGGGCCTTGAAAAAGGTGGAACAGTAAGTAGATACAGGGGAAGTGCTGCCCAATTTTCCATAGGATAAAAAACCTTATACTTAGAAATATTCTACGAAGGAACGTAGATGTTGATAGATATGTTGTGGTTATTATAGGTGGATATTCTACGCGCGGCATACTCAACTTGGCTTGTGGATTAAGCCGAAGAGGTATGTGATTCCTCCTATTCTCTTGAGCATGATTATTTGTGAAGTATATAGTGTGGTAGACGCACGTGTGTTAAATGAGTTGGATTTCCTTTTTGTGTCCTTGACTTAATTCTAAATGTTAAGTGACTTGATATGAAATGTTAAGGACTTGAATTGTGTTAAAAAGTTGTGAAACCTCATTCGTGAGTAATGGGTACTTGGTCTTTAAAAGAATAAAGTTATCTTGATTTCGGGAATGTGAGTAGTTGTCCTTGGTTGGTTTAAAATGTAAAGTGTTATAACAACTTTATGGAAAGTTAGTTATAACAACTTTATGAAAACGGAAGAATGGTTTTATCATTGGATTTAAAACGGTAACTTGATATTTTTAAGAAGTAATGAGGCTTAAACTATTTTGAGAAGTATATTGTTACTTGACCTTTGAAAGGAGAAGCGTTTTGTTTAAAAGGAAGGCATGATATTGTCTTGATTTGGTTTTGAAAGCTAAACGACTTGATTTTGAAAGATAAGAGACTTGACTTATAAACGACTTGATTTCGGTAAAAAGAGAAGTAACTTGATTTAAAAGTATGGGTTACTTGTTTTGAAAACAGTGAGTTACTTGGGTTTTTAAAAGTATACTTGATTTTAAAGGCCTTGTAAGATTTTCTGAAGGTGTAGTAATTTGGTTTGAAAAGAAAACATGCTTTGATACTACGAGTATTAGTATCGTGTGGCTTTTACGTAAAAAGAGGTATTTTTGAAAGAATGAAAGTATGTAGTACTTTGGGGTTAAAACCCAGATTTTTGGCATAAAATGAAAGTACCTTGAGTGTGAGTAACTTGCCTATGTTTGCTTGTTATAGCCTTGTTGTGCAAGTATTGTATCTTTATGCTACCGCGTCTCTCGATGGAGGGCCGGTCATGTTATTCTTGATCATTTTGGGCATACTGGCTCGATGGATGGTCCACGGGTATGCGGCCTGTTATACCCCGTATTTCCAGAGTATGTACGTGAGCGCGTACGTATTATAATTTGAGCCTTAAAGTTGGCTAGTTTCGAAATTTGTACACAACACCCGATTAGAGTCGTTTTTCGACGAAACGTTTCCACAGCTTTCGTAGGGAAAATTCCGGCTATGTCATTTATAATTTTTGCGGATTTTTCCGAGAGACGAAACATTTTGGACCAACGAGAGGGCGACACTTGTCACCCTCTAATTGGAAGGAGTGGACGGACGAAAGTGGGAAGGTTGGCACGTTTTTTGTGCATTATTTTTGGTCAAGGAGTTGGTAGGATATTTTGGGTAGATGGATAAGGTTGCACATGGCTTAATCTTGACCTTACACTTGCCTAACACTTGGATGGATCTTGGCCGTTGGTTGGCCTTCACTTGACCTATAAATACCCTCTAGTTGAAGACTTTCTTCATCCAAAACTTGAGCAATCTAACTAAGTCTCAAAATACTCCTCTCCTTGAGCTTTCCCACCACACCCTCCCCTTTGAGAGCCCTGTGCCGAGAGCCAACTCCCTCCCCTTTGAGGTGTTTTGCCTAGGGGTACACCCCCATAGCCTAGATGTCTCGTAGAAATACCCCCAAGTTGTGGTATAGAAATCCTCTCCAAGTATTGTTATAATGCCCAAATACCTTGGCCCAAATACCTTGTCGTAGTCCCAAGGTTACACTTTGATAAAAGCCCAGAAAATACTAGTATACTTCCTCACCACAAAAACGAAACCCTAAGTAAATCTTCACGTAGTTGAAGTCATAAGTAGAAGTTGGTTAGAACTTCTAAGGGTTGGTTGGAGCAGTTGGGCGCCGAGTAGGAGCTAAACGTTGTTCAGATCGACATATAAACTCGGATAATTTTGGGCTTATCGAGGTAAACATTCTTGACCTTCATTGTAATTGGAAATTACATGTTGTAGAGTATATAGTTAAGTATACTATATATAGAACTGAACATAGTTGTGCGGCAATGTCTTTTGACTTAAGCCCGAATAATACTTACGACAATGTCTTGCGACTTAAGCTGAATTTAAAGAAGAGAATCGACGTAATTACATAGGGTATGACATGAGACTTGTGTAACATTATCGTGTAGTAGAATTGTACACGTCGGTTAGGCGTGTTAACCCCTGGTTGGCTTGGTAGCGGCCTCGATAGAGGAGAGATTTACGCTGTTGCGGGAGTCTTTGTCGAATTTTTCTCAGAATATTCTACGTCGATCTAAAGATATTAATAGGCGCTTTGTGGCCTCTATAGGTTGTAGTACTACGTGTGGAGTGATTTGCTTGACTGAGAGTGTAGCCGACGGTTTGAGGTACTTGGAGCGTTTTGCTATTAGTCGATAATCGTCGCGAGGTATGTGAACCTCTTCCTATTTGTTCTAGCATGATATGTGTATAACTATGTAGTACGGTAGACGCATATATGTTTAATGTATTTGATTGGTTTGAAACATAAAGTGTTATAACGGCTTTATGGGAAGTTGGTTATAACGACTTTATGTAGGTAAGAAAGTACTTGTGGTTTTAAGAGGTAATCGATTTGAACTATAAATCGGTGGCTATGTGATAATAAAGAACTTGAAGTATTTCAAAAGATTTTGAATCATTTTGAGAGAAGAAGTAATACTTGGTTTTGGAAACTTAAGAGTTATACTAGCTTTATGGGAAGTTAGGTATAACGGCTTAAAATGTTTTCTTGATTTGAAATCGAATGTGTATCGACAAACCAACTGCGGCGTTAATAAAAGGAAATGTTTTGGACAGATTTAGTATTATTAAAACCGAGAAACTTCCATCTGCATAGAAGCTAAGATGAGACAAAATGACATTTCCTAGATCATGGCTGCTTAATAAGATTGATTATAAACAAGAATAACCTACTCACTTATAAGACATAGGTTTCTCAAAACGTTTAAAGGAGAATTATGTTTTAAAGGATTTAAAACTATGAACTACGAAACCTTTTTCTAAAATGAGAAACTTGAGCATTCGAAATTAGGCAAACTTGAACGTTTGGAAAATAAGGTTGTTACTTGATTTTACAAAGGAAAGCATTTTGGTTTACTTAACAATGTTAGTCACTCAAATTTTATACTACGGGTATCGGGTGACCTTTGTAAAAGAAATGGATCTTAAAGGGAATTTAACGGACGTAGTACTTTAAGGTTAAAATCCGGACTTTGACATAAAATGAAAGTACCTTGAGTCGTGTGTAACTTGCTTATGCTTGTTGTTATGAAACTTGACCATGTTACGTGATAGCCTTGTTGTGCAAGTCGTGTTCTACTCGACTCACGGTCATCCGAATGTATTTCACTTGATTCCGGGTCATCCGAATGTATTTCACTTGATTACCGGTCTCATCCGAATGTATTTCACTTGATTACGGGTCATCCGAATGTATTTCACTTGATTCTGGGTCATCCGAATGTATTTCACTTGATTACCGGCTCATCCGAATGTATATCACTTGACTACGGTTCATCCGAATGTATTTCATCGACTACCTGGTTCATCCGGAATGTATTCCACACGCTTTCTATATTGGGTCCATAAGATGGGCCGAGACACATTATACGTATCACATGATTTGTACCTAGATCGCGGTGAGGAAAGAAGTTCCACGGGCGTGAGGATGACTTTGAGGCGTGAGTCACGACTTGACATATCGCTTCTATGTTGTGAATCGTAGTTTGGTTATCATACATGTCTCCCGCTTTATATAGACTATTATGATTTCATTTACGATTTTACGATTTCACATACTTGGTACTTGCATCGACCTCCTTCGGGCCGCGTCATGCCGCAGTAAAAGGTACATCGGTTTGTCGATCCCCGCTTAGGATCACCTTTCAGCGTATTGGGAAGCTCCGTTCCTTCGAGGCTTATCTTTTGTATGTTACTCGAGTCCGTAGATTCTTATACATTCAGGGTATGGCGGCCCTGTCCGTCATACCGTTGTAAAAATCTTAGAGGTGCAGAGCATTATTGTGGGCATGGTTTGTAAAAAGGATAACGTCGGTATTTATGTATATATGATGAAGACAAGCGCTTTGGTTGGTCTGTTTATTTATCTTTTCTCTTAATTCATGTTCATGTTTTTATTTCCGCTGATTTTCTCTGATGTTGTATCACTAGGGTGCCCGGTAGGCACTACCACGCCCGGTTCGGTCGTGACAAAAGTGGTATCGAGCGATTAGTCCTCGGAAAGTGTCTACGCACCGTGTCAGTAGAGTCTTGATTATCGGTGTGTTGTGCACCACATCTATAATCGGGAGGTCTGCAGACATTTAGGATTGGTTTCTATTCTTCTCGTTACGAGATCGTGCCTTAGTCGCGTGTGATAAATTGGACCCTCCGACGTATTCCTTTCATTTACCGATTATGCCTCGCGTAAGGCAACCTGTGCCCAGATGGGCAAGGCGATCGAGGAGCATTAGTGAGATCTGAGAGCACGAGGCGCAGCGGCCAAGACTGAGACAAGATTCGACGGCGGGTTTCGCGACGCCGCAAGACCAAAGAGAGTTTAGAGCCGCGGCGATGGCTGCCGAGACTACGATACGAGCCTCGGTCCCACACCGAGCCGATGAGACGGGTACAAGGAGATGGCGCCATCGCCGTGGTCGTGGCCGATATGAGATAGGCCGGATGCAGTTCAGCCCAGCGACCCGTAGTTCACCCCGAGCGATTTGAGGCTACGGACTTCGAGTCAGAGCCTCGGTGTTCTATGGATCGAGAGCCGAGGCGACCCTCGGGAGTTTATCCGAAGCCACTGCGGATCATGAGAGTGATCGAGCCTCGAGGCGCAGTCGGTGGTATTGGGTTCGCATCACCGCGTGATCTGCGATTGATCGTTTGATTCGTGGCTGTCGGGAAGAGCATGCACTTCCGGCAGTTTGGGACGAAGTTCTCGAGGGCATTTCTTGCACATTTCTTGCCTCCACGATTTATGAGGGCTCGGGCCGATGATTTTTGACATTGAGGCGGAGGCGACGGTTAGAGAGTACAATGTGGAGTTCGACTCATTAGCTCGGTATGTTCCTTCGTAGTAGCGGATATGGAGGATGAGTACACCGCCACGCCACCGGCTGGACGATTACTGGCGAGGCTTATACGGTGTAGCTCTTCACCGCATGGACATTGCCCGCATACAAGCTCATGCACTAGGATGTGAGGCACGGAGAGGTCGACGAATGACCGAGATCAGCAGAAGAGGGCCAGAACAGCAGGGTCCTTTGGTAACTTTCGAGGCGGACCGCCTCAACAGCAGTCTAGTTATGTACCTCCGCCAAGATGCAGTGGTCCTCGCGCCTTCGTGTCGTTCGGTATTCGGGAGCTAGTCGAGCTCGAGGCTTCGTTCACGAGTTTACGTGAGTGCTAGCCCAGGATTCATGCCCTCCAGGCACGATGTGGCAAACATCATCCCGAAATGTCGCTTTTTATCGGTGCTTGCTTCACTGCGCCGTCGTGGCCATGTGACGAGAGATCGTGCTTATAGGAGAGGTACCGGCACCTTGGCGCAGCCTACCGGATCGATGGCGAGTTCATCGCTTTCTACGCATGCCGCAGGCGACTTATGATTAGAGTGAGCGGTAGCTTCGGTATATCTTAACCATCTAGAGGCTTGTATGTTTTGATGTTATGTTAATGTGTTAAGTGTTATGTTCGGATAGCTTTGTGCTAAAATGTGATTTAGGAACCCGGTCAGGGAAAAGGGTAAGCACGGGGTGAGAAAATGATGAACCTTAGAATATTACGGTGAGACCTTAGATGTAAGCGCCGCTTGAGTACAAGATTTTGCGAGTGATCCTTGTCGAGTGCATTTTATGCCTAGAATATATTGTGTGATAAGTCTCAGGTTGGGTAAATGAAAGTGGTATCTTTCATGATGTGATTAGCAAGGTTGTTCGGATCGAGAAACGAGAGAGTCGGCGGATGAGGCTCGGGTTGAGGGCGTGTTGCGTGTCAACCCGTAGCCGAATGAGGTGGGGTCACTGGGTGGTCCGCCAGCGGTAGGGTCACGAGGGTGCTAGGCCCAAGTTTAGATGACCATCGATGAGTTCGTGGATATGTTCCACCGGCGGATCGTGAAGGCCAAGTGGCCTTAAGGAAGATTGAGGCTAGTAAGATAACCAAGTTGGAGGTGGTGACTCGAAGGTTTGGAGAATCGAAGTGATGATCAAGTGTGGTGCATTATCTTGGAAGAGTTCAAGAGTTCGAGAAGAGTACGACGAGTAAGGGTAGAGGCGAGCATGTATTGCGAGCATAGATATGATCATTTCTTGTAAAGGGAAGGTGCGAAGGATGTATATTTTAGACCTCGGGAATCGCATGCGATCCGGCATACCATTTGTTGGGTCGCGAGTGACACTAGAACCTCGCGCAAAGTGACAAAAGTTTGTGATGTTAGAGGAGTTTCCTCGTGGACTTGGATATAAGTATTTGCGTGCATGTGTTGTTTCGTGGCGGTTGTGGCGTTGGCAACTTATTAGAAGAACTTTATCGTTATCCGTCTTGAGAAGGAACATTCGGACGAATGTTTCTAAGGAGGAGAATGTTATACCCGTATTTCCGGAGTATGTACGTGGCGCACGTATTATAATTTGAGCCTTAAAGTTGGCTAGTTTGAAATTTGTACACAACACCCGATTAGAGTCGTTTTTCGATTTAAACGTTTCCACGACTTTCGTAGGGAAAATTCCGCTATGTCATTTATAATTTTGCGGATTTTTCCGAGAGACGAAACATTTTGGACCAACGAGAGGCGACACTTGTCACCCTCTAATTGGAAGGAGTGGACGGACGAAAGTGGGAAGGTTGGCACATTTTTTGTGCATTGTTTTTGGTCAAGGAGTTGGTAGGATATTTTGGGTAGATGGATAAGGTTGCACATGGCTTAATCTTGACCTTACACTTGCCTAACACTTGGATGGATCTTGGCCATTGGTTGGCCTTCACTTGACCTATAAATACCCTCTAGTTGAAGACTTTCTTCATCCAAAACTTGAGCAATCTAACTAAGTCTCAAAATACTCCCTCTCCTTGAGCTTCCCACCACACCCCCTCCCCTTTGAGAGCCCTTGGCGAGAGCCACCTCCTCCCCTTTGAGGTGTTTTGCCGTGGGTACCCCAGCCTAGTTGTCTCGTATAAATACCCCTTTGTGGTATAGAAATACTCTCCAAGTATTGTTATAATGCCCAAATACCTTGGCCCAAATACCTTGTAGTATTCCCAAGGTTACACTTTTACAAAAGCCAGAAAATACTATTATACTTCCTCACTACAAAAACGAAACCCTAAGTAAATCTTCACCCGTAGTTGAAGTCATAAGTAGAAGTTGGTTAGAACTTCTAAGGGTTGGTTGAACAGATTGAGCGCCGAGTAGGAGCTAAACGTTGTTCGGATCGACATATAAACTCGGATAATTTTGGGCTTATCGAGGTAAACATTCTCGACCTTCATTGTAATTGGAAATTACATGTTGTAGGAGTATATAGTTAAGTATACTATATATAGAACTGAACATAGTTGTGCGGCAATGTCTTTTGACTTAAGCTGAATAATACTTACGACAATGTCTTGCGACTTAAGCTGAATTTAAAGAAGAGAATCAATCAGAATTACATAGATCAGACATGAGACTTGTGTAACATTATTGTAGTAGAATTGTACACGTCCGGTTAGACGTGTTAACCCTCGTTGGCTTAGTAGCGGCCTCGATAGAGAGGAGATTTACGCTGCATGTGGGGAGGTGGTCGAATTTTTCAGAATATTCTACGCCGATCTAAAGATATTAATAGGCGCTTTGTGGCCTCTATAGGTTGTAGTACTACGTGTGGAGTGATTTGCTTGGTGAGAGTGTAGCCGGTTTGAGGTACTTGGGCGTTTTGCTATTAGTCGATAATCGTCGCGAGGTATGTGAACCTCTTCCTATTTGTTCTAGCATGATATGTGTATAACTATGTAGTACGGTGACGCATATATGTTTAATGTATTTGATTGGTTTGAACATAAAGTGTTATAACGGCTTTATGGAAAGTTGGTTATAAACTTTATGTAGGTAAGAAAGTACTTGTGGTTTTTAAGAGGTAATCGATTTGAACTATAATCTGGCTATGTGATAATAAAGAACTTGAAGTATTTCAAATGATTTTGAATCATTTTGAGAGAAGAAGTAATACTTGGTTTTGGAAACTTAAGAGTTATACTAGCTTTATGGGAAGTTAGGTATAACGGCTTAAAATGTTTTAACGATTTCGAAATCAGAATGTGTATCGACAAACCAACTGCGGCGTTAATAAAAGGAAATGTTTTGGACAGATTTAGTATTATTAAAACCAGAGAAACTTCCATCTGCATGAAGCTAAGATGAGACAAAATGACATTTCCTAGATCATGGTCGCTTAATAAGATTGATTATAAACAAGAATAACCTACTCACTTATAAGACATAGGTTTCTCAAAACGTTTAAAGGAGAATTATGTTTTAAAGGATTTAAAACTATGAACTACTAAACCTTTTTCTAAAATGAGAAACTTGAGCATTGAAATTAGGCAAACTTGACGTTTGGAAAATAAGGTTGTTACTTGATTTTACAAAGGAAAGCATTTTGGTTTACTTAACAATGTTAGTCACTCAAATTTTATACTACGTATCGGGTGACCTTTGTAAAAGAAATGGATCTTAAAGGGAATTTAACTGGACGTAGTACTTTAAGGTTAAAATCAGGACTTTGACATAAAATGAAAGTACCTTGAGTCGTGTGTAACTTGCTTATGCTTGTTGTTATGAAACTTGACCATGTTACGTGTGATAGCCTTGTTGTGCAAGATCGTGTTCTACTCGACTCAGGGTCATCCGAATGTATTTCACTTGATTACGGGTCATCCGAATGTATTTCACTTGATTACCGGGTCTCATCCTGGAATGTATTTCAATTGATTACCGGGTCATCCGGGAATGTATTTCACTTGATTACATGGTCATCAGGGAATGTATTTCACTTGATTACCGGTTAATCCGGGAATGTATATCACTTGACTACGGTTCATCCGAATGTATTTCATCGACTACCGTTCATCCGGAATGTATTCCACACGTTTCTATATTGGGTCCATAAGATGGGCGAGACACATTATACGTATCACATGATTTGTACCTAGATCGCGGCGGTGAGGAAGAAGTTCCACGCACGGAGGATGACTTTGAGGCGTGAGTCACGACTTGACATGATCGCTTTATGTTGTGAATCGTAGTTTGGTTATCATACATGTCTCCCGCTTTATATAGACTATTATGATTTCATTTACGATTTTCTGATTTCACATACTTGGTACTGTTATCGACCTCCTTCGGAGCTGCGTTCATGCGCGCAGTAAAAGGTACATCGGTGCCGATCCCCGCTTAGGATCACCTTTCAGCGTATTGGGAAGCTCCGTTCCTTCGGAGGCTTATCTTTTGGTATGTTACCCTGAGTCTGTAGATTCTTATACATTCAGGGGTATGGCGGGGCCCTGTCCCGTCATAGTTGTTGTATAAACTCTTAGAGGTCTGTAGCACTGTGTGGGCAGGGTTTGTAAAAAGGATAAGCGTCGGGTATTTATGTATATATGATGAAGGCAACTGCTTTTGGTTGGCCTGTTTATTTATCTTTTCTTAATTCATGTTCATGTTTTTATTTCCGATTTTCTCGATGTTGTATCACTAGGGTGCCCGGGGTAAGGCACCAGTCACGGGCCCGGGTTCGGGTCGTGACACGGCCATGATGAGGGTTTGTTCCCTGTTGATAGTGTTATTCCATGGACTAGCTCTCCATGAGGTTTACTGATGTAGGGTGGATCTGGTAGCTAGCCCCCGTACTTGCCCCGGTCGTTGCTGATGCAGGCTGGTTCTGGTAGTTGGCTTTCGTACTTGCCCCGGTCAGTGTTATGGCGAAGTCTCGTGATGCAGGAGGTATCTGGTAGTTGGCTTTCGTACTTGCCCCGGTCAGCGACGTGATGCAGGAGGTATCTGGTAGTCGGCCTTCGTACTTGCCCTGGTCAGCTTTGTGAGTTAGTTTTATAGCAGTGTTATGGCGAAGTCTCGTGATGCAGGAGGTATCTGGTAGTTGGCTATCGTACTTTCCCGGCGTGATGACGAGGTGGATCCGTAGTAGCTTTCGTGATTTCCGGTCCACCCGTGATACAGTTATATAGTATTGTTGGTACGGTAGGTTACGTAATCGGCTTTCGATTTTCCCGGTCGATTGATGATGCGGGGTGGATCCGTAGCTATGCCTTCGCATTTGCCCCAGACGGTTCTTATGACACAGGTGGGACCTGGTGTTCTTTTGTACTCCTTGGTGTTGTTATATCATAGTCTGTCGGCAGTGAGGAAGGAATTCCACGGGCATGATTGATATTGTGGGCGTGAGACCCATGGTTATATTTGAGTGATGACTTTGAGGGCGTGAGTCCCTGACTTGACATCGCTATACATTATGTAATCGTAGTTTGGTTATCATACATGTCTCCCGCTTTATATAGATCATTATGATTTCATTACTGATTTTCGCCACATACTTGGTACTTGGCAGACCGACCTTCCGAGGGCTGCGTTCATGCCGCAGTAGAGGTACACCGCTTTGATGATCCTCACTCTTAGGATCACAGTCAACAGATTGGGAAGCTCCGCTTACTGAGGCTTATATTTTGCATGTTTCCCGAGTTTGTAAGTTCTTGTACATCTGTGGTATGGCGGCCCTGTCGTCCATAGTTGTTATACATTCTTAGAGGTCTGTAGTAATTTGTTGTGGCAGGGGTTTGTAAAGGATAACTGTTCAAGGTTTATTTATATATATATGCAGTAAGGCGACTTTTTGGTCAGCCTGTTTTTAGTATCACTGTTTATTTTTCATGAGTTTTATTTTCCGCTGATTTTCTCTGATGTTTTATCACTAGGGTGCCCGGGGTAAGGTACCAGTCGCGGGCCCGAGGTCGGGTCATGAAAAAAGTGGTATCAGAGAAGTTAGTCCTCGGAAAGTGTCTACAGACCGTATCAGTAGTCTTGATTATCGGCGTGTTCTGCACCAAACCTATAATCAGGAGGCTGCAGGATATTTAGGATTGGTTTCCATTCTTCTCACTCTGAGATCGTGCCTTAGAGTCGTGTTATAAGTTGGACTCCCTCTGACGTATTCTTATATACTAGTAATGCCTCTACGCAAGGCAACCAGAGCTCGTGGCAAGGCAATGCAGAGTCGCGAGTAGAGCACAAAGGGTTACTGTGGCACGTGCCCGCCTCTTTACCTGAGGTAGAACTTCATACAGCGAGTTTTGCGACGCCGCCAGCCCCAACAGAGTTTACCGCAGCGACAACAGTTTCTACTGAGGCCATGATATCGGAGCCTCCAGTTCCACGACCAGGAGCCGATGATATGGGTTACAAAGAGATGTCCCAGTTACTAGCTAGGATTGTGGCAAACAGGGAGGATAGAGTGCACCGATATGTCACGGGTCTAGATGATTATCTAGCAGAGGGTTGTACAAGAGTAGCTCTTCAGTCGGACATGGACATTGCCCGCATACAGGCTTATGCGCAGCAGACTGAGAAACGTAAAGGACGACGGAATGACCAAGATCAGCAGAAGAGGCGAATGCAGGTCCTTTGGTAACTTTGAGGCGGACCGCCTCAAGAAGATCGATATGCGCTCCGCCAAGATGCAGTGGTCCTCCGCGCCTTCGTGACGTTTGGGGTATTCAGGAGTTGGTCAGAGCTCCAGGTCTTCTGGTTCACAGATATACATAGGTTCTAGCCAGCCGGATTCATTTTTCCCTCAGTGTTCACGATGTGGCAGGCGTCATCCCGGGGAATGTCATCTTTTTACTGGTGCTTGCTTTACCTGCGGCCGGCAGGGCTATTTTGCGAAGAAGTGTCCGACCAGAGGTAGCGCAAATGTTAAGAATTATCCTTCGGGATCGGTGGCTGGTTCATCGCCTTCTGTAGCTGCGCACAAAGCGAGGTGATTATGATTAGAGCGACAAAGGGAAAGTGAAGCAATAGGTACATGTATATCCTTAAACCTCTAGTGTTATACCCCGTAGTTCCAGGGTATGTATATGAGGACGTACGTACGAGAATACGACCTTAAAATTGGAAAGGAAGAAAGATGTGATTTTTCGACGGAAAAAGTTCCAGATTTTGTGAAGGAAAAAGGTTCGTTAATGGGAATTGGATTGTCACGACCCGAACCCGGGCCCGTGACTGGTGTCTTACCCCGGGCACCCAAGTAGCCATACATCAGAGTAATCAGCGGAATATAAAACAAGACATGAATAAAGTGAAGTGTAAAACAGTTATCTGAGAAAAGTTGCCTTTCGGCATATATATATAACAACTAGAACAGTTACATCCCTTTTTACAACTCTGCCACAACGGTTGTTAAGGCACTTAAGAATGATATGACAACAATGGCGGGGCCCCGCCATACACCTGAATGTAGTACCTACAACGATGTGGACTATACCACCGATAAGCCTCCAAGAAACGGAGCTTCCCAAACGAATCGTGACCAAGGCGAGGATCAACGATCGGTGTACCTACCGCGGCATGAACGCGGCCTCAAGGAGGTCCGCATAACAGTACCAAGTATGTGAAATCAGAAAATCAAGTAAAATCAAAGTATTTAAAACCATTTGCAAATACAACAGTTCAGCTGCATATAGTGCCACAACATAAACAAGAGCAAGGTAGATAAATCAGAATGTGTCTTTTCTAGGCCGCGAATGATCAAGCAAGGCTAATCGCCCATAGTATCATTATGCGTGCCTAATCTCGACTTCGCAGCCCGCATAGGTCACACACGAGACCGCATGAGGTATTCCTCGTGACGGGGTAGCTAACCTCGGTCTCCTCGACTCCGCACCGCATAGTCTCGATAGACCGCATAGTCACTGCATCGCATAGGGCATCCCCGTGACGGGATAAACACCGAATGATCAATCACGAGAATACCGCTGCTCGCATAGTCACATAGACCGCATAGGCCGTATAGACCCGCATCAAGGGTGGCAAGCCCTCGGTATAACAAGTCAAGGGGGTATGTGATATAATAACATAACAGCTTATCGTTAAACAACATAAGCATAACAAGGGAATCCCCTTTACACAAACATCACCAGATACTAACACACGTAGCATCCTAACATGTTTACTTATCAAATCAACAAGAAAGTATTACAAGGCTATCACAAACCAACACAATCAAGTTATTCACACAAGGTACTTTCTACTTCATGTTAACAATTTCGGGTTTTTATCCCCAAAGTACTTCATACATTAACTCTTTAAAGGATCCGTTTCTTTCACAAAAGTCACACAATACCCGTAGTATTAAAATAGAGTGACTATCTTTTTAAGTAAACCAAAACACTTCCTTTTGTAAAATCAATTAACAACATTATTTTCCAAACGTTCAAGTTTGCCTAATTTCAAATGCTCAAGTTTCTCATTTTCGAAAGGTTTCGTAGTTCATAGTTTTAATCACTTAATGATATAATTCTCCTTTAAAACGATTTGAGAAACATATGCCTTATATGTGAGTAGGTTATTCTTGTTTATAACAAAATTATTAAAGCAGCCATGATCTAGGAAATGTAATATCATTTTGTCTCATCTTAACTTCTATGCAGATGGAGGTTTCTACTGGTTTTAATAATACTTAATTATTCAATACATTTCCTTTTATTAGCGCTGCAGTGGTTTGTTCGATACTTATTCTGATTTCCGAAATCAGTAAAACATTATCCCTTTTTAACAACCAAGTACTCATTACTCACGAATGAGGTTTCACACTTATTAACAAAATTCATATTAATTCAATTAAGTCAAGTCTCTTATCTTTTAAGCTCAAGTCTCTTAACTTCTAAAATTAATAAACCATTCTTTTTATCTCTCTTAAGTCGTTATACCTAACTTCCCATAAAGCTAGTATAACTCTTGAGCTTTTTAACCAAGCATTACTCTTCTTTCAAAAAGGTTTCTTAATTCTTTTGAAATACTTCAAGATTCTTTATTATTCAGGCTTAAGTCAAAAGACATTGCCGTAAAACTACGTTCAGTTAACACACGTACGTCTACCGTACTATATATATATTCTTAAAATATCATGCTCAAGAGTATAGGAAGAATCACATACCTCGCGACGATTATCGACTATTAGCAAAACGCTCCACGGCTATAACCCGGCTAGCCTCGTCCACCTTTCAAGTAGTACATGCTACTCGCAGATCAATCAACCTATAAGGGTTATACAAGTCTATTCTGTAATATCCTTCTATTACAGTTCAATTCTCTTCTATGAATCTTATATTCATTTCTATACAACTACAGTATGTAATTTCCAATTACAATAGAAGGATAGGATTATTTACCTCGGTAAGCCCAAAATTATCCAAGTTTAATGTCGATCCTGAGCAATGTTTAGCTCCTACTCCGGGTTCTCCAACCCGCTCCAAACAACCCTTAGAAGTTCTACGAAACTTCTTCCTAATACTTCAACCAACTGTGAAGATTTTCCTTAGGGTTTCGTTTAGTGACTGAAGGGAAGTATAATAGTATTTCTGGGCTTTTAGTATAGGGGTAACCTTGGAATACTACAAGGTATTAGGCTAAGGTATTTTGGTATAGTAACAATACTTGGAGAGTATTTCTACCAAGAGGGGGGGTAGTATTTTGCGAGAACAACTAGGCAAGGGGGGGTGTACCCCTCGGCCAAGGCCACTAGGAGGGGGGGTGGTTTCGGCCAAACCCTCACCAAGGGCTTGGACGAGAGCCTAGCTAAGAGGGGAGGGAGATTTCAAGACTTAGAAACAATTGTGGATGAAGAAGATCTTCAACTAAGGGGGGTATTTATAGGCCAACCAATGGCCAAGATCAAGACAAGTGGTAGGCAAGTGTAAGGTCAAGATTTGGACAAGTGTTTGTGGGTCCCACTTGCTCATCAACTACACAAAATATCTTACAAATATCCTACCTAACCCCTTGACCAAAAATCAACACAAAAAACGTGCAAGAACTCCCATGGCTGCCGCCCACGAGGGACAAGTGTCGCCCTCTCGTTGGTCCAAAATATTTCATCTCTCGGAAAAATCCGCAAAAATAATAAAAGACATAGCCGTAATTTTCCCTTCGCAAAGTTTGGAAAACGTTTCGTCGGAAAACGATTATTTTCGTGTGTTGTGCACAAAATTTTCGGTCCTAGCCTAACTTAAGGCTCAAACTTTTCTACGTACGTCCTCACGTACATACTCTGGAAAATACGGGGTATAACATGGATCCCCGGATTCGGTATTCGGACTTTTTGGAATATTTGAGAATCATGGAATTTTATTTTCCGGAATTGGTCACGTGGGGCCCACGTGAGGAATTTACGGTATTGTGAGGCCCACTTTATTTTCGGATTTTTGGCATTACGGATATTTTCGGAAGATGAAATATTTTGGACCATTAGGAGGGAAACATGTGTCACCCTTAGGTGGCACATGTTGACGCAATTGTTGACAAAGAAGGTTGCACGTTTTTGGCATTTTAAAGGCCAAAAACATTTGGTCAAAGTCTTGAAGATATTTTGTGTAGTAGATAGATAAGTGGGACCCACACACACATGGCCAAATCTAGACCACACACATGCTTCAATCCTAGCCCTTGAATGTCCTATAAATTCCCCTTAGTGCAAGACATAATTTCATCCACACTTAGAGATTTCAAGTCTTGAAATACTCCTCCCTTTGTTATGGTTCTCGCTTTAAGCCCTCTCCCTTAACCAAACTTTGTCCAAAAATTCTTAAACTCTTAGGTGTTCTTCCTTAGTGTATTAGGAAGATTATTAACCAAAAGTTAGAAAAGATTTCACACTCCTAGCCCCTAAATTACCCCTTGGTCGAGAGTTGCCACACTTAGAGCCTAAGTGTTCTTCACCTTTTAGAGTTGAAGTGTTAAGAGAAGTTGTTTAGAAACTTCTATGGGTTGCTTGGAGCGGGTTGGAGCGTATGAGTTGAGCTAAACGTTGCTCGGATCGACATAAATCTTGGATAATTTTGGGCTTATCGGTAAGGATCTTTATCCCCTATTGTAATTGGATATTACATGTCAGTAATGTATAGTTGAGTATACTATATGTAGAATGAATATTGAAAAGGATTGAATCAGATTTACATTGACCGTATTCTGATGGACTTGTGTAGTATATCTGTGAAGTAGAATTGAACACGTCCGGTTAGACGTGTAATCCCCTGGGAGTTGATTGGCCTGGTAGCGGGCCTGAGTTGAGGAGGAGATTTATGTGGTTTCAGGGGGGGGGGAGGTGCTGCCGAATTTTCTGTAGAATAAGGGATCTTGTATTTAGAATATTCTACGAAGAGATCTAGAAGTTGATAGACGTTTTATGGCCATTATAGGTTGAAGTACTACGAGTAGCGTATTCTACTTGAAGGGTGGAAAAGGCTAGCAAGATTACAGTACTGTGAACCTCTTCCTATCTTTTCTAGCATGATTGTTGTGAACTATGTAGTACGGTAGACGTACATGTGCTAAATGAATTTGGTTGGTTTAAAACATAAAGTGTTATAACGGCTTTATGGGAAGTTTGCTATAACAACTTTATGTAGGTAAAGAAATGGGTTGTGGTTTTTAAAAGATAAGAGACTTGACTTATAAATGACTTGATGTGAAATATTAAGGACTTGGTTTGTGTTAAACAGTTGTGAAACCGCTTTTATGAGAAATGGGTACTTGGGTTTTAAAAAGGAATAATATTATATTGATTTCGGAAATCAGAATAAGTATCGAACAAACCACTGCAGCGTTAATAAATGAAAATGTATTGACTAATTAATTACTATTAAAACCAGTAGAAACCTCCATCTGCATAGAAGCTAAGATAAGACAAAATTGTATTACATTTCTAGATCACTACGCTTTAATAAGAATCATTATAAAAGCATTAATTTTCTTAAATTTCCAAAGTAAGGAACTTGATTTCTAAAAGAAAAGAGACTTGAGGAATCAAGAGTTTTGGTTTAAAAGAAAGACATGGTTTTGTCTTAAATTGGTTTAAAACATAAAGTGTTATAACAGCTTTATGGGAAGTTAGTTATAACGACTTTATGAAAACAAAAGAATGGTTTTATCATTAGTTTTAAAATGGTAACTTGACTTTAAAAGGATAAGTGTTTTGGTCTAAAAAGAAGGCATAGTATTGTCTTAATTTGGTTTAAAAAGGAAAGTATGGAAGTTGTTTTGGCTTACTTAAAATGTTAGTCACTCTATTTTGATAATACGGCATCGGGTGACCTTTGTAAAAGAATTGGATCTTTTAAAAGAATTTAACGTACATAGTACTTTGGGGTTAAAACACGACTTTGGCATAAAATGAAAGTACCTTCGAGTTGTGTGTAACTTGCCTATGTTTGCGTGTGATAGCCTTGTCGTGCTAGTATTGTATTTCTATACCACCGCGTCTCGATGGAGGTAGGCTGATTTGTTATGATCTTACTTGGACGCATCGACGGTGTGAGCATTCCACGTGCACGCACGTGATTATTATTCCATGGACTAGCTCTCCATGAGGTTTTACCGATTCGCTTGGTATCCGTAGTTGGCTCGTACTTGCCCGAGGTCGTCGATTCGGCTTGGTATCCGGTAGTTAGCCTTCGTGACTTGCCCCATTCAGTTTTGTGACGGTCTCGTGATTCCGCTTGGTATCCGGTAGTTAGTTCGTGATTGCCCGCCACCACGTGGGCGCAGTGGTATCCGGTAGTTGGCTTTCGATTACTACCGGGTCACCGTGGTATGGTTATATAGATTTGTTAGTACGGCTTTGGTATCCGTAGTTGGCTTTCGTACTTGCCGGTCGATTGATGACGCGGCTTTGGTATCCGGTAGTTAGCCTTCGTACTTGCCGTCAGACGGTTTTTATGACACGCGGGACACGGTGTTCATGTACTCCGTGTGGTTATCGTAGCATCGGCGGTGAGGAAGGTGTTCCACGGGCATGATTGATGTTGCGGGCATGAGACCCATAATTATATTTGAGTGATGACTTTGATGGCGCGAGCCCCGACTTAGCGGATCGCTACATATTATGTAATGTAGTTTGGTTATCATATATGTCTCGCTTTATATAGACTACTATGATTTCATTTATGATTTTCTGTTTCACATACTTGGTACTGTTAGATCGACCTCCTTCGGGCCGCGTCATGCCGCAGTGAGGTACATCGGTTGTTGATCCTCGCCATAGGATCACGCCAACAGATTGGGAAGCTCCGCTTTCTCCGAGGCTTATCTTTTGGTATGTTTCCACGAGTTGTAGGTTCTTGTACATTCGGGGTATGGCGGGCCTGTCCGTCATAGTTGTTGTTACACTCTTGAGGTCATTTGCTTGTGGCGGGGTTGTAAAGGATGTATCGCTCAAATTTCAGATATTTATATGCAAAAAGGCAACCGTTTTGGTTAGCCTGTTTTCTTTTATCTTGTTTCATATCTGTATGTTTTATTTCCGCTGGTTTTTCTCTGATGTTGTATCACTAGGGTGCCCGGGGTAAGGCACCAGTCGCGGGCCCGTGGTCGGGTCATCTAGAGAATAGTATGCGTGATAAGATGATTACACGTTGAGTGCTATGTACATGTAGTTTTGTGAAAATTGTGATTTAGAAGCCTGGTTAGTAAAAAGGGGAAGTTGGGGTACATAGAGACTGTGAGCCTTAGAATATTGATAGACGTATTAAGTAAAAGATTTTGCGGGTGATCTTTGTCGAGGTACATATTATACGTGGGGTATATTAGTGTGGTAATTCCACGAGTGGTGTGAAATGAAAGTGGGTAATTAAGCTAAGAAAACCATTATGTTTTCGTGACTTGAATAGTGAGATTGTTCCGGACCGGGAACAAGAGTTTTGTACTAAATGGGTCGGGTTGAGGCCAGATCGCGGGTCAACCCACAACCCGGAATAAAGTGAGGTAAGTTTGAGGTGGTCCCGCTAGGTGATAGGGTCACGAGGGTGCTAGGCCCAAGTTTAGGTAATCATCGTACGAGTTCGTGGATGCATTCGACCAGAACCGGGCCGTGAAGGCCGAGGATGGCCTTAAAGGAAATTGAAGCTAGTAATGACCAAGTTGGAGGTAGTAACCCCAAGATTTTTAAAGCTGAAGCGATGACTGAAATGTGGTACGTGTACTAGAAAGAGTTCGGGTGTACGAGAAGGGTACGACGAGTAAGAAGAGAAGCGAACATGTGTTAAGAGAATGGAAGTGATCATTTTGTGAAAGTAAATGTGCGAAGAGAGTATCCTTTAGACCTTGGGTGGGAGCTTATTGTGATGTTATACACGTTAGAGGTGATTCCTCGTTGGCTTGGATTTAAGTATTGCGCGTGTGTTATATTATGGCCATGTGTGGCATAATTGGTTTTGTAAGTATAGTAGTGAAGACTATACCGGCGCATGTATGTTTGGAGACTTAGAAGGAACATTCGAGACGAATGTTTCTAAGGGGGGAAGAATGTTACACCCCGTAGTTCCAAGGTATGTATATGAGGACGTACGTACGAGAATACGACATTAAGGTTGGAAAAGAAGAAAGATTTGATTTTCCGACGGAAAATTTTCCGGATTTTGTGAAGGAAAAAGGTTCGTAAATGAGAATTGGATTCCCAGATTTGGTATTTGGACTTCTTGGAATATTAGAGAATTATGGAATTTTATTTCCGGATTTGGTCACGTGGGGCCCACGGGAAAAATTTACGGTTTTGTGGGGCCCACATTGTTTTCGAGATTTTGGCCATTATGGATGTTTTCGGGAGATGAAATATTTTGGACGAGTAGGAGGGCGACATGTGTCACCCCCATGTGGCCATGTTGGCCGAAATCTTGTGGACAAGTGGCCCTTGGCCGAAATGGTTAGCCAAGTGGCAAGACACTTGTCCCAAGCTTTTGTGTAGACATGTGGATGGTGGGACCCACATACACTTGTCCCCCAATCTCACCACACACTTGCTATGATCCTAGCCTTTGATTTCCCTATAAATACCCCCCCCCCCCCTTGATGCAAGACTTCTTCATCCCACACTTAGAGATTTCCAAGGCAAAATACTCCCTCCCCTTTGATAGTGCTCTCGGCCAAGCCTCACTTTCTTGAGCAAGATTTGTCCAAAAATTAAGTGTTCTTTCTTAAGGTGTTAGGAATATTGTTAACCAAGTGTTAGAAAAGATTTCACACCCCTAGCCTTAAATATACCCCTTGGACGAAAGTTGGTGGTGTTGAAACCTAAGTGTTCTTCACTTTTTGGAGTTGAATCTTAAAGAGAAGTTGGTTCGGAGCTTCTAAGGGTTGCTTGGAGCGGATTGGAATGTAAGGAATTGGAGCTAAGATTTCTAAGGATCGACTTTTAATCATTGGAAAATTTTGGGCTTATCGAGGTAATGATCTTTGTCCTTCTATTGTAATGGGAGATTACATGTTGTAGTAGTTTATAATTAAGTATATAATATGTGGATAGAAGGTTGAAATGAAATGGACTGTTTAGTATATTGTGGGGCAGAATTTTACACGTCCAGTTAGGCGTGTAATCCCCTCTGAGTTGTTGTATTATTGCGCCTTAAATGTGGCATGTTGTCTATTGATATCGGGCCTTGAAAAAGGTGGAACAGTAAGTAGATACAGGGGAAGTGCTGCCCAGTTTTCCGTAGGATAAGAAACCTTATACTTAGAAATATTCTACGAAGGAACCTAGATGTTGATAGATGTGTTGTGGTTATTATAGGTGGATATTCTACGCGCGGCATACTCAACTTGGCTTGTGGATTAAGCTGAAGAGGTATGTGATTCTTCCTATTCTCTTGAGCATGATTATTTGTGAAATATATAGTGCGGTAGACGCACGTGTGTTAAAGGAGTTGGATTTCCTTTTTGTGTCCTTGACTTGATTCTAAATGTTAAGTGACTTGATATGAAATGTTAAGGACTTGAATTGTGTTAAAAAGTTGTGAAACCTCATTCGTGAGTAATGGGTACTTGGTCTTTAAAAGAATAAAGTTATCTTGATTTCGGGAATGTGAGTAGTTGTCCTTGGTTGGTTTAAAATGTAAAGTGTTATAACAGCTTTATGGGAAGTTAGTTATAACGACTTTATGAAAACGAAAGAATGGTTTTATCATTGGATTTAAAACGGTAACTTGATATTTTTAAGAAGTAATGAGGCTTAAACTATTTTGAGAAGTATATTGTTACTTGACCTTTGAAAGGAGAAGCGTTTTGTTTAAAAGGAAGGCATGGTATTGTCTTGATTTGGTTTTGAAAGCTAAACGACTTGATTTTTAAAGATAAGAGACTTGACTTATAAACGCCTTGATTTCGGTAAAAAGAGAAGTAACTTGATTTAAAAGTATGGGTTACTTGTTTTGAAAATAGTGAGTTACTTGGGTTTTTAAAAGTATACTTGATTTTAAAGGCCTTGTAAGATTTTCTGAAGGTGTAGTAATTTGGTTTGAAAAGAAAACATGCTTTGATACTACGAGTATTAGTATCGTGTGGCTTTTACGTAAAAAGAGGTCTTTTTGAAAGAATGAAAGTATGTAGTACTTTGGGGTTAAAACCCGGATTTTTGGCATAAAATGAAAGTACCTTGAGTGTGAGTAACTTGCCTATGTTTGCTTGTGATAGCCTTGTTGTGCAAGTATTGTATCATTATGCTACCGCGTCTCTCGATGGAGGGTCGGTCATGTTATTCTTGATCATTTTGGGCATACTGACTCGATGGATGGTCCACTGCATGCCATGATGAGGGTTTGTTCCCTGTTGATAGTGTTATTCCATGGACTAGCTCTCCATGAGGTTTACTGATGCAGGGTGGATCTGGTAGCTAGCCCCCGTACTTGCCCCGGTCGTTGCAAATGCATGTTGGTTCTGGTAGTTGGCTTTCGTACTTGACCCGGTCAACGACGTGACGCAGGAGGTATCCGTAGTCGACGCCGACTTGCCGGCCACCGTGAGTTAGTTTTATAGCAGTGTTATGGTGAAGTCTCGTGATGCAGGAGGTATCCGTAGTTTGCTATCGCATTGCCGGCCATCGACGTGATGCAGGTGGATCCGGTAGTAGCTTTACTTGCCCGGTCGATTGATGACGCAGGTGGATCTCGTAGCTATGCCTTCGCATTTTCCCGCGTTCTTATGACACAGCGTGGGACTCGTGTTCTTTTGTACTCCTTGATGTTGTTATATCATAGATCGCCGTGGGAATGAATTCCACGCATGATTGATATTATGGGCGTGAGACCCATGGTTATATTTGAGTGATGACTTTGAGGCGCGAGTCCGACTTGACATATCGCTATACATCAGGTAATCGTAGTTTGGTTATCATACATGTCTCTGCTTTATATGATCGTTATGATTTCATTACTGATTTTCGCCACATACTTGGTACCGTTGATCGACCTCCTTCGGGGGGCTGCGTTCATGCCGCAGGTAGAGGTACACCGTTTGATGATCCTCGCTCTTAGGGTCACAATTCCGCATTGTGGGAAGCTCCGTTTCTCCGGAGGCTTATCTATTGGTATAGTCTCCTGTCATTGTAGGTACTTGTACATTCACGGGTATGGCGGGGCCCTGTCCCGTCATAGTTGTTGTTACATTCTTAGAGGTCTGTAGTCTTATGCGGGTGTGGTTTGTAAAGGATAACTGTTCAAGGTTTATTTATATATATATGCAGTAATGCGACTTTTTGGTCAGCCTGTTTTTAGTATCACTGTTTATTTTTCATGAGTTTTATTTTCCGCTGATTTTCTCTGATGTTTTATCACTAGGGTGCCCGGGTTAAGACACTAGTTGCGGTCCCGAGGTCAGGTCGTGACAATGACGTAACCCGACCTATGTGTAGGCTCGGGGTAATATTGCGTAATCCGGCATATGTGTAGGCTCGGTGTATCTCATAATATAATCCGGCCTATTTGTAGGCTCAGTGTATCTCATAACATAATCCGGCCTGTTTGTAGGCTCGGTGTGATTTTCCTTACATAACATTTTTAAACCGTATTTTCACTTCTTCTTAAGTCGTTATAACAACTTCCCATAAAGCTATTATAACAACCTTTCATTTTAGAGAACTTAAGACACTTTTATTCTTGCAACATTAGGGAAACTAAACCCAAAAATACTACGTACATACATACTTATAAAAGAATCATGCCACTCCCTCTCTTTTAAATCAATAAATTCTTCTTTTTAAAACTCAAGTTACATACTCTTTTGAAATCAATCTTCTTAACTTTTGAAATAGATCAAGAAGCCATACTTTGTAAATCATGTCATTTCCACTTATAAAATCAAGTCTTATAGTCTTAAAACCTTGTATCATATAATCTTTAAAATCATGTCTCTTATACATATAAAATCATGTCATCTATACTTTAGGAATCAAGTCCATAACTTGAAAAATAAAGTTTCATAATCCTTTAAAGAAAATCAAAGTTCATAGTCTTAAAAATTCATAACATACATTCTTTAAAATCCATTTACTTCAATTAAATCAAGTCCCAAAGCTTCAATTCAAACTTCATAACTTCCTAACACTTCTTACCAACATCCCCCATAAGACTTGGTAAGGACTTATGATAACTTAGACATACCTTTAACTTAGAATCAACAACGTGGATACTTCTTAACTTCTAAGAGTAGAAGGAATCATGAAATAATATCACATGGCTATTTCATACGTAGGATCATGCCAAAGAAAGAAGAGGTTCACATACCTCGCGACGACTACCGACAAGTTGCAAAATGCTCCCAAGTACTTTAACCTTGCTAGCTTTTCCACCCATCAAGTAGAATACGCTACTCGTAGTACTTCAACCTATATTAATCATAACATGTCTATCAACCCCAAGCTTTTTAACGTAGAATCATACTAAGTGTAAAGTCTCTTATTCTACGGAAAATTGGGTAGCACTTCCTTTTGTTTCTACGTACTTTTCCACCTTTTTCAAGGCCCGTAATCACTACCCAACATGCCACATTTAAGGCACAACAATCCAACAATTCAAAGGGGATTACACGCCTTAACAGGACGTGTAAAATTATGCCCCACAATAATACAAAACAATCCAATATTTCCAAGCCATATTCGGCTACCTTTGTCACAACAATTATCAATTTCCTTTCAATTCCCTTTTCAATCCAAGTTGTTATTCCAACATGTTATATACATAATAACAATTACAACAACTATAAATCCTTTCTTCCTTAACATGCGACGATTGTAACTATCGACCAAATTGATTACAACATAAATGACTAACTTGTCCATTTTCGGTTTTAACATGTCTACATGATTCAAATCTTTTCAAACTTCAATCTATATACCACATGCTCATATCTTAACTACTATAACATGTAATCTTCAATCACGTAAAGAAGATGAAAATTTTACCTCAATAAGCCCTAATAATATCCAAGCGTTAAAGTCGATCCTAGCAACTTTTAGCTCCTCTTCATATGTTCCAATCCGCTCCAAGCACTCCTTAGAAGCTCATGAAGAACTCCTCTTCAAGTTCCATCTTCAAAGTTGAAGAACACCTTATGTTTTCGCCTTGCGACTAACGTAAAAACGTCATTTTTCCGAGATCTTTCTATTGAGATATCCTTACAATACCCCTAGGAACGTTGGTTTAAAGTATTGGGATTATTGAACCACAATCGCCACGACCGAACCTGCCCGTGGATCGTGCCTTACCCGCACCTGTAGACATACATCAGAGTAACCAGCGGAATATAAAACAAGACATGAAACAATATGAAGTGAAACAGCTTTATCTGAGAAAATTGCCTTTCGCATATATATATAAAACTTGAACAGCGATATCCCTTTTACAAACCCCGCCACAAAGATTTCTGCACTTCTAAGATTTTTACAACAACTATGACGGGACAGGGCCCCGCCATACCCCTGAATGTACAAGAACTTACAAACTTGTGGAAACATACCAAAAGATAAGCCTACGGAGAAAACGGAGCTTCCCAATACGCTGAACTGTGATCCTAAGAGTGAGGGTCAACAACCGATGTACCTCTACTCATGCAGATGAACGCACTTCAAGGAGGTCGATAACAGTACCAAGTATGTGAAATCGAAAATATCAGAAATGAAATCATAACAGTTTATATAAAACAGGAGACATGTATGATAACCAAACTACAGTTTACAACATAAAAGTAGTCATGTCAAGGCAGGGACTCTCTCCCTCAAAGTCATCCCTCATGCCCGTGGAACTCCTTCCTCACTGCCGACAGTCTGGATATAAACCGTATAACATGTCTCGGCCCATCCCATGGGAATCGAGGTGGAATCGTGTGGTATACATGTCCCGGCCCATCCCATGGGACTCGGTGTGAAAGCGTGTGGAATACATGTCCCGGCCCATCCCATGGGACTCGGTGTGGAATCGAATGGAATACATGTCCCGGCCCATCCCATGGGACTCGGTGAAGAATCGTATGGAATACATGTCCCGGCCCATCCCATGGGACTCGGTGAAGAATCGTATGGAATACATGTCCCGGCCCATCCCATGGGACTCGGTGAAGAATCGTCCATAACATTTAAACCCTCTTTTAAGACAGATTAAGATAATACCATGTCTTCCTTTTAAAACCAAAATTTAGGCAATGTCATGCCTCCTCTTAAACCCAAAAACTTTCCCTTATTAAAGTCAAGTAACAACATTCTTTTCCAAAAGTTCAAGTTGCATATTTTTAAATACTTAAGTCTCTTATTTTCGAAAGATTTCATAGTTCATAGTCCTAATCACTTAACAACGTAATTTCTTCTTTTAACAAAATTGAGTAACATATATCTTATGTGTGAGTAGTTTATTCTTGTTTATAACAATCTTATTAAAGCAGCCATGATCTAGGAAATGTAATACAATTTTGTCTTATCTTAGCTTCTATGCAGATGGAGGTTTCATCGGTTTTAATATAATTAATTATTTGTCAATACATTTTCCTTTATTAACGCCGCAGTGGTTTGTTCGATACTTATTCTCATTTCAAAATCAATATAACTTATTAGTTAAAAACCAAGTACTCATTACTCACGAATGAGGTTTCACAACTTTTTAATAAAATTCATATCAAGCCAATTAAGTCAAGTCTCTTATTTTCTTAAAATCAACAACCCATTTCATTTAGCACACGTACGTCTACCGTACTATATAGTTTACAAACATCATGCTAGAAAGGATAGGAAGAGGTTCACATACCTTGCGACGATTATCGACAAATAGCAAAACGCTCCACCGTACTATAACCCTGCTAGCCTTGTCCACCCTTCAAGTAGAACACGCTACTCGCAAAACTTCAACCTATAATGGCCATATACGTCTATCAACGTCTAGACTACTCTGTAGAATATTCTAAGCAGAAGGTTCTCTATTCTATGGAAATTTGGGCAGATTTCCTACCCACAACTACACAAGTCTCATCAGAATACAGCCCTCTGTAAGTACAGTTCAATTCTCTTCTTATATACCTTCCTTCTATATATCTTATACTTAATTCTGAACTACTACAACATGTAATCTCCAATTACAATAGACGGATAAAGATGTTTACCTCGATAAGCTCAAAATTATCCAAGATTATATGTCGATCCTGAACAACGTTTAGCTCCAATTTGCACGCTCCGATAGCTCCAAGAAACCCTTAGAAGTTTCCAACTCACTTCTACTTAATACCTCAACCAACTATGAAGATTTTCCTTAGGGTTTTGTTTTGCGACTAATGGATATAAAGTAGTATTTCTGGGCTTTTAGTATAGAGGTAACTTTGGAATACTACAAGGGATTTGGGCTAAGGTATTTTGGCATAGTAACAATACTAGAAGACAACTTTTCTACCCCGGGGGGGGGGGGTATTTCGACGAGACAACTAGGAAGGGGGGGAGAGGGTGCTTCGGACGAAAGCTTCCAAAGTGGGGAATTTGGACGAGAACTTCAACTAAAGGGGGGAAGGATTTTAAGACTTGGAAATTGTTTTGTGGATGAAGAAGTCTTGCACAAGAGGGGGGTATTTATAGAACCACCAAGGGCCAAGATTAAAACAAATGGAGGGTGAAGATTTGGATCCATGTGAAGAATGAGGTCTTCCAACCAAGTGTCCACCACAATGTTGGGACATATGTCCACCACAACCTTGGGACATATGTCCCCCACAACAATGATCCAAGTGGCCTCCCACTTGCTCAAGAAAAACGTCCGCAAGGCCTTCCCTCATGCCCCACAAAAACGCCCCCACCTACTCCCACTAACCCAAAGAAAATATCTTCCATGACTTTAACCACTTGACCTTGTCCACTTGGCCATACAAATCGTCCAACATGGCCTAAGTGGGGTGACACATGTCGCCCTCCTATTGGTCCAAAATATTTCATCTTTCGGAAAAATCCGTAATCGGTTAAAATATTAAAAACGTAGAATTTCCTTCACAAGGTTCGGAATCTTTTCCGTCGAAAGTTCACAATTTCATCCTTAACCTAATTAGGGCTTGAATATTCGTACGTACGTCCTCGCATACATACTTTGGAAATACGGGGTATAACACAAACGAAAAAATTTCTTCTTCATTCAAGCACAAAGCCGAGAGCACCTTAAGTTTTGAATTTTTTTTCTAAGTGTAAGACTTTTCTTGCTACTAGTGTGATGATATACTACTTCCAATGGTCAAGATTATAACACTTGTGTGGCCTAGATTCATTGGGGTTTAAAAGATCTAATGTCAAGTTGGCTAGTTGACTTAGTCAACAATGTCAAGCCTTGGCTTGTTCAAGACTTGACCAATTTTCCATGACAATTTCGTCCAAGCCTAATTAGGGGGGGTGACACGTGTTTCCCTCCCATTCGTCCATATACTTCGTTTCCCAATATTTCCATAATTCCGATAAATTTTACGAGTCTCAAATTACAAACATTATTCTTTCCCGAGGTTCGAAATCATTTTCCGTAGGAAAAAGAAATCCTTCTTTCGTATCAAACTTAAATTCGTATATTCTCACGTACATTCTCTTAAACACATGTCCTGGAACTACGGGTTGTAACAGCTATGACTTTCTGCCGATCACAATCTAGGGGGAGATTTCCTTGATCTCACCAAGTAGTAATCCTATTATTCTTCCCAGCTCATAGAGCTTATAGTCCGGTGTTCAACCTCAATTCATGGTATTACATGATCCAATGGTTTGCCAAGATTTCTTATTTTGTAATGATTATGTCTCTCATCGTTCGAGTGTCTGCTAGTCTTACCTTTATTTTCCATTTCACGTTGTCCTGGGGTCTCTTATCTCCCCGTATTTCCTTCTATCTTGATTCTTAATCATACAGGTTCATTCATGCGTATTACCCATATTTGTATCCTTACGACACTTCTTCAACCATTTCCTCGTGTCGTCTTCAATTACCCCAACCCAATACTTTTTTCTAAGGTTATCTAACATTGTAACCTATTGCATAACGAGGCCGGAGACTTTACCAGTCCCATATCTATGGCCTAATAATATGGATACGCATAACTCTCAATAATACGTAAAACTATCCTTTTACGTGGGGGAGATATCTTATCTCCCTTTCATAATCTTAATCATCAAACGCCACCTTATAATCGTATAGATTCTTAAGACCTACCAATGATATCTCTTGTTTTCCGCAAATATGGGTAATACACGGAATAAGTAGTAACCCGGGGGTTTACCCCGCAAGAATAACATAACACTAGCACAACCGTCTATCATACATAACATAAGCAAGTTAAGAAATCCCTTAACTTCTTATTAGACTTAATTAGCATGCACTCTAATTTTTTTAACTTAAGGCACTAAGATGTCATGAAAAATCCGGGAATTTAACCCAAAGTACTACGTACTTCTACTCTTTTAAAATGACTCTTTTTCATATAAAAACCCCAAGATACTAACACCCGTAGTATCAAGGCATATCTACTTCCCATATCAAGTTACTACGCCTTTAGAAATCATTTCAAAGCGTTGAAATCAATTCTTCCATTTTCGAAACTTAAGTAACTTATACCTTTAAACAAGTTACCCTTCTTTAAATCAAGTCTTTGATCCTCTTTTGAAATCGATCAAGTAAACCATTCTTTTAACTTTCCATAAAGACGTTATAACTAACTTCCCATAAAGTCGTTATAACTCTTTATGTTTTAGACAAACCAAGACAATTACGTTCCTCTTTGAAACCAAGAGACTTATACTTTTGAAACAAAGTATCATATACTTTCAAATCAAGTTTCATAACTTTCAGAATACTTCAAGTTCCTTGACTTTAGAAATCAAGTCTCTTAACTTTAAAATAGTTCAAGTAACCCATACTTTTTCAAATCAAGTATTCTATTCTTTTCATGTCAAGTAATCTTTACATGTAACATCAAGTAACTTTTAAAAGCCAAGTTACTTCACTTTTCGAAATCAAGGCAAGGATACCGAACTGAAACCAAGTTCACATAAAATACCTACGTCTACCGTACTATACCATTGTAAATACTCATGCTCAAGAGATAGGGAAGAGTTCACATACCTCTCCAACTTAATCCACTTGCCATGTTGAATTTTCCGCACGTAGAATGTCAACATATAATGACCATAATACGGCTATCAACTTCTATCTTTCTATCGTAGAATAATTCTAAGTATAAAGTCTCTTATTTTACGGAAAATTGGGCAGCACTTCCTTTGTTTCTACGTACTTTTCCACCTTTTTCAAGGCCCGAAATCAATAACCAACATGCCACATTTAAGGCTCAACAATTCAGCTAACCAAAGGGGATTACACGCCTAACAGGACGTGTAAAATTCTTCCCCACAATTAATATAAAACTGTCCAATAATTAAGGCAATTCTCAGCTATAATCAATGCCAACAACAATGTCAATTTCGTTCAATTCCTTTTTAATCCAAGTTGTTATTCCAACATGTTATATACATAAATAACAATTATAACAACTATAATTCTTTTCTTCTTTAACATGCGACGATTGTAACTATCGACCAATTTGATTTACAATCTTAACGGCTAACTTGCCATTTTCGATTTTGAGCTTCTAAATTCCATAACATTAATAGATCTTCATTCTATATATCACATGGTCATTTCTAACTTATCATAACATGGAATCTTCAATTACAATAGTAAGATGAAGATTTTTACCTCAATTAGCCCAAATATAATTCAAGATTAAAAGTCGATCCTTAGCAACTTTAGCTCGTCTTTTCGACGTTCCAATACACTCCAAGCAACCCTTAGAAGCTTATGAAGAACTCCTCTTCAAGTTCCAACTCCAACTATGAAAACCCCCTTAGGTTTTCATGTTGCGACTAACGTAATAACGTAGTTTTTCCGGGATTTTTGTATTGAGATATCCTTAGAATACCTTTAGGAATCTTGGGATTGAATATTGGGATTTATGAAGCAAGATTGCAAAAAAATTCTCTTCCTTTTTCTTCTTGGCCGAGAGCTCCTTAAGAGCAACTCAAGACTTTCCTATTTTTCTCTAAGTGTTGAAATGATCTAGTCTTGCACTAGTAGTAGTAATATATAATGAGACCAAGGGCTAGGATTAATCCAAATGGAAGGCTAGGATGTGGTCAATTATCTCAAGCTATCTTGACTACTTGACTTAGTCAATTTTTCTTCATCCAACAAGCCTATGTGGAGGGTGACACGTGTCGCCCTCCCATTGGTCTAAAATATTTCGTTTTCCAAAATTTCCATAATTGGTCAAAAAATCAGAAACCTCGTGGGCCCCACAAAAACGTAAAATTTCTCCCGTGGGCCCCACGTATCCAACTCTGAAAATAAAATTCCATAATTCCGATAAACTCTTAAAAGTCTTAAATAACCAATTTGAGAACCAATTCTCATTAACGAACAATTTTCATTCCCGAGGTTCGGAAAACAATTCTTTCTTTCGTTCAAATTTTTAAGTCATGTGTTCTCCCGTCTATTCTCCTATACATGTCCTGGAATTATGAGGTGTAACAACCACATCTATAACTAGGAGGTTGCTGGACATTTAGGATTGGTTTCTATTTTTCTCGCTCTGAGATCGTGCAGTAGAGCTGTCTTATTAGGTTGAATCCTCTCTGACCTATTCTTATGTATCAGTTATGCCTCCACGGAAGGCCACTGTGGCCTGTATGGTAAGGCAAAGAACAGAGCTGCTAGTGGTACACAGAGGGTTACTAGTACTCAGGCCCAGATTATGCCTGAGGTTGTGGCTCAGACGGCGAGTGCAGTTACGCCGACAAGACAGAGGAGCCGAGAGCGCATACGCTCCAGAGGTTCCGACACTGAGCCTCCACCACCTGGCGGAGTATAGAGATTATGGAGAGAAGATCAGGTTATTGACTAGCATAGTGGCGTGGCAAAGACCGACAGAGTAGCTAACCCAGAGCCACGCTTGAGAATTCGGGATTTTCTGGGTTGTAGTCCACCCGAGATCTATAGTTCGAGATCTGAGGATGATCCTCAGGAGTTCATTCGGCAGATACAACGGACTATGCAGATACTTAGGGCCTCGGAGACAGAGTCAGTTATGCTATCTTCTTACCGGTTACGCGATATTGCGTTGAACTGGTTTGATTCATGGGAACTGTCTAGGGGTGTAGGTGCTCCTCCAACTGTTTGGGATGAGTTCACAGAGGTCTTCCGTGATCACTTTTTGCCTCCTGAGATGAGGAGAGCCCGTGTTGATAGGTTCTTGACGTTGAAGGACCATCAGAGAGTATAACCTGAAGTTTGACTCATCGCCGTGTATGCACTCACTATCGCGTCGATACGGCCGACAGAGTTCATCGCTATGTGATGGGCTAGACCGCTATACGGTTATCGTGATGCCCGAGTTGCCTTCACTGTATGGATATTGCTGTGACGCAGCATATGCACAGGGGATTGAGGACAGGTAGAGAGAGGACCAGCCAGATCGAGGCCACCAAGAGGCCGTGACGCAGTGGTTTCAGGTAACTTTCGAGGCGACAAAATTTCAAGAAAGTTAGGTCTACTTTTTCACCAATGCAGTGCTTCTTCCCGCCGCGTGAGGTTTGATCATGTCACGCCCAACCCTGGCGGATCGTGCCCTACCCGGGCACCCTTCTACCTTAACAACTAAGTAAATCATGGAAATTAAATAACGCCTCATTTTTATTATTTTTTAAAACCAACGACGCAAGGGCAAATCCGACAAGCGTCGCCATATAATATACATAAACAAAAGACACTACACCGCATACGAGTCCAATCCTACATATGAATACGCACTTAAGAGTTTACAGAAACATGACGACAAGGCCCCGCCGCATCCATAACCGCATAAAAGCCTGTGATCAAGGAACTATACCAAAAGATAAACTCCCAATGTAAGGAGCTATCCAAAACTCGAGCAGGTCCTACACTGCAGATCACCAAATCACAGACCTAAACTCGCGCAGATGAACGCAGCCTCAAGGAGGTCAAGACAAGAATGTACCAAGTATGTGAATGTAGGCATCAGAATGAAATCATAACTTCTAAACAAAATAGAGACATGTATGATAGCCAACCTACAGTACACAATACATAAGCAGTTATATCAAGTCAGGGACGCATGCCCTCAAAGTCACTATTCAAATATAACTATGGGTCTCACGCCCATAATATCAATCATGCCCGTGGAATCCTTCCTCACTTCCGGCAGTCCATGATATAATGTAACACCAATAAGCATATCCAAGTAGTATCCCTCGTGGTCGCATGCCCCGGAATCCCACATCGTATAAGCATGACCATGAGGTATACAAACAATTTCGGGAATCAAACCCGCCTCGGTCACATGCCCCGTAATCACACATCGTATAAGCATATCCAATGAGTATCCCTCGTTGTGGCATGCCGCGGCATACCACATCGTATAAGCATTACCATGGTATCCTCGCGTCGCACGCCCCGCATCCCACATCGTATAAGCATGACCGTAGGGTAACACAAACAAATTCGAATCTAACCCGACTCGGTCACACGCCTAATCCCACATCGTATAAGCATGTCCAGCGAGTATCCTCGTGGTCGCACGCCCCAAGATCCCACATCGTATAAGCATGACCATAGTGGTATCCTCGGCCGCATGCCCGCAAGATCCCACATCGTATAAGCATGACCGTAGGGTAACACAAATAATGGAAGCATACCCGTGGAATCTCACCTCACCGCTTGTGACGCCCAAGTAAACTTACAACAAGGCAATTCTCCAACCGAGAGTCGCGCAACGTAATAAAACATAATACTCGTGACTTAAAGGCTATCACCAAAGACATATAGGCAATTCTCAATTAATCAAGCCAAAGTACTTATCAAGGCACACATAGAATAATTCTCTATTAAACAGGCCAAAGTACTTATCAAGGCACACATAGAATAATTCTCAATTAAATGTGCAAAGCAAAGTACTTATCAAGGCACACATAGAATAATTTTCAATTAAACAGGCCAAAGTACTTATCAAGGCACACATAGAATAATTCTCAATTAAACAGCAAAGTACTTATCAAGGCACACATAGAATAATTCTCAATTAAACAGCCAAAGTACTTATCAAGGCACACATAGAATAATTCTCAATTAAATGTGCCAAAGTACTTATCAAGGCACACATAGAATAATTCTCAATTAAACAGGCCAAAGTACTTCGTACGTGCATTCTTTTCAAAAGACTCATTTTTATGTAAAACCCCAAGATACTAACACCCGTAGTATCAAGGTGTGTCTATTTTTCAAAGTAAGTTACTACACCTTTAAAAAACTCATTTCAAAGCTTGGAATCAAGTAACTTCAAATTTTCACAATCTAGGCAACTTATGCCTAATAATCAAAATAGACAACTTTCTTAACCTTCCATAAAGCCGTTATAACCAACTTCCCATAAAGCCGTTATAACCCTTTATGGTTTTAGACATATTCATTCCTTTTTATAACCAAGAGACTTATACTTAAAACCAAGTATCACATACTTACAAATCAAGTTCTTAACTTTCAAAATACTTCAAGTCTCTTAATATTTAGAAAACAAGTTTCTTCTACTTTTAAACCTCAAGTAACTCACACCTTTAAAGCAAGTTACTTCTCTTAAATCATGTCATTTCTCCTCTCTTAAAACAATTAAGTAAATCACTCCTTTGACTCCCCTAAAGTCATTATAACGACCCATAGGTTTTAGAACTAAGGCACTAGCCAAAAGATTTGGAAACCACTTCCTTTTCAAGACTCTATGTACTTTAAGTAAAATACTCTTACTTTTAAGAATCCAACTTCACTAAGGCAATGGATTATACAACTTACAATTTAAACATCAAAGTACAATCAAGGAAGTACATAGAACAAATTCTATTTTAGGCAATCCAAATACAACCAAGGAATGGATCATTTAAGAGTAGGACATACTTTCTTTATCTTAAGGAATCATGCTAGACAGGAGATAGTTCACATACCTTTTCTAAATCCACAAGCTGTCGAATACGCCAGACGTAGAAGTTGTCAACCTATAATGGTCACAACAATACTATCAACTTCTAGTCTCTAACGAGAATAATACTAAGTATACGGCCTCTAATTCTACGAAAAATCTACAAAGACTTCCTTTGTTTCTACTAACTTTGCCACCTTTTCAAGCGAATACAATAACCAACATGCCACATTTAAGGCTCAAAACAACAACCAAACAAAGGGGATTACACGCCTTACAATACGTGTAAAATTCCGCCCCACAATTCATACGAAGTAGTTTAATACTCATAAGCCATTCTCGGCCAACAATAACACAACACAAGTCCTTTTCCAATCATTTTCCAATTCCAAGTTCTAAGGTCTAACATGTTATATAGCCATAAACAACTTCAACAACTACAATTTCCTTCTTTATACAACATGCGACGACTTAAACTAATAATCAACTTGAATTCTAATCTTAAGGCTAAACATGCTAGTTTTCGGATTAGGGTTCCAATAGCCAATATAATTATCAAAATTCATACTATATAACTCATGCTTGCTAATATCCATAGATACAACAATAAGTAAGCCTTAATTGCTAAAACGACAAAAGTTATACCTTTATAAGCCCTTAAAATTTCCAAGATTCAAAGTCGCGCCTTAGCAATTCTTAGCTCCTTTCCTTATGTTCCAATCCTCTCCAAGCACTCCTTAGAAGCCTATGAAGAACCCATCTTCAAGTTCCAACTTCAAAGTTGAAGAACTCCTTAAGTTTCCGCCTTGCGACTAATACGAAAACGCCGTTTTTCCAAAATCTTCTATTGAGATATCCTTACAATACCCTTAGGGACATTGGGTTTAAGTCTTGTGAATAAAGAACCAAAATTGCAAAATCTTGTCTTCCAAAAGACCACAAAGCCGAGAGCAACCTTTGAAGAACAAGGTGTTCTCTAATTTTTCTAAGTGTAGAAATGCCAAGTCTTGCTACTTAGGATGATATATAACACATTGGAGGGTTTAGATTAAAACACTTGTTAAAATTGGATGAATGGGATCAAGCCAAATGGCTCTTGACTTGGTCAACAATGTCAAGCTCTTAATTAGCAAGATTTTGTCATCTACACATTGGTCAAATGACCATTATACCCTTACTAAAAAATTCGTCCAAGACCTTATGTGGGGTTTCCACGTGTCGCCCTCTCATTCGTCCATAAAATTTCAGAATCTCGTGGCCCCACAAAACGTAAAATCCCTCGGGTGGGCCCCACGTGACCAAATCCATAAAAATAAATTTCCATAATTTTAATAAGTTCCATACTTTTCAAATAATGCATTTTGAGAATCCCATTCTCAACAACGAACATTTTTCCTTTCCGACGTCTAAGATTTTCACGGAAAACAATTCTTCCTTTCGCATCAATTTCAAGTCTTGATTCCTTACGACATTCTCTTATACATGTCCCGACTTACGGGTGTAACAGATCAGCCGTTATTCGGGAGCAGTCGTGGCTCCAGGCTTCGTGTTTCCGGAAACGGGGTCCTAGTCAGATGAGGCTACATTTACCTCGGTGTGGTCGATGTGGTAGGTCCCATCGTGGGGAGTGTCGTATTGCTTCAGGAGCTTGTTACTCTTGCGGCCAGCAGGGCCATTTGAATAGGGATTGTCCGACCAGAGACAACATGAGTAGTATGATTCACTACTGTGGTCGCTTGCCTGTCTTCATCTTCAGGGTTACGCGCCCGAGGCGTGTCGCTCACGGGACGGCAGGCCGCGGCAGAGGTCGTGGTGGAGATCCTAGTTCTAGCGGTCCACAAAACCGCATATATTCCTTAGCCAGCCGGCAGGACCAGGAGGGTTCGCCGAATGTCGTCACAGGTATATTGTTGATTTCATGTTGTGACGTTTATGCTTTGATAGATTCGGGTTCTACTTTGTCCTATGTATCCCCTCTTATTGCTGGTAGAATAAGGATAGAACCGGTGTCGATAGAGCCTTTTGAGGTAGCTATGCCAGTGGGTGATTCGGTGTTAGCTGAGCGGGTGTATAAGAACTGCCCGGTTTTCATATATAGTCGTCAGACCCTAGCAGACTTGATAGAGTTGGATATGACAGATTTTGATGTCATTATGGGTATGGACTGGTTGACTTCTTGTTATGCCAATGTTGACTGTAGAGACAGGTTGGTACGATTCCAGTTTCCTGGTGAGCCGGTTATTGAGTGGAAAGACAATACAGCATCGCCGAGGGGTAGGTTTATTTCTTACCTCAAGTCTAGAAAGATGGTTCAGAAAGGGTACATCTATCATATGGTTCGGGTATTCGATACAGAGGCTGAGGTGCCAGTTCTTCAGTCAGTCCCGATGGTTAGAGAGTTTCAGGATGTATTCCCTGATGATCTCTCATGTATTCCTCCGGAGAGGGAGATAGAGTTTTGTATTGATGTGCTGCTGCACACTACCATATCTATTCCGCCGCATGTGACGGGCACCCGCGAATTGAGGGAATTGAAGGACCAGCTGAAAGATTTGTTGGAAAAAGGCTTTATTAGGCCTAGTATTTCTCCCTGGGGAGCACCGGTTTTGTTTGTAAAAAAGAAGGATGAGACGTTGCGTATGTGTGTTGACTACAGGCAGTTGAATAAGGTAACCATCAAAAATAGATACCCTCCCGTGATTGATGATTTGTTTGACCAGTTGTAGTGTGCGAGGTGTTTCTCCAAGATAGACATGCGGTCCTTATCATGGGCTTGAGAGTTAGAGAGGCGATATACCAAGATCGCATTCGTGGATCCAGATGGAATTATGAGTTCAGGGTGATGTCTTTCGGTTTGACTAACGCTCCAGCGGTATTTATGGATTTGATGAACCGGGTGTTCAAGCCATTTCTGGATACGTTTGTTATAGTATTCATTGATGACATCCTGGTTTATTCTCGCACAGAGAAGGAGCATGCAGATCACTTGAGGACGGTACTTGGAGTCCTCCGGAGACGGCAGTTGTACGCCAAGTTCTCCAAGTGTGAGTTCTTGTTGGCCTCAGTGGCATTCTTGGGGCACATTATCGGGGCCGACGATCTTCCGGTTGATACGGCGAAGATTGAGGCGGTCAAGACTTGGCCGATGTCATGACCCGACCCCGGGCCCACGACTGGTGCCCTACCTGGGCACCCTTACAAGTAACCATTAGAGAAAGTCAGCGGAATATACATAAAATACACAACTTAAATCAGTAAGACGTAAACAACACCTAGCCGATAAGGCTGCCTTCCTAGATATATATTTATAAATAGTCAAAAGCAGTTACATCCTTTTTCTTTACAAACCGACCCACATACATGACTACAGACCTCTAAGAATTTTGACATAACAACTCGTGGACGGACAGGTCCCCGCCATACCCCTGAATGTACAACAACCGACAAGACCAGGGATCTGAACCAAAGATAAGCCTCCGGAGTAATGGAGCTTCTCAACAGCTGAACAGTGATCCTAAGAGTGAGGATCAAGAATCAGATAACTCTACCTACGCATGAACGCAGCCCCGGTTATGGGGTCAAGACAAACTATGTACCAAGTATGTGAAATCAAAGTATCAAATGAAATCATATAGTCTAAAATAAAGCGAGACACGATGATGACCAAAATAACAAAGATAATCGTGGTCTTACTAATAATGAGAGTAAACAGGAGTATACTTTGTCGGTTTTAAAATAGGAAGCTTGTGATCAATCTAGGGCCACCCGCCCGTAGTATCATTATGCAATCCTACTCTTGGGACTATTTCACCCGCATAGGTCGTGTTGACCCGCATGAGGTAATTTCCTCACATAGGACTATTTCACCCGCATGAGACTATTTCACCCGCATAGGCCCGGTGGACCCGCAATGAGTACAAACGCCGCACTCGCATCATGGGTAGCAAATCCATGGAATAAGTAGTAACCCGAGGGTTTACCCCGCAAGAATAACATAACACTAGCACAATCGGCTATCATACATCACATAAGCACCACCTGCTTATCATAAATATCATAAGCAAGTTACGAAATCCCATAACTTCTTATTAGACTTAATTAACATGCACTCTCATTTTATTTAAACTTAAGGCACTAACATGTCATGAAAAATCCGGGAATTTAACCCAAAGTACTACGTACTTCCATTCTTTTTAAAAGAATCCTTTTCATATAAAACCCCCAAGATACTAACACCCTTAGTATCCAGGCATGTCTATTTTTCAAATCAAGTTACTACACCTTTAGAAATTCATTTCAAAGATTTGAAACCAAGTAACTTCTAATTTCACAACCTAGGCAACTCATGCCTATCAATCAAATAGACTACTCTCTAAACCTTTCGTAAAGCCGTTATAACTAACTTCCCATAAAGCCGTTATAACTCTTTATGTTTTAGACAAATTCATTCTTTTTATAACCAAGAGAGTTATACTTTTAAAAACCAAGTATCATATACTTCCAATCAAGTTACATAACTTTCAGAATACTTCAAGTCTCTTAACTTTAGAAATAAAGTTTCTTAACTTTAGAATTGTTCAAGTAATCAATACTTTTCAAGTCAAGCAATCTTTCCATGTAACATCAAGTCACATTACTTTTAAAAGCTGAGTTACTTCACTTTTCGAAATCAAGGCAAGGATACCAAAATGAAACCGAATTCATTTTAAACATGTACGTCCACCATACTATACATTTATAAAACTCATGCTCAATAAGATAGGGAAAGTTCCACATACCTCTTCGACTTAAACCACTTGCCAAGTTGAATACGCCGCACGTAGAATGTCAACCTATAATGACCATAATACGTCCATCAACTACTAGCTTTCAACGTAGAATATTTCTAAGTATAGGGACTCTTCATTCTACGAAAAATCGGGCAGCACTTCCTTTGTTTCTACGTACTTTTACACCTTTTTCAAGGCCCGAAAATCAATAACCAAATGCCACATTTAAGGCTCAACAATCAGCTAAACAAAGGGGATTACACGCCTAGACGGACGTGTAAAATTCAGCCCCACAATTTATATAAAACTGTCCATTTCCTTAAGGAACATTCTCGACAACTATCAATATCAACAATGTCAATTTTCAAGGCAGGTAAAAAGGAGTTAGAGAGAAGTTTCTCTCACTAGGCGAAAATGCTCTAAACATTTTTTCCTAGTCGCTCTTCGCAATCCGCCTCATTCCTATGATGTCATCTCCGATTTCATACCTTCTAACCTGATTTCATCTTTAATTTTCATAAGATTTTCTTAAGAAGATTCTTCATCTTGTTTAAAGATTGTTCAAGATTTGCATTAAAAGTCAAATTTCATCTTCTTAGTTCTTCATCTTTAACGTTCAAGATTGCAAAGTATTTATGTAGTTGCATTCAGATTTCTATTGATACACCACTAGTGGAATCAAGAGATTTGAGTCACTTAGATATCATGGGGATGATTAAGAAGAGCTCCAAGTTCAGCAAGAAAAGCAAAAGGTTAGTATTTTCCACTGAGCAACCACCGTAGTGTTTGCTCAATGTTTTGCTTCGGCAATAGCCATGGAAGCTGAGAATGTTCATGGTTTGAACGTTCAAAGTATGAAGGTTAAGCATATGAATGATAATAGTGTAATGAGTAATATTAACAATGACTCTTCCAATTCTCCGACTTTAATTCGACGGCCATGGCTCCTATTGATTTTCCGGCTGGCAACATAGAGGTCAGAGAGAAGACGGGTCAAGAGGGGGTTCCCGGGTCGATGGCGGGTCAGTATGGTGGTCAAGGGTCGGTGTTGAAGTCCTTGAGTCATCAGCCAAGGGTTGGAGAAGGTGATGGGTCTTCATTTCCCACGAACACGGGAATGTAAGCTTTCAGTTTTCAAACGCCACCCTTTCTCGAGGAAGACGGGTCACCCGGTGGCACGTCAAAGGCGGGTCAGGATGGTGGTCACGGGTCGGTATTGAAGTCCATGGGTCATCAGCCTAGGGATGGAGTAGGTGAGGGGTTTTCATTTCCCACGATCTTTGGGAATACAAGTTTTGCGGTTTCAAATATCACCCTTCTCGAGAAGACGGGTCAAGGTGGGTTCGGGTTGACAGCAGGTCAGGTGGGTGACCATGGGTCAAGGATGAAGTCCAAGAGCCATCAGTCAAGACTCCAAGAATTCAATGGAACATCATTTCCCATGAACATTGGGCATTCAAGAGGGGCGGATCCCGAAAGGTCACACCTTGGACCGATGCATGGGTACTCGACCAGTACGGGTCTCAATGGAACCCCTTTCCCCATGAGCCTTGGAATTTCAAATGCTGATAATACCAAAGGGTCTACTCTTCAATCGAGCCTTGGAAGTTCAACCATTATGGAAACCGGCGGTCATTTTCGCCCAAGACACCTAGGAAGGATGTTTTTGCCTCGACCGACGGTGCATTTAATGCCGAGAGACATGAGCCATTTATGGAACCATTCCCAATAGTGCACAAGTTTTGACTTCCCCCTCGAAAGCAACTAATGCACCTACTGAATGTGCAAAGGATACTCGGGTACCACAACAAAATAATGAGCCTAATCCAACAAAGAAATCTTATGCGGAATCTTTACAAGTTCTCGCCTAGAATCAAAAGGACTTAAACTACAATTTGTCAACAAGAAGGGGATGATGTGGAATTGACGCAAAGGACGAGGTTCCTTTGTTGAAACTTGGGGTTATTGTCTTATTGGGTGCTTCACGGTCCTTTCCGACGTGAGGCATTCAATTCTATTGTTAAAAATGGGAGTTAAGTGTAGAATCATCCCATACGGACGTCGATGGACTATTTTCTGATTTATGACTGAACAAGATCGCATCACGGTATTTCATGGTGGCCCTTATACAACATTTGGGAAAAATTTGATGTTAAAATCAGTTGATAAGGACACTTAGCTCACGGATGATCTTTTCATGAACATCCGGTTTGGTGGTGCCGTGATGTTCCTTTGTCGGTATGGAGCGCATCCGGGTTAAGTAAGATCGCCTCACGTGTGGGGAAGCCCTTGTATACAGACCAATTCACGAAGGAGAGGTCCAAAATGAATTATGCACGAGTATTAATTGAAGTCAATGTTAGCAAAGATCCGGTCACGGAATTTAATGTTAAATTACCAAGCAATATCAAGTATGTTCAAAAGGTGGAATATGAGAATTATCCCGATTTTTGTTTTCATTGCAAAGTATTCAGGCATAATCATTCCAAGTGTAAAAAATTGGAGGAACATGTAACGCCTATGGAGACAATGAGCACTCATGTGCCAATGGTTGTTTCGGACAAAGGAATGGATCCGGAAATAGTTGGTGTTAATAAACCTACACGCTCACTTCAAACCAACCCCCTCTTTGTTCGACTACCAGTCGGTGGATCATTGAACAATGTAGTGGACATGAATGTGAGGACTAAGGGGGTTCCTAATACGCCTTTGATTCTGGATACTTTTAGAGGTACTCCGGTGTCAAGGCAAGAAGATAAGGATGGATGGCATGAGGTAACTCCAAGAAAAAATTTCCAAAGAAACAATGGTAAAGTTGCAAGTATGAAGATTGGAGGAGCATTCCATTACCCCCCGATTTCCAAAGTTACGGTTTCATCTCCCGGTAGATGTTATTATGAACAAAGTCAAGCAGCAAGTTTGAGAAGTGGAAGAGTATTTATGATGAAATCCCCTCTTGTAACGTCACCTATGAGTGAACGTCCCATCCCTCCTTCATTTCTTGTTTTGTGTTACGTTGAGGATCGAGAACCTCAATGAGTGATTGTAGTTCCCGCTTTTATAATAATATTTTCATTTACGGAAAAAACAATGTCAATTTCCGTTCAATTCCTTTTTAATCCAAGTTGTTATTCCAACATGTTATATACATAATAACAATTACAACAACTATAATTCTTTCATCCTTAACATGCGACGATAGTAACTATCAACCAAATTGTTTTCAACAATAAAGGCTAACATGCCCATTTCGGTTTTTAACATGTCGACAAGATCCAAATCTTTTCAAACTTCAATCAATATACCACATGCTCATTAATCAACTACTATAACATGTAATCTTTAATTACATAAGTAGACGAAGATTTTACCTCAATAAGCCCTAATAATCCAAGCGTAAAAGTCGATCCTTAGCAACTTTTAGCTCCTCTTCTTACGCTCCAATCCGCCCAAGCAATCCTTAGAAGCTCATGAAGAACTCCTCCTCAAGTTCTAACTAAAACTATGAAGAACCCCTTAGGGTTTCACGTTGCGACTAACGTAGAAACGTAGTTTTTCCGGGATTTTTGTATCGAGATATCCTTATAATACCTCTAGGAACCCTTGGTTTAAGTATTGGGAATTATGATCAACAAACGAAAATCTTTTGTGAATAAAAAAAGGGCCATTGCCGAGAGCTAACAAGAGCAAGAACAAGTCTTGAAATATTTTCTAAGTGTTCACTAGTCTTGCACTAGTAATGGATATATAAGAGAATAAAGGGCTAGGATTAAAACACTTGTGTGTCATGGATTTGGATGACTAAAATATCAAGGGTCAACTTGTCCACTTGTCTAGCTTGTTCTAGCCCAATATGGGCAATGTGAGGGTGACACGTGTCGCCCGCCGGTTGGTCTAAAATATTTCATCTCCCAAAATTCCGATAAATTCTATAAGTCTCAAATATCAAATCCGGGAACTCAATTCTCATTAATAAACATTTTTCCTTCCCGAGGTTCGGAAGATTTTCCTTAGAAGGAGCAAATCTTTCTTACGTTCAAATTTAAAGTCGTAACTTCTCACGTACGTTCTCTTACACGTGTCCTGGAACTACGGGGTGTAACATTCTCCCCTCCTTATGAACATTCATCCCCGAATGTTCTTTCGGAGTCCAATCTAGTTAGATAATGACATGGTTCCCTTAAACCATACCCACCATAATCACATATGCCACAAAATAATACTTAGGCAAACACGTCAATCAAAATCGACAAGTAGGGAGACTAGATTACTAGTAGGTGTAGGGAACAAGTGAGGATACTTCGTCAACATGTCCTCCTCCGCATCCCAAGTCACCTTCTCCATGTTATCATTCCGCCACAAGACTCTGAAGGAAGCCACGTCCTTAGTCCGCAGTCGCCTGACCTGGCGATCGAGTATCTCTATGTGTTACACCCCGTAATTACAGGACATGTTTTAAGAACGTACGTAAGAATCCCAAATGTTAAGATTTGAGACTAGTAAAAATTTATCGGAATTATGGAATTGTCGGAAAACGAAATATTGTGACGAATGGGAGGGCGACATGTGTCACCCCCCATAAGTGGTCTTGGACGAAAATTACATGGTAAAAAGGGTCATTTGACCATTATTAAAATGACCAAGTCTTGCAAGTAGTAGAGCTTGATATAATTGACTTAGTCAATGGGGCCACTTAGCTTGATATTTAAGAGAAGTTCATCCAAACCACACATATGTGCAAATCTTGACCCTCCATGTTACTATATAAGTATACTAGTAGTGAGACAAGCATTCCATACTTAGAATTTTTTTCAAGAAATTGGATGAAACATTAGGGAGGCTCTCGGGTTCATCAATTCCAAAAGAGAAATTTTTTGTTTGTTGTCCAATAAGCTCCACACTTTAAACCAAGGTTCATGAGGGTATTGTAAGGGTATCTCAATAGAAAGATCCCAGAAAAATAACATTTTCGTATTAGTCGCAAGGTGAAAACCTAGTTGCTTTCCTAGGTTTTGATTGGAAGATTAAAGGAAAGTTGTTTGTGATATTCTAAGGGTCTCAAGTGGCGGATTGAAGTGTCAAGAAGAGGCTCTAAGTTTCTAGGGAGCGACTTTGGATTTGAAGTTGGATTAAGGCTCGTTGAGGTAACAATCTTGTTCTCTTAAAGTGTTACAAGATTATATATTGTTGTTAGCCTTACATTTTACTAGCATGAAGTATATGTATTAAAGATTGATAAGTGATATGGATTGTTGTAGCCTAAAATCCGAAATGACATATAAGCCATTTGAAGTTGAATTACAATTTGGTCGTTAATTAGAATCGCCGCATTACGTACTTGAAGATTGTAGTAGTTATAATCGATTGCGACTTGATATCATGTTATACTAAACAACTTGGATTGAAAAGGAAATTGGATAAGAATTAGTGTTGTTGTATCTCAAGTTGCCGAATTTACCTTGTAGTTTGTAATAGTTTGATATCAATTGTGGGGCGAAATTTTACACGTCTAGTAGGCGTGTAATCACCTATTGTTAACTACATTGTTGGGCCTTAAATGTGGCGTGTTTGGTTATTTAATTCGGGCCTTGAAAAAGGTGGTAAAGTATGTAGAAACAAAGGAAGTGCTGTCCGATTTTCCGTAGAATTTAGTGACTTTGCACTTATTATATTCTACGTTTGAAGTAAGAAGTTAATAGACGACATGGTCATTGTAGGTTGACATACTACGTGCGGTATATTGACTTGGCGAGTGGTTTGACCCAAGAGGTATGTGGAACTTTCCTATCTCTTGAGCATGAATAGTTGTACCTATATAGTACAATGAGCGACAAGACTTTGATATCCTTTACTTGTTTTAAGAACGTCCAAGTCGGTTGAGTTAGGGGATTAACTCATTTGTTTAAAAGTAGTAAGGATGTCTTAGTTTTCAAAGTTAAGGGACTTGAAGTGTTTCAAAGTATATGATACTTGTTTCGTTTTAAACGTATAAGTTCCTTGGATATAGGAAAATGTAATTGACTAATGTATAAAGTTAATATAACGACTTTATGGGAAGTGGGTTATATTAGCTTTATGGGAAGTTAAAAAGCGAGATTTACTCTAAGTAAAATAAGTAAGGATAAATGACTTGAAATTATGAAAGGAAAATTGATTTTAAGGCATCAATTCCCTAAAGTTTTAAAAGAAAAGGAGTCACTTGATTTAGAAGCCTAATTATATTTCTAAAAGGTATTGTGACTTGTCTTGAAATGTAGTTGTGACTTGATGCTACGGTTATTAGTATCTTGGAAGTTTTATATGAAAAAGAGTCATTTTTAAAAGAGTAGAAGTATGTAGTACTTGGGTTAAATTCCCGGATTTTTATAAAGACATGTTAGTGCCTTAAGTAAACTAAAATGAGAGAGTATATGAACAAGACTAATAAGAAGTTAGGGGATTTCTTAACTTGATTATATATTGAATGATAAGCCAGTAGTGCTTGTGTTATGTATGATAAGCCGGTAGTGCTTATGTTATGTGTGATAGTAGGTTTGTGCTAGTAGTATATTATTCATTACGGGGTCATTCCCTGGGTTTGTGGCATTTGCATATTCCGTGGATTTGCTACCCATGATGCGAGGAATACCTCATACGGGTCCGTAAGGGCTTATGCGGGTGAAATAGTCCCATGCGGGGTGGACCAGTCCTATGCGAGGAATACCTCATGCGGGTCTACACGACCTATGCGGGCGGATACAGTCTATGCGAGAATACCTCATGCTGGTCCACACGACCCTTGCGGGTGAAATAGTCCAAGAGTAGGATTGCTTAACGATATCGCGGTGGTGGCCCCGCTGATCGTGAGCCTCCTATTTTTAAGTAGTAAGTATACTCTTATTTACTCTCATTGTTAGTAAGGCACAATATACTGTAATTTGATTATCATACATGTCTCATGCTTTGTTTTAGACTTATGATGTAATTACAGTATTTTCCAGTTTTACATACTTAGTACCTATTGTAATCGACTTCTTCTCGGGGCCGCTCACGCCGCAGTAGGGGTAAGGTGGTGGATCCTCATTCTTAGGATCACTGATCAGGTGTCAGAAGCTCCATTTCTCCGGAGACTTGTCTTTTTGGTACGGTTTTCCCTGATGTTGTAGATATTATGTACATTCAGGGTACGGCGGGCCCCGTCCCGCCACGCTGTTATTCCTAGAGGTCCGTAGTCACATTTGTGGTTTCAATGTAAGAACAAAGTCAGACTGCTTACTTTTGGTTATGTATATTTTATGGAAGGAGGCCTTATCGGCTAGCCTGCGATGTTTATTGTCTAAACATGTTTATGTGTTGTGTATGTTCCGCTGCTATTCTCTGATGTATACTGAGCGGTGCCTGTAGGGCACCGGGCCGCGCCCGGGTCGGGTCGTGACAAAAGTGGTATCGAGCGCTTAGTCCTCGGAAAGTGTCTACGCACCGTGTCTAGTAGAGTCTTGATTTTCGGTGTGCGCACCACATCTATAATCGTGAGGTCGCGGACATTTAGGATTGGTTTCCATTCTTCTCTCTCCGAGATCGCGCAGAGAGCCGTCTTATTAGGTTGAATCCTCTCGACCTATTCTTATGTATCGCTTATGCCTCCACTACACACTGTACCCGTGGCGGCAAGGCAAGATGAGTCGCTAATGCACGCAGAGGTTACATTAGGACTCGTGCACGCACTATGCCCGAGATCAGAGGCGGTCGGCGAGTTCACCACGCCAGAGTATTAGAGGAGCCGAGAGCGGCAAAGAGCTCCACAGGTTCCGATACCGAGCCTCCGCCCACATCCGTGGCCGAGTATAGAGATTACTGAGAGCAGATCCGTTATTGACCAAAGATAGTAGCAGGCAAAGACCGACAGAGCAGTGTAGCTAACCCAGAGCCGATGGCCATGGATTCGGGATTTTCTGGGTTGTCATCCACCCGAGTTCTATGGTTCGAGGTCTGAGGAGGATCCTCAGGAGTTTATTCGGCAGTTACAGCGGACTATGAAGGTGCTTAGGGCCTCGGATACAAAGTCGGTTATGCTAGCCTCTTACCGGTTACGCGATATTGCGTTGAACTGGTTTGAGTCATGAGAGTTGTCTAGAGGTGAGGGTTCTCTTCCAGCTGTTTGGGAGGAGTTCACAGAGGCCTTCCTGGATCACTTTTTGCCTCCTGAGATGAGGAGAGCCCGTTGTCACGCCCCGAACCCCGGGCCCATGACTGGTGCCCTATCTGGGCACCCTTCTACCTTAACAACACAAGTAAACTGCGGAATTTATAACACTCTTCTTTTTTTTTTTTACCAACGTACGTGCAAGGGCAAAGCCGACAAGGCTGCCATATAATATACATAATAAAAGACACTACAATGTACATGAGTCCAATCCCACATATGAATACAGACCTCTAAGAGTTATACTGAACTATGACGGGACAAGGCCCCGCCGTACTCCATAATCGCATAAAAGCCTGCATCGAAAGAACTTATACCAAAAAGATAACTCCCAACGTATGAGCTATCCAAAACTCGAAAGGTGGTCCTACACCGCCGATCACCAAACAACAGACCTAAACTCGCGCAGATGAACGCAGCCCCGGGCGAGGTCAAGACAAGAATGTACGCATGTGAACAAGTAGCATCGTAATAAAATCATAAGTCTAAACAAAACAGAGACATGTCGATAGCCAACCTACAATACATAACACATAAGCAGTCATATCAAGTCAGGGACGCAGGCCCTCAAAGTCACTACTCAAATATAACTATGGGTCTCACGCCCATAATATCAATCATGCCCGTGGAATCCTTCCTCACTGCCGACAGTCCATGATGTAATAACACCAATAAGGATACATGAACACCAAGTCCCACCTGTGTCCTAAATGCCTCGTGGTCTCATGCCCTAATCCCACATCGTAAAGCATGACCATGTGGTAACACAACCAAATCCGGGACATATATGATAATCAAATTACAACACATTGTGCCTTACTAACAATGAGAGTAAACAGAGTATCTTTAAAATATAAAATAGGAAGCTCATGATCAAACAGACCATCCGCTCGCAGATCATTTAACCATCCTACTCTTGGGACTATTTCACCCGCATAGGCCGCTTGGACCCGCGTGAGGTATTCCTCGCATGGGACTATTTCACCCGCATAAGCCCGTACGGACTCGCATGAGGTATTCCTCGCATAGGCTGGACCCGCCCGCATGGGACTATTTCACCCGCATAAGTCCTTACGGACCCGCACGAGGTATTCATCGCATCGCGGGTAGCAATTCCACGGAATCGCAATGCCACAAACCCGGGAATGACCCCAAACGACCGATATACCAATAGCACACAACCGCTATTTCCAAAGACACATAGGCGCTTCTCAACTAAACAAGCCAAAGTACTTATCAAGGCACACATAGAATAATTCTCAATTAATCAAGCCAAAGTACTTATCAAGGCACACTTAGACTAATTCTCAATTAATCAGGCCAAAGTACTTATCAAGGCACAAATAGAATAATTCTCAATTAACAAGCCAAAGTACTTATCAAGGCACACTTAGACAAATTCTCAATTTATCAAGCCAAAGTACTAATCAAGGCACACTTAGAATAATTCTCAATTAACAAGCCAAAGTACTTATCAAGGCACACTTAGACAAATTCTCAATTTATCAAGCCAAAGTACTTATCAAGGCACAAATAGAATAATTCTCAATTAACAAGCCAAAGTACTTATCAAGGCACACTTAGACAAATTCTCAATTTATCAAGCCAAAGTACTATGTACGTACATTCTTTTCAAAAGACTCCTTTTTATGTAAAATCCCAAGATACTAACACCCGTAGTATCAAGGCGTGTCTATTCTTCAAAGTAAGTTACTATACTTTTTGAAACTCATTTCGAAGCTTGAAACCAAGTAACTTCAAATTTTCACAAACTAGGCAACTTATGCCGATTAATCAAAATAGACAACTTTCTAAACCTTCCATAAAGCCGTTATAACCAACTTCCCATAAAGCCGTTATAACCCTTTATGGTTTTAGACATATCCATTCCTTTTATAACCAAGAGACTTATACTATTAAAACCAAGTATCACATACTTACAAATCAAGTTCTTAACTTTCAAAACACTTCAAGTCTCTTAATATATAGAAAACAAGTTTCTTCTACTTTTAAACCGCAAGTAACTCACTCCTTTAAAACAAGTTACTTCTCTTAAATCATGTCATTTCTCCTCTTTTAAAACAATTAAGTAAATCACTCCTTTGACTCTCCTAAAGTCATTATAATGACCTTTAGGATTTTGGGACTAAGGCACTAGCCCAAAAGATTTGGAAACCACTTCCTTTTCAAGACTTATGTACTTTAAGTAAAATACTTTCACTTTTAAGAATCCAACTTCACTAAGGCAATGGATTGTACAACTTACAATTTAAACATCAAAGTACCATCAAAGGAAGTACATAGAACAAATTCTACTTTAGGCAATCCAAATACAACCAAGGAATGGATCATTTACGAGTAGGACGACTTTCTTTATCTTAAGAAATCATGCTAGAAGAGGAGATAGTTCACATACCTTTGGCTAAATCCACAAGCTGTCGAATACGCTGCATAGAAGTGTCAACCTATAATGGTCACAACAAGACTATCAACTTCTAGTCTCTAACGAGAATAATACTAAGTATACGGCCTCTAATTCTACGGAAAATTGGGCAGACTTCCTTTGTTTCTACTCACTTTGCCACCTTTTCAAGGCCGAATACAATAACCAACAAACCACAATAAAGTCTCAAAACAACAACCAAACAAAGGATTACACGCCTTACAATACGTAAAATTCCGCCCCACAATTCATACCAAATAGTTTAATACTACACTAGCCATTCTCGGCCAACATATAACCAACAACACTACGTCTTTTCCAATCATTTACCAATTCCAAGTTCTTAGGTCAACATGTTATTTAGTCATAAACAACTTCAACAACTACAATTTCCTTCTTTATACAACATGTGACGACTTAACTAATAATCGACTTGAATTGAAATCTTAAAGCTAAACATGCTAGATTTCGGATTAGGGTTCCAATAGTCAAAATACTTATCAAACTTCGTACTATATAACTCATGCTTGCTAATAACCATAGATACAATGATAAGTAAACCTTAATTGCTAAAACGATGCTAATATACCTTTATAAGCCCTTAAAATTTCCAAGATTCCATAGTCGCGCCTTAGCAATTCTTAGCTCCTTTCCTTAGGTTCCAATCCGCCCAAGCACTCCTAGAGGCCTATGAAGAACCCATCTTCAAGTTCCAACTTCAAAGTCAAGAACTCCTTAGTTTCCGCCTTGCGACTAACGTAAAAATGCGTTTTTTCCGAAATATTTCGATTGAGAAAACCTTACAATACCCTTGGGGACATTGGGTTAAAGTCTTGTGGCTAATGGATCAAAACTACAAAATTTCTTGTGAGCAACATAGCCAAACCCGAGAGCCTCTTTCTTGGCACAAATGATCTCTAATTTTTCTAAGTGTAAATGAGCTAGTCTTGCACTAGTAGTAACCTTATAAAACACAATGGAGGGCTTAGACTTAAACAAATGTGAGGTTAGGATGAGTTTCACTGGATCGAGCCAAGGTGGACAAGTTGACTCACAACAATATCAAGCTTTGGAAGACTTATCTTCTACCATGGTCAATGACCATTTTGCCCTTACACAATTTCGACCAAGCCATGGAAGGAGTGCCACGTGTCGCCTCTCATTCGTCCATAAAATTAGAACCTCATGGCCCCACAAAATGTAAAATTTCTGGGCCCCACGTGACCAAACTGTAAAAATAAATTTCCATAGTGTTAATAAGTTCCATACTTTACAAATATTGTCTTTTGAGAATCCAATTCTCAACAACGAGCATTTTTCCTTTCCGTCGTCCGGAAGATTTTCCGTCGGAAAAACAATTCTTCCTTTCGTACTAATTTCCAAGTCTTGTTTCCTTTCGTACATTCTCTTATACATGTCCTGGACTTACGGGGTGTAACACCCACGTGGATAGATTCTTGACCTTGAGGCAGAATGAGAGGACTATCAGAGAGTAAAACCTGGAGTTTGACTCATTGGCCAGGTATGTGCACACCATCAGAAATCGATACGGCATGCAGTTCATCGCTATGTGATGGGGCTAGACCGTCATATGATTACTGCATGCTTGGGGGTGGCCCTTCAGCCAGGTATGGATATTGCCAGGATGCAGGCGTATGCGCATGGGATAGAGGATAGACAGAGGAGGATCACTGACTCGTGCCACCAAGAGGCCGAAAGCGTGGTCTCGGCGCTGAGGCGACAAATTTCAGCAGACTAGGTCCACATTTCACCGGCATGAGTGCCCCTTCTCGCTTCGGCGGGAGGGTTGATCACCGGATCATTCTGGCGTGTCGTGGCTCCAAGGCTTCGGCTTCGAGGCAGAGACCGTCACCGATCGAGACCACCCATATCTTGGTGTGTTCGATGCGGTAGGTCTCACCCGGGCGAGTGTCGTATGGCTTCGGGAGCTTGTTACTCTTGTGGACAACAAGGCCATTTGAAGAGAGATTGTGCGACCAGAGGCGGCGGGAGTGTTATGGTTCACCGGCAGTCGCTTGTCGGATCTTCTTTCGTGGTTATGCACCCCGAGGCGTGGTGTTCGGCACCAAAGAAGCCGCGCAGGGTCGTGGTGGGGTCCCAATTCTAGCGGTCCACGTAATCGCAGATATTCCTTAGCCACCGCCAGATCGTGAGGCTTCCTCGCACGCCACAGTGTACATTATTGATTTCACGCCGTGACGCGATGCTGATAGATCCAGTTCTACCTTATCCTATGTGTCCCCTCTTATTGCTGGTAGAATCGGGATAGAGCCGGTGTCGATAGAGCCTTTTGAGGTAGCTACGCCAGTGGGTGATTCGGTGTTAGTTGAGCGGGTGTACAAGGGTTGCCCGGTGTTTATTTATAGTCGTCAGACCCTAGCAGACTTGATAGAGTTGGAGATGACATATTTTGACGTCATTATGGGTATGGACTGGTTGGCTTCTTGTTATGCCAATGTTGGAGAGACAAAGGTTGGTCCGGTTTCTGCGTGAGCCGCTTATCGAGTGGAAGGCAACACAAATTGCCGAGGGGTAGGTTTATTTCTTACCTCAAGGCCAGAAAGATGGTGCAGAAAGGGTACATCTATCATCCGTTCGTATTCGATAGGCCGAGGTGCCGCTTCTTGATCGATGCCGTGGTTAGGAGTTTCGGATGTATTTCCAGACGATCTTCCGGGTATCTCTCCAGAGAGGGAGATTGAGTTTTGTTATACCCCGTATTTCCAGAGTATGTACGTGAGGCGACGACAAAAGTTTAAGCCTTAAAGTTGGCGTTCGAATTTTGTTCACAAGTACAAAAGAATCGTTTTCGACGAAACGCTTTGCAAGACTTTCAAGGAAAAATTCGGCTATGTCATTTATAATTTTTGCGGATTTTTCCGAGAGACGAAACATTTTGGACCAACGGGAGGGTGACATGTGTCACCTCATATCGACGTGAGGTTGGGCGCCTGAACGAAAGGTTGGGTCAAAGTTGGTAGGATATTTTGTGTAGTTGGTGTGGTAGATGGATAAGGTGCACTTGGATGAATCCTAGCCCTACACTTGCTTAGCACTTGGCTTGATCTTGGCCATTGGTTGGCCATTGGTTGGCCTATAAATACTCCCCTAAGTTGAAGACTTTCTTCATCCCTAAATATTTTCTAAGTGTTAAAATCCTGCCCTCTTAGTGAGAGTTCTCGCCCAAGAGCCTACCCTCCCCTTGAGAAAGCTTTGGCGAGAGGTCCCCTCTAGCCTAGTTGTTTCTAGAAATACCTCCCTTTGTGGTATAGAAATACTTCTCCAAGTATTGTTATTATGCCCAAATACCTTGGCCCAAATACCTTGTAGTATTCCCAAGGTTACCTCTATACGAAAAGCCCAGAAATACTATTATACTTCCCCTCAGTCACAAAAACTGTTATACCCCGTATTCTCAGGGTATGTATGCGAGGACGTACGTACGAGAGCATGACAGAAAAATTGGAAAGAAAGGAAGATGTGAGTTTCACTTTAAAAAGTTTCCGGTTTTTTTTGTGAAGAAAAGGTTCGTTAATGAGAATTGGTTTCGTGATTTGGTATATGGGCTTAAATTATATTAGAATTTTGAGATTTTATTTTGGAAATGGTCACGTGGGCCCACTGAGAAATTTACTGGTTTTGGGCCCGCTTTGATTTTGAGATTTTGGCCATTTTGGATATTTTCTAAGACGAAATATTCAGGCGAATCGGGGCGACACGTGTCACCCCATGTGGCACCCTTGGCGAATTTACCTTTGTGCACAACACCCTAGAGTCGCCGACGAAACGCTTTTGCGTAACTGCGGCGGAAAATTCGCTATGTCATTTTGTATTTTTATGGATTTTTCCGAGAGACGAAACATTTTGGATCAACGGGAGGTGACATGTGTCACCTCACATTGGAAGCAAGTGGGGGCACGCGTACGCGGCAGGTTGATCACCCAAAGATATTGTTGTTGATGTCACGGACGCGTGTCACACCGAGGTAGAATTCGCACGTGGCCATGGGCATTGGTATTATTGTTGCATCATGGACATGTCTACACCGAGGCAGAATCCGGGGCATGCGCCATGATGCGAACATGATTGATGTTGTGGGCGTGAGACCCATAGTAATATTTGAGTGATGACTTTGAGGGCGAGTCCTCGATCGACATGATCGCTTTATGTTGGAATCGAGTTTGCTATCATACATGTCTCCCGCTTTATATAGACTAGTATGATTTCATTTACGAGATTTTACGCTTCATACTTGGTACTGTTATCGACCTTTCGGGCCGCGCTCATGCCGCAGTAGAGGTACATCGGCCGTGGATCCTCGCCATAGGATCACGTCAACAGATTGGGAAGCTCCGTTTCTCGAGGCTTATCTTTTGGTATGTGTTCTCGAGTTGTAGGTTCTTGAACATTCAGGGTATGGCGGGGCCCCGTCCCACATAGTGTTGTAAATCTTAGAGGTCAGAGAATCTGGCAAGGGTTGTAAAAGGATTAAACTGCTCGTGTTTTATGTATATACCAAGGCAACCGCTTTGGTTGGCCTGCTTATTATTATATCTCTTGTTTCATGACTCATGTGTTATGTTCCGCTGATTTTCTCGGATGTATGTATCACTAGGGTGCCCGGGGTAAGGCACGACCACGCCCGAATTCGGGTGTGACATAGTGGTATCGAGCGCTTAATCCTCGGAAAGTGTCTGCATCGTGTCTAGTAGAGTCTTGATTATCGATGTGTTGTGCACCACATCTATAATCGAGGTCGCAGGACATTTAGGATTGGTTTCCATTCTTCTCATTCCGAGATCGTGCCTTAGAGCCGTGTTGTAAGTCGGACCTCCGACGTATCTCGTTTTTACCGCTTATGCCTCGCGCAAGGCAACCAGAGCCCGTATGGCAAGGCAGCCGAGGAGCCGCCAGTGAGATACAGAGGAGTACGAGGCGCAGCCCGCAAAGACGAGGTTGTGCTTGACAGCGGGTTTTGTAACGCCGCCAAAGCAGAGGTTAGAGCGCAACAACGGCCGGCCGAGACCGCAGCACTGAGCCTCCACCCCACACCAAGGGCGAGAGGAGATGGGTTACAAGGAGATGGCCCGATGGCCGTGGTCGTGGCCGAGATATGAGGATAGGCCGGATGCAGCAGCCTGGCCCAATAGCACGATGGTTCGCCCCGAGCAGATAGTTTGAGGCTACGGACTTTCCGAGTCAGAGCCCGAGTTTTATGGGTCGAGGCCCGAGGATGATCCGCAGGAGTTCATCCGGCGCATCTGCCAGTCATGAGAGTGATCAAGGCTTGAGACCGAGCCTGGTCTTAGGTTCGCATCACCGCGTGATACCGGACGTGTACAATTCTACTCAAGAATACTACACAAGTCTCGCAATACAATCCTATGTAAATACGATCCTTTTCTTTATTCTTCGTGCTTAAGTCAAAAGACATTGCAAGATTAAGCTTAGTTCTATATATAGTATACTTCAACTATATATTCTAACAACATGTAATTTCCAATTACAATTAGAGGACAAGATAATTACCTCGATAAGCCCATAATTATCCAAGTTAAACGTCGATCCTTAGCAACGCTTAGCTCCAACTCGGTGCTCCATCCCGCTCCAAACAACCCTTAGAAGTTCTAACCAACTTCTACTTAAATACTTCAATCAATCAATGAAGATTTCTAGGGTTTCGGTTTGAGACTAAAGGGACAAAAGGTAGTATTTCCTGCTCTACGATAGAGGTATCTTTGGAATACTACAAGGTACAAGGATAAGGTATTTTGGGCATTATAACAATACTTGGAAGACAACTTCCTACCAAAGGGGGTAGGCTCGGCTAGCACAACTAGGCTAGTGAGGGAACCCTTCGGCCAAAGGCCACGGAGGAGGAGGGGAGAGGCTTAGGACGAGAGCCACTAGAGGAGGGGAGGGATTTCAAGACTTAGACAAAGTGAGGAGGAATGAATAAGTCTTCACAAGGAGGGTATTTATAGGAAATCAACGGCCTTGACTGCCAAGTGCAAGGCAAGTGTAAGGCCTTGATCGCCAAGTGCACCCTAACCCCTACTCCACAAAACAAGGCACAAAACATGGCACCAAACAAACCACAAAACAAGGCCAAAACAAGGAGCCAATAGGGCACAAAACGTGAGCCAAAAGATCAAGCCAAACGCGTGAACTACATCGCGCACTGACGCCCACTTGCTTCCAATGTGAGGTGACACATGTCACCCTCCCGTTGGTCCAAAATGTTTCGTCTCTCGGAAAATCCGCAAAAATTAAAAAGGACATAGCCGGAATTTTCCCTACGAAAGTCGTGAAAACGCTTTCGAAAAACGACTTAACCGGTGTTGTGCACAAACATAAATCGGCCAAGCCACCTAGGGGGGCGTGACACGTGTCACCCTCCTATTGGCCCACAATAAAACATCTTCCGAAAAAAAATATCCATAATGGCCAAAATCTCAAAATCAAAGCGGGCCCCACAAAACCGTGAATTTCTCCCGTGGGCCCCACGTGACCATTTCCGAAAATAAAATCTCAAAATTCTCTAATATTCCAAGAAGTCCAAATACCAAATCTGGGAATCCAATTCCCATTAACGAACCTTTTTCCTTCACAAAAACCGGAAACTTTTCCGTGGAAAAATCACCTCTTTCTTCCTTTCCAATCTTTCTGTCGTATTCTCGCACGTACGTCCTCACATACATACCCTGGAACTACGGGGTATAACATTCTTCCCCCCTTAGAAACATTCGTCCCGAATGTTCTTTCTAAGTCTCCAACCACACAAGCGCCGATATAGCCCCCACTGCTATACTTACGAAACCAATTATGCCACACATGGCCATAATATCACATACGCGCGAAACCCAAATCCAAACCAACGAGAAGTCACCTCAAATGTGTATCACAACACTACCGCTTCCACTCTTGGTTAGCTTACTAGTCTCAAATTCCTCCCTTAAGGCCACTCCCGGCCTTCACGAACGATTCTGGTCGAACCCATCCACAAACTCATACGATGGTCGTCTAAACTCGGGCCTAGCACCCTCGTGACCCTACCACCTGGCGGGACCACTCGAATCGACCCCACCCCAAACCGGGTTACTGGGTTGACCATGAAATGGTCCTCAACCCGACTTCAACCGCGCCAACCTCTTGTTCCCCGATCCGGAACCATCTTGCTAATTCACATCATGAAAGCTACCACTTCCATCTCACACTACCCAAGGACTTATCACACAACTAAATCCCACGTATACTACGCACTCTGATAAGGGTCAAACATAAAATGAATCTTTTACCCAAGACGACCTTACCTCTAAGGTCTCAATCGTGACATAGTCTAGGGTTCACACTTACCATGCCCCCATACTTATCCTCCCAACTAACCATGTTTTCTAACTCACAATTAACACGACGCTATTCGAACATAGCACATAATAATGAGATCATAATATCAGCATACCAAAACTCTAGAGGGTTAAGGATATACCCGGCTACCGCTCACTCTAATCATAGGCACGCCCGCAGGCGCATAATGAAAGGCGATGAACCAGCCACGATCACGAAGGTGAGTCGTCGCTCGAACCTCCTATAAGCACGATCTCGTCACATGGCTCGACGCGCAGTGAAACAAGCACCGATAAAAGACGACAGTCCCCGGGATGACGCCTGCCACATCGTGCACCCTGAGGGGGACATGAATCCTGCTGGCAAGAACTTACGTAACCCTGTAAACGAAGCCCGAGCTCGACCAGCCCCGAATACCGAACGCCCCGAAGGCGCGGAGGACCACTCATCTTGGCGGAGGCACATAACTAGCTCGCCGCGAGGCGGTCGCCTCGAAGGTCGCCAAAAGACCTACTGCTCGGCCTCTTACGCTGATCTCGGTCATTCCGCCGACCTCTCCGTGCCTCACATCCGGTGCATGAGCCTGCATGCGGGCAATGTCCATGCCCGGCTGAAGAGAAACACCCGCACAAGACTCAGCCATATAATCATCTAGCCCGGTGACGTAGCGATGCACCCTATCCTCCATATCTGCAACTAGCGCAGGGACATATCGAGCCAAAGAATCGAACTCGACATTGTACTCCCTGACAGTGCGCCCTCTCTGTCTCAGTAACAAAAATCTGTCGGCCCGTGCCCTCCTCATCTGCGGAGGCAAGAAGTGCGTGAGGAAAGCCCCCGAAAACTCATCCCATACCGCTGGAGTGCATGCTCTCCCGAAAGCTCCCGAATCAAACCAATCGATCGCGGTATCACGCGGCCGATGCGAACCAAAGGTCACAGACTCGGTCTCAAGCCTTGATCACCCGCATGATCCGTCAGAATCGCTGGGATGAACTCCGCGGATCATCCTCGTGCCTCGACCGTAAAACTCGCGGGCAACTCGAAAAGTCCCAAGCCTCAAACTATTCGCTCGGGGTGAACTACGGGGCGGCCGGCGAGGCTGCAGATTCACCTACCTCAAGTCCGCCACTATCCCGGAAAATAATCGGGCCATCTCTCGGTGCCCATCTTCGCCTCTAGTGTGGGGTGGAGGCTCGGGGGCGTGGTCTCAGCAGCCTGCCGCGGCTCTCACTCTTTGGTCTGGCGGCGTCAAAAACTAGCCGTCAAGCACTATCTCAGTCTTGGCCGGACTGCGCCCTCGAACTCCTCAGATCTCACTAGCAGCTCCCTCACCGCTTTCCCTCCCGGGCTCGTTGCCTTGCGCGGAGGCATAACGGTAAAACGAGATACGCTGGAGGGTCCAACTTACAACATGACTCTAAGGCACGATCTCGAATGAGAAGAATGGAAACCAATCCTAAATGTCCTATAGCCTCGATTATAGATGTGGTGCACAACACCGATAATCAAGACTTACTAAGACACGGTGCGTAGACACTTTCCGAGATTAATCGCTCGATACCACTATGTCACACCCCGTCGGGCGTGGATCGTGCCTTACCCCGCACCCTAGTGATACAACATCGAGAAAACCAGCGGAAAATAAAACATGAGTCATGAAACAAGAGATATAATAAATAAACAAAGCAACCAAAACAATTTGCCTTGGTATATACATAAAACCGAACAGTTTAATCTTTTACAAATTTCGGCCACAACAGCGGTACTACTGCACTTAAGATTTACAACGACTATGACGGACAGGGCCCCGCCATACCCGAATGTACAAGAACCTACAACTCGGGGAACACATACCAAAAGATAAGCCTCCGAGAAGCGGAGCTTCCTAATCTGTTGGCGTGATCCTATGGCGAGGATCCACGACCGATGTACCTCTACCTGCGGCATGAACGCAGCCTCAAGGAGTCGATAACAGTACCAAGTATGTGAAAGCGTAAAATCAGTAAATGAAATCATAACGATCTATACAAAGCAGAGACATGTATGATAGCCAAACTACGATGCCAACACATATGCTTATATCAAGTCAGGGTCTCACGCCCTCAAGTCATCCCTCATGCCCGTGGAACTCCTTCCTCACTGCCGGCAGTCTAGGTACAAATCAGGTGATACGTACAACATGTCTCGACCCATCTCATGGACCAAGTATAGAAACGTGTGGAATACATTCCCGGATGAACCGGTAGTCGAGAGAAATACATTCCCGGATGAACCGGTAGTCGAGTGAAATACATTCCCGGATGAACCGGTAGTCGAGTGAAATACATTCCCGGATGAACCGGTAGTCGAGTGAAATACATTCCCGGATGAACCGGTAGTCGAGTAGAACACAGTACTTGCACAACAAAGGCTATCACACGCAACATGGTCAAGTTACACCCAACTCAAAGTACTTTCATTTATGCCAAAAACCAGGTTTTAACCCTAAAGTGTTACATACATAACTCTTTTTAAAAGATCCGTTTCATTCACATAAGTCACACAATACCCGTAGTATAACAATAGTGACTATCTTTTTAAGTAAACAAGATACTTCCCCTTTTGTAAAATCAAGTAACAACATTATTTTCCAAACGTTCAAGTTTGCCTAAATTCAAATGCTCAAGTCACTTATTTTAGAAAGGTTTCATAACTCATAGTCTTAATCTCTTTTAAAACAGTTGAGTAACATAAGTCTTATGTGTGAATAGGTTATTCTTGTTTATAATAATCTTACTACAGCAGCCATGACCTAGAAAATGTAATATCATTTTGTCTCATCTTAGTTTCTATGCAGATGGAGGTTTCTACTGGTTTTAATAATACAACTCATTAGTCAGTACATTTTCCTTTATTAACGCTGCAGTGGTTTGGCGATACACATTCTGATTTCCGAAATCAGTAAAACATTCTTAAGCCGTTATACCTAACTTCCCATAAAGCTAGTATAACTCTTAAGTTTTCAAAAACCAAGTATTACTCTCCCTTCAAAACGATTTATAAATCTTTTGAAATACATCAAGTTCTTTATTATAACAAGCCAGTTATAATTCACATCAGTTACCTTTTAAAACCACAAAGTATTTTCTTACCTACATAAAGCTGTTATAACCAACTTCCCATAAGCCGTTATAACACTTTATGTTTTAAAAACAATCAACCACAGTTAACACGTATGCGTCACCGCACTACATAGTTCACACATATCATGCTAGAAGATATAGGAAGTGGTTCACATTCCTCGCGACGAGTATAGACTATAAGCAAATTGCTCCAAGTACTACAACGCACTAGCCCTTTCCACTCCTCAAGTAGAATACGCTACTCTTAGTACTTTCACCTAAAAGGTCACAAACGTCTATTAACTTCAAAACACAAGGTTCCATTTCTCTGAAAATTAGCGGCAACTCCCCCGCGGCAGCGTAAATCTCCTCTCTATCGAGGTGGCCACCAAGCCAACCAGGGGTTTACACGCCTAACGGGCGTGTACAATTCTACTCGAGAATACTACACAAGTCATCGCAATACACCCTATGTAAATACAGATTGATCCTTTTCTTTATTCTTCAGCTTAAGTCAAAAGACATTGCAAAGATTAAGCTTAGTTCTATATATAGTATACTTCAACTATATATTCTAACAACATGTAATTTCCAATTACAATTAGAGGACAAGATAATTACCGATAAGCCCATAATTATCCAAGTTAAATGTCGATCCTTAGCAACGCTTAGCTCGACTCAGGTGCTCCATCCCGCCCAAACAACCCAGAAGTTCTAACCAACTTCTACTTAAATACTTCAATCAATCAATGAAGATTTCCCTAGGGTTTCGGTTTGAGACTAAAGGGACAAAAGGTAGTATTTCCGGGCTCTACGTATAGAGGTATCTTTGGAATACTACAAGGTACAAGGCTAAGGTATTTTGGGCATTATAACAATACTTGGAAGACAACTTCCTACCAAAGGGGGGGGGTAGGCTCGGCTAGCACAACTAGGCTAGGGGGAGGGGAACCCTTCTCGGCCAAAGGCCACAAGGAGGAGGGAGGGGGAGAGGCTTAGGACGAGAGCCACTAGAGGGAGGGGAGGGATTTCAAGACTTAGACAAAGTGAGGAGTGAATGAATAAGTCTTCACAAGGGAGGGGTATTTATAGGGAAATCAATGGCCTTGATCAAGCCAAGTGCAAGGCAAGTGTAAGGCCTTGATCAAGCCAAGTGCACCCTAACCCCTACTCCACAAAACAAGGCACAAAACATGGCACCAAACAAGCCACAAAACAAGGCCAAAACAAGGAGCCTATAGGGCCAAACGCGTGAGCCAAAAGATCAAGCCAAACGTGAACCATCGTGCGCACGGGCGCCCACTTCCTTCCAATGTGAGGTGACATGTCACCCTCCGTTGGTCCAAAATGTTTCGCCTCTCGGAAAAATCCGCAAAATTAAAAAGGACATAGCCGAATTTTCCCTACGAAACGCGTGAAAACGTTTCGTCGAAAACGACTCTAAGAGGTGTTGTGCACAAACATAAATCGGCCAAGCCACCTAGGGGGGCGTGACACGTGTCACCCTCCTATTGGCCCAAAATAAAACATCTTCCGAAAAAAATATCCATAATGGCCAAAATCTCAAAATCAAAGCGGGCCCCACAAAACCGTGAATTTCTCCCGTGGGCCCCACGTGACCATTTCCGAAAATAAAATCTCAAAATTCTCTAATATTCCAAGAAGTCCAAATACCAAATCTGGGAATCCAATTCCCATTAACGAACCTTTTTCCTTCACAAAAACCGGAAACTTTTCCGTGGAAAAATCACCTCTTTCTTCCTTTCCAATCTTTCTGTCGTATTCTCGCACGTACGTCCCCACATACATACCCTGGAACTACGGGGTATAACATGTATTTACAGTAGACTTATAACCTTTATTGGTTGAATGTTCTGCAAGTAGCATGTACTACTTGGAAGGTGGACAAGGCTAGCCGGGTTATAGCCGTGGAGCGTTTTGCTTATAGTCGATAATCGTCGCGAGGTATGTGATTCTTCCTATCCTCTTGAGCATGATATTTTAAAAGAATATATATATATAGTACGGTAGACGTACGTGTGTTAACTGAATAATAATTACGGCAATGTCTTTTGACTTAAGCCTGAATAATAATTACGGCAATATCTTCCGACTTAAGCCTGAATAATAGAGGATCTTGAAGTATTTTCAAAGAGATAAGAAACCTTGTTGAAAGAAGAGTAATGCTTGGTTTTAAAAGTTATACTGGCTTTATGGGAAGTTAGGTATAACGACGTAAGTGAGATAAAAAGAATGGTTATTGATTTTAAGAAGTTAAGAGACTTGATCTTAAAAGATAAGAAACTTGACTTAATTGAATTAATATGAATTTTGTTAAAAAGTGTGAAACCTTATTTGTGAGTAATGAGTACTTGGTTTTTAAAAGGAATAATGTTTTACTGATTTCAGAAATCAGAATAAGTATCGAACAAACCACTACAACACATAATAAAGGAAATGTATTGAATAATGAAGTATTATTAAAACCAGTAGAAACCTCCATCTGCATAGAAGCTAAGATGAGACAAAATGATATTACATTTCCTAGATCATGGCTGCTTTAAATAAGATTGTTATAAACAAGAATAACCTACTCACATATAAGGCATACATTACTCAAATGTTTTAAAAGAGAGTACGTTATTTGATTAAGACTATGAACTATGAAATCTTTCGAAACTAAAAGACTTGAGTATCTGAAATTAGGCAAACTTGAAACTTTTGGAAAAGAATGCTGTTACTTAACGTTGTTCTAAAAGTGTAAGCCACTTGGTTTAAAACGGTGTAAAATACTTGATTTTAAAACATGAACGTAGTTGGTACTACGGATAATAGTATCGAGTTGTTCTTACGTAAAAAGGAGGTCTTTTTGAAAGGATTAATGTATGTAGTACTTTGGGGTTAGAAACCGGATTTGTTGTAATAAAATAAGGAGTCTAATGTATGTTGAACTTGCCTATGCACCTGGTAATAGCCTTTGCTGTACAAGTGTTAGTATCAGGTGACTTCTTGAGAAAGAATGGATCTTTTTATGAGAGTCTAGAAGTATGGTAATTTGCTTGTGCTTGCTTGTGATAGCCTGGTTGTGTGATATATTGTTATGGTTGATACATGGACATGTCTGCACCGATGCAGAATTCCGGGGGCATGCGGCCATGCGGCGGGTTAATCACCCGATATATTGTTATTATTGTTACATGGACATGTCTGCACCGATGCAGAATTCCGGGGGCATGTGGCCATGCGGCAGGGTTGATTACCCGATACCTTGTTATTATTGTTACATGGACATGTCTGCACCGATGCAGAATTCCGGGGGCATGTGGCCATGCGGCAGGGTTGATTACCCGATACCTTGTTATTATTGTTGCATCCTGGACATGTCTACACCGATGGATAATTCCGGGGGCATGTGGACAAGATGCGAACATGATTGATGTTGTGGGCGTGAGACCCCTTGTTATATTTGAGTGATGATTTTGAGGGCGTGAGTCACGACTTGGCTAACATGTTGCGTCTTGTATTTTGGTTATCATATATGTCTCCCGCTTTTTATAGATCGTTATGATTTAACTACGATATTTCGATTTCACATACTTGGTACTGTTATCGACCTCCTTCGGGGCTGCGTTCATGCCGCGGTAGGTACACCGGTTGTTGATCCTCGCTCATAGGATCACAGTTCAGCGTTTTGGGAAGCTTCGTTTCTCCGGAGGCTTATCTTTTGGTATGTTATCCTGAGTCTGTAAGTTCTTGTACATTCAGGGGCATGGCGGGGCCCTATCCCGCCATAGTTGTCATTACACTCTTAGAGGTCTGTAGTACTGTGTGGGCAGGGTTTGTAAGAATGATTAAACTGTTCGTTTTGAAAGAGTTGTATATACACATTTCATTTGAAGGTGACCGTTTTGGTTAGCCTGTTCTTATCATATATCTTGTTTCATGTTTGAGTTTTATTTCCGCTGATTACTCTGATGTATGACTATTTGGGTGCCCGGGTAAGGCACGATCCGAACCAGGCAGGTCTTGACAAAAGTGGTATCAGAGCACTTAATCCTCGGAAAATGTCTACAGACCGTGTCTAGTAGAGTCTTGATTATCGGTGTGTTGTGCACCACATCTATAATCGAGCGTCGCAGGACATTTAGGATTGGTTTCCATTCTTCTCATTCGAGATCGCGCCTTAGAGTTGTGTTGTAAGTTGGACCCTCCGACGATTTCGTTTTCACGATTATGCCTCGCGTAAAGCAACCCGGCCCAGATGGGCAAGCGGCAGAGTCGCTAGTGAGACAGAGGAAACGAGCGCGAGCCCGTCAAGATGAGATTGTGCTTGACGAAGTTTTGCGACGCCACCGCCCTGCGAGTTTAGAGCGCGGCGATGGGCCGAGACAACGATACTGAGCCTCCCGTCCAGCGGCACAGGCGAGATGGGTTACAAGGAGATGGCACAGTTGCTAGCTAGGATTGTGGCCAGACATGAGGATAGGCTGGACGCAGCAGTTCCGGTAGCACCCATGGTTCACCCAAGATCGGATAGTTTGAGGCTACGGGACTTTCTGAGTTGTAGTCCGCTGAGTTCTACGGTCGAGGCCTCGAGGATGATCCGCAGGAGTTCATCAAGCGATTCTGACGGATCATGAGTGATCAAGGCTTCGAGACCGAGTCGGTGGTCCTAGGTTCGCATCGTTTGCGTGATACCGCATGATCGTGTTTGATTCGCGGGAGCCGTCGGGAGAGTATGCACTTCCACCGTTTGGGACGAGTTTTGGGGCATTTCTTGCACATTTCTTGCCTCCACAGATGAGAGGCTCGGCCCGATTTTTGATGTTGGCGCGCGGGCGTCTGATTCGGGAGTACAATGTGGAGTTCGACTCATTGGCGGTATGCCCCGTAGTAGGCGATATGGAGGGTGAGTACACCGCCACGTTACGGATTAGATGACTACTGGCGAGGCTGTTGGTGTAGCTCTTCACCGGGCATGGACATTGCCCGCACGCAGCTTATGACTTGGGTGTGAGGCGGAGAGGTCGGCGGATTGACCAAGATTAGCGAAGAGGCGAGAACAAAGGTCTTTTGGCGACTTTCGAGGCGGACCGCCTGGCAGCGAGCTAGTTATGCACCCGCCAGATGCAGTGGTCCTCCACAACTGCAGGCGTTCAGGTATTCAGAGCGGTCGAGCTCCGTGGGTTCGAGTTTCAAGGAGTAGGGTGTTGGCGGACGATCACCTACCTCGGTGTGGTCGATGTAGTAGACCGCATTTCGGGAGTGTCGTGGTGCCAGGAGCTTGTTATTTTTGTGGCCAGCGGGGACATTTTGCGAGGACTGTCCGACCAAGGTAGCACGGATGTTACGACTCGGCCGAGATCGATGGCTGGTTCATCACCTTCACTAGCTACGCGCCCTGCAGGGCAGGACTGTGATTAGAAGAGCGGTAGAGACAGGTATATCCTTAACCCTCTAGAGTTTTGTATGCTTGTTATGATGATCTTATTGTATGCTATGTACGGATAGAGTTGTGTTGTTTGTGAGTTAGGAAACATGGTTAGTTGGAAGGATAAGTATGGGGGCAGGGAAAGTGTGAACCTTAGAATATTTCACGATTAAGACCTTAGATGTAAGGCCGTCTTGAGTAAAGGATTTTGCAAATGATCCTTGTCGAAGTGCATTATATGCCTAGGGTGTATTAGTGTGATAAGTCCATGGGTAGTGTGAGATGGAAGTGGTAGCTTTCATGATGTGAATTAGTAGGATTGTTTCGGATCGAGAAACAAGAAAGTTCGGCACGATGGAGGGTCGGGTTGAGGGCGCATTGCGAGTCAACCCGTAGCCCGGTTTAAGGTGGGGTCAGTTCGGGGTGGTCCTGCCAGGTGGTAGAGTCACGAGGGTGCTAGGCCCAAGTTTAGGTAACCATCGTATGAGTTCGTGGATATGTTAGACCAGAATCGAATCGTAAAGGCCGGGGAATGGCCTTAAAGGAATTTGAGGCTAGTAAGATGACCAAGTTTGGAGGTAGTGACTCCAGAAGTTTTAGAAACTGAAGTATGGTACGTATACTAGAAGAGTTCAAGTGTTCGAGAAGGGTACGACGAGTAAGGAAGGAAGAGAACGTGTGTTATTTTGTGGCCAAGTGTGGCGTTGGCAACTTGTTAGAGGAACTTTATCGTTATCCGTCTTGAGAAGGAACATTCGGGATGAATATTTCTAAGGAGGGGAGAATGTTACACCCCATATTTCCAGAGTATGTACGTGAGGGCGTACATACAAAAGTTTAAGCCTTAAAGTTGGCAAGGTTCGAATTTTGTTCACAAGTACCGAAAAGAATCGTTTTTCGACGAAACGTTTTGCAAGACTTGCGAAGGGAAAAATTCGGCTATGTCATTTATAATTTTTGCGGATTTTTCCGAGAGACGAAACATTTTGGACCAACGGGAGGGTGACATGTGTCACCCTCATATTGGACGTGAGGTTGGGCGGCAAGTGGACGAAAGGGTGGGTCAAAGTTGGTAGGATATTTTGTGTAGTTGGTGTGGTAGATGGATAAGGTGCACTTGGATGAATCCTAGCCCTACACTTGCTTAGCACTTGGCTTGATCTTGGCCATTGGTTGGCCATTGGTTGGCCTATAAATACTCCCCTAAGTTGAAGACTTTCTTCATCCCTAAATATTTTCTAAGTGTTAAATTCCTCCTCTTAGTGAGTTCTCGTCCAAGAGCCTACCCTCCCCCAGAAAGCTTTGGCGAGAGGGTCCCCTAGCCTAGTTGTTTTAGAAATACCCTCCCCTTTGTGGTATAGAAATACTTCTCCAAGTATTGTTATTATGCCCAAATACCTTGCCCAAATACCTTGTAGTATTCCCAGGTTACCTCTATATGAAAAGCCGAAATACTATTATACTTCCTCGATCCAAAAACGAAACCACAGGAAAATCTTCAGTTGGTTGAAGTAGTAGAAAGAAGTTTCGTAGAACTTAAGGGTTGTTTGGGCGGGTTGGAGCACCGGAGTAGGAGCTAAGCGTTGCTCAGGATCGACTTTAAACTTGGATAATTTTGGGCTTACTGAGGTAAATAATCCCATCCTTCTAGTGTAATTGGAAATTACATCGTAGTTGTATAGAAATGAATATAAGATTCATAGAAGAGATTTGAGCGTAATAGAAGGATATTCTGAGAAAAGACTTAAGCGAAATCGCATCGGAAGAATATTAAAGTAGAAGTTTAAAGCGTACTTACATAGATTGTATTCTGATGAACTTATAACCTTTATTGGTTGAATGTTCTGCAAGTAGCATGTACTACTTGGAAGGTAGACAAGGCTAGCCGGGTTATAGCCATGGAGCGTTTTGCTTATAGTCGATAATCGTTGCGAGGTATGTGATTCTTCCTATCCTCTTGAGCTTGATATTTTAAAAGAATATATATATATAGTCTGATGAGGCGTCGTGTGTTAGCGAATAATAATTACGGCAATGTCTTTTGACTTAAGCCTGAATAATAATTACGGCAATGTCTTTCGACTTAAGACTGAATAATAGAGGATCTTGAAGTATTTTCAAAGAGATAAGAAACCTTGTTGAAAGAAGAGTAATGCTTGGTTTTAAAAGTTATACTGGCTTTATGGGAAGTTAGGTATAACGACGTAAGTGAGATAAAAAGAATGGTTATTGATTTTAAGAAGTTAAGAGGCTTGATCTTAAAAGATAAGAGACTTGACTTAATTGAATTAATATGAATTTTGTTAAAAAGTGTGAAACCTCATTCGTGAGTAATGAGTACTTAGTTTTTAAAAGGAATAATGTTTCTTGATTTGGAAATCGAATAAGTATCGAACAAACCACTACAGCGCTAACAAAGGGAAATGTATTGAATAATGAAGTATTATTAAAACCAGTAGAAACCTCCATCTGCATAGAAGCTAAGATGAGACAAAATGATATTACATTTCCTAGATCATGGCTGCTTTAAATAAGATTGTTATAAACAAGAATAACCTACTCACATATAAGGCATACATTACTCAAATGTTTTAAAGAGAGTCGTTATTTGATTAAGACTATGAACTATGAAATCTTTGAAACTAAAAACTTGAGTATCCGAAATTAGGCAAACTTGAAACTTTTGGAAAAGAATGTTACTTAACGTTGTTCTAAAAGTGTAAGCCACTTGGTTTAAAGCGATTGTAAAATACTTGATTTTAAAACATGAACGTAGTTGGTACTACGGATAATAGTATCGAGTTGTTCTTACGTAAAGGAGGTCTTTTGAAAGGATTAATGTATGTAGTACTTTGGGGTTAGAAATCGGATTTGTTGTAATAAAATAAAGTCTAATGTATGTTGAACTTGCCTATGCACAGTAATAGCCTTTCTTTGTACAAGTGTTAGTATCAGTGACTTCGAGAAAGAATGGATCTTTTATGAGAGTCTAGAAGTATGGTAATTTGCTTGTGCTTGCTTGTGATAGCTGGTTGTGTGATATATTGTTATGGTTGATACATGGACATGCTGCGCGATCTGAAATCAGGGGCATGCGGCGGGTTAATCACCCGATATATTGTTATTATTGTTACATGGACATGTCTGCACCGATGCAGAATTCCGGGGGCATGTGGCCATGCGGCAGGGTTGATTACCCGATACCTTGTTATTATTGTTACATGGACATGTCTGCACCGATGCGGAATTCCGGGGGCATGTGGCCATGCGGCAGGGTTGATTACCCGATACCTTGTTATTATTGTTGCATCCTGGACATGTCTACACCGATGGAGAATTCCGGGGGCATGTGGCCAAGATGCGAACATGATTGATGTTGTGGGCGTGAGACCCCTTATTATATTTGAATGATGATTTTGAGGGCGTGAGTCCCTGACTTGACTGCTTTTATGTTGCGTACTGTATTTTGGTTATCATATATGTCTCCTGCTTTTTATAGACTGTTATGATTTAACTACAGTATTTTCAGTTTCACATACTTGGTACCTGTTATCGACCTCCTTCGGTGCGTTCATCATGCCGCAGGTAGAGGTACACCGGTTGTTGATCCTCACTCATAGGATCACAGTTCAGCGTTTTGGGAAGCTCCGTTTCTCCGGAGGCTTATCTTTTGGTATGTTACCCTGAGTCTGTAAGTTCTTGTACATTCAGGGGCATGGCGTGGCCCTGTCCCGCCATAGTTGTCATTACACTCTTAAGTGCAGTCTTGTGTGGCGGGGTTTGTAAGAAGGATTAAGCATTCGTTTTGAAAGAGTTGTATATACATATTTCATTTGAAGGTGACCGTTTTGGTTAGCCTGTTCTTATCATATATCTTGTTTCATGTTTGAGTTTTATTTCCGCTGATTACTCTGATGTATGACTACTTGGGTGCCCGGGTAAGGCACGATCCACGCCAGGCAGGTCGTGACAAGTTTTATATTGATATGTTGCCAGACACTCGACCTATATCTATTCCGCCATACAGGATGGCACCTGCGGAGTTGAGGGAGCTGAAGGACCAGCTGAAAGATTTGCTAGAAAAGGGCTTTATCAGGCCTAGTGTTTCTCCCTGGGGAGCGCCAGTTTTGTTTGTGAAGAGGAAAGATGGGACGCTGCGTATGTGTGTTGATTACAGGCAGCTGAATAAGGTAACCATCAAACGAATACCCTCCCGTGATTGATGATTTGTTTGACCCGATTGCAGTGCGAGGTGTTTCTCCAAGATAGACATGCGTGCGGTTATCATCAGTAGTTTGAGAGACGAATATCCCAAAGCGCATTCGGGACCGGTATGGGCAATATGAGTTGAGGTGATGTCTTTCGGTTTGACCAACGCTCAGTGGTATTTATGGATCCCGATGAAAGGTGTTCAAGCCATTTTTGGATACATTTGCTATAGTATTCATTGATGACATCTGGTTTATTCGCGTGCAGCAGAGCATGCGAATCGGCGAGGCGGTATTGGGTCCTCCGGCGTGATTGTTCGCCAAGTTCTCCAAGTGTGAGTTTTGGTTGGCCTGGTGGCATTCCCGGGCACATTATTGGGGCGATGGTGTTCGTGTTGATACGACAAAGATTGGCGATAAGTCTTGGCGAGACCTACTACTCGGCCAAGTGCGCGATTTCTTAGTGGCGAGTTATTATCATAGGTTTGTGGAGCGCTTTTCTTCGATATCGGCCGATTGATTAGGAGTGACTTCGAGAAAGCGGCTAAGTTCGGTGGACGAGCTTGTGAGAAGGGCTTCGATTCATGAAGGAAAAGTTGACGACGGCTCATGTTCTTTCTCTTCCTGTGTGGTTAGAGGGGTACTTGATTTATTGTGATGCCTCTTGTATCGGGCTAGGGTGTGTATTTATGCGGCCGCGGCAAGGTAATAGCCTATGCTTCCGGCACTACGGAAGCATGAGAGAATTACCTACTCACGACTTAGAGTTAGCGTGATTATTCATGCCTTGAAGATTTGAGACATTATTTATATGGGGTTCATGTGGATATTTATCTTGACCACAAGAGCCTCAAGTATATCTTCAGCAGAGGAGTGAACTTGCGGCGAGGCGGTGGTTAGAGTTGTTGAAAGATTATGATGTTGATATTCTATACCATCCGGGGAAAACCAACGTGGTTGCAGATGCTTTGAGTCATAGATCGATGGGAGTCCTGCCAGATGCGGAGAGGCGGGACATGGTCCGTCAGATCCATCAGCTAGCGAGCCTTGGGGTTCGATTGATCGATACCGATGATAGTGGGGTACGGGTTCATGAGATTGCCGAGTCTTCCATCGTTGATGAGGTGAAAAGGCGGCAGTATGAGGACCCAGTGTTGGTACGGTATCGAGATGCAGCTCTTCGGGAGGAGAAGAGTCTATTCGAGGTAGCGCCTGATGGGTTGCTAAGATTTGAGGGTCGGTTGTGTGTTCCCGATGTGGCAGGACTTCGTCACAAGAATGCAGGGGAGGTACGCGGTGCTCGTTATTCTATTCATCCGGGGTCGACTAAGATGTACCATGACCTCAGGTGTATGTATTGGTGGGATGGCCTGAAGAGGGACGTGGCAAGTTTTGTTGCACGCTTTCTAATTTCCAGTCAGTCGAGCACGAAGCGGTGGGCTATTGCAGGCTATTGATATTCCGACATGGAAGTGGGAGGTGATCAACGTGGACTTTGTTACAGGGTTATCTCGTCCTCAGAGGAAGTATGACTCATCCGGTTATTGTTGTGGTCGACAAAATCAGCCCACTTCCTTCGATCGGGACTACGTATTGGTGAGGATTATGCGGTGTATATCAGGGAGATTGTGAGACTGCACGGAGTCCCTATATCGATTATATCAGACAGAGGGGCCCAGTTTACGGCCAACTTCTGGAGGTCTTTCCAGAAGGGACTAGGGACACATGTGAGTCGATCTGCGTTTCATCCTCAGATCGAGGCGAGGCGAGCGTACTATCCGCACAACGAGGATATCTGCGAGCTGTGTGATTGATTTGAGGGTAGGGAGGATCATTTGCCTCTTGTGGAGTTTGCTTATAACAACATCTACCATTCTAGTATACAGATGGCGCCATACGAGGCTTTGTATGGGCGAAAATGTAGGTCGCCGATTGGTTGGTTCGATATGGGCGAGGTGCAGTTGGTTGGCGAGACTTGATTCAGCGGTGTGGATAAGGTGAAGCTTATCGGGAGACCGTTAGCGGCTCGAGTGGCAAGTCTTATGCAGATGTCGGCATCGACATTTGGAGTTTGGTGAAGCGATTGGGTCTTGAAGGTATCGCCATGAAGGTGTGATGAGATTCGGAAAGAAGGGAAACTTAGCCCAAGTACATTGGGCCCTACCAGATCATCCGTAGAGTAGGCAAGGTTGCCTATGAGTTGGATCTGCTAGCAGAGTTAGAGGCGGTACATCCGGTCTTCCATGTTTCTATGTTGCGGAAGTGTATCGGAGATCCATCGAGAGTTTTCCCAGCTAGTGAGGTCCAGGTGACAGAGGGGTTATCGTATGAGGAGTGTCCCAATAGCGATACTCGATCGCCAGGTCAGGCGACTGCGGACCAAGGATGTGGCTTCCGTCAAAGTCTTGTGAAGGAACGATAACAGGGAGGAGATGACGTGGGAGGCGGAGGAGGACATGATGAGAAAGTATCCTCACGTATTCTCTACACCTTTAGGTAATTCGTTTTCCCTTACTTGTCAAGTTTTAATTGAAGCATTTTTACTTAAGTGCTATTATGTGGCCATGTGTGACATTATTGGTATGTCGGGGTTGTGAAAAGGAACTATGTCGCTAATTATAAGTTTGACTCCGAAAGAACATTCGGGGACGAATGTTTCTAAGGGGGGAAGAATGTTACATCTCGTAATTACAGGACATGTTTTAAGAACGTACGTAAGAATCCCAAATGTAAAGATTTGAGACTAGTAAAAATTTATCGGAATTATGGAATTGTCGAAAAACGAAATATTGTGACGAATGGGAGGGCGACACGTGTCACCCCCCATAAGTGGTCTTGGACGAAAATTACATGGGCAAAAGGGTCATTTGACCATTATTAAAATGACCAAGTCTTGCAAGCAGTAGAGCTTGATATAATTGACTTAGTCAATGGGGCCACTTAGCTTGATATTTAAGAGAAGTTCATCCAAACCACACATATGTGCAAATCTTGACCCTCCATGTTACTATATAAGTATACTAGTAGTGAGACAAGCATTCCATACTTAGAAATTTTTTCAAGAAATTGGATGAAACATTAGGGAGGCTCTCGGGTTCATCAATTCCAAAAGAGAAAAAAATTTGTTTGTTGTCCAATAAGCTCCACACTTTAAACCAAGGTTCATGAGGGTATTTTAAGGGTATCTCAATAGAAATATCCCGGAAAAATAGCGTTTTTGTATTAGTCGCAAGGTGAAAACCTAGTTGCTTTCCTAGGTTTTGATTGGAAGATTAAAGGAAAGTTGTTTATGATATTCTAAGGGTCTCAAGTGGCGGATTGAAGTGTCAAGAAGAGGCTCTAAGTTTCTAGGGAGCGACTTTGGATTTGAAGTTGGATTAAGGCTCGTTGATGTAACAATCTTGTTCTCTTAAAGTGTTACAAGATTATATATTGTTGTTAGCCTTACATTTTACTAGCATGAAGTATATGTATTGAAGATTGATAAGTGATATGGATTGTTGTAGCCTAAAATCCGAAATGACATATAAGCCATTTGAAGTTGAATTACAATTTGGTCGTTAATTAGAATCGTCGCATGTTACTTACTTGAAGATTGTAGTAGTTATAATTGATTGCGACTTGATATCATGTTATACTAAACAACTTGGATTGAAAAGGAAATTTGATAAGAATTGGTGTTGTTGTATCTCAAGTTGCCGAATTTACCTTGTAGTTTGTACTAGTTTGATATCAATTGTGGGGCGAAATTTTACACGTCTAGTAGGCGTGTAATCCCCTATTGTTAACTACATTGTTGGGCCTTAAATGTGGCGTGTTTAGTTATTGAATTCGGGTCTTGAAAAAGGTGGTAAACTATGTAGAAACAAAGGAAGTGCTGTCCGATTTTCCGTTGAATTTAGTGACTTTGCACTTATTATATTCTACGTTTGAAGTAAGAAGTTAATAGACGTATTATGGTCATTATAGGTTGACATACTACGTGCGGTATATTGGACTTGGCGAGTGGTTTGACCCGAAGAGGTATGTGGAACTTTCCTATCTCTTGAGCATGAATAGTTGTACCTATATAGTACGGTAGACGTACAAGACTTTGATATCCTTTACTTGTTTTAAGAATGTCCAAGTCGGTTGAGTTAGGGGATTAACTCATTTGTTTAAAAGTAGTAAGGATGTCTTAGTTTTCAAAGTTAAGGGACTTGAAGTGTTTTAAAGTATATGATACTTGTTTCGTTTTAAACGTATAAGTCCCTTGGATATAGGAAAATGTAATTGACTAATGTATAAAGTTAATATAACGACTTTATGGGAAGTGGGTTATATTAGCTTTATGGGAAGTTAAGCGTAGATTTACTCTAAGTAAAATAAGTAAGGATAAATGACTTGAAATTATGAAAGGCAAATTGATTTTAAGGCATCAATTGCCTAAAGTTTTAAAAAAAGGAGTCACTTGATTTAGAAGCCTAATTATATTTTTAAAAGGTATTGTGACTTGTCTTGAAAAGTAGTTGTGACTTGATGCTATGGTTATTAGTATCTTGGAAGTTTTATATGAAAAAGAGTCATTTTTAAAAGAGTAGAAGTATGTAGTACTTGGGTTAAATTCCCGGATTTTTATAAAGACATGTTAGTGCCTTAAGTAAACTAAAATGAGAGAGTATATGAACAAGACTAATAAGAAGTTAGGAGATTTCTTAACTTGCTTATATATTGAATGATAAGCCGGTAGTGCTTGTGTTATGTATGATAAGCCGGTAGTGCTTATGTTATGTGTGTTATACCCCGTATTTCCAGAGTATGTACGTAAAGGAATACGTACAAAAAGTTTGGTCTTAAAGTTAGGCCTTGGACGATTTTTAGGCACAACTCACAAAGCGTTTTTCCGAAAGCGTTTCCACGGCTTTCGTAGGATAAATTCCGCTATGTCATTTCTAATTTTTGCGGATTTTTAGAGACGTAACACTTTGGACCAACGAGAGGGCGACATTTGCCACCCTCTCATTGGTGGACTTGTCACGGCAATAGGGCCGAATGGATGCCCATCCTTGTCATAAAGTTGGTTAGATATTTTGTGTGCAAGTTGGCTAGGTACACTTGCCCTAATCTTGACCTTACACTTGCCTAGCACTTGGCTAAATCTTGGCCATTGGTTGGCCATGTCTTGACCTATAAATACCCCTCTTGAGATGAAGAGTTCTTCATCCACAAAAGCTTTCCAAGTCTAAAAATCCTTCCCTCTCCCTTTGTAAGCAATTCGTCCAACACACCCCTCCCTCGAGAAGCTTGGCGAGGCTACCCCACCCTAGCCTAGCCGAAACCTACCCCCTCCTTGGTAGAAAAGTTGCCTTCTTGTATTGTTATAATGCCCAAAATACCTAGCCCAAATACCTTAGTACTTAGTAGAAGTTGTGAAGAACTTCTAAGGTTTCCTCAGTGCATACAACTTAGGAGCAAAACCTTGCTCAGTATGACTTTTCTAGGATATTATTGGGCTTACCGAGGTAACTAATCCTAACCCTCTTTTGAATTAGAGAATACTTCATGTTGTAGAATAAGAATAAGTATAAATACTTAGAAGAATATCACGATAGAAGGGTTTAAAAAGAAGAATATCTGATGCATTTACATGGATCTGTTTTCCTGATGACTTATATAGCTCACCGGTAGGGTTGTGCTGCCCGACTTTCCGTAGAATTGAGGACCCTCTGTTTAGAATGACCTACAGAATAGTCTAGACTTTGATAGATATCGTGACTATTATAGTGATTCTCTGCGCACGACATACCGACTTGGCGGTGGATTTACGAGAAGGTATGTGATTCTTCCTAAAGCATGATATTTTACAATATGTATATAGTGCGGTGACGCGTACATGTGTTAATCGAATAATACGCACGGCAATGCCTCGGCTTAAGCTCGAATAATACGTGCGGCAATGCCTCACGGCTTAAGCTCGAATAATAAAGAAGCGAAAACATTTCAAAAGGACTCATCAATCATTTTCTACGAAGAGAACTAATTGGTTTCTTAAACGAAAGCTTAAGAGTTATACTAGCTTTATGGGAAGTTAAGTATAACCACTTAAGATTGATAAAAGAAACAAGTTGCCTATGTATTTCAATGACTTATATGAAATTGTGAAAAGAATAATAAGATGGTTTGATAAGTAGACATGACATGTTGCTATGTGTGTTAGTACACTGTAACGTTTGTATAAGTGAGTATCCTTGTTGTACTTATGTTGTTTAAAGATAAGTCGTTATGTTAGTGTACTATCACTCACCTCTTGAGATAATCTGGAGGTTGTCGCCCTCCGATGCGGGGTAGACTCAGGCGGTCTGGGACCATGATTCGAGAATACCTCATGCGGGTCCAGGGGGCCTATGCAGAGCTACGAGAGTTCCAGGTTAGTATGCGGGGTTATGCCTCATGCGGTCTATGTGGCCATGCGACGGATGAGTCGGGGACGATGCCGAGGAGTAGCTACCCTCGAAGCGGGGTTATACCTCATGCGGTCCCATGCGAGTGGCCTATGCGGACTCCAGTAGTCCAGGATTAGGCTTGCAGAATGATGATGTGGGCGAGTGGCCACTGTTTGATCATTCGCAGCCTAGACAAGACGTATTACAGTTACCTATTGTTGCTCTTGTTTGTGATGTGGCACTATGTGCGGTTGCCTTGGTTGTTTCACACATATTTGTAAACTGGTTTTAAAAATGATATGTTTTCATTTAAGTACTTTACAGTTTCGCATACTTAGTACCTGTTGTACTGACCTCCTTCGGGGGGCTGCGTTCATGCCGCAGGTAAGGGCAAGCAGGTGCTAGATCCGCATCCTTAGGATCTCTACGTTGGTGTCAGGAGCTCCATCTCTTCCGGAGGCTCTACTTTTGGTATGATCTCTGTTGTAGATAGTTTTATGCGATCGGGTATGGCGGGGCCTGTCCGCCATAGTCATATATTTCCTTAGAGTGCGTAGTCATGTTTATGCGATGTCGGATGCTTGCTAAAACATGATTATATATATATTAGAAAGCGATGTTTTCTCACATGTCGTGTCTTGTTTTATAAATCGTTTCATGTCTTGCTTTATGTTTCCGCTGCTTACTCGGATGGATGACTACTTGGGTGCCCCTAAGGCACGATCCACGGCCCCGAGGTCGTGACAAAAGTGGTATCGCAGCGATTAATCCTCGGAAAGTGTCTACGCACCGTATCTAGTAAGTCTTGATTATCGGTGTGTTGTGCACCACCAATAATCAGGAGGCTATAGGATATTTAGGATTGGTTTCCGTTCTTCTCATTCCGAGATCGTGCTTTAGAGCTGTGTTATAGGTTGGACCCCTCTAACGTATTCCTTTCTATGCTGATTATGCCTCACGTAAGGCAACCCGGCCCGAAGGCGCAAGGCGGAGGAGCTGCTAGCAGGACACCCAGAGTCACGAGGGCTCAGGCCCAGTCTATACCAGAGACGGCGAGTTCTATGACGCCGCCGGCCCCAGCAGAGACCACAATACCCACCTCGCATCCCACGATGCAGGCGGAGGAGTTAGGACAAGGAGATGGCCAGCTTTGGCTAAAGTTGTGGCCCGACACGAGAGAAGGCTGGACGCGGCGATTCGATTGGGCTCGATGCGGCCGCACCGTTGTTCACCCGAGGCGAGAGTTTGAGGCTACGAGACTTCTTGGTAGCCGAGTCCGGAGTTTTATGGATCGAGGCGGAGGATGATCCGAGGAGTTCATCCGTCGCCTTCAAGGATTTTGAGAGTGATCGAGCGTCGGAGACCGAGTCCGTGATCTTTGGTTCACATAGTCGCGTGATACCGCAATCGATTGGTTTGATTCACGGGAGTTATCGGGAGAGCACGCGTCCCCGCCTACTGGGATGAGTTCTCGAGGCTTTCTCACTCACTTCTTGCCTCACAGATGGCGAGGCGCGGGCCGATAGATTTTTACTATCGAGGCGAGAGGACGACCGCCGTGGAGTACAATGTCGAGTTTGATTCATTGGCTCGATATGTCCCGGATTGGTAGCGAATATGGAGGATAGGGTGCACCGCTATGTCACCGCCAGAAACGACTATATGGCGAGTCATGTGCGGGGTTTCTCTCGGTGGGTATGGACATTACCGCGTGCGCAGCTCACGCCTTGGATGCGAGGCGCAGAGGTCGGCAGTGGGCGACAGCAGCGAAGAAGGCGGGACGGGAGGGTCTTCGGTGGTTATCGTGGTGGCGGCCTCGGCGATCTAGATCGCACCACAGCCGGCCAGCACTCTGCACCGCCTCGGCCTACGGCCACGGTTTTGGCGCATCCGGGGCCCTGAGGGCTTGACGTCGAGGGTAGCGAGTGCGGCGACGGGACCACCCGGTGTGGCCGACGGTAGATCCCATTACGGGAAGTGTGGTACTACTTTTGGATCTTGTTACGATTGTGGCCAGCGGTCACTGCGAGGCATGTCAGGCCCGGCGTGGCCGGTGGTAGGCTCGGCCGTGTTACATTGCCGCTTCATCATCTCCTCTGATTACTCGCCCGGAGGCGAGGTGCTCATGGGTCGGCCAGTCGGCGAGGCCGTGGCTCGTCCCGATTCTAGCGGTCCTCGAACGCATTTATGCTTTGTCGACCACCGAGGATCGTGAGGCCTCACCGATGTCGCGAAGTACCTTATCGGTTCTGGGTTTGATATGTATGCTTTGATAGATCCGGTTCTACTCATCCTATATCTCCCCTTGTTGCTAGTAGGATAGGGATAGAGCCCGAGTCCATAGACCCTTTCGAGGTAGCTACGCGATGGGTGATCGGTGGTAGCTCGGCGGGTATATAGAGCTTGTCTGTGATCATTTACTGATCGCCGGACCGCCGACTTGATAGAGTTGGAGATGATTGACTTGATGTGATCATGGGGATGGATTGGCTAGCTTCTCGCTACGCCAATGTAGACCGAGAGAGAGAATAGTGCAGTTCGGTTTCTGAGGCCGGTTGTTGAGTGGGAGCACGCGGTATCGCCAGTGGTAGGTTTATTTCCTACCTCAAGGCTAGGAAGATGGTGCAGAAGGGTATATCTACCATCTCGTTCGTGTTAGATAAGGCTGCGGTACCAGATTTTCCGTCGATTCCAGAGTCGGCGAGTTCCCGACGTGTTTCGGATGACCTCCGGGTATCCCTCCCGAGAGGAGATCGAGTTTTGTATAGATGTGTTGCGGATACCGGCTTATTTCCATTCGCCATACGAACGGCACTGCCGAGTTGAGAGAGTTGAAGGATCGGCTTAGGGATTTGCTAGAAAGGCTTCATTAGGCCTAGTGTTTCTCCCGGAGCGCGGTATTGTTCGTGAAGAAGAAGGACGGACGCGCATGTGTGTTGATTACAGAGCAACAAGGTGACCATTAAACAGATACCCTTCCTAGGATTGATGATTTGTTCGACCAGGTTGCAGGCGAGATGTTTCTCCAAGATAGATCTACGATCGGGCTATCATCAGGAACGAGTCAGAGAGGTGGATTTCCAAAGGACTGCATTCCGAACCCGGAACGGGCATTATGAGTTCAGGGTCATGTCTTTTGGGTTGACGATGCTCGGCGGTATTCATGGATTTGATGAACCAGTGTTCAAACCATTTTGGACACGTTTGTGATAGTGTTCATTGATGATATCTTGGTTTATTCTCGCCGAGCAGAGCACGCGGAGCATTTGAGGCGGTCTTGTGATTCTCCAGACCAGCTATTATGCCAAGTTTTCCAAACGTGAGTTTTGGTTGACTTGATGGCGTTTCTTGGGCATATTGTCCGAGTGATGGCATTCGAGTTGATACGCCAAGATCGGCGATCGAGACTTGCCTGCACTCTACTACTCCGGCGAGGTTCGCGATTCGGCCTTGCAGGGTATTATCGGTTCGTGGAGAAGTTTGCTTATCTTCGCACCATTGACTAAGGTGACTCGAGAAGCGGCCAAGTTTGATGGTGATGCTTGTGGCGGGGTTTCGATTCTTGAAGGAGGCGGCGACCGCCTCGTTCTTACTCTTCCGAGGTCCAGATGGTTATGTCGTGTATTGTGACGTCGCCGCATCGGGTTGGGATGTGTTGATGCGGATGGCAGAGTTATAGCATATGCATCCGGCGGTGAAGAAACACGAGAGGAACTACCCACCCATGATTTGAGTCGCGGTACCGTGATTCACGCCAAGATCCGGAGGCACTATTTGTATGGGGTTCACGTGGATATTTTACGTACCACAAGAGCCTCGGTATATCTTCACGGAGGAGCCGAACTTACGGCGAGACGGTGGTTAGAGTTGCTAAGGATTACGATGTGGACATCTGTACCACCGGCAAGGCCAACGTTGTGGCGTATGCCCTTAGTCGTGAGTCGATGGGAGCACATCGGATGTGCGGCTAGAGAGAAGGGACATGGTTCGTAATTTGCACCGATTAGCGAGCCTTGGTGTCCGCTTGATTGATTACGATAGCAATGGGGTTAGAGTTCGCGAGGTTGCGAGTCTTCCATCGTTGAGAGGTGAAGAGGCAATTCGAGGATCCGGCTTTGATTCGATATCGTGATACAACTCTTCGTGAGGGCGGTCCTTGAGGTAGCACGATGGGGTGCTAAGGTTTGAGGCGAGTTGTGTGTTCCAGATGTTTCAGGACTTCGCGAGTTCTTGGGAAGCACACACAAGCGTTACTTATCCATCCGGTCGACCAAGATGTACCACGACCTTAGATCTGTGTATTGGTGGGATGGCTTGAAGAGGGACGTTGCAGAGTTCGTAGCTCAGTGCCCGTGTTGTCAGCAGGTGAAGGTAGAGCACCAGAGACGTGGTGGTTTGTTCAGCGACAGAGATCCCGACTGGAAGTGGGAGGTAATCAACACGGACTTCATCACAGGATTACCTCGCACTCGGAGAGACATGATTCTATATGGGTTATCGCCGACAGTGTCGAAATCAGCCCACTTTCTTCCGTCGGGGCGACTTTTTCTGAGGATTACGCGAACTTTACATCCGAGATCGCCACCGCATGGAGTCCCTACCGATCATATCGCATGAGAGCCTGGTTCGCCAACTTCTGAGGTCCTTCCGTAGGGTTTAGGGGACGCGGTGAGCAAAGTCGCATTTCATCCACGAGCAGACGGACAGGCGAGCGCACTATCCGACTCTTGAGATATGTGCGAGCCGTGTTATTGACTTCGATGGTAGTTGGGAGGATCATTTGCCTCTAGTTGAGTTCGCGTATAATAATAGCTACCACTCCGGATTCGGATGTCGCCTTACGAGGCCTTGTATGGGAGGAAGTGCAGATCGCTATAGGTTGGTTCGAGGTGGGCGAGTGCGGCAATGGGACGGTTTGGTGCGTGGCGATGGATAAGGTGAAGCTTATCCGAGCGGCTATCGACAAACCGTAGTCGGCAAGTCGACGCAGATCATCGCCGCCGACATCCGAGGTTTGCGATTGATGATTGGGTTTTCTGAAGGTGCCACCCATGAAGGGTGTGATGAGATTCGGGAAGAAGGAAACTCGGCCAAGGTACATCGGGCGCTTCGATTGTCCGCGCAGGTAGGCAAGGTTGCTTATGAGTTGATCTGCCGTCCGATCGAGGCAATGCATCCTGTTTCACGTTTCTATCTTTGAGAGATGTATCGGATCCATCTAGTACATCCGATTGACGATGTCTGTGTGAGGGGTTATCGTATGAAGAGATTCCCATAGCGATAATCGATCGTCAGGTTAGGCGTCTGCGGACGAAGGACGTGGCTTCCGTCAAAGTCTTGTGGCGGAACGAGCTCAGGGAGGAGATGACGTGGGAAGCCGAGGAGGACATGAGGCAGAAGTATCCTCACCTGTTCCCCACCCCTCCAGGTAATTCACTTTCCTACTTGTAAATCTTCATTATCGTTTATGCCTAAGTGTTGTTTATGGCCGTGTGTGGCTTTTGCAAACTGTTTAAGTTTTGAAGAACCTTATCGTTATCTGTCTTGGGGAGGAACATTCGGGACGAATGTTTCTAAGGAGGGGAGAATGTTATACCCCGTATTTCCAGAGTATATGCGTAAAGGAATACGCAAAAAGTTTGGTCTTAAAGTTAGGCCTTGGGCGATTTTTAGGCACAACTCACAAGCGAACAGTTTTCGGCGAAACGTTTCCACGACTTTCGTAGGATAAATTCCGACTATGTCATTTCTAATTTTTGCGGATTTTTAGAGACGTAACACTTTGGACCAACGAGAGGCGACATTTGCCACCCTCTCATTGGTGGACTTGTCACGGCAATAGGGCGAATGGATGACCATCCTTGTCATAAAGTTGGTTAGATATTTTGTGTGCAAGTTGGCTAGGTACACTTGCCCTAATCTTGACCTTACACTTGCCTAGCACTTGGCTAAATCTTGGCCATTGGTTGGCCATGTCTTGACCTATAAATACCCTCTTGAGATGAAGAGTTCTTCATCCACAAAAGCTTTCCAAGTCTAAAAATCCTTCCTCTCCCTTTGTAAGCAATTCGTCCAACACACCCCTCCCTCGAGAAGCTTGGCGAGGCTACCCCACCCCTAGCCTAGCCGAAACCTACCCCCTCCCTTGGTAGAAAAGTTGCCTTCTTGTATTGTTATAATGCCCAAAATACCCTAGCCCAAATACCTTAGTACTTAGTAGAAGTTGTGAAGAACTTCTAAGGTTTCCTGGTGCATACAACTTAGGAGCAAAACCTTGCTCAGCGACTTTTCTAGGATATTATTGGGCTTACCGAGGTAACTAATCCTAACCCTCTTTTGAATTAGAGAATACTTCTTGTTGTAGAATAAGAATAAGTATAAATACTTAGAAGAATATCACAGAAGGGTTTAAAAGAAGAATATCTGTGTACTTACATGGGACTGTTTTCTGATGAGACTTATATAGCTCAGGGTAGGGTTGTCTGCCCGACTTTCCGTAGAATTGAGGACCCTCTGTTTAGAATGACCTCTGAGAATAGTCTAGACTTTGATAGATATCGTGACTATTATAGGTGATTCTCTGCGCGACATACTCGACTTGGCGGTGGATTTCGTAGAAGGTATGTGATTCTTCCTAAAGCATGATATTTTACAATATGTATATAGTACGGTGAGCGTACATGTGTTAACTGAATAATACGCACGGCAATGCCTCACGGCTTAAGCTTTGAATAATACGTCTGGCAATGCCTCACGGCTTAAGCTTTGAATAATAAGAATCGAAAACATTTCAAAAGGACTCATGAATCATTTTTACAGAAGAGAACTAATTGGTTTTTTAAACAGAAGCTTAAGAGTTATACTAGCTTTATGGGAAGTTAAGTATAACCACTTAAGATTGATAAAAGAAACAAGTTGCCTATGTATTTCTAACAGACTTATATGAAATTGTGAAAAGAATAATAAGATGGTTTGATAAGTAGACATGACATGTTTCTATGTGTGTTAGTACCTTGTAACGTTTGTATAAGTGAGTATCCTTGTTGTACTTATGTTGTTTAAAGATAAGTCGTTATGTTAGTGTACTATCACTCACCTCTTGAGATGATAGGAGGTTAAGCGCCTCCGTGCGGGGTAGACTCGAGCGATGCAGGACCATGATTCGAGAATACCTCATGCGGGTCCAGGGCCTACGCGAGCTACGAGTTCGAGTTAGTATGCGGGGTTATGCCTCACGCGGTCTATGTGGCCACGCGGACGGCGAGTCGGGGCGATGCGAGGGTAGCTACCCTCGATGCGGGGTTATACCTCATGCGGGCCCACGCGAGTGGCCTGTCACGGACTCAGAGTCCAGGATTAGGCTTGCAGAATGAGGATGTGGGCGAGTGGCCTGTTTCGATCATTCGCGGCCTAGACAAGACGCACTACGATTACCTATTGTTGCTCTTGTTTGTGATGTGGCACTATGTGCGGTTTGCCTTAGTTGTTTCACATATTTGTAAACTGGTTTTTAAAAATGATATGTTTTCATTTAAGTACTTGACAGTTTCGCATACTTAGTACCTGTTGTACTGACCTCCTTCGGGGGGCTGCGTTCATGCCGCAGGTAAGGGCAAGCAGGTGCTAGATCCGCATCCTTAGGATCTCTACGTTGGTGTCAGGAGCTCCATCTCTTCCGGAGGCTCTACTTTTGGTATGATCTCCTGTTGTAGATAGTTTTTATGCGATCGAGGTATGGCGGCCTGTCCGCCATAGTTGTATATTTCCTTAAGTGCTGTAGTCATGTTGTATGCAATGTCGGATGTATCGCTAAAACATGATTATATATATATCTTAGAAAGCGATGTTTTCTCACATAATCTGTGTCTTGTTTTATAAAGCGTTTCATGTCTTGCTTTATGTTTCGCTGATTACTCGATGTATGACTACTTGGGTGCCGGTAAGGCACGATCCGGGCCGGGCGGGTCGTGACAAAAGTGGTATCGAGCGATTAATCCTCGGAAAGTGTCTCTGACCGTATCTAGTAGAGTCTTGATTATCGGTGTGTTGTGCACCACACCAATAATCGAGGAGGCTATAGGATATTTAGGATTGGTTTCCGTTCTTCTCATTCGAGATCGTGCTTTAGAGGCGTGTTATAGGTTGGACCCTCTAACGTATTCCTTTCTATGCTGATTATGCCTCCACGTAAGGCAACCCGGGCCCGAAGGGCAAAGCGGCGAGTCGCTAGAGACACCCAGTCACGAGGCTCGTGGCCCGATCTATACCGAGGCAGCGAGTTCTATGACGCCGCCAGCCCAGAGACCACAGTACCCACACTCTCCCGCGATGCAGGCGGAGGAGTTAGGAAAGGAGATGGCCCAGCTTTTGGCTAAAGTTGTGGCCCGACACGAGAGAAGGCCGGACGCGGCGATTCAGTTCAGCTCGATGGTCGCACCGTTGTTCACCCGAGGCGAGAGTTTGAGGCTACGAGACTTCTTGAGCCGTAGCACGGAGTTTTATGGATCGAGGCGGGAGGATGATCCGCGAGTTCATCCGTCGGCTTGAAGGATTTTGAGTGATCGGGCGTCGGAGACCGAGTCCGTGATCTTTGGTTCACATAGGTCGCGTGATACCGCGATCGATTGGTTTGATTCACGGGAGTTATCCGGGAGAGCACGCGTCCCGGCTACTTGGGATGAGTTCTCGCAGGCTTTCCTCACTTCACTTGCCTCGCGAGATGAGAGAGGCGCGGCCGATAGATTTTTACTCGAGGCGAGAGGGCCTTGTCGGGAGTACAATGTCGAGTTTGATTCATTGGCTCGATATGTCCCAAAGATTGGTAGCAGATATGGAGGATAGGGTGCACCGCTATGTCACCGGGCTGAAGCGACTATATGGCCGAGTCATGTGCGGGGTTTCTCCGGCCGTATGGACATTACCCGCACGCGAGCTCACGCCCTTGGATGCGAGCGCGAGGTCGACGAGTGGGCGACGGCAAGAAGAAGGCCGGGGCGGAGGGTCTTGGTGGTTATCGTGGTGGCGGCCTCGGCAGCGATCTAGATTCGCACCACGGCCGGCAGAGCACTCTGCGCACCGTCCTCAAAGGACCCACGGTTTTGAGGCGCACCGGGGCCCTGTGGCTTGAGCGTCGAGTAGCAGAGTGCGGCGATCGGGACCACCCCCCCAGTGTGGCCGATACGGTAGATGCCATTACGGTATGTGTGGTACTACTTTTGGATCTTGTTACAGTTGTGGCCAGCAGTGTCACTTGGCGGATTGTCCGACCGAAGCGTGGCCCGGTGGTAGGGCTCACCTTGAGTTCATTGCGCTTCATCATCTCCTACGATTACTCGCCGGGCGGTGCTCATGGGTCAGCCAGTCGCGAGAGCCGTGGCTCGAGTCGATTCTAGCGGTCCTCGAACCGCATTTATGCTTTGTCCGGTAGCGGGATCGGGAGGCCTCACTGATGTCGTCACTGGTACCTTATCGGTTCGGGTTTGATATGTATGCTTTGATAGATCCGGTTCTACTCTGTCTATATATCTCCCTTGTTGCTAGTAGGATAGGGATAGAGCACGAGTCCATAGACCGCTTTCGAGGTAGCTACGCGATGGGTGATTCGGTGGTAGCTCGGCGGGTATATGAGCTTGTCTGTGATCATTCTGATCGTCGGACCACAGCGACTTGATAGAGTTGGAGATGATTGACTTGATGTGATCATGGGGATGGATTGGCTAGCTTCTGCTACGCCAATGTAGACTGCAGAGAGAATAGTACGGTTCGGTTTCTGAGAGCCGGTTGTTGAGTGGGAGAGCACGGTATCGCCGAGGGTAGGTTTATTTCTACCTCAAGGCTAGGAAGATGGTGCGAAGGGTATATCTACCATCTCGTTCGGGTGTTAGATACTGAAGCTGCGGTACCCGATTTTCCGTCGATTCGAGAGTCGGCGAGTTCCCGGGCGTGTTTCGGATGACCTCGGGTATCCTCCCGAGAGGAGATCGAGTTTTGTATAGATGTGTTGCGGATACTCGGCTATTTCCATTCCGCCATACAGAATGGCACCGCCGAGTTGAGAGAGTTGAAGGATCGGCTTAGGGATTTGCTAGAAAGGCTTCATTAGGCCTAGTGTTTCTCCCCGAGCGCCGGTATTGTTCGTGAAGAAGAAGGGCGGGGCAGCTGCGCATGTGTATTGATTGAGCGGTGAACAAGGTGACCATTAAACGAATACCCTTCCTAGGATTGATGATTTGTTCGACCGGTTGCGAGTGCGAGATGTTTCTCAAGATTGATCCGCGATCGGGCTATCATCAGTGCGAGTCGAGAGAGGTGGATGTCCCAGATGCATTCGGACGATGCGGGCATTATGAAGTTCAGGTCATGTCTTTTGGGTTGACCAATGCTCGTGGTATTCATGGATTTGATGAACCGAGTGTTCAAACCATTTTGGACACGTTTGTGATAGTGTTCATTGATGATATCTTGGTTTATTCTCGCCGAAGCGGGAGCACGCGGAGCATTTGAGGCGATCTTGCAGCTTCTCAGACCAGCGATTATGCGCCAAGTTTTCCAAATGTGAGTTTTGGTTGACTTGATGGCGTTTCTTGGGCATATTGTCGGTGATGGCATTCGAGTTGATCTGGCCAAGATCGAGGCGATCGGGACTTGGCCTGCACCTCTACTCAAACGAGGTTCGCGATTCGGGCCTCGCAGGTATTATCGGCGTTCGTGGAGAAGTTTGTTTCTATCTCGCACCATTGACTAGGTGACTCGAGAAGGCAGCAGTTTGATGGTGATGCTTGTGGCGGGGTTTCGATTCTTTGAAGAGAGATCCGACCGCCCGTTCTTACTCTTCCGAGGGTCGGATGGTTATGTCGTGTATTGTGATCGTCGGGCATCGGGTTGGGATGTGTGTTGATGCGGCATGGCGAGTTATAGCATATGCATCCCGACGGTGAAGAAACACGAGGAACTACCCCAGTGATTTGGAGTTGGCATTGTGATTCACGCCAAGATGCGGAGGCACTATTTATATGGGGTTCACGTGGATATTTTTACAGACCACAAGAGCCTCGGTATATCTTCAGAGGAGTGAACTTACGGCGAGGCGGTGGTTAGAGTTGCTTAAGGATTACGATGTGGACATCTGCACCACCGGCAAGGCGATGTTGTGGCGTATGCCCTTAGTCGTAGTCGACGGGAGCCCGTCGGATGTGCAGCTAGAGAGAAGCGGACATGGTTCGTAATTTGCACCGATTAGCGAGCCTTGGTGTCCGTTTGATTGATTCGATAGCAATGGGGTTAGAGTTCGTGAGGTTGCCGAGTCTTCCATCGCTGAGAGGTGAAGAGGCAATTCGAGATCGGCTTTGATTCGACATCGTGATCTGACTCTTCGTGAGGCAAGGGTCCTGAGTAGCACCTGATGGGGTGCTAAGGTTTGAGGCGGTTGTGTGTTCCAGATGTTTGAGGACTTGGCGGAGTTCTTGGGAAGCACACAGCGGCGTTACTCTATCCATCCGGTCGACCAAGATGTACCACGACCAGATCCGTGTATTGGTGGGATGGCTTGAAGAGGGACGTTGCGAGTTCGTAGCTCGGTGCGTGTTGTCGGCGGTGAAGGTAGAGCACCGAGACCGGGTGGTTTATTACAGCGATAGAGATCCCGACACGGAAGTGGGAGGTAATCAACATGGACTTCATCACGTGATTACCTCGCACTCGGAGAGACATGATTCTATATGGGTTATCGTCGACGGTGCGAAATTAGCCCACTTTCTTCCGTCGGGCGACTTTTGGTACCGAGGATTATGCCGACTTTACATCCGGAGATCGTCGGTGCGCATGGAGTCTCTACCGATCATATCGCATGAGGAGCCCGGTTCGCCAACTCTCAGAGTCCTTCCGAGAGGGTTTAGGGACGCAGTGAGCTCGAAATCTTGCATTTCATCCTGACGCAGACGGACAGCGAGCGCACTATCCGACTGCGAGGATATCGCGAGCCCGTGTTATTGACTTCGGTGGTAGTTGGGAGGATCATTTGCCTCTAGTTGAGTTCGCGTATAATAATAGCTACCACTCAAAGATTCGAATGACGCCTTATGAGGCCTTGTATGGGAGGAAGTGCGGATCGCCTATAGGTTGGTTCGAGGTGGGCGAGTGCGGCTAGTGGGACCAGATTTGGTGCAGTGAGCGATGGATAAGGTGAAGCTTATCCGGCGGCTATATGACTTCAGTCGGCAAGTCGATGCAGATCATCGTCGTCGACATCCGAGTTTGCGATTGATGATTGGGTTTTCTGAAGGTGTCACCCATGAAGGGTGTGATGAGATTCGGAAGAAGAAACTTCGGCCAAGGTACATTGGGCGTTTCGATTGTCGCGAGGTAGGCAAGGTTGCCTATGAGTTGAATCTCGCCGTCCGATCACGGAGGCGATGCATCCGGTGTTTCACGTTTCTATCTTGAGAGATGTATCGGGGATCCATCTAGGGTACATCCGATTGACGATGTCGGTGACCGAGGGTTATCGTATGAGGAGATTCCATAGCGATAATCGATCGTCAGTTAGGCGTCTGCGGACGAAGGGCGGGCTTCCGTCAAAGTCTTGTGGCGGAACGAGCTCGAGGAGGAGATGACGTGGGAAGCCGAGGAGGACATGAGGCGTAATATCCTCACCTATTCCCCCCCTCCGGGTAATTCACTTTCCTACTTGTAAATCTTCATTATCGTTTATGCCTAAGTGTTGTTTATGGCGTGTGTGGCTTTTGCAAACCGTTTAAGTTTTGAAGAACCTTATCGTTATCTGTCTTGGGAGGAACATTCGGGACGAATGTTTCTAAGGAAGGAGAATGTTATACCCGTATTTCAGTATATGCGTAAAGGAATACGTACAAAAGTTTGGTCTTAAAGTTAGGCCTTGGGCGATTTTTAGGCCTGACTCACAAAGCAGCTTTTCCGAAAACGTTTCCACGGCTTTCGTAGGATAAATTCCGACTATGTCATTTCTAATTTTTGCGGATTTTTAGAGACGTAACACTTTGGACCAACGAGAGGCGACATTTGCCACCCTCTCATTGGTGGACTTGTCACGCAATAGGGCGAATGGATGACCATCCTTGTCATAAAGTTGGTTAGATATTTTGTGTGCAAGTTGGCTAGGTACACTTGCCCTAATCTTGACCTTACACTTGCCTAGCACTTGGCAAATCTTGGCCATTGGTTGGCCATGTCTTGACCTATAAATACCCTCTTGAGATGAAGAGTTCTTCATCCACAAAAGCTTTCAAGTCTAAAAATCCTTCCTCTCCTTTGTAAGCAATTCGTCCAACACACTCCCTCGAGAAGCTTGGCGAGGCTACCCCACCTAGCCTAGCAAACCTACCCCCTCCCTTGGTAGAAAAGTTGCCTTCTTGTATTGTTATAATGCCCAAAATACCCTAGCCCAAATACCTTAGTACTTAGTAGAAGTTGTGAAGAACTTCTAAGGTTTCCTGGTGCATACAACTTAGAGCAAAACCTTGCTCAGCGACTTTTCTAGGATATTATTGGGCTTACCGAGGTAACTAATCCTAACCTCTTTTGAATTAGAGAATACTTACTGTTGTAGAATAAGAATAAGTATAAATACTTAGAAGAATATCATGATGAAGGGTTTAAAGAAGAATATCTGACTGATTTACATGTGACTGCTTTCTGATGAGACTTATATAGCTCATGGGTAGGGTTGTCGCCCGACTTTCCGTAGAATTGAGGACCCTCTGCTTAGAATGACCTCTGAGAATAGTCTAGACTTTGATAGATATTTGTGACTATTATAGGCTGATTCTTCGGCGACATACTCGACTTGGCGGTGGATTTCGCGAGAAGGTATGTGATTCTTCCTAAAACATGATATTTTACAATATGTATATAGTACGGTGAGACGTACATGTGTTAATCGAATAATACGTGCGGCAATGCCTCACGCTTAAGCTCGAATAATACGTCGCAATGCCTCACCGCTTAAGCTCGAATAATAAAGAATCAAAACATTTCAAAAGGACTCATCAATCATTTTTGAAGAGAACTAATTGGTTTCTTAAACAGAAGCTTAAGAGTTATACTAGCTTTATGGGAAGTTAAGTATAACCACTTAAGATTGATAAAAGAAACAAGTTGCCTATGTATTTCTAACAGACTTATATGAAATTGTGAAAAGAATAATAAGATGGTTTGATAAGTAGACATGACATGTTGCTATGTGTGTTAGTACCTTGTAACGTTTGTATAAGTGAGTATCCTTGTTGTACTTATGTTGTTTAAAGATAAGTAGTTATGTTAGTGTACTATCACTCACCTCTTGAGATGATACCGGAGGTTGTCGCCTCCGTGCGGGGTAGACTCGGTGATGCAGGACCATGATTCGAGAATACCTCATGCGGGTCCAGGGCCTATGCGAGCTACGAGAGTTCGAGTTAGTATGCGGGGTTATGCCTCATGCGGTCTATGTGGCCATGGACGGCGAGTCAGGGCGATGCCGGAGTAGCTACCCTCGACGCGGGGTTATACCTCACGCGGGCCCGTGCGAGTGGCCTACGCGGACTCAGAGTCGAGATTAGGCTGCAGAATGAGGATGTGGCGAGTGGCCTGTTTCGATCATTCGCGACCTAGACAAGACGCACTCTGATTACCTATTGTTGCTCTTGTTTGTGATGTGGCACTATGCGGTTGCCTTAGTTGTTTCACACATATTTGTAAACCGGTTTTAAAAATGATATGTTTTCATTTAAGTACTTTTACGATTCGCATACTTAGTACTGTTATCGACCTCGCCGAGGGCTGCGTTCATGCCGCGGTAAGGCGGCAGTGCTAGATCCGCATCCTTAGGATCTCACGTTGGTGTCGAGCTCCATCTCTTCCGAGGCTCTACTTTTGGTATGATCTCCTGTTGTAGATAGTTTTTGTCTGATCGGGGTATGGCGGCCCTGTCCACCATAGTTGTATATTTCTTAGGAGTGCGTAGTGTATGTTATGCGATGTCGGATGTATCGCTAAAACATGATTGTATATATTCCGAAAGGCGATGTTTTCTCACATAATCTGTGTCTTGTTTTATAAACTGTTTCATGTCTTGCTTTATGTTTCCGCTGATTACTCTGATGTATGACTACTTGGGTGCCCCGGTAAGGCACCAGTCACGGGCCCCGGAACGGGTCGTGACAATGTGTGATAGCCGGTTTGTGCTAGTAGTATATTAATCATTACGGGGTCATTCCCCGGGTTTGTGGCATTTGCATATTCCGTGGATTTGCTACCCATGATGCGAGGAATACCTCATACGGGTCCGTAAGGGCTTATGCGGGTGAAATAGTCCCATGCGGGGTGGACGATCTATGCGAGAATACCTCACGCGTCTACACGACCTATGCGGCGGATCTGATCTATGCGAGAATACCTCATGCTGGTCCACACGACCCTTGCGGGTGAAATAGTCCAAGAGTAGGATTGCTTAATGATACTGCGGGCGGGTGACCCTGCTTTGATCGTGAGCCTCCTATTTTTAAGTAGTAAGTATACTCTTATTTACTCTCATTGTTAGTAAGGCACAATGTACTGTAATTTGATTATCATACATGTCTCCGACTTTGTTTTAGACTTATGATGTAATTACTGTATTTTCCAGTTTTACATACTTAGTACCTATTGTGTACTGACCCCCTTCCTAGGGGGCTGCGTTCATGTCGCAGGTAGGGGTAAGCAGGTGGTGGATCCTCATTCTTAGGATCACTGATCAGGTGTCAGAAGCTCCATTTCTCCGGAGGCTTGTCTTTTTGGTACAGTTTTCCCTGATGTTGTAGATATTATGTACATTCAGGGGTATGGCGGCCCCATCACTTGTTATTATTCTAAGTGCGTAGTCACATTTGTGGTTCGGGATGTAAGAACAAAGTTGTACTGTTTTACTTTTGGTTATGTATATTTTATGGAAGGCGGCCTTATAGGCTAGCCTGTAATGTTTATTGTCTAAACATGTTTATGTGTTGTGTATGTTTCGATGCTATTCTCTGATGTATACCTGAAAGGGGTGCCCAGGTAGGGCACCAGTTGCGGCCCGGGGTCGGGTCGTGACACTATGGGACTCTCCTCATACGATAATCCCTCTGTCACCTGGACATCGCTAGCTGGGAAAACTCTCGATGGATTTCCGATACACTTTCGCAACATAGAAACATGGAAGACCGGATGTACTGCCTCCAAGTCGGATGGTAGCGCTAGCTCATAGGAAATCTGGCCTACTCCACGGACGATCTGATAAGGCCCAATGTACCTTGGGCTTAGTTTATATTTCTTACCAAGCCTCATCACACCCTTGGGTGATACGCGAAGACCCAAACGTCAACACGAAACTCCGTGTCGACGTCAATTATCCGCATAAGACTTCTGTCGACTCTGAGCTGCTAATAACCTTTCCTGGATAAGCTTCACCTTATCCACAACCTTCTGAATCCAATCTGGGCCAACTAATTAAACCTCGCCAACATCGAACCAACCGATCGGCGACCTACACTTCCGCCCATACAAGGCATCATAAGGCGCCATCCGAATACTGGAATGGTAGTTGTTATAATATGTAAACTCAACAAGAGGCAAATGATCCTTTCAGCTACCCCTGAAACAACAACACAGGCCCGCAATCCTATCCTCAAGTGTCTGGATAACATGCCCTGCCTATCCATCGGTATGAGGGGGAAATGCAATACCGAGACTCACCTGTGTCCCTAACCTCTTACGAAATACCTTGAAGTCGGTAGTGGGCTCATGCATGCATCATAAATAAATGTAGGAACCCCGTGAAGTCTCACAATCTTCCTGATATATAATCTCGCATAACCCTCAGCCGAGTAAGTAGTCCTGACCGGAAGAAAAAAAAAATGGGCTGACCTCGTCGGCCTGTCTACTATGACCCACAAGGAGTCGCACTAACTCCGAGTACGATGCAACCTTATAACAAAATCCATATTAATCATCTCCCATTACCAAGTCGGAATCTCAATCGTCGCTAAAAGCCTACTGGGCTTCTGGTGCTCAACCTTGACCTGCTACTAATTCGGACACTAAGCAACAAACTCTGCTACATCCCACTTCAGGTCATCTTACCAATACATACATCTGAGGTCATGATACATCTTAGTCGACCCCGAACAAATAGAGCAATAAGCACTGCGTGCCTCCCCTAAAACCTGCTGACAAGTCCTGCAGCATCGGGCACACACAATCTATCGTCATATCACAACACTTTATTTGGTCTACCCAAACAGGTCCTTCTCCTCTTGGAGAGCCGTATCTCAATTCCACACTAGAACTGGATCATTATACTGTTGCCTCTTCACCTCCTCAACGAGGGAAGACTCGGAAACCTCTCGAATCTGAGCTCCACTATCATGCTCTCATAGCTGCCGGGAAATATAGGTTGTTACCTTATCGTGTTGCATCCGCACACAATCCAGCCAAACACTCAAAGTGTTACCATAATAACATAACCCCCTAGTCCCTCTAGACTCAGGAGGGGTTAGAACTGTAGTCGTAGTCAGCTTATCTTCCAATAACTGGAAGCCTTTCTCATACTTCCGAAATAGTCGGGGATATAATCTCAATTATGATTCATGTTTCCATTTCTCTGTTGCAACCAAACTTGGTCACTATACTTAGATTTGATTCCTTTGCTTGTCTCATGGCTAAGACTTCATGCCAACCATAATTTAGTGGGAGGCTTCCTTGATCTCGTCAAGTAGTAATCCTACTATTCTCTTCCAGCTCATAGAGCTTATAGTCAGGTGTTCAACCTCAATTCATGGTATTACATAATCCAATGGCTTGCCAAGATTTCTTATCGTCCGAGTGTCTACCCGTCTTACCTTTATTTTTCATTTCAAGTTGCCCTGGGGTCTCATACCTCCCCATATTTTCCTACTATCTTTCTCGTCAGTACAAATTTTTTTTTGCCGCCTTTCATCGAGGTGTTATTACTGCCCATCATTCACTAATGGTCTTTACACTAGTCTGGGGTAATCATATCTCGTGCAACTTACATAACCATAGTTGTATTCTCTTTTATCATTCTGGTCATATCCCTTCCTTATGCTTATTATTAGCAAAAATATTTCTATCTTGATTCATGATCATACAGTTTCATTCATGCGTACTACCTGTATTTATATCCTTACGACACTTTTTCAACCATTTCCTAGTGTCGTCCTCAATTACTCCAACCCAATACCTTTTTCCAAGGTTATTGTAACCTATTGCATAACGAGGTCGGGGACTTTACCTGTTACACCCCGTAATTCCAAGAGAATTAGATGAGAACGTACGAAAGGAAATTAGATTTGAATTTGGAAAAAAAAATGTTGGCATAATGTTTTTGGATAGATTTTTTTTAGTCAACTTTGGAGCGATTTATCTCCTATTATATTAGGAGTTTTTAGGTGTTTCAAAAGCCTAATATGAAGTTCATTGAGTCTAGTTTCCAACGCAACAAACCTCTCGTCGATAGGACATCGGAGTAGAATGTTATGGAGATTACAAGTTCAGCTGACAGAAGAGAAAGGGAGCAGTTTTCAGTCAGGCGCCACGGCGCCGATCTTAGGGTCGTGGCTCCGTAAGCGCTAAAATATTCTGAAGTTTCAGCGCCACGGCGCCGGCTGCAGGGCCGTGGCGCCGAGGCGGGATGTTTTGCGAAAATGGTGTAAAAGTAGAAGATATTTGTTGTAGAGGACCTATGAGAGGGCGACAAGTGTCCCTCCCCACTTGTAGAACAAGAAAAAGCCTATATCTTGGCCAAGTCTTTCAAGACTTGGCCATTCTACACAAAGCTTCATCCAAATACTTGCTCTTCTCTCTCTCATTTTCGATTTGGCCAAAAACTAAAGGCAAGGATTGTTGAATCTTAAAAGTGTTGTTCTTACACACTAGATGAAGGATATTAACAAAGGGATTAGCCAAGATTGAACTCCCACCTTCCCTAAATCTTCACGAAATGTGGTTAGGGTTTGAAACAAACCCTAAGGTGTTCTTCACTTTTTGGTATTAAAGCAAGAATAGAAGTTGGTTAGAAGCTTCTAAGGGTCATTAATTGCGGATTGGATCGTATAGAAGAGGAGTTGCGGAAAAGAGCTAAAGTGGGCGAGATCCTTGGAATATTTTGGGCTTATTGAGGTAATGATCTTTGTCTTCCTAATGTAATTGAAGATTACATATTATAGTAGTTGTATATAAATGAACTTGCGATATAAGGAATGAAGATTGATAAGTGTTAAGATTATTTGAGGGTTAAGAATCGAGACATGGCATGTTAGCCATTGAAGTTGATAATCAATTTAGTTGTTGTAATTGTTATGGATATAACATGTTGGAGTAACGACTTGGATTAAAGAATTGAAAAAGGACTATATGTTGTCATTATTGTAGCCGAGATTGGCCTTAATAATAATGGACTATTATATATGAATTGTGGGGCAGAATTTTATACGTCTACCGTACTATAAATGTGACGTATTGGTTATTGAAATACTGGCCTTGGAAAAGGTGGAAAAGTACGTAGAAACAAAGGAAGTGCTGCCCAATTCTTCGTGGAATTAGAGGGCATTATTTGGTATAAGTTTTATACTAGAAAGTATGATATTGATAGAAGTTCTATCGTCATTATAGGTTGAAGTATTACGTGTATCATATTCTACTTGGAGGGTGGAATAGCCAATAAAGTTGAAGTACTTTGGAGCGTATTGCTACTTGTCGTATGGGTTAGTCGTCACGAGGTATGTGAACTTCCTCCTTCTATCGACATGATTATCCTTTTTTTTTTAGGTAAATGCAAATATTATTACTAGAAACTTAAAGAAAAGTGGCTACAATCAATCATTGAGGGTTCTCAGTCCTCAACGTAATTTAAAGAAGAAACGGGGGAGTAAGGAGTTGTCACTCGAAGGTGTCATTACAACAAGGGATAAAATCATAGAGTACTCTATAGGATGTTGTTTTAATCTTGGTAATGACCTCTTCTGCCGGTGAGTTTGTGCCTTCAAAGAGCAGTGTGTTCCTTGTCCTCCAAATCTCATAGACCATGTCTGAAGGCAATTAAGGTTGCTTTTGCTCGGATGCCTGTTCCGCGGTGGTCTTTTTTAATCCATTTGAGAGAACTTTCAACAGAGGTCATTTCTCTCTTAATTCCCAACCAGTCTCTTATGCTTTTCCAAATCAAACGAGTGTAGGGGCATGTGAAGAAGAGGTGCTCCCTTGTTTCATTTGCTTGCTTGCAGAACCCACAAGACTTATCCTCCAGGTTGAGATAGGAAAGGGTGTCCTTTGTAGCTAACCGCTTTCTACAATTTATCCACATGGTGAACGAGAACTTAGGGGATGAATCCTCTCCGCAGTTGTGACATCCAAGGCTTTTATCTTGCTTAGAGCGCAAGATCTCATATCTGAGCTTGAATCAAATTTACTGGTTAGTACAACACTTTGCTAATTCGGCAATTGCAACTCCTTGGCTACCAAAGATGGAAACAAGTTTGTCTCGTATCCCGCAAATCTTTCTGAATAGGGGGGAGTCTCTAGGACGTACCTCATAGTCCCAAAAAGAACCGGCTCTCAAATAAAAACCGCTGATCCATTGGACCCAAAGTGAGTGCCTTACGTGTGGGTTTGCCAAATAGACCAGGGATAGCGGGGCATGGTTCCAATCCTTGATATTCATAAGGCCCAAACCTCCTTCCGATTGAGGCGGGCAAATGGTCTCAAGCAACTCTTGGTGGTTTCCCACCCATAAGAACTGGATACTGAGCAGACCTTACCTTGTTGAGTACGATGGCGGAATAGGAAGGGCCGGAACCAAAAACTCTCAACCTTCGGATGACCGGCCTAATATGCTCTAGCTTGCCCGCATAGGAAAGAGTGTGGTGTCCCGTTTCTGAATGTAATTCGAAATAGCACTAGTGAAAGGAGCAAATTGTTCCACCGAGTGAAATTGGGGACAAAGGGATCCCCAGTACCGTCTTGGGAAAGCTACCAATGCCGAATCCACCACGGCCAAGATCAAATCACGTACCTCATCATGTACTCCCGCTAAGTAGACGGAGGATTTGGATGGATTAAGAGTTAACCCAGAGACATCCTCCAACTCCTCTAGACAGTTCATAAGAATCTCGACCGAAGAAATATCACCTTTGGCAAAGAGCATGAGGTCATCCGCAAAAGCAAGATGAGTAATACCCATCCTTTTACATTTTGGATAATAAGAGAAAGCTCTAGCCTCAGTCCTCATTTTAAGCATCCTCGAAAGGTAATCCATACACAAGATAAAGAGCGTTGGGGACATAGGATCACCTTGTCTAAGACCACGCTTACCCTTGAAGTAACCATGCAACTCACCGTTGATAGAAAGAGAGAAGGACGTTGAGCAAACACACTCCATGATCCACCTGACAAATTTGTCTGGAAAGTTGAGGCCTCTTATCTTGAATCAAGGAAACTCGAGACCGTGTCAAAAGCTTTCCTAAGATCCACCATGAGCATACACCTAGGTGAGACTGCTCTATTAAATCCTCTCACAAGCTCGTGCTACATAGACATTGTCCATCATATTTCTCCCTTTCACAAAAGCCCCTTGTGATTTGTCAACGATAGAAGGAAGAATCTTTGCCATTCTGTTAGCTAAAATCTTTGTAATAATCTTATAGACCTCATTAGTCAATCCAATAGGCCTAAAATTAGTTACCTTAGGATCCCTATCGGTCTTGGGCAGCAAGGCAATGATGGTATGATTAAGTTGTTTCAAAAGAACCCCTGAATAGAAGAACTCCTGCACGCTTCTTACTACATCATGTCCCACATCTCTCCATCTATTCTTGAAGAAGGCTGCCGAATACCCATCCGGTCCAGGAGCTTTATCATTTCCAATATCAGAAAGAGCTTCCCAAATCTCCTTTGGGGATACGAAGTGCAAAAGTTGTAGATTGTCCTCTTCGCTAGCCGGGCCAAAGTTGAACACTTCAGGATCAAAGTTCGATGTGGGTCGAGATGTGCCAAGAAGATCCTTGTAAAATTCCTCTAGAAGCTTTCTTACCTCCCCTGGTGATGTAGTGATAACACCATTAGTTTTGACAAGAAAGTTGATGGAGTTCTTTACATTACTTCTCTTGATCAAGCTATGGAAGTATTTGGAGCATTTATCACTTCCAATCAAGTGTTTCTGTCTCGACTTTTGCCTAATGAAATGTCTCTCGCTTCCATTAAGGTGTTGGCTTTAACTCTTGAGGACTTAACCTTTGATTTAAGCTCCTCATCAAAGGGGTCTCCCATATGTGCACTAATAGCCTCCTTAAACTCCATGTTTGCCTCCTTCGCTCTTTGATCAATACTGCCGAACTCACTTATATTCAATGCCCTCAGTGGTTGTTTCAAGGCTTTCAGTTTCGATGCTAGAACGAATTGAGCAAAGACCTAGAATGTCTTGTCTCGGCATGAAGTCATAATGTTGTCAAAAGCGGGTGAAAGCCACGTATTCATGAACTTGAAAGGCGCTTCAATATTATAGGATGCAATAACAGTAGCCATCACGGGACGGTGGTCGAGACAGGTTCCATAGCCATGAAATTGGTGTGCATTCTAAGGTCAAATCGCCCCAATTTTGATTCATCATTACTTATCAAGCTTGGACCAAATCGAACCATTTGTCCAAGTGTAGAAAGAACCAGGAAGATGGAGTGTCTTACAGTCCATGAGCATTCACGAAATCTCCAAGGTCCTTAAGTGCATACGGCGTTAGAGGAGGGCCTCCGCCTTATCTTGAGGGTAGCGGTAAGTGTTGAAATCTCCCATAATCATCCAAGGTTTAGTGATGCCAATGCCCAGTGAGTAAGGTGATGCCAAAGGATCCTCCTATCCGTGATCTTTGTAAATCGGATACACGAATGTTGCAGGAAGGACACTTGAGTAATCTTACAACTTGCACGAACATGGATATGTTGAGAATCCATTCCAAGCACTTCACAACAGACTTGAGGATCCACAAGAGTAGCATTCTTCCACCATCGATGAATTCGGTTGAGCATAAATTCCAACCTTTGAATCTTTTAGAGAAAGACTCAATCCTTTCCTTAGAGAGTTTTGTTTCCAAAAGACAAATCAATGCCACATCATGTTGTTTAGTGAGACTACACACTAGAGCTTGCGTGGCTGCCTGTCCCTTAGTCCGCAAAGACCGCGGACATTCCAACAAAGTATTTTCATTAGGAAACAAAGGAGGTTTTCCGGCACCTCCGCTTTCTTTGCCTTAGTCTTCCACGCGCTTTGACATGAACTTCTTTGGCATAACTTCTTTCCGGCCATCATCTTTCTGCCGGAAGCCATGGCGTGTGTATCGGCCAAGCTATGCTCCCGCGTTCAAAGGTAACACTCTTGGGCGGCATGACACTCCTAACACCCGTGTTAGTACGCCCGTCCAAGGAAGGTTGCGGGTTCAAAGGCTGCAGGATCAGAATGCATAGACTTATAACGCACTTATCGGCTTGTGCATTGCCTTCCGTGAGATGGGCCTAGAGGGCAAAGCATGTGGTTTCCGCATGTTCTTTGGGCGGGATTACCCAAAACCGAAGGGCCGGCGAGAATCACGGGGCATCCTGCGCACAACCGGGACCAGGAGGTGTTGTATGCTCATTATCTTCAATATCCATCAAGTTGTCGGTATCTGCGGGATGTAGGGAGGTTGGTGGATAAGGTGTGGGGGGAGTGGCACCATCCGCGCCTCTGCCGGCATTAGCACAAGTAGGAACTTCCTTATTGTAAGGAGGAACCACAGAATTGCGCTTCTTAGGAGCAGCATCCATGTTGGCATCATATCCCAGAGTTTTACACTTCATATGGTTGTGTCCAAAAGCCGCACAATGAAAGCAAAAGTCCGGATAATTTTCATAGCTAAACCTTTGAGTGTACATACGCCATCAGGAAGATTGACAATAAACTCACTTGTAGGCTCCTTGCTGACATTCACTTCTACAAGAACTCTAGCATAGTTCATTTTAGATCTTTCCTTAGTGAATTGATCCGTGTAAAGAGGTATTCCAACACGGGAAGCAATCTTACTAAGGCCCGTTGCACTCCAGATGGAAAGGGGAATGTCCGGGAAAGTGACCCAAATAGGAATGTCCATAAACAACTCATCCGTTATGAGAACTCCTTTATTGATAGCTTTGAGCATCATAGTCTTCCGTAGACCATATAAGGGCCACCATGAAGTACATTAGTGCGCTCTTCCTCCGTCATGAACTTGAACACTTTGTCAACCTTTGCCATATGGTATGATCGGCATTTCACTCCCATCCCTTCACAATGGTGTTCAACGCCTCTCTTCCGGGAAGGGACAGTGAAGCAACCAATTAAGCAATAACGCCAAGTGTCTATGTATGGGACTTCATCCTCCACTTCAATGTCTACTTTCGTACCTTGCTGTTCAATAACTTGCAACTTCATTCCTTTGCTTCAATCCTAGTACCCGCAAAGACTCCTGCATAAGTCTTCTTTGGAGGGGTGGGACCTTTGCCATGATTCGGGGGGTGATTCTTAGGAGTAGTGTCCGCGGGTGGGGTTTGATATGGTTTTGAAGGAGCATTTGTGTGTAAATCATAGGGAGGCATTTGGAGGTAAGGGACAGAGGGGAGGTAGAATGATTTGTGCTTGGACCGCGTTAGGAGAAAGAATACGCGTGCCATTTGGTAGGGTAGGGAAAGTGTCTCGGGTTTTGGTAGGTAGAGAAGGAAGGGAAGGAAGAAGAGGTGTGGTGTTGAGTAAATCAGGTAGTAGTGAGGGGGTATTGGTTGAGAGAGGGTGTTTGTTTAAGTTTATGCTCGTGCTCAATGAAGAGCTAAAGGCGAGCAGTTTATTTAAGTTCTTGATGTTTGCTCCTTCAAGCTGCTTGCCTAAAGAGGGGAAGGCATCATCAGTTATACTTAGTGAATTCTGGGGTGGGTGTCTAACTACACGAGAGGGCGCATTGGATCCCGAAACATTTAATCTGCACCCTTGGCTCGTGTTATTAAAGCGATGTAGTTCTAGGCTCCTCGGGAATAGAATTCGTTTTGTTTCCCTCAGTGACTTTAATCCTTGTATTACGGGAATAATAAAAGACCCATGAGTGCCCGCCTGACCCGCCTTGGTAGTCTGATCATCATTAAGTCCCGTCCTAGAGAGAGACTCCTTGGTACCCGAAGCCTTAAAGTGTGACGCCTCGGCTCCCACAATATTAATGCGAGGCACTTGTCCCACAACTGACTTGGCTCGTTGAATAATGGGGGTAATCAATGTTCCATGGGTGTCCTCTTGGCCCGCCTTGGTAATCTGATCGTCATAAAGATCCGTAATTGGAAGAGGCTCGTTGGTACCGGCGATTTAATTGAGGCGCCTTGGCTCCCGTAATTAATGCGAGGCTCTTCGGGGATGGAGACTTCCTCGAGCCCAGCATCTGACCTAGAAACTAACATTCTTGGTGTGTATTCTGATGTATGGACACCCGCCATACCCGCCTTAGCATTAAGACCCACGTCGACCGTAATGGGAGGGTCACATCGTTCGGCGATAATGTTAGGAGCTTTGGCTCCGCGATCGATTCTTTGGTAATGTGAGCATCATCAATGCTATCTACCGACTTGGAATCATGCAAAACTTGGATAGCCTCGGACCCATTGACATCCACCGACCGTCTTTAACCGACCGCGCCATACAGGTTCGACCGAGTAGGCCATCGCTCCTTGTGCCTCATTCACGTTGTCGACCGAAATTATCCTTTTCCGGCATGCCGAGCAAATTTTCAGGTAGTGTTGGTACTAGAGCTGCCAAGACTTCCTTGTTCTTTCGTGGTAATCCGGAATCAACGGTTGACCGTGATAGGATCGACCACCATAGTAGCGAAGTTTCCGCTTCAAATATCCTAATATCCAAGTTCTGTATCAATGCTTTTGCCCCATTCATGAATCTTTTGGAGCGTAGCATCATCTACTACATTCTCCAGAGGGATACGTGAGTCTGGCTTGACATGTACCAACACAGAAGGGTCCGAAATTGCCGGAATGAGAACTTCTTCGTCAATAATAGGACTGCCTCCATTCTTTTTCTTTTTCCTTGTTCTAGCCTTCGTTGAACTTCCTGAGCCTCCTGAATCATTGCTGGAACGTGTATAACGTTTAGATTTCTTCATATTGAGAACTGAAAACTTCAAACCATTAGGGTGTAATCGTTAAACATGGGGGGAAGAACAACCTAAGGAGCAACTAAGGCAAAACGTTGAGAGTGTTTTCCTTAGTGAGAGAAACTTCTCTCTAACTCCTTCGACATGATTATCCTTGAGGTATACTTGCCTTGTTATTTGGGGTATACGTGACTTGTTATCTTGAAGTACTTGACTTGTCATTAGAAAGCATTCATGTTATTGATTTTATGCTAAAGGCATGTCTAAAATATTCATAAGTTCTTATCAAAGTCTTATGGGGGATGTTGGTAAGAGTAATTAGGAAGTATTGGAGTCGAGTTGACTTTGCTAATTTACTACACTAATGAGAATAGGTATCGAACAAGCAATTGCAGCGTTAATAAAAATGTATCGACAATCAATTATATTGAAATGAGTAGAATTTTCCATCTGCATAGAAACTAAGATAAGACAAAATTGTATTACATTTTCTAGATCACGACTGCTTTAACAAGATCGTTATAAACGAGTATAACCTATTCACAGCTCATAAAAGTACTAATTTTGAAAGTACACGAGACTTGGACTTCGAAAGTATAAATGACTTGAGTTTTGAAAAAAAAGTGTAGTGCCTCGATTTAAAAAGTATATGTTACTTGATTCAAGGAGAATAAGTAGCTTGATTTGAAAAGTATATGTTACTTAATTTAAAGAAGAGAAGTAACTTGATTTAAAGGTATCAGTTACTTGATTGATTTAAAAAGAAGTCGCTTAAATTCAAAACCTTGAATGGAATTTCTAAAGGTGTAGTAACTTGATTTGAAAAGTATAGTTACTTGATTTGAAAAAGTATATGTTACTTGATTCAAAAAGAATAAGTCACTTGATTTGAAAAGTATATGTTACTTAATTTAAAGAGTAGAAGTAACTTGATTTAAAAGGTATAAGTTACTTGATTTTGAAAAAGGGAGTTACTTGATTTAAAAAAGGGTAAGTAACTTGGTTTTAATAGTGAAAGTGCTTTTGAGTTCAACTCCCTAAACATTTCATGAAACGATTCTTTTATAAAGAATAGACGTACATAGTACTTTGAATTCAAATCCCGTACATGATATGGTAGTGCTTTAGTTTTCTAAAATGAAAGTGTTATAACGTCTTTATGGGAAGTTTGTTATAACAAGGTTTGTGGAAAGTCAAGAGATGGTTTAAAATGTTGTAAGGAAATCATTGGAGAATGTCCATGGTTAAGTCCTTAATATAGTACATGATATGTGGCACTTTGATTTCCAAAGATGTTTTAAAGTAATCCGTGATTTCTATTGCCCTGATTTGTCAAACCATGTCTTAGAAAGATACTTAGTTTGATAAGTGTCTTGATGATGGTTTCAAAATGATACATGTATTGGATTCTACTTCCTAGTGATACATGTAGTACTTGGGATTTTCTAAAAATGGAAATTTAGTTTATAAAATGAATGTGCGGCTCACGTACATTGTTGTAATGGACTTTAAATCCTTAGTGATGCAAGTGTGATGTGCCTTGGTGTTATAAAATGGAAGACATGGTATTGCCTTGTTTGTTTTAAAAGGAATGCATGGTATTGTCTTGGTAATTTCAGAAAGGAAGGTATGGTATTATCTTGTTTGTTTTAAAAATGAAGGCATGGTATTGCCTTGGTTGTTCAAAAAGATAGTGCCTTCATTCTGTAAAATGAAAGTGCATGATAATTAAGTCCAACAAGAAGTTAAGGGATTTCTTAACTTGTTTATGTTATGTATGATAGCCGGTTGTGCTAGTGTTATGTTATTCTTGTGGGGTAAACCCCCGGGTTACTACTTATTCCATGGATTTGCTACCCATGATGCGAGTGCGGCGTTTGTACTCATTGCGGGTCCACCGGGCCCATGCGGGTGAAATAGTCCTATGCGGGTGAAATAGTCCCATGCGGAGCAAATTGCTCCATTGCGGGTCCACAGGACCTATGCGAGTGAAATAGTCCCAGGAGTAGGATTGCCTAATGATACTACGGGCGGGTGGCCCTAATTTGATCATAAGCTTCCTATTTTTAAGCAGTAAAGTGTTCTCTTGTTTACTCTACTTTTTAAAAGGGGCGATGTCTCGATATTTGAGTATGTACTTTTTACATGCCGACGGTGATGTTGGAATTCCACGGGCATACTTATATCTGATGATGGTAGTGTATTATACTTGTTACATGCTGACAGTGATGTTGTATTCCACGAGCATGCTTCTGTGATATTATATGCTGAGGGTACGTGTCCCTGATTTTGACATGACTTTCATATGTGAAAGTGGTACGGTGTTATAGTAGTCTGATGATACAAGGTAAAGTTGGCTCTGATTGTTATATGACACGGTAGGATCTGGTATTTGATTTTCATACTTGCCCCAGTCATTCCTTTGTACAATTATGATCTTGTTTACTGTACTGTATTTTCGTTCCATACTTGGTACATGTTGTACTGACCTCCTTCGACGGGCTGCTTTCATGTCCGCAGGTCTAAGTACTCAGTTGTGGATCCGCGAGCTTAGGATCCTGGTTCAGCATTTTGAGATGGCTCCAATGTTCCGGAGCTTGTCATTATGGCTAGGTATATTCGTGGTGCAGCGGGGCCTTGTCGTCGCGATTTATTGTCCAAATTCTTAGATGTCTGTATTCATATGTGGGCTGGACTGGCTAGAGTTGTATTTACATTGTTGAACAGTGTAGACCCTTTAGGGTGATTTTTATTATGGCAGCCTTATCGGCTTTGCCTGTGTTTAAAGAAAAAAAAAGTGTTATTTATCTTCCGCGATTTATTATGTTGTATGAATAGAAGGGTGCCCAGGTAGGGCACCAGTCGCGGGCCCGAGGTTCGGAGCGTGACATTACCAGTCCCATATCTATGGCCTAAATAATATGGGTATGCATAACCCTCAATAATACATAAAACTATCCTGTTATGCGGGGGAGAGAGCTTATCTCCCTTTAAGAATATTAATCATCAAGCGTCACCTTATAATCATATAGATTTTTAAGACCTATCAATGATATCTTCTGTCCTCCGCAGGCAGCACTCGTACTTATCTTATTCTTGCTTTGCGCATTTTCCTGAAATCATTCAGAAAGTCGTTGTTGTTACACCCTGGAATTACAGGACAAATATACGAGAATAGACGCGAGAACACAAGACTTGAAAATTTGTACGAAAGGAAGAATTGTTTTTCCGAGGAAAATCTTCCGAACGTCGGAAAGGAAAAATGTTCGTTGATGAGAATTGGATTCTCAAAATGCATTATTTGAGGAATATGGAATGTATTATCATTATAGAAATTTATTTTCACGACTTTGGTCACGTAGGGCCCACCCGAGAAATTTTACGTTTTGTGGGGCCCACGAGGGTTACGAAATTTTATGGACGAATAGGAGTGCGACATGTGTCACCCCTCCCCCCCACATGGCTTGCTCGAATTAAGACCAAGGGTATTATGGTCATTGACCTATGTAGATGAACAAGTCTTGCAAAGCTTGAGAAAATTGACCAAGTCAACTTGCCACTTGGATAAATATTAATTACTCTTCATCCTAGCCACACATATGTTATTATCTTGACCCTCCATTGTATTATATATACACACTAGATGCAAGACCAAGTCTTCAACACTTAGAAATTTTTTCACAACATTCTTGTTCTTAGAAGTGCTCTCGGGTTTGTGGCTTTCTCCACACAAAAAAATTTAGTTTGTGGTTCTTTATTCACAAGACTTTAAACCAAGGTCACTAAGGGTATTGTAAGGATATCTCAATAGAAATATCTCGGAAAAACGACGTTTTCACATTAGTCGCAAGGCGAAAACCTAAGTCATTTTCATAGTTTTGGATTGGAAATGGAAGAGAAGTTGGTTGTGAACTTATAAAGGCTTCAAATAGCGGATTGGATCGTAAAGGAAAGGAGCTAAGAATTTCTAAGGAGCGACTTTGAATCTTGGAATTTATAAGGGCTTATAAAGGTAACAATCTTGTCGTTTTAGTAATTAAGATTACTTATTGTTGTAGCTATGGATATTAGCAAGCATGAGGTATATGGTATGAAGTTTGATAAGTATATTGGCTATTGGAACCCTAATCTGAAACTAGCATGTTTAGCCTTTGAGATTACAATTCAATTTGATTATTAGTTTAAGTCGTCACATGTTATATAAAGAAGGAATTATAGTTGTTAAAGTTGTTTATGACTATATAACATGTTAGACCTAAGAACTTGGATTGAAAAATAATTGGAAATGACTTGTGTTGTTGTACATGTTAGCCGAGAATGACTTTGAATATTGAAGTTATTTGGTATTAATTATGGGGCAGAATTTTACACGTATTGTAAGGCGTGTAATCCCCTTTGATTGGTTGGTGTATTGAGCCTTAAATGTGGCATGTTGGTTATTGATTTTCGGGCCTTGAAAAAGGTGGAAAAGTACGTAGAAACAAAGGAAGTGATATCCGATTTTCCGTAGAATTTGGTGACTTTACACTTAGAATATTCTACGTTTGAAGCTAGAGGTTAATAGACGTATTATGGCCATTATAGGTTGAAGTACTACGAGTAGCGTATTCTACTTGAAGGGTGGAAAAGCTAGCAAGGTTATAGTACTTTGGAGCATTTTGCTACTTGTCGATAATCGTCGCGAGGTATATGAACCTCTTCTTTCTTTGGCATGATCCTAGGTATGAAATAGCCATGTGATAGTATTTCATGATTCCTTCTACTCTTAGAAGTTAAGAAGTATCCACATTGTTGATTCTAAGTTAAAGCTATGTCTAAGTTATCCTAAGTCCTTACCAAGTCTTATAGGGGATGTTGGTAAGGAGTGTTAGGAAGTTATGAAGTGTGAATTAAAGCTTTGTGCCTTGTTTTATTTGAAGTAAGTAAGTTGATTTTATGTTGAAAATGACTTGAATTTATATGTGAAAAGGGGATTGATTTTAAAAGTGGAAGTTATATGATTTTAAAGAGAATAAGCAACTTGGTTTTGGAAGTGTATGAAACTTTATTTTTCAAGATTTTGGGACTTGATTTCTAAAGTGTAGATGACATGATTTTACAAGTATAAGTAAATGTGTTACACCCCGTAAGTCCAGGACATGTATAATAGAATGTACGTAAGGAATCAAGACTTGAAAATTGGTACGAAAGGAAGAATTGTTTTTCCGACAGAAAATCTTCGGGACGTCGGAAAGGAAAAATGTTCGTTGAGGAGAATTAGATTCTCAAAATGTATTATTTGAAGAGTATGGAACTTATTAACCTTATGGAAATTAATGTTTACGGATTTGGTCACGTGGGGCCCACCCGAGGAATTTTACGTTTTGTGGGGCCCACGAGGGTTACGGAATTTTATGGACGAATGAGAGGCGTACGTGGCACCCCACACTTGGTCTTGGTCGAAATGTGTAAGGGTAAAGGTCATTTGACCAAGGTGTAGATGACAAAGTCTTGCTAATTAAGAGCTTGACATTGTTGACCAGTCGAGCGAGCAGCTTGATCTCTTCCCTCCAATTTTAACAAGTGTTATTATCTAGACCCTCCAATGTGTTTTATATATCATACTAGTGCAATACTTGGCATTTTACACTTAGAAAATATTAGAGAAACTTTTGTGCTTCACATAGACCTCTCGGGTTTGGCTACTTTGCTCACAAGAAAATTTGTAGTTTTGATCCTTTGTTCACAAGACTTAAACCCAATGTCCCTAAGGGTATTGTAAGGATATCTCAATAGAATGATTTCGGAAAAACGGAGTTTTCACATTAGTCGCAAGGCGGAAACTTAAGGAGTTCTTCAACTTTGAAGTTGGAACTTGAAGATGGGTTCTTCATAGGCTTCTAAGGAGTGCTTGGAGCGGATTGGAACCGAAGGAAAGGAGCTAAGAATTGCTAAAGGCGACTTTGAATCTTGGAAATTTTAAGGGCTTATAAAGGTATAATTTTGTCGTTTTAGTAGTTAAGACTTACTTATTGTTGTAGCTATGGATATTAGCAAGCATGAGTTATATATTATGAGGTTTGATAAGTGTTGTGGCTATTGGAACCCTAATCCGAAAACTAGCATGTTAGCCCTAAGATTTCAATTCAAGTCGATTATTAGTAAAGTCGTCGCATGTTGTAAAAAGAAGGAAATTGTAGTTGTTTATAACTATATAACATGTTAGACCTTAGAACTTGGAATTTGGAAAAGGATTGGAAAGGACTTAGTGTTATTATTTATGTTGGCGAGAATGGCTAGATTATGGAGCTATTTCGTATGAATTGTGGGGCGGAATTTTACACGTATTGTAAGGCGTGTAATCCTCGTGTTTGGTTGTTGTTTTGAGCCTTAAATGTGGCATGTTGGTTATTGTATTCTACCTTGAAAAAGGTGGCAAAGTGAGTAGAAACAAAGGAAGTTACGCCCGATTTTCCGTAGAATTAGAGAAGTATACTTAGTATTATTCTCGTTAGAGACTAGAAGTTGATAGTCTTGTTGTGACCATTATAGGTTGACACTTCTACGTCGGCGTATTCGGCAGCTTGTGGATTTAGCGAAAAGGTATGTGAACTATCTCCTCTAGCATGATTCCTTAAGATAAAGAAAGTATGTCCTACTCCTTAAATGATCCATTCCTTGGTTGTATTTGGATTGCCTAAAATAGAATTCGTTCTATGTACTCCCTTGATTGTACTTTGATGTTTAAATTGTAAGTTGTATAATCCATTTCCTTAGTGAAGTTTGGATTCTCTAAAGTGAAAGTATTTTACTTAAGGTACATGGAGTCTTGAAAAGGAAGTGGTTTCCAAACCTTTTGACTAGTGCCTTAGTTCCAAAACCTAAGGGTTGTTGTAATGACTTTAGGGGAGTTAAAAGAGTGATTTACTTAATTGTTTTAAGAGAGGAGAAATGACATGATTTAAGAGAAGTAACTTTTTTTAAAGGTGTAAGTTACTTGAGGTTTAAAAGTAGAAGAAACTTGTTTTCTAAATATTAAGAGACTTGAAGTATTTTGAAAGTTAAGAACTTGATTTGTAAGTATGTGATACTTGGTTTTAAAAGTATAAGTCTCTTGGATATAAAAGGAATGAAATTGTCTAAAAACCATAAAGGGTTATAACGGCTTTATGGGAAGTTGGTTATAACGGCTTTATGGAAGGTTTAGAAAGTTGTCTATTTTGATTATTGGGCATAAGTTGCCTAGATTGTGAAAATTTGAAGTTACTTGATTTCAAGCTTTGAAATGAGTTTTCTAAAAGTGTAGTAACTTACTTTGAAAAATAGACACACCTTGATACTACGGGTGTTAGTATCTTGGGATTTTACATAAAAAGGAGTCTTTTGAAAAGAATGTACGTACGTAGTACTTTGGCTTGTTAAATGAGAATTATTCTATTTGTGCCTTGATAAGTACTTTGGCTTGTTAAATGAGAATTATTCTATTTGTGCCTTGATAAGTGTTATACCCCATAGTTGCAGGGTATGTATGTGAGGACGTACGTACGAGAGTACGGCAGAAATTTTGAAAAGAAAGAAAGATGTGAGTTTTCGACGGAAAAGTTTCCGGTTATTTGTGAAGAAAAAGGTTCGTTAATGGGAATTGGATTCCCAGATTTGGTATTTGGACTTCATAGATTATATTAGAATTTTGAGATTTTATTTTTGGAAATGGTCACGTGGGGCCAATGGAGAAATTCTGGTTTTATGGGCCCACTTTGTTTTGAGATTTTGGCCATTGTGGATATTTTTGGAAGACGTTTTTGAGGGCCATTAGGAGGTGACACGTGTCACCCCGCCAGTGGCTCGAATGACATTTGTGCACAACACGGTTAGAGTCGTTTTTAAACGCGTTTTACATAACTTGCGAAGGAAAATTCGGCTATGTCGTTTTGTATTTTGCGGATTTTTCCGAGACGAAACCTTTTGGACAGCGGAGGTGACACTTGTCACCTCGTTGGACGATTTGGAGGCGGTCGAGGTGGGTTGGCATGGCGATTGGCCTCAAGTGTGCCTTGCTTTGTGGCTTGTTTTGTGGAGTAGGGTTTAGGGTGCACTTGGCTTAATCTTGCCCTTACACTTGCTATACACTTGGAAGGATCTTGGCCCTTGGTTGGCCTTTGGTTTTGCTATAAATACCCCCCCTCAGTGTGAAGCCTTCCTCCATTCCAAAAACTTCCAAGTCTTGAACCCCTCTCCGCCCCTGTGAGCTCTTGGCGAGAGCATTCCCCTCCCACCGTGTGGCCTTTGGCCGAGGGTTCCTCCCACTGTGGTGCTAGTAGGGTACCCACTGCTAGTTGTTTTCGTATAATGCCCCTCCCGTGTGGTATTGAAATACTCCCCAAGTATTGTTATTATGCCCAAAAAACCTTAGCCTTGTACCTTGTAGTATTCCAAAGATACCTCTATACGTAGAGCCCGGAAATACTACCTTTTGTCCTTTTAGTCTCAAACCGAAACCCTAAGGAAATCTTCATAGTTGGTTGAAGTATTTGAGTAGAAGTTGGTTAGAACTTCTAAGGGTTGTTTGGAGTGGTTTGGAGCGCACGGAGTGGAGCTAAACCTTGCTCAGGATCGACATATTAACTTGGATAATTTTGGGCTTATCGAGGTAATTATCTTGTCCCTCTATTGTAATTGGAAATTACATGTTTGTTAGAATATATAGTTGAAGTATACTATATATGGAACTATACTTAGTATTCGGCAATGTCTTTTGACTTAAGCTGAAGAATAAAGAATCGAATCAGTATTTACATAGGACTGTATTGCAGTAGACTTGTGTAGTATTACTGAGTAGTATTGTACACGTCCGGTTAGACGTGTAAACCCCCCCCCCCCTGGTTGGCTTGGTAGCCGGCCTCGATAGAGGAGGAGATTTACGCTGTTGCGGGGAAAATCTTCGAATTTTACGTAGAAAGATAGAAACTTGTGTTTTGGGGTTAATAGACGCGTTTGTGACCTTTATAGGTGAAAGTACTAAGAGTAGCGTATTCTTGAGGAGTGGAAAGGGCTAGCAGTTGTAGTACTTGGAGCATTTTGCTTATTGTCAATACTCGTCGCGAGGTATGTGAACCTCTTCCTATCTCTTCTAGCATGATATGTGTGTAACTATGTAGTACGGTAGACGTACATGTGTTTAATGTATTTGATTGGTTTGAAACATACAGTGTAATAACCGCTGAATGGGAAGTTGGTTATAATGACTTTATGTAGGTAAGAAAATGGTTTCTTGATGTTAGAAGTTAAGAGACTTGATCTTATAAGATAAGAGACTTAACTTATTTGTTTTAATGTGGATGTTTGTGTGAAACCTCATTCGTGAGTAATGAGTACTTGGTTTTATTTAAAGGGATAATGTTTCTTGATTTGAATCGAATGTGTATCGACAGGACCTTTGCGGCGTTAATAAAGGAAAATGTATTGAATAATGATGTATTGTATTAAAACCGGTAGAAACCTCCATCCGCATAGAAGCTAAGATGAGACAAAATAATATTACATTTTCTAGATCATGGTCAGTAATAAGATCGTTATAAACAAGAATAAACTACTCACATATATGACATATATTTACTCAATTGTTTAAAAGAGATTAAGACTATGAGTTATGAAACCTTTCTAAAATAAGTGACTTGAGCATTTGAAAATGAGAAGCTTGAGTAATCAAACTAGGCAATGGAACTTAGGAAAAGAATGTTGTTACTTGATTTTGAAAAGGAATGTGGGTTGGTCATTCTAATACTACGGGTATAGGGTGACTTTTATAAAAGTAATGGATCTCTTTTAAAAGAACTTAACGTATGTAGTACTTTGGGGTTAAAAACCGGACTTTGGCATAAAATGAAAGTACTTTGAGTTGTGTGAAACTTGCCTATGCTTGTTGTTGTGAAACTTGCCTATGCTTGTTGTTGTGAAACTTGCCTATGCTTGTTGTTGTGAAACTTTCCTATGCTTGTGATGATGCTTTGTTGTGCAAGTGTGGTATTTACGTATTCTGCGTCTCTCGATAGAGGGCCGGTTGACTTGTTGAGAACTTACTTGGACGTGCTGGCAGTGATGGAGAATTCCACGGGTATGTTTCCATTTTGATTACTGTCTTGTTGTTGATGTCACATGGACATGTCTGCCGTCACGAGATTCGGCGTCACGCGCCGTGCGGCGGGTTGATTACCGATATATTATTATTGTGGTTACATGGACATGTCTACACCGAGGTAGAATTCCGGGGCATGTGGCGTGCGGGGTTGATCACCCATATATTATTGTTGATGTCACGTGGGCGTGTACACGCTAGGTAGAATTAGGGCATGTGGCCATGGGCATTGGTATTATTGTTGCATCATGGACATGTCTACACCGATGCGTAATTCCGGGGGCACGCGCCATGATGCGAACATGATTGATGTTGTGGGCGTGAGACCATAGTTATATTTGAGTGATGACTTGAGCGTGAGTCACGATCGACATGATCGCTTTTATGTTGTGGCGTAGTTTGGTTATCATACATGTCTCGCTTTATATAGACTAGTATGATTTCATTCTGATATTCTGATTTCACATACTTGGTACTGTTATCGACCTCCTTGGGCTGCGTTCACGCCGCGGTAAGAGGTACAGTCGTGGATCCTCGCTCTTAGGATCTCGATTCAGCGTTTTGGGAAGCTCCGTTTCTCAGGAGGCTTATCTTTTAGTATGTGTTCCCGAGTTGTAGGTTCTTGTACATTCTGGGGTATGGCGGCCCTGTCCGTCATAGTTATTGTAAATCTTAGAAGTCCAGTAATCATTGTGTGGGCGGGGTTGTAAAAAGGATTAAACGCTCGTTTTGAAAGAGTTGTATTTATATATGTTATTGGAAGGTAGCAGTTGGGTTGGCTTTGTTTTATGATTATATATCTTGTTTCTTGTTTAAAGTTTTATTTTCCATTGGTTTTCTACGATGTTGTGTCACTAGGGTGCAGGGATAAGGCACGATGAGACCCGGGGCGGTCGTTACAATAAGTACTTTGGCTTGTTAAATGAGAAATTATTCTATTTGTGCCTTGAAAAGTACTTTGGCTTGTTAATTGAGAATTATTCCATGTGTGCCTTGATAAGTACTTTGGCTTGATTAATTGAGAATTGCCTATGTGTGCTGGTTATAGCCTTTGAGGGCAAGTATTATGTTTTATTGTGTTGCCGCGACTCTCGGTTGGAGGGTTTGTCTTGTGTAAGTTACTTGGACGTCACAGCGGTGATGTGGGATTCCCGGGTATCTTACATTATTTGTAGTACTTGGGTTAAATTCTCGGATTTTTATAAAAGACCTGGTAGTGCTTATGTGTTGTTTGACGGCCGGTCGAGATAGGGTAAGAGTATAAGTGAGGGGTAAATCCCCAAGACGCTATACCACCTTCTCCAGGGTAAGAGTATAAATGAGGGGTAAACCACCAAGACATTATACCCCCTGCTTGTTTTGTTTGATGGTCGTTGAGATAGGGTAAGAGTATAAGTGAGGGGTAAACCCCCATGACGCTATACCACCTTCTCCAGGGTAAGAGTATAAATGAGGGGTAAACCCCCAAGACATTATACCCCCGGCTTGTTTTGTTTGATGGTCGGTTGAGATAGGGTAAGAGTATAAATGAGGGGTAAACCCCCAAGACGCTATACCACCTTCTCCAGGGTAAGAGTATAAATGAGGGGTAAACCCCCAAGACGCTATACCACCTTCTCCAGGGTAAGAGTATAAATGAGGGGTAAACCCCCAAGACATTATACCTACCACACCACCGCTCGTCTTCCTTGCCCGCATGCTTTTAGGACACAGGTGGAACTTGGTGTTCATGTATGCCTATTGGTGTTATATTATATCATGGACTGCCGGCAGTGAGGAAGGATTCCACGGGCATGATTGATATTATGGGCGTAGACCCATGGTTATATTTTAGAAATGACTTGAGGCATCGTCCACGACTTGTTATGATCGCTTATGTGTTTGTGTCTTGTAGGTCGCTATCATACATGTCTCTGCTTTGCTTATTTGTTATGATTTCATTACTGATTTCATCATTTCACATACTTGGTACATTCTTCATCTTGACCTCCTTGGGTGCGTGTTATACCGTAGTTCCGTGGTATATATGTGAGGATATACGTGCGAGAATCTGAGAAATTTTGGAAAGAAATGAAGATGTGATTTTTCGTGGAAAAGTTTAGGGTTTTGTGAAGGAAAAGGTTCGTTGATGGGAATTGGATTCCCGATTTGGTATTTGGGCTTCTTGAATTATATTAGAATTATGGAATTTTATTTCCGAATTGGTCACGTGGGGCCCAGGGAGAAATTCTGATTTTGTGGGCCCACTTTGTTTTGAGATTTTTGCCTTTATGGATATTTTGGAAGATGAAATATTTTGGACGAGTAGGAGGCGACACGTGTCACCCCTAGGTGGCCTCATGGCGAAATTTGCTAACAAGTGGCGAGACAAGTGGCCTTGTCTTGCTAGATATTTTGTGGACAAGTGGCCAAGTCTTGCTAGATATTTTGTGTGGACAAGTGGCTTGTGGGACCCACACACACTTGTCCCCAATCTCAACCACACACTTGCCTTCATCCTAGCCCTTGGTTGTCCTATATATGCACCCTTAGTTGATGAAAACTTCCACACTTAACCATTTCAAGACAAGAAATTCCCTCCCTTCTCCCTTGACCTTGCTCTCGTTTTTTAGCCCATTTCTTGACCTAAATTTGTCCAACAATTCTTAAACTCTCAAGTGTTCTTCCCTAAGGTGTTAGGAAGATTGTGTACCAAGAGTTGGAAAAGATTTCACACCCCTAACCTATTGTTCATGCCTTGGCCGAAACTTACTAGTTGGAAACCCTAAGTGTTCTTCACTTTTTGGAGTTGGTTCTTGAAGAGAAGTTGGTTAGGAGCTTCTACGGGTTGCTTGTAGCGGATTGGAACGTAAATGTTATACCCCGTAGTTGCAGGGTATGTATGTGAGGACGTACGTACGAGTGTACGGCAGAAATTTTGAAAGGGAAGAAAGATGTGAGTTTTCGACGGAAAAGTTTCCGGTTATTTGTGAAGAAAAAGGTTCGTTAATGGGAATTGGATTCCCAGATTTGGTATTTGGACTTCATAGATTATATTAGAATTTTGAGATTTTATTTTCGGAAATGGTCACGTGGGGCCCACGGGAGAAATTCTGATTTTGTGGGCCCACTTTGTTTTGAGATTTTGGTCATTGTGGTTATTTTTTTGAAAGAGCGTTTTGAGGGCCAATAGGAGGTGACACGTGTCACCCCGCCAGGCTTGGCCAAAGTTACATTTGGGCGCAAGTCTGCTAGAGTCGTTTCCGACGAAACGTTTCCACAGACTTTCGTAGGAAAATTCGGCTATGTCGTTTTGTATTTTTGCGGATTTTTAGAGGCGAAACATGTTGGACCAACGGAGGGTGACATGTGTCACCTCGCATTGGAAGCAAGTGGGCGTCAGTGAGCGAATGGTTCACGCGTTTTTGGCTTGATCTTTTGGCTCACGTTTTGTGCCTATTGGTTCCTTGTTTTGTGCCTTGTTTTGGCCTTGTTTTGTGGCTTGTTTGGTGCAATGTTTTGTGGAGTAGGGGTTAGGGTGCACTTGGCTTGATCAAGGCCTTACACTTGCCTTGCACGTGGCTTGATCTTGGCCGTTGGTTGGCATTTGGGTTTGCTATAAATACCCCGCTGTGAAGACTTCATTCATCCACAAATGTTTCCAAGTCTTGAATCCCTCCTCCTCTTGTTGACTCTCGTCCAAGAGCTCCTCTCCCTTGAAAGTGGCCTTTGGCGGGTGAGGTCTTCCCTCCCGTGAGGTCTAGTGGGTACCCACTAGCCTAGTTGTTTTCGTATAATACCCTTGTTGTGGTATAGAAATACTCCTAGTATTGTTATAATGCCCAAAATACCTTAGCCTTGTACCTTGTAGTATTCCAAAGATACCTCTTTGCGTAGAGTCAGGAAATACTACCTTTTGTCCTTTAGTCTCAAACCGAAACCCTAAGGAAATCTTCAGTTGGTTGAAGTGCGTGAGTAGAAGTTGGTTAGAACTTCTAAGGGTTGTTTGGAGTGGTTTGGGCGCTCGGAGTGGAGCTAAACCTTGCTCGGGATCGACATTATAACTTGGATAATTTTGGGCTTATCGAGGTAATTATCTTGTCCTCTATTGTAATTGGAAATTACATGTTTGTTAGGATATATAGTTGAAGTATACTATATATGGAACTATACTTAGTATTATGGCAATGTCTTTTGACTTAAGCTGAAGAATGAAGAATTGAGCAGTAATCACATAGAAGGTTAATAAAGAGAAGAAGCGAACGTAATTACCTAGGGTTGTATTCTGATGAGACTTATGTAGCATTCTTGTGTTGTAGAATTATGCGCGTCAGGTTAGGCGTGTTAACCCCACTGGTTGGCTTGGTAGCCGACCTCGATGAAGGAGGAGATTTCTGTTTATTGCGGGGAGAGTCTTGCAATTTTCTATAGAAAGATGGGAGCGTGTGTTTAAGATTTTAATAGACGTTTGTGACCTTTATAGGTAAAAGTACTAAGAGTAGCGTATTCTACTCGAGGAGTGGAAAGGGCTAGCAGTTGTAGTACTTGGAGCATTTTGCTTATTGTCGATAAATCGTCGCGAGGTATGTGAACCTCTTCCTATCTCTTACAGCATGATATGTGTGAACTATGTAGTGCGGTGAGCGTACATGTGTTAATCGTGTTTGATTGTTCTTAAAACATAAAGTGTTATAACGGCTTTATGGGAAGTTGGTTATATGACTTTATGTAGGTAAGAAAATACTTTGTGGTTTTAAAGGTAGCGATGTGAATTATAAGCGGCTAGTTATAATAAAGAACTTGATGTATTTCAAAAGATTTCTAAATCGTTTTGAAGGAGAGTAACACTTGGTTTTAAAGGTTTTAAAAAGAGTTATACTAGCTTGATGGGGAGTTAGGTATAATGTCTTAAGAGAGGTAAAGAAAATGGTTTCACGATGTTAGAAGTTAAGAGACTTGATCTTATAAGATAAGAGACTTAACTTATTTGTTTTAATGTGGATGTTTATGTGAAACCTCATTCGTGAGTAATGAGTACTTGGTTTTATTTAAAGGATAATGTTTCTTGATTTGGAAATCGAATGTGTATCGACAGACCAACTGCGGCGTTAATAAAGGAAAATGTATTGAATAATGATGAATTGTATTAAAACCGTAGAAACCTCCATCTGCATAGAAACTAAGATGAGACAAAATGATATTACATTTTCTAGATCATGGTTCTTTGTAATAAGAATGTTGTAAACAAGAATAACCTACTCTCACGTGAGACTTATATTACTCAATTGTTCTAAAGCGGAATCAGTGATTAAGTTTATGAACTATGAAACCATTTGAAAATGAGAAGCTTGAGTAATTGAAACTAGGCAAGCTGGAACTTAGGAAAGAATGTTGTTACTTGATTTTGAAAAGGAATGTGGGTTGGTCATTCTAATACTACGGTATCGGGTGACTTTAATAAGTAATGGATCTCTTTTAAAAGAACTTAACGTCGTAGTACTTTAGGAGTTGAAACCGGACTTTGGCATAAAATGAAGGTACTTTGAGTTGTGTGAAACTTGCCTATGCTTGTTGTTGTGAAACTTGCCTATGCTTGTTGTTGTGAAACTTGCCTATGCTTGTGATGATAGCCTTTGTTGTGCAAGTGTGGTGTTTTACGTATTCTGGCGTCTCTCGATAGAGGCGGTTGGTAGTTGAGTTTCTTCTTGTTCGGCTGGGTATCGGTGGTCGGCTCTCGTACTTGCCGTCTCGTGGTGATTCGGCCTTGGTATCGGTAGTCGACCCTCGACTTGCCCCGTTCGATATAGTGACGAAGTTTCGTAATCTGACCTTGGTCCCCAGTGGTCGACCCTCGATTGCCGGTCACCTGCGTGGCCGGCCTTGATATCCGATGGTCGGCTCGCACTTGCCGTGTCGGCCGTGTTTTGGTTGCATTGTATTATTAGTACGGTCGGATCTGGTAGTTATACTTGTCTGTCACGGTTTTTATAACACGAGTGGGACATGGTGTTCATGTATAATCCTTGGTATTGTTATATCATAAAGCTGGCGATGAGGAAGAAATTCCACGCACGAGTGATAATTTGGAGCGTGAGTCCTGTCTTGATATGCGGTTATATGTTATATCTTGTAGTTTGGTCATCATACATGTCTCCCGCTTTATAGACTATTATGATTTCATTCTGATATTCTGATTTCACATACTTAGTACTGTTATCGACCTCCGAGGCTGCGTTAATCTGCGCGGTAAGTGCGTCATTTGTCGATCCGCGTTTAGGATCTCATTTCAGTTTTGGGAAGCTCCGATTCGTCTGAGGCTTATCTTTGGTATGTTACCACAGTGCATAAGTTCTTATCGTTCGGGGTATGGCGGGGCCACTGTCCGTCATAGTTGTTGTATAAATCTTAGAAGTGCGTAATCTTGTTGTGGCGGGGTTGTAAAAGGATTAAAGCTTCGTGTATTATGTATATCGAAGGCAACTGTTTTAGTTGCTTTGCTTATTTATTATATCTCTTGTTTCATGATTCATGTTTTATTTTCCGCTGGTTTTCTCGATGTTGTATCACTAGGGTGCAGGTAAGGCACGATGTGGGCCGGGTTGGGCGTTACAAAGTGGTATCGAAGCGATTAATCCTCGGAAAGTGTCTGACCGTGTCTAGTAGAGTCTTGATTATCGATGTGTTGTGCACCACATCTATAATCGGAGGCTATAGGACATTTAGGATTGGTTTCCATTCTTCTCATTACGAGATCGTGCCTTAGAAGTGTGATAAGATTGGACCCTCGGCATACCGTTTTTACGATTATGCCTCTGCGAAAAACCGGGCCCGAAGGGCAAAGCGTGAGAGGATCTGCGAGTAGAGCGTGGCGAGACCACGATACACGAGCCTCGATCCGCGATGCAGGCGAGAGGAGATGAGTTACAAAGTGGGCGATTAATGGCGGGTTGTGGCGGAACTTGAGGATAAGTGGGCCTTGGCGATTCGATGCACGATGGTTCACTAGATCAGATAGTTCGAGGCTACGGGATTTTACGAGTTGTAGGCGCGAGTTTTATGGGTGAGGCACGAGGATGATCCGCGGAGTTCATCAAGCAGTGCTGTGGATCGTAGAGTGATCAAGGCATCGGAGATCGAGTCGGTGGCCCTAGGTTCACATCAATGCGTGATACCATGATCGGTAGTTTGATTCTTGGGAGCTGTCGAGGAGAGCATGCACTTCAGCGGTATGGAGCGAGTTCTCGAGGCCTTTCTTGCACATTTCTTGCCTCCCGGATGAGGAGGGCTCGGGCAGATTTTTGGTGTTCTGGCGAGCAGGCGTGCGGTTGGAGTACAATGTGGAGTTCGACTCATTGGCGTGCGTCCGCGTTAGTAGCTAGTATGGAGGATCGAGTGCACCGATATATTCTGAGGCTCGATGATTGCCTTGCAGAGTTGTTCGGTGTAGCTCTTGGTAGGGCATGGACATTGCCGCGTGCAGCGTATACACTTGGATGTGAGGCGGATAAATCGGCGGAATGACCAAAGTCAGCGAAGAGGCGAGCAGCGAGGTCCTTTGGTGATTTTAGGCGGACCGCCAAAGGTGAACTAGTTATGTACCTCCGTCGGTCTGAGTGGTCCTCGCGGCTTTGGGACGCCGGGATATTCGGGGCGGTCGGGGCTCCTGTGTTTCAGATTTCGGGAGAAGCGAGTGCTCGCGGATGAGGTTGCCCTTGTCTCGGTGTGGCGTTGTGGAAAGCTTCAAGGGAGGGTGTCGTACTAACTCGGGAGATTGTTATTTTGCGGCCCAAGCGGGGCCATCGGCAGAAGCTGTCCGGCGGGTAGCTGGTAGGATAGCATGGACTACTAGAAGCGATTGCGGGTTCTTCACCTTCCGTAGCGAGGCGGATGTTCGTACCGGAAGGCCCGGTAGAGGTCGCGGTGGGAGTTCGATTTTAGCGGTCCTTGAACCGCTTAACCAGTATATCCTTAACCTCTAGAGTTTTGTTTATGTTGTTGATGTGTTTAATGTTATGTTTGGTTAGCTTTGTGCTAAAATGTGATTTAGAAACCTGGTTAGTGAAAAGGGTAAGTCCCTGGGTAGTGTGAGATGGAAGTGGTAGCCTTCATGATGTGAGATAGTAAGATTGTTAGGATCGGGAACAAGAGTTGGCGGTTGGGGTCGGGTTGAGGACCATTTGCGGGTCAAACCGTAACCCGGTTTGGGGTGGGGCCAGTTCTGGGTGGTCCCGCCAGGTGGTAGGGTCACGAGGACGCTAGGCCCAAGTTTGTATGATCATCGTATGAGTTCGTGGACGCGTTCGACCAGAGCGGTTCGTAAAGGCCGGGAATGGCCTTAAGGAAGTTTGAGGTTAGTAAGATGACCAAGTTTGGAGGTAGTGACTCGGAGATTTTCGAGGCAGGTAATGACTGAAGTATGGTACATCTTGGGAGAGTTCAAGTGTTCGAGAAGGGCACGACGAGTAAGGAAGGAAGATAACGTGTGTTATTTCATTGGCCAAGCGTGGCGTTGACAACTTGTTAGAGGAACTTCATCTATATCCGTCGTGAGAAGGAACATTCGGGACGAATGTTTCTCAGGCGGGGAGAATGGTCTACCCCGTAGTTGCAGGGTATGTATGTGAGGACGTACGTACGAGTGTCTGCGAGAAATTTTGAAAGGAAGAAAGATGTGAGTTTCGCGGAAAAGTTTCGGTTATTTGTGAAGAAAAGGTTCGTTAATGGGAATTGGATTCCCAGTTTGGTATTTGGACTTCATAGATTATATTAGAATTTTGAGATTTTATTTTGGAAATGGTCACGTGGGGCCACGGGAGAAATTCTGATTTTGTAGAACCCACTTTGTTTTGAGATTTTGGTCATTGTGGTTATTTTTTTTTGAAGAGCGTTTTTGAGGCCAATAGGAGGGTGACACGTGTCACCCCGCCTAAGTGGCTTAGCCAAGTTACATTTGGCGCAGTCTGCATTAGAGTCGTTTTCAAGCGAAAGCGTTTCCGACTTTCGTAGGAAAATTCCGGCTATGTCGTTTTGTATTTTTGCGGATTTTTAGAGGCGAAACATGTTGGACCAACGGGAGGGTGACATGTGTCACCCTCACATTGGAAGCAAGTGGGCGTCCAAGTGAACGAATGGTTCACGTTTTTGGCTTGATCTTTTTGGCTCACGTTTTGTGCCTATTGGTTCCTTGTTTTGTGCCTTGTTTTGGCCTTGTTTTGTGGCTTGTTTGGTGCAATGTTTTGTGGAGTAGGGGTTAGGGTGCACTTGGCTTGATCAAGGCCTTACACTTGCCTTGCACTTGGCTTGATCTTGGCCATTGGTTGGCATTTGGGTTTGCTATAAATACCCCCCCCTTTGTGAAGACTTCATTCATCCACAAATGTTTCCAAGTCTTGAATCCCTCCCCTCCCTCTTGTTGACTCTCGTCCAAGAGCTCCTCTCCCAGAAAGTGGCCTTTGGCGGGTGAGTCTTCCACTCCCTTGTGAGGTCTAGTAGTAGGGTACCCCACTGCCTAGTTGTTTCGTATAATACCCTTGTTGTGGTATAGAAATACTCCCTAGTATTGTTATAATGCCCAAAATACCTTAGCCTTGTACCTTGTAGCATTCCAATGATACCTCTGTGCGTAGAGTCGAAATACTACCTTTTGTCCTTTAGTCTCAAACCAAAACCCAAGGAAATCTTCATAGTTGGTTGAAGTCTGTGAGTAGAAGTTGGTTAGAACTTCTAAGGGTTGTTTGGAGTGGTTTGGGCGCTCGGAGTGGAGCTAAACCTTGCTCGGGATCGACATTATAACTTGGATAATTTTGGGCTTATCGAGGTAATTATCTTGTCCTCTATTGTAATTGGAAATTACATGTTTGTTAGGATATATAGTTGAAGTATACTATATATGGAACTATACTTAGTATTATGGCAATGTCTTTTGACTTAAGCTGAAGAATGAAGAATTGAGCAGTAATCACATAGAAGGTTAATAAAGAGAAGAAGCGAATCAGTAATTACCTAGGGTTGTATTCTGATAGACTTATGTAGCATTCTTGTGTTGTAGAATTATGCGCGTCAGGTTAGGCGTGTTAACCCCACGGTTGGCTTGGTAGCCGACCTCGATAGAGAGGAGATTTCTGTTGTTGCGGGGAGGTCTTTGCCAATTTTCTATAGAAAGATGGGAGCGTGTGTTTAAGATTTTAATGAGCGTTTGTGACCTTTATAGGTAAAAGTACTAAGAGTAGCGTATTACTCGAGGAGTGGAAAGGGCTAGCAAGGTTGTAGTACTTGGAGCATTTTGCTTATTGTCGATAAATCGTCGCGAGGTATGTGAACCTCTTCCTATCTCTTCTAGCATGATATGTGTGAACTATGTAGTGCGGTGAGCGTACATGTGTTAAGCGTGTTTGATTGTTCTTAAAACATAAAGTGTTATAACGGCTTTATGGGAAGTTAGTTATAACGACTTTATGTAGGTAAGAAAATACTTTGTGGTTTTAAAAGGTAGCGATGTGAATTATAAGCGGCTAGTTATAATAAAGAACTTGATGTATTTCAAAAGATTTCTAAATCGTTTTGAAGGAGAGTAACACTTGGTTTTAAAGGTTTTAAAAAGAGTTATACTAGCTTGATGGGAGTTAGGTATAATGTCTTAAGAGAGGTAAAGAAAATGGTTTCTTGATGTTAGAAGTTAAGAGACTTGATCTTATAAGATAAGAGACTTAACTTATATGTATTAATGAGGATGTGTATGTGAAACCTCATTCGTGAGTAATGAGTACTTGGTTTTATTTAAAGGATAATGTTTCTTGATTTGGAAATCGAGAATGTGTATCGACAGGACCATGCGGCGTTAATAAAGGAAAATGTATTGAATAATGATGAATTGTATTAAAACAAGTAGAAACCTCCATCTGCATAGAAACTAAGATGAGACAAAATGATATTACATTTTCTAGATCATGGCTGCTTTAATAAGAATGTTGTAAACAAGAATAACCTACTCTCACGTGAGACTTATATTACTCAATTGTTCTAAAACGGAATCAAGTGATTAAGTTTATGAACTATGAAACCATTTGAAAATGAGAAGCTTGAGTAATTGAAACTAGGCAAACTGGAACTTAGGAAAAGAATGTTGTTACTTGATTTTGAAAAGGAATGTGGGTTGGTCATTCTAATACTACGGGTATCGGGTGACTTTAATAAGTAATGGATCTCTTTTAAAAGAACTTAACGTACGTAGTACTTTAGGGTTGAAACCCGGACTTTGGCATAAAATGAAGGTACTTTGAGTTGTGTGAAACTTGCCTATGCTTGTTGTTGTGAAACTTGCCTATGCTTGTTGTTGTGAAACTTGCCTATGCTTGTGATGATAGCCTTTGTTGTGCAAGTGTGGTGTTTCGTATTCCGCGCGTCTCGATAGAGGCGGTTGGTAGTTGAGGTTTCTTCTTGTTCGGCTGGGTATCGGTGGTCGGCTCTCGTACTTGCCGTCTCGTGGTGATTCGGCCTTGGTATCGGTAGTCACCCTCGCGCTTGCCCGTTCGATATAGTGTGAAGTTTCGTGATCTGACCTTGGTCCACGTGGTCACCCTCGTACTTGCCGGTCAGTGCGTGGCCGGCCTTGATATCCGATGATCGGCTCTCGCACTTGCCGTATCGGCCGTGTTTTGGTTGCATTGTATTATTAGTGCGGTCGGATCTGGTAGTTATACTTGTCACATGCGGTTTTATAACACAGTGGGACATGGTGTTCATGTATAATCCTTGGTATTGTTATATCATAAGCTAGGCGGTGAGGAAGAAATTCCACGCACGAGTGATAATTTGGAGCGTGAGTCCACTGTCTTGATGTATCGGTTATATGTTATATCGTAGTTTGGTCATCATACATGTCTCTCGCTTTATAGACTATTATGATTTCATTCTGATATTCTGATTTCACATACTTAGTACTGTTGTCGACCTCCTTGGGCTGCGTTCATGCCGCAGTAAGTGCATCTATCGATCCGCGTTTAGGATCTCATTTCAGCGTTTTGGGAAGCTCGTTCCGTCGGAGGCTTATCTTTGGTATGTTACCACAGTGCATGTAAGTTCTTATGCGTTCGGGGTATGGCGGGGCCACTGTCCGTCATAGTTGTTGTATAAATCTTAAGTGCAGCCAATCTTGTTGTGGGCGGGGTTGTAAAAGGATTAAAGCATTCGGTATTATGTATATCACGAAAGCTATTTTTTGGTTGGCTTTGTTTATTTATTATATCTCTTGTTTCATGATTCATGTTTTATTTTCCGCTGGTTTTCTCTGATGTTGTATCACTAGGGTGCCCGGGGTAAGGCACCAGTAACGGGCCCGGGTTCGGGGCGTTACAGTAAAGATTTGGAGCTAAGACTTGCTTGGAGCGACATTAAGTTCTTGAATAATTTTGGGCTATTTGAGGTAGTGAATCTTAAACCTCTTTGTGAATTGGTCATTATACATATATTGTAAGTATATTATGTATTATGTAAAATATGGAGTAATGTTTGGAAAAGTTGGATCTTGTTAACTTGTTAAAAGAAAAGTTGTAGTTTGCCATTAAAATGGTAAAACGTATCTTACTTGTGAAGAAGTAATTAACAAAGTAACTATAACTTATATTAAGATGGAATATAAGTTGGATGACTAATGAAGTAATTGGATAAGTAAAATGGACAAAGTTGGCCAGGACCCCAACTTAAGGATTTGTATTTACTTTGGTATTTACTTTGGGATTTACTTTGGTATGTTACTTTGGACGATATTTACTTTGGGTATTTACTTTGGGTATTTACATTTACATTAAGGAGAAGATTGTTCAATCGCGTTCCGTTTGGGCGTGTGATCCCTTTTTAATTATTGTATTGTTATGAAGGCGTGATAGTAAACCGCGTTACCGTTTGGCGCGTAATCCCTTCTTTTACTTGTTGTTATTATGGGCGTGATAGTAAACGCGTTACCGTTTGGGCGTGTAATCCCCTTCTTTATGTTGTTTAATTATTACGCCTTATATATATATATATGGTATATATATTACGGTTATTCGCCTTGGAAAAGATGGAAAAGTGAGTAAAAGCGGAAGTCTTTGAATTTTTCCGTAGAATTAGAGGGCTTTTTATTGGTATAAGTCTTCAATGGTGAGAAAGGTTTGATAAAAGTACTATGACCGTTTTAGGAGTGGAGTACTCGTGTGGCGTGATCTACTTGGCTTAAGGAGTGGCGAAGCGGGTTGAAGTACTTGAGCGTTTTGCTATTAAATCGATAATCGTCGCGAGGTATGTGAACCTCTTCCTATCTTTTCTAGCATGATTGTTGTGAACTATGTAGTGCGGTGAGCGTCGTGTGCTAAGTGATTTGGTTGGTTTAAAACATAGGGTGTTATAATAGCTTTATGGGAAGTTAGTTATAACGACTTTATGTAGGTAAAAGAATGGTTTATTGATTGTAGAAAGTTAAGAGACTTGATCTTGAAAGATAAGAGACTTGACTTATACACGACTTGATTTTGAAAGTTAAGAGACTTGATCTTGAAAGATAAGAGACTTGACTTAGTTTGACTTGTTATGAATTTTGTTAAAATGTTGTAAAAACCTCATTCGCGAGTAATGAGTAGTTGGTTTTAAAAGAATAATGTTTTACTGATTTCGGAAATGAGATTAAGTATCGAACAAACCATTGCAGCGTTAATAAAGGAAATGTATTGACTAATTGTTATTAAAACCAGTAGAAACCTCCATCTGCATAGAAGCTAAGATGAGACAAAATGATATTACATTTCCTAGATCATGGCTGCTTTTATAAGATTGTAATAGACAAGAACAACCTACTCACACATAAGGCATATGTTTCTCAAATTTGTTTTAAAGGAGAATTATATTCTTAAGTGATTAAAACTATGAACTCTGAAACCTTTGAAAATGAGAAACTTGAGCATTTGAAATTAGGCAAACTTGAGCGTTTGGAAAATAATGTGTTACTTGATTTTACAAGGGAAGTGTTTTGGTTTACTTAAAAGATAGTCACTCTATTTTATACTACGAACATTGTGTGACTTTTGTGAAAGAAGCGTATCTTTTAAAAGAGTTAATGTATGTAATACTTTAGGGTGAGCAGGATTTTGGCATAAAATGATAGTACCTTAAGTTGTGTGTAACTTGCCTATGTTTGCGTGTGATAGCCTTGTTGTGCAAATCTTGTATTTTACTCGACTCACGGTTCGTGGATGAGCAGGAATGTATTTCACCGACTACGCGTTCATGGGATGAGCAGGAATGTATTTCACCCGACTAGCGTTCATGGGATGAGCAGGAATGTATTTCACTCGACTCGAGTTCGTGGGATGAACAGGAATGTATTTCACTCGACTACGCGTTCGTGGGATGAGCCGGGAATGTATTTCACTCGACTACGCGTCCGTAGGATGGGCCGGGAATGTATTCCATCCGACTACCGAGTTCGCGAGATGAGCAGGAATGTATTCCACGTGTTTCTATCTGGGTCCATGAGATGGGCGAGACATGTTATCGTATCACATGGTTTGTACCTAGGCGCCGCGGTGAGGAAGGAGTTCCACGGGCGTGAGGATGACTTTGAGGCGTGAGTCACGACTTGACATGACCGCTTTATGTTATGAGTTGTAGTTTGGTTATCATAAATGTCTCTGTTTTATATAGTATTATGATTTCATTCTGATATTTTCGATTTCACATACTTGGTACTGTTATGCGACCTCCTTGGGGCTGCGTTCATACCGCGGTAGAGGTACATCGGTTGTGGATCCTCGCTCATAGGATCACGATTCGTGTTAGGAAGCCCGTTTCTTGGAGGCTTATCTTTTGGTATGTTACCACAGTGCATAGGTTCTTGTACATTCGAGGTATGGCGGGGCCTGTCCGTCATAGTTGTTATCCTTCTTAGAGTGCATGTAATCTTTGTTGTGGCGAGTTTGTAAAAGGATAAGCTGCTCGGGTTTTTATGTATATATACGGAGGCAAGCTGTATTTTGGTTGGCTGTTTATTTATCATGTCTCTTGTTTCATGTTTATGTTTTATTTCCGCTGATTTTCTCTGATGTTGTATCACTAGGGTGCCCGGGGTAAGGCACCAGTCACGGGCCCGGGTTCGAGTCGTGACAAAAGTGGTATCAGAGCAGTTAGTCCTCGGAAAGTGTCTACAGACCGTGTCTAGTAGAGTCTTGATTATCGGTGTGTTGTGCACCACATCTATAATCAGGAGTGCGAGACATTTAGGATTGGTTTCTATTCTTCTCACTCGAGATCGTGCCTTAGAGTTGTGTTATAAGTTGGACTCCCTGACGTATTCGTTTGTACCGATTATGCCTCTGCGAAGCGGCTGAGCCACGATGGGCAAGACAATGAGAGGAGCTACGAGTAGAACACGTAAGATTCACGAGGCACTGTGCACAGTCATTACGAGATAGTACTTGGACGGCGAGTTTTATGGCGCCGCTAGCCCAGCAGAGTTTAGGCGGCAACGGTTTCTACGGAGGCCACGATACCGAGCCTCGAGATCCGGCCGGGAGGCGAGGATGATCCTCGAGTGTCATGCTAGTTTGGGAGATTGTTATGCTTGCGGCCGCGAGACCATTTGGTGAGAGTTTGTCCGATTAGAGTAGCACGGATGTAGAGACTCGGCGCCCGGGATCGGTGGGTGGTTCATCGCCTTATATAGCTAGGCGCCTGCAGTGAGATTATGGTTAGAGCGACAAGGGAAAGTGAGGCGGTAGTGGCGAGAGATATCTTTAGCCTTTAAGAGACTTGGTTATGTTGTTATGGTGGAGTGCGTGTGAAGTGCTATACGAGATAGCATTGTGTTAAGTATAACTTAGAGAACATGACTATTTGAAGAGGTAAGTTTGGGGTCATGGAAGGTGTGAACCTTAGAATATTATAAGTGGAGACCTTAGATGCGAGGCCGTCTTGAGTAAAAGATTTGTTTACGATTGACCTTTGTCGGAGTGCATAGTATCGAGGGTAAAATTGTGTGATAAGTCCCAGTGGTGTGAATTATATAAGGATAGTTATGATAAGAAGACACTAGGTTTGCGTAACTTGATTAGTGAGATTGTTAGGATCGGGAACAAGAGTTTGGCGCGGCAAATGGGTCGGGTTGAGGCAAGGTTGCGTGTCAACCCGCGACCCGGTTTGGGGTGGTCGGTTCGAGGTGGTCCCGGTGGTAGGGTCACGAGGGTGCTAGGCGAGTTTAGGTAACCATCGTGCGAGTTCGTGGATCGTTCGACCAGAATCGGATCGTGAGGTCGGGGATGGCCTTTGTGGGAATTGAAACTAGTGAGATTACCAAGTTTGGAGGTAGTGACTCAAGGTTTTGGAAATGAAGCGATGGTAAGCGTGAATGCATTATCGGAAAGAGTTCGGGTGTTAGAAGTGTCACGACAAGTAAGGAAAGAAGTGAGCGTGTGCTAAGAGATGGAAGTGATCATGTTTGTGAAGTAAAGGTGCGAAGGAAGTATCCTTTGGACGAGCGAGAAGTTGGTGTTGTTTTTACATCGTCGAGGTGATTCCTCGTTGGCTTGGATTTTAGTTTTGCGCCGCATGTTATATTACGGCCATTGGTGGCGGGGATCGGTTTTGTAAGTATAGTAGTGGAGACTATACAAGCGCAAGTACGTTTGGAGACTTAGAAGGAACATTCGGGACGAATGTTTCTAAGGGGTGAGGAATGTTATATCCCGTAGTTCCAGGGTATGTATGTGAGGATATACGTGCGAGAATCTGACGTAAATTTTGGAAAGAAATGAAGATGTGATTTTTCGCGGAAAAGTTTAGGGTTTTGTGAAGGAAAAAGGTTCGTTGATGGGAATTGGATTCCCAGTTTGGTATTTGGGCTTCTTGAATTATATTAGAATTATGGAATTTTATTTCGGAATTGGTCACGTGGGGCCAGGAGAAATTCTGATTTTGTGGGGCCCACTTTGTTTTGAGATTTTTGCCTTTATGGATATTTTGGAAGATGAAATATTTTGGGCCAGTAGGAGGCGACACGTGTCACCCCACAGGTGGCCTCATGGCGAAATTTGCTAACAAGTGGCAAGACAAGTGGCCTTGTCTTGCTAGATATTTTATGTGGACAAGTGGCCAAGTCTTGCTAGATATTTTGTGTGGACAAGTGGCTTGTGGGACCCACACACTTGTCCCCAATCTCAACCACACACTTGCCTTCATCCTAGCCCTTGGTTGTCCTATATATCGCACCCTTAGTTGATGAAAACTTCCACACTTAACCATTTCAAGACAAGAAATTCCCTCCTTCTCCTTGACCTTGCTCTCGTTTTGAGCCCATTTCTTGACCTAAATTTGTCCAACAATTCTTAAACTCTCAAGTGTTCTTCCTAAGGTGTTAGGAAGATTGTGTACCAAGAGTTGGAAAAGATTTCACACCACAACCTATTGTTCATGCCTTGGCGAAACTTACTAGTTGGAAACCACAAGTGTTCTTCACTTTTTGGAGTTAGTTCTTGAAGAGAAGTTGGTTAGGAGCTTCTACGGGTTGCTTGTAGCGGATTGGAACGTAAAGATTTGGAGCTAAGACTTGCTTGGAGCGGCATTAAGTTCTTGAATAATTTTGGGCTATTTGAGGTAGTGAATCTTAAACCTCTTTTGTGAATTGGTCATTATACATATATTGTAAGTATATTATGTATTATGTAAAATATGGAGTAAAGTTTGGAAAAGTTGGATCTTGTTAACTTGTTAAAAGAAAGGGATTGGCCGTTTGCCATTAAAATGGTAAGCATTATCTTACTTGTGAAGAAGTAATTAACAAGTAACTATAACTTATATTAAGATGGAATATAAGTTGGATGACTAATGAAGTAATTGGATAAGTAAAATGGACAAAGTTGGCCAAGGACCCCAACTTAGAATTTGATTTACTTTGGTATATTTACTTTGGATGATTTACTTTGGATGTATTTACTTTGAATGATTTGCTTTGGGTATTTACTTTGGGTATTTACATTTCATTGGGAAGATTGTTCAATCGCGTTCCGTTTGGGCGAGTGATCCCCTTTTTAATTATTTTATTATTATGGAGGCGTGATAGTAAACCGCGTTACCGTTTGGGCGAGTAATCCCCTTCTTTAACTTGTTGTTATTATGGGCGTGATAGTAAACGCGTTCCGTTTGGGCGTGTAATCCCCTTCTTTATGTTGTTTAATTGTTACGCCTTATATATATATATATGGTATATATATTACGGTTATTCGGGCCTTGGAAAAAGATGGAAAAGTGAGTAAAAACGGGGGAAGTGCTGCCGAATTTTTCCGTAGAATTAGAGGGCTTTTTATTGGTATAAGTCTTCAATGGTGAGAAAGGTTTGATAAAAGTACTATGACCGTTTTAGGAGTGGAGTACTACGTGTGGCGTGATCTACTTGGCTTAAGGAGTAGCCGACGGGTTGAAGTACTTGGAGCGTTTTGCTATTCGTCGATAATCGTCGCGAGGTATGTGAACCTCTTCCTATCTTTTCTAGCATGATTGTTGTGAACTATGTAGTAATGCGGTGAGCGTACGTGTGCTAAGTGATTTGGTTGGTTTAAAACATAGGGTGTTATAATAGCTTTATGGGAAGTTAGTTATAACGACTTTATGTAGGTAAAAGAATGGTTTATTGATTGTAGAAAGTTAAGAGACTTGATCTTGAAAGATAAGAGACTTGACTTATACACGACTTGATTTTGAAAGTTAAGAGACTTGATCTTGAAAGATAAGAGACTTGACTTAGTTTGACTTGTTATGAATTTTGTTAAAATGTTGTAAAAACCTCATTCGCGAGTAATGAGTAGTTGGTTTTAAAAGAATAATGTTTCTTGATTTGGAAATGAGATTAAGTATCGAACAAACCATTGCAGCGTTAATAAAGGAAATGTATTGACTAATTGTTATTAAAACCGTAGAAACCTCCATCCGTAGAAGCTAAGATGAGACAAAATGATATTACATTTCTAGATCATGGTCGCTTATAAGATTGTAATAGACAAGAACAACCTACTCACACATAAGGCATATGTTTCTCAAATTTGTTTTAAAGGAGAATTATATTCTTAAGTGATTAAAACTATGAACTACGAAACCTTTCGAAAATGAGAAACTTGAGCATTTGAAATTAGGCAAACTTGAACGTTTGGAAAATAATGTGTTACTTGATTTTACAAGGGAAGTGTTTTGGTTTACTTAAAATATAGTCACTCTATTTTATACTACGAACATTGTGTGACTTTTGTGAAAGAAACGTATCTTTTTTAAAAGAGTTAATGTATGTAATACTTTAGGGTTGAGCAGGATTTTGGCATAAAATGATAGTACCTTAAGTTGTGTGTAACTTGCCTATGTTTGCGTGTGATAGCCTTGTTGTGCAAGTCTGTATTTTACTCGACTAGGTTCATAGGATGAGCCGAATATATTTCACCGACTACCGCGTTCATGGATGAGCAGAATGTATTTCACTCGATTACCGGAGTTCATGGGATGAACACGGAATGTATTTCACTCGACTACGCGTTCATGGGATGAACCGGAATGTATTTCACTCGACTACGCGTCCATGGGATGGGCCGGGAATGTATTCCATCCTCTACCGAGTTCATGAGATGAGCCGGAATGTATTCCACACGTTTCTATCTGGGTCCATGAGATGGGCCGAGACACGTTATCGTATCACATGGTTTGTACCTAGGCTGGCCGGTGAGGAAGGAGTTCCAGGCATGAGGATGACTTTGAGGCGTGAGTCACGACTTGACATATCGCTTTTATGTTATGAGTTGTAGTTTGGTTATCATACATGTCTCCTGTTTTATATGGTATTATGATTTCATTCTGATATTTTCGATTTCACTTGGTACATTTGCCAGACGACCTCCTTGAGCTGCGTTCATACCGCAGTAGAGGTACATCAGTTGTGGATCCTCGCCATGGATCGCTGATTCGTGTTAGGAAGCCTGTTTCTTGGAGGCTTATCTTTTGGTATGTTACCACAGTGCAGCAGTTCTTGTACATTGGTGGTATGGCGGGCCTGTCCGTCATAGTTGTTGTCACTTCTTAAGTGCATGTAATGCATTTGTGGCGAGTTTGTAAAAAGGATAGCTGTTCGGGTTTTTATGTATATATACGGAAGCATTTATTTTGGTTGCTTTGTTTATTTATCATGTCTCTTGTTTCATGTTTATGTTTTTATTTCCGCTGATTTTCTACGATGTTGTATCACGAGGTGCCCGGTAAGGCACGATCCACGGCGGTTAAGTCGTGACACTGCGCTCATGTCGCTGAGTTTAGGTACGCTGTTTGGTGATTGGCGGTGTAGGACCCGCCGAGTTTTGGATAGCTCCTACATTTGGAGTTTATCTTTTTGGTATAAGTTCTTCGATCAAGCTTTTATCTGATTATGATGCAATGGGGCCTTGTCCCGCGATTGATAAAACTCTTAAGTGCTGTATTCATATAGGATTGGACTCGTATACGGTGTAGTGTCTTTTGAGTATGTATATTATGGCGGCCTGTCGCTTGCCTTGTCGCGTCACGATGGTTTTAAAAAAAAAGGGTGTTATTTAATTTCGGTTTACTTGTGTTGTTAAGGTAGAAGGGTGCAGGTAGGGCCTGATCCACCACGCCCGGGTTCGGGCATGAGTGGTATCAGAGCGATCGATCCGGAATGTCTGAGCCGTGTCTAGTAGAGTCTTGATTATCGGTGTGTTGCGCCCACACCCATAAACGAGGCTACAGGACTTTTAGGAGTTGGTTTCTATTCTTCTCACTCTCTAAGATCGTGTCATAGAGGTGTTAGTAAGATAATTCCTCTCGACGTATTGTTGTATGCCTCGGAGAAGCGTGAGGCCGAGAAGGGCAAAGTAGCCAGGAGCTACTAGTCGGACTAAGAGAGTTGATAGGGCTTATGCGGGTATCCGTATATTGTGCAGACAGCGAGTTCTTCTGCGCCAGTTTCGAGGCCCAGCACGAGCCTCCAGTTTCTCGATTAGGGAAGACTTTAGTCGTGAAGGAAGCCATTATGTTATTGCGAAGATAGCGATGCTCAGATTTCATCAGCAGGAGGTTATTCGGCGATGCAGACAGTGTGTACAGAGGTAGAGGCAACGCGGAGATCGGCGTAAGAGGCTAGACGGTTGGTTATTCGGTGAGTTTTTGACGAGGCCTCGGCGAGTGAGATATTCATCGACCTACCCAAGATCAATTATACCCAGTATTTCGAGTATGTGCGTGGGGACGACGCACGAGTTTAAGGCTTAAGATAGGCGAGGTCAAAATTTGTGCACAACTACAAGAAAGAATTGTTTTCCATCGAAACGTTTTCCAAACTTTGCGAGGAAAATTACGGTTGCGACATTAATAATTTTTGCGGATTTTCGAGAGAGATGAAATATTTTGGACCAACGAGAGGCGACACTTGTCACCTCAAGTGGGCGACATTGAGGCAGCTTGGACGATTTTGAGGCCTAAAACACGGGTCAATGTTTGGAGTGATTTGTGGAGTAGATGGATAGGGTGCACTTGTGCAAATCTTCACCCTCCACGCCCCACTTGTCTTGATCTTGGCCATTGAAAGTCCTATAAATACCCCTTAGTTGAAAACTTCTTCATCCACTCCACACTTCCTAAGTCTTGAAAATCCTCTCCCCTCTTGAAGCTCGTCGAAGGCACCTCCTCCCCTGAGAAAGCCTTGGCCGAGAAATACCCTCCCCTTTGAAAGCCTTGGCCGAAAGTACCCCCTCTTGAGAGTTGTTCTCGTAAAAACACCCCCCCCCCCTTGGTAGAAAAGTATTCTCCAAGTATTGTTACTATTCAAAAATACCTTGTAGTATTCCAAGGTTACCACTATACTAAAAGCCGGAAATACTATTATACTTCCTTGATCCAAAAACGAAACCCTAAGGAAAATCTTCATAGCCGGTTGAAGTACTAAGAAGAAGTTGCGTAGAACTTCTAAGGGTTGTTTGGAACGGGTTGGAGCACCCAGAGTAGGAGCTAAACGTTGCTCAGGATCGACATTTAAACTTGGATAATTTTGGGCTTATCGAGGTAAATACTCTTGTCCTTTTATTGTAATTGGAAATTACATACTGTAGTTGTATAGAATTGAATATAAGATACATAGAAGGATATTACAGAAGAGATTGAACTGTACTTACATAGGACTGTATTTACAGTAGACTCGTGTAGTTTAACGGGTAGGGAAGTGCTGCCCGATTTTCCGTAGAATAGAGAACCCCCTGCTTAGAATATTCTACAGAGTAGTCTAGACGTTGATAGACGTATATGGCCTTTATAGGTTGAAAGTTTTGCGAGTAGCATGTTCTACTTGAAAGGTGGACAAGGCTAGCCGGGTTATAAGAGTGAGCGTTTTGCTAATTGTCGATAATCGTCGCGAGGTATGTGATTCTTCCTATCTTCTTGAGCATGATATTTTAAAAGAATATATATAGTACGGTAGACGTACGTGTGTTAACTGAACGTGGTTTTACTGCGATGTCTTTTGACTTGAGTCTAAATAATAAGAATCTGAAGTATTTCAAAAGAGTTAAGAAACCTTTTTGAAAGAAGAGTAATACTTGGTTTTAAAAGCTTAAGAGTTATACTAGCTTTATGGGAAGTTAGGTATAACGACTTAAGAGAGATAAAAAGAATGGTTTATTGATTTTAGAAGTTAAGAGACTTGATCTTAAAAGATAAGAGACTTGACTTAATTAATTTAATATGAATTTTGTTAAAAAGTGTGAAACCTCATTCGTGAGTAATGAGTACTTGGTTTTTTTAAAAGGAATAATGTTTCTTGATTTTGGAAATCGAGAATAAGTATCGAGCGAACCCTGCGAGCGTTAATAAAGGGAAATGTATTGACTAATTAAGTATTATTAAAACCAGTAGAAACCTCCATCTGCATAGAAGCTAAGATGAGACAAAATGATATTACATTTCCTAGATCATGGCCGCTTTAACAAGATTGTTATGAACAAGAATAACCTACTCACACATAAGGCATATGTTTCTCAAATTGTTTTTAAAGAGAATTATATTCTTAAGTGATTAATACTATGAACTACGAAACCTTTGAAAATGAGAAACTTGAGCATTTGAAAATAGGGAAACATGCGTTGTAAAGGAATAATGTTGTTACTTAATTTTACAAAGGAAGTGTTTTGGTTTTACTTAAAGAGATAATGTATGAATTACCTTGTGTGAATAACTTGATGGTGTTGGTTTGTCATAGCCTTGTAATACTTTCTTGATTTGATAAGTAAACATGTTAGGATGCTACGTGTGTTAGTATCTTACGATGTTTGTGTAAAGGGTTTCCTTGATTGTGCTTATGTTGTTTAACGATAAGCCGTTATGATAGTATTGTACCACTCACCTCTTGACATGATACCGGGTTAAGCTGCCCTCCGATGCGGGGTATACCTCTGGCAGTCTGGGACTATGATTCGAGAATACCTCATGCGGGTCCAGTGGCCTATGCGGGCTACGAGAGTTCAGTTAGTGTGCGGTCTATATGGCCATGCGGTCTATGTGGCCACGCGGTGCGAGTCGGGACGATGTCGGGAGTAGCTACCCTCGATGCGGGGAATACCTCATGCGGGCCTATGTGTGTGGCCTATGCGGAGCTGCGGGAAGTTCCAGGATTTGACGCGCACATTGATACTGAGGGCGAGTGGCCCGCCGATCATATAGCGCGATAGAAAGACCTCATGATCTGATTTTATGACATTGTTGGTACTGTGGGTTTTAGTAATCGGCTATGCCTTCGTACTTACCGCACGGTTTTATTATGACACAGGTGGGACTGGTGTTCATGTATTCCTTGGTGCTTCTATATCATGGGCTGGCGTTGAGGAAGGTATTCCACGGGCATGATTGATGTTGTGGAGCGAGACCCATAGTTATATTTGATTGATGACTTTGAGGCGTGAGTCACGACTTGACATGGCTAATTATTGTGAATCTGTAGTTTGGTTATCATACATGTCTCTGCTTTATATAGACTACTATGATTTAATTCTGATATTTTCAGTTTCACATACTTGGTACTGTTATCGACCTCGCCCGTGCGTTCATGCCGCAGTAGAGGTACACGATTGTTGATCCCGCTCGGGTCACGATTCGGCGTTTGGGAAGCTCCGTTTCTCCGGAGGCTTATCAGTGGTATAGTCCTCTGTCGTTGTAGGTGCTTACATTCAGGGGTATTGCGGGGCCCTGTCCCGCCATTGTTGTCATATCATTCTTGGAGGTCAGAGTAATGCTACTTTGTGGCGAGTTGTAAAAGGATATGCTTTATTTGGATTCAAGTTTTTATATATATATATATATATATTTATGCCGAAAGGCAACTTTTCTCAGTTAAACTGTTTCTCTCTTCATATTATATCATGTCTTGTTTTATATTCCGCTGATTACTCTGATGTTGTATCACTAGGGTGCCCGGGGTAAGGCACCAGTCATGGGCCCGGGTTCGGGTCGTGACAAAAGTGGTATCAGAGTAGTTAATCCTCGGAAAGTGTCTACAGACCGTATCTAGTAGTGTCTTGATTATCGGTGTGTTGTGCACACCTTGATGTCGTGAGGCTATAGGATATTTAGGATTGGTTTCATTCTTCTCACGAGATCGTGCAGAAATTTGTGTTATAAGTTGGACCTCTAACGTATTTCTTTCCCCTACCATTATGCCTCGCGTAAGGCAACCCGTGGAGAGAAGAGCAAGGCCCGAGGATCTGCGAGTAAATCTGAGAGGTTCTGGCGCAGCCCAACCATCACTGAGGTGGTGCTTCATTCAGGAGTTACGCTATGTCACGGTCCCAGCAGAGTCTAACCACAGTAGCGGTGATTCCTATTGCGGCCATGATATTTGAACCTTGGTTCCGACACTGTGAGAAAGTATAGATTGCAAAGAGACGATCCTGTTACTAGCTAGGGAGTTAGCAACCAGAGAGTATATGTTATACCCCGCATTTCCAGAGTATGTACGTGAGGGCGTACGTATAAAAGTTTAAGCCTTAAGATTAGGCAAGTGACGAAAATATTTGTACACAACTACCAAAGCAATTGTTTTCCGATGAAACGTGTTCCAAAACTTGCGTAGGGAAAATTACGGCTATGTCATTTATTAATTTTGCGGATTTTTCCGAGAGATGAAATATTTTGGACAAACGAGAGGGCGACACTTGTCACCCTCAAGTGGACGGTTGTGGTGGCCGAAAGTGGGGCGTTTTCTTGGCATTTTTTGGGGCCTAAAACATGGGTCAATGTTTGGAGTGATTTGGGGAGTAGATGGCTAGGGTGCACTTGTGCAAATCCACACACACACTTGCCTACCACTTGGCTTGATCATGGCCATTTAATTCCCTATAAATACCCCCCTTTGTTGAAGTCTTTCTTCATCCCTCAAACACTTTCTAAGTCTTGAAAATCCTCCCCCCCTCTTTGTAGAAGCTCTCGTCCAAAGAGCAAACCCTCCCTTGAAAGGCCGCGCGAAAGTTTCCTCTCTTGAGTAGTTCTAGTGAAATACCCCTTGCCAGTAGAAAAGTATTCTCAGTATTGTTACTATTCAAAATACCTTAGCCTTATACTGTAGTATTCCAAGTTACTCTCATCGTAGAGCAGGAAATACTACCTTATGTCCTTACAGCCTCAAACGAAACCACTAAGGAAAATCTTCAGTTGGTTGAAGTGCTAAATAGAAACTGTTTGGGAACTTCTAAGGTTGGTTGGAGGCGGTTGGAGCGCCCCAGGTAGGAGCTAAGCGTTGCTCGGGATCGACATTTAAACTTGGATAATTTTGGGCTTATCGAGGTAAATACTCTTGTCCTTATTGTAATTGGAAATTACATCTGTAGTATATAGAAATGAGTATAAGATATATAGAAGGATGGTATAAGAGAAGAGAATTGAATTGAAATCACATCAGGAAGAATATTAAAGAAGAAAGATTGAACTGCTTACATAGGATTGTATTTGATGAACTTGTGTAGTTTAAGCGGGTGAAGTCTTTGCGATTTTAGTCAGAGAATAGAGAACCCTCTGCTAGAATATTCTCTGCAGTAGTCTAGGCGTTGATAGGCGTATATGCCTTTATAGGTTGAAAGGATGCGAGTAGCATGTTATACTTGAAAGGTGGACAAGGCTAATGGGTTAAGCGGTGGAGCATTTTGCTATTAGTCGATAATCGTCGCGGTATGTGATTCTTCCTATCCTCTTGAGCATGATATTTTAAAAGAATATGTAACCTAGTACGGTGACGTCGTGTGTTAATGAGCGTGGTTTTACTCCAGATGTCGCGATCTGTTTACTAAATTTAGGAGTTAAGCAACCGGAAAGTATATGTTATACCCGCATTTCAGTAATATGCGTGAGGCGTCGCATTATAAAAGTTTAAAGCCTTAAGATTAGGCGGGGGCGAAAATATTTGTACCTGACTACACAAAAGCAATTGTTTTCAGTGAAGCGTGTTCCCAAAACTTTGCGTGGGAAGGAAAATTACTGGGCTATGTCATTTATTAATTTTGCGGATTTTAGAGATGAAAATATTTTGGACAAGCAGAGAGAAACCCCACTTGTCACCGCCGAGTGGGCGGTGTGGTAATTGGGCGAAAGTGGGGGCGTTTTCTTGGCATTTTTTGGGGCACAAAACGCCAGGTCAATGTTTGGAGTGATTTGGGGAGTAGATGGCTAGGGTGCCTTGTGCAGCATTGCACCAAATCCACACCTTACACTTGCCACTCTGCGCTTGATCGGCCATTGGCCATTAATTCCCTATAAATACCCCCTGTTGAAGTCTTTCTCATCCACTCAAACACTTTCTAAGTCTTGAAAATCCTCCCCCACTCTTTTGCAGAAGCTCTGCGTCCAAAGAGCAAACCCTCCTTTGAAAGCCCTGGCCAAAGTTGGCCGATCTCTTGAGTAGTTCTCGTGAAACCCCCTTGGTAGAAAAGTATTCTCCAAGTATTGTTACTATTCCAAAATACCTTAGCCCTTATACCATAGTATTGTATAAAGATTCCAAAGTTACCTCTCTTTTATCGTAGAGCCGGAAATCTACCTTATGTCCTTCCAGCCTCAAAGCGAAACCACAGGAAAATCTTCCTAGTTGGTTGAAGTGCTAAATAGAAATTTGTTTGGAGACTTAAGGGTTGGTTGGAGGCAGGTTGGAGGCGCCCGGAGTAGGAGCGTTGCTCGGGATCGACATTTAAACTTGGATAATTTTGGGCTTATCGAGTAAATACTCTTTGTCCTTCTATCATTGTAATTGGAAATTACATACTGTAGTTATTATAGAAATGAGTATAAGATATATAGAAGGATGGTATAAGAGAAGAGAATTGAATTGAAATCACATGGAAGAATATTAAAGAAAGAAGATTATTGTATGTTTCACATAGACTGTATTTGCGATGAGATTGTGTAGTTTAAGCGGGTAGGGAAGTCTTTGCTGCCCGATTTTCCGTAGAATAGAGAGAACCGCTTAGAATATTCTCTGAGTAGTCTAGATGTTGATAGGCGTATGTGCCTTTATAGGTTGAAAGTTACTGCGGTAGCGTGTTATACTTGAAAGGTGGACAAGGCTAGCCAGGGTTAATGGTGGAGCATTTTGCTATTGATCGATAATCGCCGCGAGGTATGTGATTCTTCCTATCCTCTTGGCATGATATTTTAAAAGAATATGTATGATACGGTGAAGCGTGACGCAGTTAGCGAACGTGGTTTTACTCGGATGTTTTTGACTGAGTTTTAAATAATAAGAATCTTGAAGTATTTCAAAGAATTAAGAATCGTTTTTAAGAGTAATACTTGGTTTAAAGTTTAAGGAGTTATACTAGCTTTATGGGAAGTTAGGTATAACTACTTAAGAAAGATAAAGCAGTTTACTTAATTGTTTATGACGCCTTATATTGATTTGGAAATGAGAATAAGTATGAACAAATCACAAGCGCTAATAAAGTGAAATGTATTGACTAATGAGTATTATTAAAACCAGTAGAAACCTCCATCGTATAGAAGCTAAGATGAGACAAAATGATATTACATTTCCTAGATCATGGTCGCTTTAATAAGATTGTTATGAACAAGAATAACCTACTCACATCAAGGCATATGTTTCTCAAATTGTTTTAAAGAGAATTATATTATTAAGTGATTAATACTATGAACTACGAAACCTTTGAAAATGAGAAACTTGAGCATTTGAAATTAGGCAAACTTGAACGTTTGGAAAATAATGTTGTTACTTGATTTTACAAAGGAAAGTATTTTGGTTTACTTAAAAAGATAGTTACTCTATTTTTATACTACGGGTATTATGTGACTTTTGTGAAAGAAGCGGATCTTTTAAAGAGTTAGTGTATGAAGTACTTTAGGGGATAAAAACCGAACTTGTTAACATAAAGTAGAAAGTACCTTGTGTGAATAACTTATTTGTTGGTTTGTGATAGCACTTGTAAAACTTTCTTGTTGGTTTGATAAATAAACATGTTAGGATACTCACGTGTGTTAGTGTCTTGTAATGTTGTGTAAGGGGTTTCCCTTGATTGTGCTTATGTTGTTTAACGATGTCGTTATGTTAGTATTATATCACTCACCGACTTGATCCGGGAATTCTGCGCCTCCGTCGGGGTATAGCTCGGCGATGCAGGACCATGATTCGAGAATACCTCATGCGGGTCCAGGGGACCTATGCGGAGCTACGAGAGTTCCAGGTTAGTGTGCGGCCTATATGGTCATGCGGTCTATGTGGCCATGCGGACTGCGAGTCGGGGCGATCCGGGAAGTAAGCACACCGATGCGGGAATACCTCATGCGGGCCTATGTGAGTGGCCTATGCGGAGCTGCGGGAAGTTCGGGACTAGCGCGCACATTAGATCTAGCAGGCGAGTGGCGGCTTCGATCATGTAGCGGTCAGGCAGATCTCGCAATCTGATTTATGACCTTGTTGGCACGTAGGTTTTAGTAGTCGGCTATGCCTTCGCACTTACCGTGACGGTTTTATTATGACACAGTGGGACCCGGTGTTCATGTGTATTCTTTGGTGCTTTTATATCATGCAGCCGGCGGTGAGGAAGGTATTAAACGGGCAAGATTGATGTTGTGGGCGTGAGGCCCATAGATATATTTGAGTGGTGACTTTGAGGCGTAGGTCACGACTTGACATATTCGCTTATTTATTGTGAACGTAGTTTGGTTCTCATACATGTCTCTGCTTTATATAGAATACTATGATTTCATTTCTGATATTTTGATTTCACATACTTGGTACCTGTTATCTTGACCTCCTTGAGGCCGGCGTTCATCACAGTGAGGTACATGATCGTCGATCCTCGCTCTTGGATCACGGTTCGGCGTTTGGAAGCTCCGTTTCTCAGGAGACTTATCGGTGGTATAGTCACATGTCGTTGTAGGTACTTACATTCGGGTATGGCGAGATTTGTCCCGCCATTGTTGTCTCAATATTCTTAAGTGCATGTAATCTTGTTGAGGCGTAGTTTGTAAAAGGATGTAACTCTTAGGTTTCATGTTTTATATAAGCGAAAGGAAAAAATTTCTCGAGATAAGCTATTTTCATTCATATTATTTTATGTCTTGTTTTATGTTCGCCGATTACTCGATGTATGTCTACTTGGGTGCGGGGTAGGCACGATCCAGACTCGGGTTGGTCGTGACAAAAGTGGTATCAGGCGATTAATCCTCGGAAAGTGTCTACCGTATCTAGTAGAGTCTTGATTATCGGTGTGTTGTGCACCACCAATGTCGCGAGGCTATAGGATATTTAGGATTGGTTTCCATTCTTCTCCTCTGAGATCGTGCCTTAGAGCCGTGTTATAAGTTGCACCCTAACGATTTCCTTCGTGCACGATTATGCCTCGCGCGAGCAACCCGCCCGGAAGGGCAGGTGTTATACCGTATTTCCAGTATATGCGTAAGGGCGCACGTGAAAAGTTGGGCTTTAAAGTGGCTTGGCGAATTATTTTTGTGTGCACAACACCGGTTAGAGTCGTTTTCGACGAAACGCTTCCACGACTTTCGTAGGGAAAATTACGCTATGTCATTTTTAATTTTGCGGATTTTTAGAGACAAAACATTTTGGACCAACAAGAGGCGACACTCGTCACCCTCTCATTGGAAGGACTTAGGCGGTCAAGGGTGGAGCTGAAATGGGTGGGTTTTGTCAAGTAGTAGGTAGGATATTTTGGTGGTAGATGGATAAGGTGCACTTGGCATGATTCGCCATTGGTTGGCCTTTGCTAGAACTATAAATACCCCTTTGGAAGACTTCTCATCCATTCCTAAAAATTCCTAAGTGTTAAAATCCTCCTCCCTTTGGTGGTGTTCTCGTCCTCCCACGCGAGCCCTCTTGGCGAGCCCCTCCCTCGCCCAAGAGTACCCCACTGTGGGGTAGTAGAGGTATACCCCTCGTGGTGTTGTCTCGTATATATACCCACTCTTGGTGAAATACTCTCAAAGTATTGTTATAATGCCCAAATTACCTTAGTAGTATACCTTGTAGTATTCTAAGGTTATACCTATACAAAAGCCCAGTTATACTATTATACTTCCGTCGGTCACAAAACCGAAACCCTAAGGAAAATCTCCATAGTTAGTTGGAGTATTATGTAGAAGTTGGTTAGAACTTCTAATGGTTTGGAGTGGAGTTGGAGCGCACGAGTTGGAGCTAAACGTTGCCCAAGAATCGACATTATACTTGGATAATTAAGGGCTTATCGAGGTAAATATCTTGCCCTATTGTAATTGAAATTACATGTTGTAGGAATATATAGTTGAAGTATACTATATATAGAACTAAACATAGTTTTGTGGCAATGTCCTTGGACTTAATCACGAATTTAAAGAAAGCGACTGTAATTACGTGGGTGTATGAGAGAGCTTGTGTAGTTGTGGGTAGGGAAGTGCCCAATTTTTCGTAGGACCTTGCATCTAGATTTGTTCTCTGAGAGTAGTCTAGACTTTGATAGACTTGTATAACACTGTATAACTTTGTATAGGTTGAATGTTCTGCAGTGGCGGCTACTTGAGAAGTGGGCGAGGCTAGCGGGTTATGGTAGTGAGCAATTTGCTAATGATCGATGATCATCGCGAGGTATGTGAACCTCTTCCTATCTCTTCTAGCATGATATGTGTATAACTATGTAGTACGGTAGACGTACGTGAGTTAATTGAACGTAGTTGTACGACACTCTCTGTTGAATTAAGCCCGAATAATAAAGAACTTGAAGTATTATCATTATAATTAAGAACTGTTTTTAAAAGAAGAGTAACACTTGGTTTTAAAAGCTTAAGAGTTATACTAGCTTTATGGGAAGTTAGGTATAACGGCTTAAGAGAGATAAAACGAACGCTTTATTTACTTTAGAAGTTAAGAGACTTGATCTTGTAAGATAAGAGACTTAGCAAATGAATTTATATGAATTTAGTGTGAAACTTCATTCGTGACTAATGAGTACTTGGTTTTAAAAGGAATAATGTTTTACTGATTTCGGAAATCAGAAATGTGTATCGACAAACCACTGCAGCGTTAATAAAGGAAAATGTATCGAATAATTAAGTATTATTGAAACCAGTAGAAACTTCCATCTGCATAGAAGCTAAGATGAGACAAAATGATATTTCCTAGATCATGGAGCTAATAAGATGGATTATGAACAAAAATAACCTACTACATATAAGGCTTATGTTTCTCGGAGTTGTTTAAAAGAGAATTATATTCTTAAATGAATAAGGCTATGAACTACTTAAACCTTTCTAAAATAAGAAGCGTGAACATTTGAAATTAGGCAAACTTCGAGCGTTTGGAAAATAATGTTATTACTTGATTTTACAAAGGTAAGTGTTTTGGTTACTAAAAGAAACGATAGCTCATTTTCATATACTACGGGTATTGTGTGACTTTTGTGAAAGTAACGTATCTTTTAAAGAGTTAATGTATGAAGTACTTTGGGGATAGAAACCCGATCTTGTTAATCGTATAGTAGAAAGTGCCTTGTGTGTATAACTTGATTGTGTTGGGTTGTGATAGCCTAATACTTTCTTGTTTATTTGATAAGTAAACATGCTAGGATGCTACGTGTGTTAGTATCTTGTGATGTTTGTGAAAAGGGTTTCCTCGATTGCGTTTAAATAGTTTCACTATCAGCCGTTATGGTGGTATTGTACCACTCCTCGACTTGTTTCGGAGGTTAAGCCCTCCGTCGGGTAGACTCAAAGTGGTCTAGTGACCTATGATTCGAGGATACCTCATGCGGTCCCAGGGCCTAGCGGAGCTACTAGAGTTCCGTGTTAGTACGTCCTTTATGGGCACGCGATGCATGTGGCCATGCGATTGCGAGTCGTGCGGATGGGAGTAGCTACCACCGATGCGCGGGTTATACCTCACGCGGGCCTATGAGATTGGCCTATGCGGAGCTGCGGGAAGTTCGGGGCTAGACGCGCGCGCATTAGATATGCAGGCGAGTGGCGGCTTGATCATGTGGATGCCTAGACAGATCTCATGATACGATTTTATGACCTTGTTGATGCTGTAGGTTTTTAGTAGCTCGGCTATGCCTTCCATTTCTTACCATGCAGTTCTATTAGGACACGTGGGACCGTGTTCATGTATTCCTTGAGTGCTTTTATATCATAAGATCGCCAAATGAGGAAGGTATTCCACGGGCATGATTGATGTTGTGGGCGTGAGACCCATATTTATGTATTTGAGTGATGACCGGAGGCGTGAGTCACGGCTTGATATGACCGCTTATTTATTGTGAATCTGTAGTTTGGTTATCATACATGTCTCCCGCTTTATATGGACTACTATGATTTCATTTCTGATATTTTGAGTTTCACATACTAAATTCTGTTAGATGCGACTCCCCGAAGTGCGTTAAATCTGCGGTAGCGTACACGATCGTTGATCCTCGGTCTTAGGGTCACGATTCGGCGTTTAGAAAGCTCCGCTTTCTCCGAGGCTTGTCTTGTATAGTCCTATTGTTGTAGGTGCCACATTCGGGGTATGACGAAGCCCCGCTCCGTCGTTGTTGTCATATCATTCGTAGAGGTTTGTAATCTTGTTGTAGGCGAGTTGTAGAAAGGGATATGCTATTCAAATTGCTATTTATATATACCGAAGGTAACCGTTTTGGTTAGCTTTGTCTTCTTATTTCACTTTGTCTTCATTACATTGGTTTCATGTATTGTTTTATATTAGCTGATTACTCGATGTTGTATCACTAGGGTGCCGGGGTAAGGCACGATCCACGGGCCGGGTTGGAGTCGTGACCAAGGCAACCGAGGAGCCGCGAGTAAATCTGAGAGGGATTCTGAGGGCCGCGAGCCCAACCATCACCGAGTGGCCGCTCATTCGGGAGTTCACATGTCACTAGCCCAGCGAGTTTAGCCAGTGGCAGGATTCCTCTGCGGCCATGATATTTGGACCTTTAGTTCCACGACCAGAGCGAAAGTATGATGCAAGAGGCGACCACATTACTAGCTAGGAGTTAGCACCGGAGAGTATTTTAGGTATCGATTTATCACGGGTCTTGATGACTATTTAAGAGGTTGTGCAAGAGTAGCTCTTGATCGAGGATTGAGCATGGCACGTGTGCGGGTTTATACGCAGGCCGAGAAGCGTGAGATCAGCGGGTTAACCAAAATCAGCGTAAGAGGCGGATCGGCGGGTCGCTGGTAACTTTCGAGGCGACCGCATCAATTCGACCGACCGGCGCGGCGGTGCCCTACCAGGCACCGTTCAGTATACATCGAGAGAATAGCGGCGAACATACACAAACATAAACACATGTGTAAATAATATAACAACACAAAGCTAGCCGAATAAGGGCGCCTTCCATAATATAAACAAAGTCAAAAGTACAACTTTACAACCTGGTTCTTACACCCAACCACAAAGGTGAATACGCACTTCTAGGAACAATCTAAGTGGCGGGGTGGGGCCGCCATACCTAATGTACAAAATCTACAACATCGAGGACAAGATCGTACTAAAAGAAAGACAAGCCTCCGGAGAATCTGAGCTCGGCGTCGATAAGTGATCCTAAGAATGTGGATCGCCACCTTACTCTTTCTGCGGATGAGCGGCCCGAGGAAGGGTCAAGATTACTGTGATATGTACTAAGTATGTAAAGCGGAAGAAGTCTTGTAATTACAACATAAGTTTATAAAGCGGGAGACATGTATTATAACAAAATTAAGACTGCGGTGCCTTGCTAACAATGAGAGTACATCAAGAGAATACGTATAACATCACAATAGCGGTCTCCGATCATACCATGGGTGGCGAACCCATAAAACAGGTGGTATAACGTCTTGGGGTGCCTACGTCATTTATACTCTTACCCCAGGCAGTGGTATAACGTCTTGGGGTTTGCCTCATTTATACTCTTATCTGTAGAAGATAGTGCAGTGGTATAACGCCTTGGGGGCTTCCATTTATACTCTTATCTGAAGAAGGTGGTATAGCGTCTTGGGGTTCGAATTTCACCGATACTCTTACCTATCTCAAAGCCGTCATACAATAATTAAGCAAGTTAGCAATCCCCCTAACTTCTTATTAGTCTTATTCATCTACACTCTCATTTTAGTTTACTTAAGGCACTTTCATGTCTTTTATAAGAATCCGGGAATTTAACCCAAAGTACTACATACCTCGTCGGGTCAAACCACTTGCCAAGTACAAAGTCCCGCCCATAGTACGTCAACCTATAATATTCACAATACGTCTATTAAAGCCTTACTTCAATCGTGGAATATTATAAGTGTTAAGTCCCTATATTCTACGGAAAATCGGACAGCACCTCCTTTGTTTTTACTAACTTTGCCACCTTTTCAAGGCCGAAAATACAATAACCAAACAGCCCCAATTGGCTCACAATTATATTTCGGATTTCCAAGGCTATAATCAATCCATAATCCTTATAACTTCAATATAACAACTCCATGCTCGCAACATACAAAGCTAACAACAACAATATAAATAATCTTGTAATACTTTCAAAGAACAAGATTATACCTCAATGATTCTAAATCCACCTCCAATCCGAAGTCGCTCCTTAGTAGTTTATAGCCCCTCCAAGACACTTCAATCATTTATTGAGACCCTTAGAACAACATCAACAATTATCCTTCAAATTCTCCAAACAAAACCTAGAAAGACCATTAGGTTTTCGTTTGCGACTAACCCGTAAACTACCTTTTTCCAAGATTTTTCTATTGAGATGTGTTTACAATACACCTAAGAACCTTGGTTTAAAGTGGGGAATCAAACGGACAAGCTAAAATCTTTCTTCTTTTCCTTAGAGGAACCCGAGAGCTCACATGGAGTAGTCTTCAATTTTTTCAATTTTTTTCTAAGTGTAAAACTCTCCCTCTACTAGTAGTAATATATAAAGCACCTAGGAGGGTTATGATATAAACACATGGATGGCTTAGATGTAGTCTTACATTAAAATCAAGACCATTGTGGGACCTTTGACCTTAATCAATAATATCAGCCTCAAGTTGCAAGACTTGTCTTGCAACAAAGGTCAAATGACCACTTTATGCCCTTGTCAAAATCGCCCAAGGCATAGTAGGGTGACACGTGTCGCCCTCCCATTCGCCATAATAATCGCTTTCGACACCCATAATTTCCGCTAAATTTTTTACAAGCTCAAATCTTAACACTGTAGTTCTTACTTATATTCTTAAAACATGTCCTCTAATTACGTGGTGTAACATTCTTCCTCTTAGAAACATTCGTCCCTAATGTTCTTTCGAGTCAAACTTAAATAGCGACATAGTTTCCTTTCACAACCCCGACATACAAAAAATGCTACACATTGCTACATAATAGCATTTAGGCAAAAGAGATACTTCAATTTAAAACTTGACAAGTAAGGAAAGATGAATTACGAAGGTATAGGAAATAAGTGAGGATACTTCCTCAACGTCCTCCTCCGCCTCCCGGTCATCTCTCTCGGTTATCATTCCTCCACAGGACTTTGTGGAAGCTACATCTTGGTCCGCGATGCCGACCCGTGATCGAGTATCATTATGGGACTCTCTCATACGATAACCCCTGTCACTGGACTCACTAGTGGAAAAACCCTCGCCGGATCAACGATACACTTCCGCAACATAGAAACATGAAGACCGGATGTACGCCTCTAACTCGATGGCAGATCCAACTCATAGGCAACCTTGCTCACTCTAGGACGATCTGGTGCCCAATGTACCTTTCAATGAGTTTCCTTCACAGAATCTCATCACACCGCCATGGGTGGCACCTCTGAAGACCCAATCGTCTACGAAACTCCAAATGCCGCTGATTATCCGCATACGACCACCGGGCTACGAGCCGCTATCGATCTCTCTGGATAAGCTTCACTTATCCACACCGGCTGCATCAAGTCCGCCAACTAATCACCTCGCCCACGTCGAACCAACCGATCGGCGAATGCATTTCGCCCATATAAAGCCTCGCATGGCGCCATCGATATCTGAATGGTATGTTATTATAAGCAAACTCCACGAGAGGCAAATGATCCTCCCAGTACCATCGAAATCAATCACGCAGCTCGCATATCCTCGTGTTTGGATGATACGCTCTGTGCCGTCGACCGAGGATGAAATGCATCGAGACTCACTGTCTCCAAACCCTTCCGGAAGCGACCTCCGAAGTTAGCCGAACCGGGCTCCCTATCCAAATAATCGACATTTGGGACACCGCGGCCTCACAATCTCTCGATGTACAACTGCATAGTCTCAAACAAACGCTGCCTGATGGAAGGAAATGGGTCGATTTCATACCACAACAATAACCTAAATGGAGTCGCATTTCCTCCGAGTACGAGTTAACCTCAGAACAAAGTCCATGTTGATCATCTCCCACTTCCAAGCTCAATCTCAATAGCATCGCACAATCCACCGGGCCTCGTGCTCACCTTAACCTCGCGGCAATTAGGACATCAGGCAACAAAACTCGCCACGCCCTCTTCAGCTATCCCACCAATACAAACATTCGAGGTCATGGTACATCTTAGTCGACTTCGGATGAATAGAATAACGAAAGCACCGTGTGCCTCTCCCGAATCTCCGATTGTCCCGCCACATCGGAACACACAACCGCCTCAAATCTCAAAGACTTATCAGCGCTACTCGAATCGACTCTTCTCCTCCCAAGAGTCGCATCTACGATACCGCATCAACATCGGGTCCTCAACCGCCGTGATCTTCACTCATCAATGATGGAAGACCCGGCAACCTCACGAACCTGCACTTACCATTATCGTCGGTGATTTATCAATCGTAACCTCAAGGCTCGCTAACCGGTGGATCCGACGACCATGTCCTGCCTCTCCGGCCGCACGATAGGCTCCCCATCGACCTACGACTCAAGGCATCAAGAATTACGTTGGCCTTCCTGATGGTATAGAATATCAACATCATAGTCTTTCAAAGAACTCTAACCACCGCTCTGTCTCAAATTCACTCCTCACGAAGATATACCTGAGGCTCTTGGGTCTGTATAAATATCCACACGAACCCTGCATAAATAGTGTCTCCAAATCTTCAAGGCATGAATAACCGCGCCAACTCTAAGTCATGGGTAGGGTAATTCCTCTCATGCTTAGAATCGCCAGGGAAGCATAGGCTATAACCTTTGCCGTGCTGCATCAAACACACCCTAGCCCGATTCGAGGCATCACAATAGATCACGCACTCCATCTAACCTCCTAAGAGTAAGAACCGGAGTCGTAGTCAACCTTTCCTTCAAAGAATCGGAAACCCTTCGCAAGCCTCTCGCCCACGGAACTTCCGCTCGAGTCACTAGTCAACGGTGGTGAAATCGAAGCAAACTACTCCACAAACTCGCGATAATAACCTCGCCACCCTAAGAAATCGCGCACTTTGGTCGAGTAGTAGGTCTCGCCAAGACTGGACGCTTCAATCTGCCGTATCTACCCGAGCACCTCGTACCCCAATTATATGCCCTGCAAATGCCACCGAGGCCAACCAAAACTCACACTGAGAACTTCAGGTGAATCACGGCTCGAGAATCCAATCTGATCGCTCGTTGATCTGCATGCTCCCGCTACGTCAGTGAATACACCAGATGTCATCAATGAATATATCACAACGTATCCAAAATGGCTTGAACAATTCGGTTCATCAAATCCATAAATACCACGGAGCGTTGGTCGCCGAAAGACATAACCTCGAACTCATAAGAGCCCATACCGGTCCCGAATGCAGCTTTTGGGATATCTCGCCTCGAACTCGAACTTCGAGTGATAACTGCACTGCAGTCTATCTTTGAGAAACACCTCGCACTACAACCGGTCAAACAAATCATCAATCCCGGGAGGGTACCTATTCTAATGGTTACCTTATTCAACAGAGTCAACACACATACGCAGCGGCCCCATCCTTCTTTCTTTACAAACAACACCGGCGCTCCTGTGGAGATACACTAGGCTCGATAAAGCCTTTTCTAGCAAGTCTTTCACCGGTCCTTCACTCCTCAACTCAGGCAGTGCCATCCAAGATAATTGAATGGAAATAGGTCGAGTGTCCGGCAACGTGTCAATACAAAAACTCGATCTCCTCTCGGAGGATACACGGAAGATCATCTGGGAACACATCCGAAACTCCTAACCAGCATCGATCAAGAACTGGCACTCACCTCAGACGTAATACCAACTAGATGATAGATATACCTTCTGCTCGCACCATCATCCTAGCCTCGAGGTAAGAAATAAACCTACCTCTCGCGATTGTCGTTCTCCACTCGATAAGCGGCTCGCCAGAAAACGAACCCAACCAACTCGTCTCTTACCAACGTTGGCATAACAAGAAGCCAACCACCCATACCCATAATGACATCAAAATCCGCCATCTCGTCTATCAAGTGCAAAGGTCCGACGCATCGTAAATATAAACCGACAACCTTCAGACACCCGCCACTAACACCGAATCACCCATGGCGTAGCTACCTAAAACGGCTCTATCGAAACCGGCTCTATCCAGATTCTACCCGCAATAAGAGGACACATAGGACAAGGTAGAACCTTGATCTATCAATGCATAAACATCACATCCTGAAATCGAATGCACTCGCGGACGACGCTGGGAAACCTCTCGATCTCGGGCGGTGGCTAGAGAATATATGCGGTTCTGGGACCGCGAATCGAACCACCACCACGACTCTACCGCGGCTCCGCCTGTCCGTGAGTACCACTTCCCGGCGCATAACTACGTAAGGAGAAGAAGACTCAAAGAATCGATCCCGCTTACCGCGGCTGTACCACCCATGCTGCCTCTAGACGGACAATCCATCTTCAAATGGCCCTGCTGGCCACACGAGTAACAAGCTCCCGAAACTCTGCGACACTCGCCCGGGTGGAACCTACCGCATCGAGCACACTGAGGTGTGGTCCCGACGGTGACGCCCGCCTCGAAATCTCAGAGTCGAGCCTCGACCGCTCACCGACTGGCTAGTGAGACCTCTTGCCGTAAAAATCGTGGACGAGCACTCGTGCTAGCCGAACGTGGACCTATTTCGGCCGAGGCTGTCCGCCTCGAAATCGCCCGAGACCCGGCGTCTCGCCTCTTGGGCCGGCTCGTCAATCGTCCTCCTCTCTATCCTCATCCTCGCACAGGCTCATCCGGCGATGTCTATACCGGGCAAGAGCCACCCAAGCATGTCAGAATCATATGACGGTCTAGCCCCATCACATAACGATGAACTATATCCGCCATGCTAGCTACAATAGTGTGAGCATGCTCGCCAAGCGAGTCAAACCTGTGTTGTACTCTAACGCCCTCCCGCTCGCCTCAAGGTGAAGAATCTGTCACCCGGCTCTCTCATCTCGAGGCAAAGTGATCCATGAAAGCCTCTGAACTCCTCCCAAACACCGGAAGAGCAGATCACCTCTGAAAGAAACCACGACTAAACCAACAACGCAATATCGCGCAACCTAGAAGAGGCTAATGTAATGCACTGCCTCTCAAGCCCTAAGAACTCGCATGTCCGTCAGCCGCCGAACGAACTCATGCGATCCTCATCGACCTTGAACCATAAAACTCGGGTGGCGACATCTCGTAAAATCCCTAATCCGCAAACCGCTTGCGGTGGGTCGCCGCTCTCGCGTCGCCCTGGCTACTATATCGTCAATAACCGACCGCTCCAGTAGTCTCTATACTCGCACCGGCCGGGAACCGAGGCGCTGCACGAACCTTCGAGCTACCGCCGCTCGCCTCTCTAAAATCGCGCGTGGCCGAACTCGCCACCGCTTACTACCTCGTGCATAGTCCGCGGCTCGAGCCCGTAACCTCTCGAGGTACCGCTAGCGCCTCCCGCCACGCTGCCCTTCGGGCCCCGGTAGCCTTCCGTGGAGGCATAGTGCTTTCATAAGAAGAGGTCGAGAGGATTCAACCTAATAAGACACTCTCTACGCACGATCTCGTAGAGAGAAGAATGGAAACCAATCCTAAATGTCCCGGCACTCTCGACATAGATGTGGTGCACAACACACCGATAATCAAGACTCTACTAGACACCCGTAGACACTTTCCGAGGACTAATCGCCTGATACCACTTTGTCACGACTCCGACTTCAAGCCACATCGTGCCCTACCCGGCACCCTGCCTGTATACATCGAGAATAGCAGTGAACATACACAACATAAACACATGTGTAAATAATATAACAACACAAAGCAATATGTAGCCGCTTTCCATAATATAAACAAAGTCAAAGTACAACTTACAACTCGGTTCACAGCCTCAACCACAAAGCGTGAATACACTTGAACAACAATCGTAAGACACGGGGCCCGCCATACCGAATGTACAAAATCTACAACATCGTGGACAAGATCAGATCAAAGAAAGACAAGCCTCCTGAGAATGGAGCCCGACGCCCGATAAGTGATCTCAAGAATGTGGATTCGCCACTGCTACCCTTTCTGCGGCATGAACGCCCAGGAAGTGGGTCAAGAGACAATATGTACTAAGTATGTAAATCGAAAGTATCAGTAATTACAACATAAGTTTATAAGAAAGTTTAGACATGTATGATAACAAAATTACAATTATACGTGCCTTGCTAACAATGAGAGTACATCAGAGAATACGATAACATCACAATAGCGCTTCCGATCATACCACGGTAGCGAACCCATAAAAACAGGTGGTATAACGTCTTGGGGTGCCACCCTCATTTATACTCTTACCTCAAGCGGTGGTATAACGCTTGGGGTTTGCCCTCATTTATACTCTTATCACGTAGAAGATAGTAACGCAGTGGTATAACGCCTTGGGGCTTCCCCTCATTTATACTCTTATCTGAAGCAGGTGGTATAAGCGCCTTGAGGTTTGCCTCACCGATACTCTTACCCATCTCAAACCGGCCGCATACAATAATTAAGCAAGTTAGCAATCCCCTAACTTCTTATTAGTCTTATTCATCTACACTCTCATTTTAGTTTACTTAAGGCACTTTCATGTCTTTTATAAGAATCCGAATTTAACCCAAAGTACTACGCACTTCTATTCTTTTAAAACAAATGACTCTTTTAGTAGAAAGCTTCCAAGACACTATTAACCATAGTATCAAGTCCAAAGTACATTTCAAGGCAAGTCACAATACCTTTAGAATTAAAGTAGGTTTCTAAATCAAGTTGACTCCTTTTCTTATTAAACCTTGGGCAATTGATACCTTAAAATCAATTTGCCTTTATTAACACAAGCCATTTACCTTTGCATAAAGTCAATATAACTAACTCCCATAAAGTCGTTATATTCACTTTATACCTTAGTCCAGTACATTTTTCCTATCCAAGGGACTTATACGATTAAAACGACACAAGTATCACATACTTTAAATCTCTTCAAGTCCCTAACTTTACTAAGACTTAACATATCCTTAATATTTCAAAGAAGTGAGTTAACTTCCTAACTCACCCGACTTGGCATTTTATAAGGCTAGTAAAGAATGTCAAAGGCTTGTACGTCACCGCACTATATACACTAAACTAGTCATGCTCAAAAGATAGGAAAAAGTTCTACATAATTGCCTGGTCAAACCACTTGCCAAGTACAAAGTCCTCAAGTAGAACACAACCTATAATATTCACAACACGTTTATTAAAGCCTTACTCAATCGTGGAATATTATAAGTGTTAAGTCCCTATATTCTACTGAAAATCTGACAAAGACTCTCCTTTGTTTTACTTAACTTTGCCACCTTTTCAAGGCCGAAAATACAATAACTAAACAGCCCCAATCGCTCACAATTATATTTCGATTTCCAAGGCTATAATCAATCCATAATCCTTATAACTTCAATATAACAACTCCATGCTCGCAACATACAAAGCTAACAACAACAATATAAATAATCTTGTAATACTTTCAAAGAACAAGATTATACCTCAACGATTCTAAATCCACCTCCAATCCTCGCTTCCCAGTAGTTTATAGCAAATTTCTCCAAGACACTTCAATCCGCTATTGAGACCCTTAGAACAACATCAACAATTATCCTTCAAATTCTCCAAACAAAACCTAGAAAGACCATTAGGTTTTCGCTTATACTAACCCGAAACTACCTTTTTCCAAGATTTTTTATCGTAGACGTGTTTACAATACACCCAAGAACCTGGTTTAAAGTGGGAATCAAAATGGACAAGAAACGAAAATCTTTCTTCTTTTCCTTAGAGGAACCCAGAGCTCACGGAGTAGTCTTCAATTTTTCAATTTTTTCTAAGTGTAAAACTCTCCTCTACTAGTAGTAATATATAAAGCACCTGGGAGGTTATGATATAAACACAATGGATGGCTTAGATGTAGTCTTACATTAAAATCAAGACCATTGTGGACCTTTGACCTTAATCAATAATATCAGCCTCAAGTCATAAGACTTGTCTTGCAACAAAGGTCAAATAACCTTTACGCCCTTGCCAAAATCGCCCAAGGCATAAGAAGGGGGTGACACGTGTCGCCTCCCATTCGCCATAATAATACGCTTTCCGACAATTCCATACTTCATAAATTTTTACAAGCCTCAAATCTTAACACTCGTGAGTTCTTACTTATATTCTTAAAACACGCCCTCTAATTACGGTGTACAGTAATCGCCAAAGAAGAGATCGTTATGCGCTTCCGCTTGGCAGAGTGGTCCTCCGCTGTGGTTCGTGACGCTCGGTGTGCAGAGTTGGTCGATCTCCGTGGTCGGTTCACAGATACACGTAGGTTCCAAGCCACCGATTCGCTTTTCCTCATTATTCACATACAGGACAGCGCCATTCCGGAATGTCATCTTTTGTTGGTGCTTGTTTTACCTACGTCCAAACACGTGTCGAAGCGGTGTCCTAGTAGGAGGGATGCAGCAGAGGACTCGGGCCTACCGATCACCGCATTCAAGAGTTCTGAGAGGAAGGGTGTTAGAGAGGCCACCTACACCCTACAGCGCCGTGGTAAGGTGTCATCGCGGGAAGTGTCGATTCTTCGACAAATTGTTTTGCTTGCGGACGCAGGCCATTTCATGAGAAATTGTCCGACCAGAGTGGCACAAATGTAGAGACTCGCCTTTCAGATCGCTAGTTCATCACCTTTCCTAGCACAGTTATTGGCAGGGGATTGATTGGGACTGGCAGAGGCCAGTAAGAGACATGTACATCCTTAACCCTAGAGAGAGTTGTATGTATAGTAAGACGAGTATATCATAAGTGTTGTGTTCAGACAAAGATGGTGTTAATCGCGATTAGAAATCATGGTTAGTTAAAAGCGGTAAGATTGGGCAGTGAGTGTGAGCCTTAGAATGTCAGACGTGGAAACCTGGCAAGTGCCATCTCGAGTAAAAGATTTATTTTATGTTTGACCCTTATCATAAAGTGCATAATACACGTGAGATATGTTTCAGTGTGATAAGTCCCCGAGTGGTATGAAATGAAAGAGAGTATTTGAACTAAGCACACTACTGTGTTTTCGTGACTCGATAGTGAGATTGTTCGGATCGGGGAACAAGAATTTGTGCGATAGCTGGTCGGGTTGAGGACTGACCGGTCAACCCGCAGCCCGGTTAAAGAGAGGTCAATTCGGGTGGTCCTGCCAGTGGGGTCACGAGGTGTTAGGGCCCAAGTTTAGTTAACCATCGACGTAGTTCGCGAGGCGTTTCGATCAAAGAGTCGGGCCACGAGGTCAGCCCATCTTGTCTTTCTAAGGACCGTTGACTCGGCAGCGGTTATGCGAGATTTTATACGAAGGTTGTAAGGCTGCACGAGGTGCCTACTTTCACCTTATGACAGCAATGGAGCCCACTTACTGCTTTTCCTGAGGTTTTACCAGCAGGTTAGGGAACTGAAAGTAGTCTCAAGACGCATTCGCCTTCTGCCGTTGTTTGACTTCGTGGGTACTGTGAGGATTGTTGCCTCTGTTGAGGAATGTTTTATAGCTACCATTTCAAGATTCTGATATCGCCTTACATGCCTTGTAGGTGTAAGTTGCGACCGATTGGTTCACGTCGCATTATTCGATAGTTGGTTCATACTTGTTCCAGATCGTGGATAGGGTGAAGCTTATCCAGAAAGGTTATTGGCAACTCGTAGTCAACGTAAGTCATGCGGATAATCGCGACGATGCTTGGAGTTCGTGTTGACGCTGGTCTTCTTAGGTACCACCGAAGCGCAGCGTGTGACGAGTTTTGGAAAACAGAGGGAACTTAGCCCGAGTTACTTCGGGCCTTTTCGGATCATGTGAAGAATAGGCCAGTTGCCTATAGTTAGCGTTGTCGTCCATGTAGAGGCAAGACGTCCTGGCTTTTCATGTTGTATGTTCGTAAAAGTATCGGAGATCCATCCGCAGTGTTCCCGCTAATGCACGACCTAGTCGGAGATAGTAACCCGAGATTGGGAACCGCAATAATGCAAATATGGTAAGTTATGAGAAAGAGTTCAGTGTACGAGTAGGGTACGACGAGCAAGTGAAGAAGCGAGCACGTGTTATGGCATAGACGTGATCATTTCTTTTGTAAAGAAAAGTGCGGACGAGTATCTTTTAGCCCTCGGGTGGGAGCTTTATAGTGACGAGGTGATTCTCGTGAACTTGGATTAAGTATTTGCGCTGTGTTATTTTATGGCCAAAGCGTGGTATGATTGTTTTCGTAAGTATAGTAGTGAAGCACTATACGCGCGTGTGTTTTGAGACTTGATGAACATTCGGACGAACGTTTCTAAGAGGAGAATGTTATACCGTGATTTCCAGCATGCACGCGAGGGCGCACGTATAAAAGTTTAAGCCTTAAGATTAGGCGCGGACTAAAATATTTGTACACAACTACCAAAACGTAATTGTTTTCGGACTAAACGTGTTCCAAAACTTCATATAGGAAATTACGCTATGTCATTTATTAATTTCATGGATTTTTCCGAGAGATGAAATATTTTGGATCAACGAGAGGGCACACTTGTCACCCTCAAGTGGACGGCAGTGGTGGCCGAAAGTGGGGCTGCTTGGCATTTTTGGGCCTAAAACACGGGTCAATATTGGAGTGATTTGGGAGTAGACGGCTGTGCACTGCGCAAATCCACACCTTACACTTGCCTACCACTTGGCTTGATCATGGCCATTGAATTCCTATAAATACCTCTTTGTCAAGACTTTCTTCATCCTCAAACACTTTCTAAGTCTTGAAAATCCTCCCCTCTTTGTAAGCTCGTCCAAAGAGCAAACCCTCCCTTTGAAAGTGCCCTCGACGAAAGTTTCTCTTGAGTAGTTCTCGTGAAATACCCCCTTGGTAGAAAAGTATTCTCAAGTATTGTTACTATTCCAAAATACCTTAGCCTTATAATTGTAGTATTCCAAAGTTACCTCTATACGCAGAGTCTGAAATACTACCTTATGCTTTAGCCTCAAACAAACCCTAAGGAAAATCTTCATAGTTGGTTGAAGTGCTAAATAGAAGTTGTTTGGAACTTCTAAGGGTTGGTTGGAGCGGGTTGAGCGCCTGCAGGATCTAAACGTTGCTCAGATCGACATTTAAACTTGGATAATTTTGGGCTTATCGAGGTAAATACTCTTCTCTATCAGAATTGGAAATTACATAATGTAGTTGTATAGAAATGAGTATAAGATATATAGAAGGATGGTATAAGAGAAGAGAATTGAATTGAAATCACATGAGAATATTAAAGAAGAAGATTGAACAGACTTACATATTGTGGACAGATTTAAAAGCAGACTTGTGTAGTTTAAACGCAGTAAGTGCGCCCGATTTTCCGTAGAATAGAGAACCCTCTCGCTTAGAATATTCTACGCAGTAGTCTAGACGTTGATAGACATATATGCCTTTATAGGTTTAAAGTTCATGAGTAGCATGTTATACTTGAAAGGTGGACAAGGCTAGTCGTTAAGCGGTGGAGCATTTTGCTATTAGTCGATAATCGTCGAGGTACGTGATTCTTCCTATCCTCTTGAGCATGATATTTTAAAAAGAATAAGTATAGTACGGTAGACGTACGTGTGTTAACTGAACGTGGTTTTACTCCGATGTCTTTTGACTTGAGTTTTAAATAATAAGAATCTTGAAGTATTTCAAAAGAATTAAGAATCGCTTGAAAGAAGAGTAATACTGTTTAAAAGCTAATGAGTTATACTAGCTTTATGGGAAGTTAGGTATAACGACTTAAGAAAGATAAAAGGAACGGTTTACTTAATTGTTTATGAACGCCTTATATTGATTTCGAAATGAGAATAAGTATCGAACAAACCACAATAATAAAGGGAAATGTATTGACTAACGAGTATTATTAAAACCAGAGAAACCTCCATCCAGATGCTTAAGACGAGACAAAATGATATTACATTTCCTAGATCATGGTCGCTTTAATAAGATTGTTATGAACAAGAATAACCTACTCACACATAAGGCATATGTTTTCAAATTGTTTTAAAGGAGAATTATATTATTAAGTGATTAATACTATGAACTAATTAAACCTTCAAAATGAGAAACTTGAGCATTTGAAATTAGACAAACTTGAACGCTTGGAAAATAATGTAGTTACATGATTTTACAAAGGAAAGTATTTTGTTTACTTAAAAGATAGTCACTCTATTTTTATACTACGGTATTGTGTGACTTTTGTGAAAGAAACGGATCTTTTAAAGAGTTAGTGTATGAAGTACTTTGGGGATAAAACTCAACTTGTTAACATAAAGTAGAAAGTACCTTGTGTGAATAACTTGACTGTTGGTTTGTGATAGCCTTGTAAAACTTTCTTGTTGGTTTGATAAATAAACATGTTAGGATGCTACGTGTGTTAGTGTCTTGTAATGTTGTGTAAGGGGGTTTCCCTTGATCAGCTTATGTTGTTTAACGATAAGCCGTTATGCTAGTATTATATCACCCACCTTGACTTGATCCCGGGTTAAGCTGCCTCCGTCACGCGGGTATAGCTCAGCGTGTCCGGGACCATGATTCGAGAATACCTCACGCGGGTCCAGGGACCTATGCGAGCTACGAGAGTTCTAGGTTAGCGCGGCCTATATGGTCACGCTATCTACGCGCTACGCGGATCGCGTAGTCCGTGACGATGCCGGAGTAGCTACCTCGACGCGTTGAATACCTCATGCGGGCCTATGGAGTGGCCTACGCGAGCTGCGGAAGTTCGAGGACTAGACGCGCACATTAGATATCGCGCGAGTGGCCAACTTCGATCATGTGGCCTAGACAGATCTCATGATACGCTTTATGACCTTGTTGGTACTGTGGGTTTTAGTAGCTCGGCTATGCCTTCGCACTTACCCCGCACGGTTTTATTATGACATAGGTGGACTCGTGTTCATGTGTATTCTCGTGCTTTTATATCATGCATCGCTTCAGCTGGCGTAAGGTATTCCACGCATGATTGATGTTGTGGGCGTGAGACCCATAATTATATTCGAGTGGTGACTTTGAGGCGCTGAGTCCTGTGTCACGACCCGAACCTCGCCCGTGATCGTGCCTTACCCAGGGCACCCTAGTGATACAACATCAGAGAAAATCAGCGGAAATAAAACATAAACATGAAACAAGAGACATGTTAAATAAACAGGCCAACAAAAACAGTTGCCTTCTGTATATATATACATAAAAACCCGAACAGTTATCCTTTTACAAACTCGCCACAATAGATTTACATGCACTTAAGAGTTTTACACAACTATGACTGACAGGGCCCCGCCATACCCCTAAATGTATAAGAACTTACTGACTGGGATACATACCTAAAAGATAAGCCTCCGAGAAACGGAGCTTCCAAATACGCTGAATGTGGCTCCTAAGAGAGGTCCACAACCGATGACTTTCTCATGCAGATGTAACGCAGCCCCCGGAGGTCAAGACAACAGTACCAAGTATGTGAACGAAAATATCAGAAATGAAATCATAACCATATATAAAATAGAGACATGTATGATAACAAAACTATGATTCACTACATAAAAGCTTATGTCAAGTCGTGACTCATGCCTCAAAGTCATCACTCAAATATAACCCGAATTTAACCCACAACGCCACACGCCGGCGATCTCACCTCTCGGTATAAGCATGGCCATGGAACCATCCCAATGGAAGATACCCGGCCACCCATCGTGTCAAGATATCCAAAGGAAATATCCAGATAACAATCGGAATGGAAGCATACTCGGGCCACCCATCGTGGCCGCGATGTCCAAAGCAAATAACAAGATAACACTACTAATGAAGATACCCGGGCCACCCATCGTGTCAAGATGTCCAAAAGGATCGATTAGTGAAGCATACCGCGGCCACCCATCGTGTCGCATGTCCATCAATCAACAGATAACCCGCTTCTTCAACGAGAGACGCCAGAATACGTAAATACAACACTTGCACAACAAAGGCTATCACAACAAGCGTAGGCAAGTTCAACAAACTCATAGACTCCATATTTTATTACAACAACCGGTTTTAACCCCAAAGTACTACATACATTAACTCTTATTAAAGGATTCGCTTTTTCACAAAAGTCACACAATACCCGCAGTATAAAAATAAAGTGACTATCTTTTTAAGTAAACCAAAATACTTCCCTTTGTAAAATCAAGTAACAACATTATTTTCCAAACGTTCAAGTTTGCCTAATTTCAAATGCTCAAGTTTCTCATTTTAGAAAGGTTTCATAACTCATAGTTAATCTCTTTTAAAACAATTGAGTAACATATGTCTTATGTGTGAGTCGTTTATTATTGTTTATAAAAATCTGTTACAAAGAATATGATCTAGAAATGTAATACCATTTTGTCTTATCTTAGCTTCTATGCAGATGGAGGTTTCTACTGGTTTTAATAACAATTAGTTATTTGTCAATACATTTTCCTTTATTAGCGCTGCTGTGGTTTGTTCGATAATTATTCTCATTCCGAAATCAGTAAAACATTATTCTTTTAAAACCAAGTACTCATTACATGAACGAGGTTTTACAACATTTTTAACAAAATGTTAATTACTAAGTAAAACAAGTTAATTCTCTTATCTTTCAAGATCAAGTCTCTTAACTTCTACAATCAATAAACCATTCTTTTACCTACATGTAGTCGTTATAACTAACTTCCCATAAAGCTATTATAACACCCTATGTTTTAAACCAACCAACTCATTTAGCATACGACGTTTCACTGCACTACATAGTTTACAAAACATCATGCCAGAAAGGATAGGAAGAGGTTCACATACCTCGCGATGATTATCGCCAATAAGCAAAACGTTCATCGCTATAACTCGCTAGCCTCGCTCACCTTTTTAAGTAACACGCTACTCGTAGCACTTCCACCTATATAGGTCACAAACGCCTATTAACTTCTAAACACAAGGTTCCATAATCTATGCAAAATTAAGAAGACTTCCCGCAAATCACAGAAATCTCCTCTCTATCGAGGCCGCTACCAAGCCAACCACTGGGGCGTTATACGCCTAACGACGATACAATTCTACTACAAGTCTCTATCATCAGAATACACTATGTAATTACAGCCGCTTCTTTCTTTATTATTCAGCTTAAGTCAAAAGACATTGCCGCAAAACTATGTTCATTCTATATATAGTATACTTCAACTATATATTCCTACAAATGTAATTTCCAATTACAATAAGGGGACAAGATTATTTACTCTCGATAAGCCCAAAATTATCCGAGATAAAAGTCGATCCTGAGCAAGGTTTAGCTCCTACTCGCGCTCCAATCCGCTCCAAACAACCCTTAGAAGTTCTAACCAACTTCTACTTAAATACTTCAACCAACTATGAAGATTTAGTGGTTTCATTTTTGGACTAAAGGACATAAGGTAGATTCTGCTCTGCGATGAGGTAACTTTGGAATACTACAAGGTATAAGGCTAAGGTATTTGGGCATTATAACAATACTTGGAGAAGTATTTCTCACCAAAAGTGGTATTCTCACGAGAACAACCCAAGAGAGGGGTGTGTTCTCGCCAAGGCTACTCAAAGGGAAGGGTTTTCACGAGAGCCTTACAAGAGAGTGGGCTAGGTTGACGAGCCACAAGAGGAGGGGAGGATTTCAAGACTTAGACAAAGTGAGGATCGATGAAGAAGTTCATCACTGGGGTATTTATAGAAAACCAAAGGCCATGATCAAGCTACAAGGCAAGTGGATGGCCAAGATTGGCACATGTGCACCCTAGCCTACTCCCAAATCACTCCACAAACATCGACCCATGTTTTAGGCACAAATCCATGCCAATCGCCCAAGGCCAAACCGCCTTTAGGCGCTCCACTGAGGTGACAAGTGTCACCCTCTCGTTGCCCAAAATGTTTTACCTCTCTAAAAATCCGCAAAAATTATAAATGACATAGCCGGAATTTTCCTTCGCAAGTTCTCAGAAACGCTTCGGCCGAAAAACGATTCTTTACTGGGTTGGGCACAAATTTCGCCACTTTGCCTACTTAAGGCTCAAACTTTTCTACGTACGCCCACACGTACATACTCTGGAAATACGGGGTATAACATTCTCCCCTCCTTAGAAACATTCGTCCCGAATGTTCCTTCTCACGACAGATAACGATAACGTATCCTCTTAACTTTAACCAAGTTGCCAATGCCACACATGGCCATAAAATAACAAACGCACAAATACTTAAACCCAAGCTAACGAGGAACTACCTCTAACATCGCTTCAGTTTTTCCAACATTTTGGAGTCACTACCCCAAACTTGGTCATCTCACTAGCTTCAATTTCCTCTAAGGCCATTCCCGGCCTTCACGATCCGATTCTGGTCGAACACATCCACGAACTCTTACGATGGTTACCTAAACCTGGGCTCGACCTCGTGACTCTACCACCGGCGACCACTCGAACCGACCACTTAAACCGGCATGGGTCGACCAAACGGTCCCTCAACCCGACCCACAATCGCGCCAAACCCTCGTTCTCCCGATCCGGAACAATCTTACTAAATCACGCCAAGAAAGCTACCACTTCCATCTCACACTACCCATGGACTTATCACACAAATATACCCTATGCATATAATGACTCGACGAGGACCATTTAGCAAAAATCCTTTACTTAAGACGACCTTACATCTAAGGTCTCAACATGAAATATTCTAAGGTTCACACTTCCATGCCCCCATACTTATCCTTCCAACTAACCATGTTTCCTAACTCACAAATAACACAACGCCACCCGTACATAGCACACAATAATAAGATCATCATAACAAGCATACCAAAACTCAAGAGGTTAAGGATATACCGTGATCTACCGCTTCACTCTAATCATAGGCCATCTGCAGGCTTATAGTGAAAGGTGATGAACCAGCCATAGATCCCAAGGCCGAGTCTCCACATCCGTATACCTGGCCTGACAATTTCTCGCAAAATGGCCGCTGGCCGCATGTAAAACAAACCCCAAATTAGCACGACACTCCCAAAATGGAGCCTACCACAACTGGCCACAACGAGGTAGGGTGGCTTCACCGCACACTCGCTTCCCAAAAATCAACCTCGAGCCCCGACCGCTTCAATACTGACGCTCAAGACGCGGAGGACCACTCAGACCGGGCAGAGGTACATAACTAGTCGAGGCGGTCCGCTCGAAGTCGCCAAAAGACCTCGCTACGGCCTTCTTCTCGCGATCTCGGCCATTCCGTCGACCTCTCCGCCTCACATCCAAGTGCATAAGTCGCACGCGGCAATGTCCATGCCTATCAAGAGCTACACCTAAACAACCCTCCGCAAGTAGTCATCTAGCCCTGACGTAGCGTGTACTCCCTCCATATCGCCATTACTGGGGCATACCGAGCCAACGAGTCGAACTCACATCAGACTTCAATCAGACGCCTGCTCGCCTCAACATCAAAAACTGTTTACCGAGCCTCTCCTCATCCGCGAGGCAAGAAATGTGCAAGAAATGCCCCGAGAACTCGCTCCCAAACAGCCGGGAGTGCATACTTCCCGACACTCCTATGAATCAAACCAATGATCGCAGATCACGCACCGACGCGAACCGGCGTCACCGACGGTCTCCAAGCCTCGATCACTCACGATCCATCAGAATCGCTTGATGAACTCTCGCGATCATCCTCGTGCCTCACCCATAAAACTCGCGGCTACAACTAAGAAAGTCCCGTAGCCTCAAACTATTCGCTTGGGTAACGACGGCGCATCGAATCGCCGGCCAAATTTATCCTCATGTTCGCCACAATCTCGCCAGAATCGCCATCTCTTGTACTTAACTCCTCGCCTCAGCCGCGGACCGAGGCTCGTATCAGGTCTCAGCAGCCACCGCCGCGCTTAAATCATTGGCCAAGCGGCGTCAAAACTCGACGCCAAGCACTATCTGTGTAATGTTCGCTCGCGCTCGCATTCTCAGATTCCACTAGCAGCTCTCGCCGCTTTGCGCTTCTGGGCTGGGTTGCACATGCGAGGCATAATCGAAAACGGAATACGCTGAGGGTCCAACTTATAACACTCTAAGGCACGATTCGTAATGAGAAGAATGGAAACTAATCCTAAATGTCTCCGCAATCCTCTGACATAGATGTGGTGCACAACACACCGATAATCAAGACTTACTAGACACGCGCAGACACTTTCCGAGGACTAATCGCTCGATACCACTTTTGTCACGCACTAACCTGCCCGTGATCGTGCCTTACCCGCACCCTAGTGATACAACATCGAGAAAATCAGAAATAAAACATAAACATGAAACAAGAGACATGTTAAATAAACAGCCAACAAAAACAGCTTGCCTCAGATATATATACATAAAAACCCAATGCTTATCCTTTTTACAAACTCGCCACAACAAGATTACGCACTTCTAAGAGTTTTATAACAACTATGACGGATGTGGCCCGCCATACCCGAATGCAAGAACTTACATGCACTGGGATACATACCTAAAAGATAAGCCTCGAGAAACGGAGTTTCCAAATACGTCAATCAGGCCCTAAGAGAGTAGGTCCATAACCGATGTACTTACTCGCAGATGAACGCACTCAAGGAGGCCGACAACAGTACCAAGCATGTGAAATGAAAATATCAGAATGAAATCATAATACTATATAAAACAATGAGACACGTATGATAACAAAACTACAGTTCACTACATAAAAGCAGTTATGTCAAGTCAGGGACTCATGCCCTCAGAGTCATCACTCAAATATAACCCGGGAATTTAACTCAAGACAACGGCCGCACGCCCCAAGATCTCACCTGTATAAGTACGGCCATGGAACCATCCTAACGGAAGCATACCCGCGTCCACCCATCGTGTCAGATGTCCAAAGGAAAATCCAGATAATAATCGAAATGGAAGCATACTCGGCCACCCATCGTGTCGATGTCCAAAGCAAATAACAAGATAACACTTAACGGCATACCCGGCCACCCATCGTGTCAAGATGTCTAAAAGGATCGACAGCTGAAGCATACTCGGGCCACCCATCGTGTCGTGATGTCCATCAATCAACCGCATAACCTACCTTCAACGCAGACGCCAGAATACAGAAATACAACACTTGCACAACAAAGGCTATCACAACAAGCGTAGGCAAGTTCAACAAACTCATAGACCTATATTTTATTACAACAAATCCGGGTTTTAACCCCAAAGTACTATATACATTAACTCTTATTAAAGGATTCGCTTTCTTTCACAAAAGTCACACAATACCCGCAGATAAAAAATAGAGTGACTATCTTTTTAAGTAAACCAAAATACTTCCCTTTGTAAAATCAAGTAACAACATTATTTTCCAAACGTTCAAGTTTGCCTAATTTCAAATGCTCAAGTTTCTCATTTTAGAAAGGTTTCATAACTCATAATCTTAATCTCTTTTAAACAATCGAGTAACATATGCCTTATGTGTGAGTCGTTTATTCTTTGTTTATAACAATCTTGTTACAGTGCCATGATCTAGGAAATGTAATACCATTTTGTCTTATCTTAGCTTCTATGCATTTAAGGTTTCTACTGGTTTTAATAACAATTAGTTATTTGTCAATACATTTTCCTTTATTAGCGCTGCTGTGGTTTGTTCGATAATTATTCTCATTCCGAAATCAGTAAAACATTATTCTTTTAAAACCAAGTACTCATTACCCGCGAATGAGGTTTTACAACATTTTTAACAAAATGTTAATTACCAAGTAAAACAAGTTAATTCTCTTATCTTTCAAGATCAAGTCTCTTAACTTCTACAATCAATAAACCATTCTTTTTACCTACATGTAGTCGTTATAACTAACTTCCCATAAAGCTATTATAACACCTATGTTTTAAAACCAACCAACTCATTTAGCACACGTGACGCTCACCGCATCACATAGTTTACAAAACATCATGCCGTAAAGGATAGGAAGAGGTTCACATACCTCGCGATGATTATCGACAATAAGCAAAACGCTCCACGGCTTATAACTCGCCTAGCCTCGCTCACCTTTTAAGTAGAACACGCTACTCGTGAGCACTTCCACCCATATAGGCCACAAACGCCTATTAACTTCTAAACACAAGGTTCCATAATCTACGTAAATTCTAAGACTCTTCTCCTCCCGCCCGCAACCGCTTAAATCTCCTCCTCTATCGAGGCCGGCTACCAAGCCAACCAGGGGGGGTTTATACGTCTAACCGGACATATACAATTCTACTTCACAATAATACTACACAAGTCTCATCAGAATACAAATTCTATGTAATTACGTCGCTTTCTTCTTTATTATTCAGCTTAAGTCAAAAGACATTGTCACAAAACTATGTTCATTCTATATATAGTACTTCAACTATATATTCCTACAATGTAATTTCCAATTACAATAAGTGGGACAAGATTATTTACCTCGATAAGCCCAAAATTATCCGAGATAAAAGTCGATCCCGAGCAAGGTTTAGCTCCTACTGCGGCGCCCAATCCGCCTCCAACAACCCTTAGAAGTTCTAACCAACTTCTACTTAAATACTTCACCAACTATGAAGATTTCCTTAGGGTTTCGCTTTTGGACTAAAAGATACAAGGTAGTATTCCTGCTCTACGACAGAGGTAACTTTGGAATACTACAAGGTATAAGGCTAAGGTATTTGGGCATTATAACAATACTGAGAAGTATTTCACCAAAAGGTATTCTCATGAGAACAACCCAAGAGAGTGGTGTGTTCTCGCTAAGGCTACCAGGGGAAGGGTTTTCTACGAGAGCCTTACAAGAGTGGGGCTAGTGTTCGACGAGTGCCACAAGAGGGAGGGAGGATTTCAAGACTTAGACAAAGTGAGGAGTAGATGAAGTTCATCACTAAGGGTATTTATAGGAAAACCAAAGGCCATGATCAAGCCAAGTGTGGGGCAAGTAGATGGCCAAGATTGGCACAAGTGCACCCTAGCCTACTCCCCAAATCACTCCACAAACATTGACCCATGTTTTAGGGCACAAATCCATGCCAATCATCCAAGGCCAAACCGCCCCTTTAGGCGTCCACTTGAGGGTGACAAGTGTCACCCTCTCGTTGGCCCAAAATGTTTTACCTCTCGGAAAAATCCGCAAAAATTATAAATGACATAGCCGGAATTTTCCCTTCGCAAGTTTTGTAAAACGTTTCGTCGAAAAACGATTCTTTACGGGGGTTGTGCACAAATTTCGCCACTTTGCCTACTTAAGGCTCAAACTTTTCACGACGCCCACACGCATATACTCGAAATACGGGTATAACACCGACTGACATGATCGCTATTTATCAGAATCGTAGTTTGGTTATCATACATGTCTCCGCTTTATATAGAATACTATGATTTCATTTATGGATTTTCGCCACATACTTGGTACTGTTATCGACCTCTGGGCCGCTCACGCCGCAGTGTAGGTACACCACCGTCGATCCTCGCTCTTAGATCACAACAAGCGTTGGGGAAGCCCGCTTTCTGAGATTTATCAGATGTATAGTCCCCGCTGAGGTACTTACATTCGTGGTATGGCGGGCCCGTCCCGCCATTGTTGTTATAATATTCTTAGAAAGTGCACGTAATCACAGGCGAGTTTGTAAAAGTGGATGTAATTGTTCGGTTTCATGTTTTTATATGTCAAAGGCAAATTTTTCTCAAATAAACTGCTTTCTCATTCATATTATTTTATGTCTTGTTTTATGTTCGATTACTCGATGTATGTCTACTGGGTGCGGTAAGGCACCGCCACTGCTCGTTCGGTCGTGATAAGATATTATGTATCGATTTATCACGGTCTTGATGACTATCTAAGAGAGGTCGTAAGAATAACTCTTCATCAAGCTTAAGCATGGCTTCAGACGGGCTTATGACAAGCAGTCGAGAAACGTAGGATCGACAGTTAACCAAGATCAGCAGAAGAGGCTGTAATGCAGGTCCTTTGGTAACTTTCGAGGCGAACCACCTCAGCAACAGATTAGATATGCGCCTCCCGATCAGGCAGTGGTCCTCGCTGGTTCGTGACGCTCGAGTATGCCGGAGTTGGTCGAGCTCGTGGCTTCGATTCACAGCTATCGTAGGTTCTAGCCACCGTTCGCTTTTCCTCATTGTTCACAGGTGTGGCGGCGCCATCCCGGGAATGTCTCCTTTGTTTGGCTTGTTCTAACTACGCCGAGGCCATGTGTCGAAAGGATGTCCTAAGAGGAGGGTGCAAGTAGGAGGACTCACCTACCATTAGTTGCGGATTCAGAGTTCGTAGAGAAGGTGTTAGCTGAGGAGGCCACCCCACCTCGGTGTGGCGTTGTGGTAAGTGTCATTGTGGGAAGTGTCGCATTTCTTCGACACTTGTTATGCTACACACAGGCCATTTTATGAGGAATTGTCCACCAGGTGGCGCGGATGTAAAGACTCACCCAGATCGATGACTAGTTCATCACCTTTCCTAGCTATCGCGCCAACAGGCGGATTGATTAGAACGACAGAGGAGTGGTCATCACGACCCGACCCAAGCCCGCGATCGGTGCCCTACCCGGGCACCCCGCAGTATACATCAGAGAATAGCAGCGGAACATACACAACATACAAAAAAACTTAGACGGTAACTAACAACAGGCTAGCCGATAAGGCCACCTTCCGTAAAATATACTCAAACCAGAAATAGAACAGTACATTTTTCTTTTCTTTACGTTCAATCCACAATGTGACTCTGCACTTAAGAATAACAACTCAAGTGACAGGCCCCGCCATACCCCGAATGTACAACAACCGACAATACCGTGGATAAGCCTCGAAATGAAGGAGCTTCTCAACACCAACAGTGATCCTAAGAGCGAGGATCAAGAATCTGTACTTTACTGCAGATTTAACGCACTTCAAGGAGGTCGACAACATGTACCAAATATGTGAAATCGAAAAGATCAGAATGAAATCATAAGTCTAAAATAAACCGAGACATGTATGATTACTCAATTAACAAGACAATCGCCTTACTAACAATGAGAGTAAAATAGGTGAATACTTACAATATCTAAAGTAGGAGGCTCATGATCAAAGCAGGACCACCCGCCCGCAGTATCATTAAGCAAACCTATTCTGACTATTTCACCCGCATAGATCGCGTGGACCCGCATGAGGTATTCCTCGACAGTCAGACTACCGCACGGGACTATTTCACCCGCATAAGCCCATAAGGACTCGCATGAGGTATTCCTCGCATCATGGGTAGCAAATCCACTAAACAGGTGGATAACGCCTTGGGGTTTACCCTCATTTATACTCTTACCCCGGGCGTGGTATAACGCCTCGGGGTTTACCCCTTTATTTATACTCTACCAAGCAGTGGTATAACGCCTCGGGGTTTACCTCATTTATACTCTTACCCCGGCAGTGGTATAACGCCTTGGGGTTTACCCTCATTTATACTCTTACCCTAGCTCAACCTGCCATCATACATAACATAAGCCCCACCGCTTATCATACAATAAATAAGCAAGTTAAGAAATCCTCCTAACTTCTTATTAGCCTTATTCATATACATTCTCATTTTAGTTTACTTAAGGCACTAACATGTCATTATAAAATCCGAATTTAACCCAAAGTACTACGACTTCTATTCTTTTAAAATGACTCTTTTCATATATAACTTCCAAGATACTAATAACCGTAGTATCAAGTCATAACTACTTTTCAAGACAAGTCACGATACCTTTAGAAATACATTTAGGCTTCTAAATCAAGTGACTTCTTTCTTTTAAAACCTTAGGCAATTGATGCCTTAAATCAAATTGCCTTTCAATAAATCAAGCCATTTATCTTTCCATAAAGCCAATATAACCAACTCCCATAAAGTCATTATATTCACTTTATGCATTAGTCAAGTACAATTTCCTATCCAAGGACTTATACGCTTAAAACGAAACAAGTATCGTGATACTTTAAAACTCTTCAAGTCCCTTAACATACTTAAATTACTTAGAGTAACCACTCTTTAAACTTGCCATCAAATCAAGTATCAAAATAGTTTCAACATACTTAAAGTCTCTGAACTTTGCAAACCAAGATATCCTTAATCTTTAAACAAGTGAGTGAATTCCTAACTCAATCAACTCGACATTCCTAAAATAAGCCAAGGATGTCAAACGGACTAGATTGTCAAAATTCAGACGCTCACCGTACTATATACGTGAAACTAGTCATGCTCAAAAGATAGGAAAAGTTCCACATACCTCTTGGTTTAATCCACTTGCTAAGTCCAATCTCCGCACGTAGTATGTCAACCTATAATGACCATAGTACGCCTATTAACTTCTAGTTTCAATCGTGGAATATTCCAAGTGCAAGTCACTAAATTCTACGGAAAATCTGACAAAGACTTCCTTTGTTTTTACTAACTTTGCCACCTTTTCAAGGTCGAAATACAATAACCAAACAGCCAATTGGCTCACAACAATATAGAAGGTAATCCAATGCAAATGAATAACCAAACAGCCCCAATTGGCTCACATGATAATATGTAAGTAATCCAATGCAAATGAATAACCAAACACCCCAATTGGCTCACAATAATATAACAATACCAATTCTTATTCAATTTCCATTTCAATCCAAATTGGTAGCATAATAAGATATCGTCGCAATTGATTCTAGCTACTACATTCTCCAAGAGGTAACATGCGACAATTCAATTTATCGATCAAATTGGATTTCAATTTCAAATGGCTAAATATGACATTTTCGGATTTTTAGCTTCCAATTCCATAACACTTAACAAACTTCATAACACATATCACATGACCACTTATAATGTCACACCCCGAATTCGGGCCCGTGACTGGTGCCTTACCCCGGGCACCCTAGTGATACAACATCAGAGAAAACCAAATGGAAAATAAAATACGAATGAAACAAGAGATATAATAATAAACAAAGCAACCAAAACGGTTTCAAAGATATACATAAAACTCGAACAGTTTAATCCTTTACAACTCCGCCACAACAAGATTACTGCACTTAAGATTAACAACGACTATGACGGACAGGCCCCGCCATACCACTGAATGTACAAGAACCTACACATCAGGGATATAATACAAAAGATAAGCCTCAGGGGAAACTGAGATTCAAATTCGCTGAACTGTGATCCTATGAGCGAGGATCCACGACCGATGTACATCTACTGCAGATGAACGCACTTCGGGCGAGGTCAAGACAACAGTACCAAGTATGTAAATCAGAAATATCAGAAATGAAATCATACTAGTCTATATAAAGCAGGTGACATGATGATAACCAAACTAAGCCACAACATAAAAGCCATGTCGATGTGACTCACGCCTCAAGTCATCACTCAAATATAATCTATGGTCTCACGCCACAACATCAATCGTGTTCGATTACGGCCGCATGCCGGACTCGTGACGGTGTAGACATGTCCATGATGCAACAATAATACCAATGCCCTACGGCCACATGCCCTGAATTCTACCTCTGTAGACACGCCCATGTGATATTAATAATAATATATCAGATCAACTCGCCACGGCCACATGCCCCGAACATCAGACGGTGAGACACGCCCATGTGACATCAACAACAAGACAAGAATCAAAATGGAAACATACGTGGAATTCTCCGCCGCCAAAGACGTCCAAGTAAGTTCTCAACAAGTCAACCGGCCCTCAATCGAGAGACGCGGTAACACAGAAATACCACACTTGCACAACAAAGGCTATCATCACAAGCATAGGCAAGTTTCACAACAACAAGCATAGGCAAGTTTCACACAACTCAAAGTACTTTCATTTTATGCCAAAGTCCGGGTTTTTAACCCCAAAGTACTACATACGTTAAGTTCTTTTAAAAGAGATCCATTACTTTTATAAAAGTCACCCGATACCCGTAGTATTAGAATGACCAACCTAATGCTCCTTTTCAAAATCAAGTAACAACATTCTTTTCCTAAGTCCCAGTTTGCCTAGTTTCAATTACTCAAGCTTCTCATTTTCAAATGGTTTCATAGTTCCCAAACTTAATCACTTGATTCCTTTTTAGAACAATTGAGTAATATATGTCTCATGTGAGAGTAGGTTATTCTTGTTTACAACATTCTTATTACAGCAGCCATGATCTAGAAAATGTAATATCATTTTGTCTCATCTTAGTTTCTATGCAGATGGAGGTTTCATCGGTTTTAATATGATACATCATTATTCAATACATTTTCCTTTATTAACGCCGCAAAGGGTCCGTCGATACACATTCGATTCAAATCGGAAACATTATCCCTTTAAATAAAACCAAGTACTCATTACTCACGAATGAGGTTTCACACAAACATTCACATTTAAAACAAATAAGTTAAGTCTCTTATCTTATAAGATCAAGTCTCTTAACTTCTAACATCAGTAAACCATTTTCACCTACATAAGGTCGTTATAAATAACTTCCCATAAAGCTATTATAACACCCTATGTCTTAAACCAACCAACTCATTTAGCATACGACGCTTCACCGTACTACATAGTTTACAAAACATCATGCTCAAGGATAGGAAGAGGTTCACATACCTCGCGAGTATCGACAATAAGCAAAATGCTCCAAGTACTACAACGCACTTGCTAGCCTTTCCACTCTCAAGTAGAATACGCTACTCATAGTACTTTCACCTAAAAAGGTCAAAAACGTTTATTAACTTAAAAACACAAGGTTCCACTTCTACGTAAAATTCGGAAAGACTCTCCCCGCAACAACAGAATCTCCTCCTCTATCGAGGCCGCCACAAGCCAACCAGGGGGTTTACACGTCTAACCTGACGTGTACCATTCTACTCGATACAACACAAGTCTCTCGCAATATACCCTATGTAAATACAAGGCGCTTCTTTTCTTTATTCTTCAGCTTAAGTCAAAAGACATTGCATAAAGACTAAGCTTAGTTCTATATATAGTATACCTCAACTATATATTCCAACTACATGTAATCTCCAATTACAATAAGTGGACAAGAATATTTACCTCGACAAGCCCAAAATTATCCAAGTTATAATGTCGATCCCGAGCAAGGTTTAGCTCCTACTCCGTGCGCTCCAATCCGCCTCCAAACAACCCTAAGTTCTAACCAACTTCTACTCAAATACTTCAACCAACTATGAAGATTTCCTTAGGGTTTCGGTTTGAGACTAAAAGGACAAAAGGTAGTATTTCCTGCTCTACGATAGAGGTAACTTTTGGAATACAACAAGGTAAAGGCTAAGGTATTTTGGCATTATAACAATACTGAGAGTATTTCTACCAAGAGGGCGTATTATACTAAACAACTAGGCTAGTGGGGTACCCACGGCTAGCACCACAATGGGGGAGGAGGCTCGGCCACAAGGCCACTCGAGGGGAGGGGAAGGCTTGGGACGAGAACACACTCAAAGGAGGAGAGGGACTCAAGACTTGGAAGATTTTAGGAACGGATGAAGTCTTGAAGCTTAGGGGGTATTTATAGCAAAACCAAAGGCCAACCAATGGCCAAGATCAAGCCATGTGCAAGGCAAGTGTAAGGCTAAGATCAAGCCAAGTGCACCCAGTCCCTACTCCTTAAAACCCTCACAAATATCTACACAAATATCTACCACAACTTGCCCTCCAATCGCCAGTGTCGCCCCACTTGCTTCCATCACAGGGTGACACATGCCACCTCCCGTTGGTCCAAAATGTTTCGCCTCTCGAAAAATCCGCAAAATAAGAAAAGACATAGCCGAATTTTCCTCGCAAGTTATGTAAAACGTTTGGCCAAAAACGACTCTAACCGGTGTTGCACAAATGTCATTCGGCAAGCCACTAGCGGGGGTGACACGTGTCACCCTCCTATCGCCCTCAAAAACGTCTTCCAAAAATATCCACAATGGCCAAAATCTCTAAAACAAAGTGGTTCTACAAAATCAGAATTTCTCCCGTGGGCCCACGTGACCATTTCCAAAATAAAATTCCATAATTCTAATATAATCTAAGAAGCCCAAATTCCAAACTGGGAACCCAATTCCCATCAACGAACATTTTTCTTTACAAAACTGAAACTTTTTCCGTGGAAAAATCACCTCTTTCTTCCTTTCCAATTTTCCGTCGTGCTCTCGCACGACGCCCTCGCATACATACCCGAGAATACGGGTATAACATTCTCCTCCTTAGAAACATTCGTCCGAATGTTCCTTCTCAAGACGGATATCGATGAAGTTCCTCTAACAAGTTGTCAACGCCACAAACAGCCACGAAATAACACACGTTCTTCTTCCTTCCTTACTCGCCGTGCCCTTCTCGAACACTTGAACTCTCCCAAGACGTACCAAACTTCACCATTACTTCCGCTCCCAAAAATCTCCGAGTCACTACCTCCAAACTTGGTCATCTTACTAACCTCAACTTCCTTAAGGCCATTCCCGCCTTTACGAACCGCTTCTAGTCGAACGCCCACGAACTCATACGATGATCATACAAACTTGGGCCTAGCATCCTCGTGACCTACCACTGGCGGGACCACCCAGAACTGACCCCACCTTAATCCGGCTACGGTTGACCCGTATCACGCCCTCAACCCGACCCACAATCGCGTCAAGCCCTCGTTCCCGACACCGGAACAATCCTGCTAAATCACATCATGAAAGCTACCACTTCAATCTCACACTACCCATGTACTTATCACACAAATAAAACCTACGTATACTACGACTCGATAAAGGTCAAACATAAAACGAATCTTTTACTCAAGACGACCTTACCTCTAAGGTCTCAATCGTGATCCAGGGTTCACACTTACCATGCCCCCATACTTACCCTTCTACAATAACCAGCGCCTAAATCACATTTAGCGCAAAGCTATCGAACATAACACTAAAACACATCAAGATACCAAACTCTAGAGGGTTAAGGATATACTGCCTCTTCCGCTTCCTAATCACACCCACCGCAGGCGCATAGTAGCGGGTGATGAACCAGCCACCGATCTGAAGGATGATTCGAGCATCCGTGCTACCCTTGGCCTGACAGCCTCGCAAATGGCCTGCTGGCCGCAAAAATAACAAGCTCCTCGCACCACGACACTCCGAAATGCGGTCTACCACATCGCCACACCGAGGTAGGGTGACCGATCCGCCAACACCCTTACTTCGAAACTCAACCTCGAGCCACGACCGCCTCACGACGGAGGACCACTCAGATCTTGGCGGGGTACAAAACTAGTCTGCTGCTGAGGCGGTCCGCCTCGAAAGTCGCCAAAAGAACCTGATGTCCTGGCCCTCTTCTGCTGATCCAGGTCATTCCGTCGACCTCTCCGTACCTCACATACTAGCGCGAGCTGCGTGCGGGCAATGTCCATGCCCGTGAAGAGCTACACCCGAACAAGCCTCTCAAGTAATCATCTAATCCGTGACGTGGCGGTGCACTCTATCCTCCATGGTTGCCACTAAAGCGGGACATACCGAGCCAACGAGTCAAACTCCATGTTGTACTCGAATCAGACGCCTCTGTCTCAAAGATCATAAACTGTTTACCGCGTGCCTCTCTCATCCGCGGAGGCAAGAAGTGAGTGAGAATGCCTCGAGAACTCGTCCCATCTCGGAAGCGCATGCTCTCCCGACAACTCCCACGAATCAAACCGACCGATCGCGGTATCACGCGGCGCGAACCTAAGACCACCGACTCGGTCTCCAAGCTTGATCACTCACGACCAGAATCGCCGGATGAACTCCTGCGGATCATCCTCGTGCCTCGACCCATAAAACTCTGGCTACAACTCGTAAAGTCCGTAGCCTCAAACTATCTCGCCGGGGTGAACCATCGTGCATCGAACTCGAACTGGCCAGCATCCAAATTTATCTCATATCTCGCCACGACCACGACCAAAGAATCGGGCCATCTCCTTGTAACCCATCTCTCTCGCCCTGCATCGTGGGACTGAGGCTCGTGTATCAGGTCTCGGCTGCCACCGCTGCGCTCTAAACTCTGTTGGGCCGGGCGGCGCACAAAACCCGCCGTCAAGCACAACTCGTACCGTCCCGGCTCGCGCTGCTCTCTCTCAGATCTCACTAGCAAGACTCTCGGCCGCCTTGCCCTTCTGGGCTCGGTTGCCTTGCGGAGGCATAATCGTAAAAACAAGATACGTCGGAGGGTCCAACTTACAACACGGCTCTAAGGCACGATCTCGGAATGAGAAGAATGGAAACCAATCCTAAATGTCCTATAGCCTCCCGACATAGATGTGCACAACACACCGATAATCAAGACTCTACTAGACACTGCTGGCAGACACTTTCCGAGGACTAATCGCTCGATACCACTATGTCACACCCCGACTGGCCCGTGATCGTGCCTTACCCGGCACCCTAGTGATACAACATCGAGAAAACCAATGAAAATAAAACATGAGTCATGAAACAAGAGATATAATAATAAAGCAACCAAAAGCGGTTTTGATATACATAAACTCCGAGCAGTTTAATCCTTTACAACCCCGCCACAACAAGATTACATGCACTTAAGATTAACAACGACTATGACGGACAGGGCCCGCCATACCTCAATGTACAAGAACCTACAACTCGGGAAACACATACTAAAAGATAAGCCTCGGAGAAACGGAGCTTCCTAATACGCGAATCGTGATCCTATGAGCGAGGATCCACGATCGATGACCTCTACCATGCGGCATGAACGCAGCCCGAAGAGGTCGATAACAGTACCAAGTATGTGAAATCAGAAAATATCGTAAATGAAATCATACTAGTCTATATAAAGCGTGTGACATGTATGATAACCAAACTACGATTCACAACATAAAAGCGATCATGTCGATCGAGGACTCACGCCTCAAGTCATCACTCAAATATAACTATGGGTCTCACGCCCACAACATCAATCGTGTTCGCATCACGGCCGCATTCCCGGTGTAGACATGTCCATGATGCAACAATAATACCAATGCCCTACGGCCACATGCCGAATTCTACTCGCAGACACGTCCACGTGACATTAATAACAATATCTTGGGTGATCAACCACGCCGCACGCCACATGCCCGGAATCGTGACGGTAGACACGCCCATGTGACATCAACAACAAGACAAGAATCAAAATGGAAACATACGTGGAATTCTCGTCATCGCCAAAGACGTCCAAGTAAGTTCTCAACAAGTCAACCGCCTCAATCGAGACGGTAACACGTAAATACCACACTTGTACAACAAAGGCTATCATCACAAGCATAGGCAAGTTTCACAACAACAAGCATAGGCAAATTTCACACAACCCAAAGTACTTTCATTTTATGCCAAAGTCCGGGTTTTTAACCCCAAAGTACTACATACGTTAAGTTCCTTTAAAAGAGATCCATTACTTTTATAAAAGTCACCCGATACCCGTAGTATTAGAATGACCAACCCACATTCCTTTTCAAAATCAAGTAACAACATTCTTTCCTAAGTCCCGGTTGCCTAGTTTCAATTACTCAAGCTTCTCATTTTCAAATGGTTTCATAGTTCCCAAACTTAATCACTTGATTCCTTTTTAGAACAATTGAGTAATATATGTCTCATGGGAGAGTAGGTTATTCTTGTTTACAACATTCTTATTACAAAGACCATGATCTAGAAAATGTAATATCATTTTGTCTCATCTTAGTTTCTACGCAGGATGGAGGTTTCTACTGGTTTTAATATGATACATCATTATTCAATACATTTTCCTTTATTAACGCCGCAGTGGTCAAAGTCGATACACATTACGATTTCCAAATCATGAAACATTATCCCTTTAAATAAAACCAAGTACTCATTACTCACGAATGAGGTTTCACACAAACATTCACATTTAAAACAAATAAGTTAAGTCTCTTATCTTATAAGATCAAGTCTCTTAACTTCTAACATCAGTAAACCATTTTCACCTACATAAGGTCGTTATAAATAACTTCCCATAAAGCTATTATAACACCCTATGTTTTAAACCAACCAACTCATTTAGCACATGTACGTCTACCGTACTACATAGTTTACAAAACATCATGCTCGAAGGATAGGAAGAGGTTCACATACCTCGCGACGAGTATCGACAATAAGCAAAATGCTCCAAGTACTACAACCTTGCTAGCCCTTTCCACTCCTCAAGTAGAATACGCTACTCATAGTACTTTCACCTAAAAAGGTCACAAACGTCTATTAACTTCAAAACACAAGGTTCCACTTCTACGTAAAATTCAAGATTCTCCCGCAACAACAGCGTAAATCTCCTCCTCTATCGAGGCCGGCTACCAAGCCAACCAGGGGGGGGGTTTACACGTCTAACCGGACGTGTACCATTCTACTCAGTAATACAACACAAGTCTACTGCAATACAGTCCTATGTAAATACAATGGCGCTTCTTTTCTTTATTCTTCAGCTTAAGTCAAAAGACATTGCCGCAAAGATAAGCTTAGTTCTATATATAGTATACCTCAACTATATATTCCAACTACATGTAATCTCCAATTACAATAAGGACAAGAATATTTACCTCGACAAGCCCAAAATTATCCAAGTTATAATGTCGATCCCGAGCAAGGTTTAGCTCCTACTTCGCGGCGCCCAATCCGCTCCAAACAACCCTTAAGTTCTAACCAACTTCTACTCAAATACTTCAACCAACTATGAAGATTTCCTTAGGGTTTCGGTTTGAGACTAAAAAGGACAAAAGGTAGTATTTCCGGGCTCTACGTATAGAGGTAACTTTGGAATACAACAAGGTAAAGGCTAAGGTATTTTGGGCATTATAACAATACTCGGAGAGTATTTCTACCAAGAGGGGGGGGTGTATTATACGAAACAACTAGGCTAGGGGGGGGGGGTACCCCACGGCTAGCACCACAAAGGGGGGAGGGGGAGGCTCTCGGCCACAAGGCCACTCAAGGGGGGGAGGGGGAAGGCTTAGGACGAGAACACACTCAAAGGGAGGGAGAGGGACTCAAGACTTGGAAGATTTTAGGAATGGATGAAGTCTTCAAGCTTAGGGGGGTATTTATAGCAAAACCAAAGGCCAACCAATGGCCAAGATCAAGCCATGTGCAAGGCAAGTGTAAGGCCAAGATCAAGCCAAGTGCACCCTAGTCCCTACTCCTTAAAACCCTCACAAATATCTACACAAATATCTACCACAACTTGCCCCTCCAATCGGCCAAGTGCCGCCCCACTTGCCTCCATTGTGAGGGTGACACATGTCACCCTCCCGTTGGTCCAAAATGTTTCGTCTCTCGGAAAAATCCGCAAAAATAAGAAAAGACATAGCCGGAATTTTCCCCTCGCAAGTTATGTAAAACGTTTCGTCAAAAAACGACTCTAACCGGGTGTTGTGCACAAATGTCATTCGGCCAAGCCACCTAGGCGGGGGTGACACGTGTCACCCTCCTATTGGCCCTCATAAAACGTCTTCCGAAAAAATATCCACAATGGCCAAAATCTCGAAAACAAAGTGGGCCCCACAAAACCGTAAATTTCTCCCGTGGGCCCCACGTGACCATTTCCGAAAATAAAATTCCATAATTCTAATATAATCTAAGAAGCCCAAATTCCAAATCTGGGAACCCAATTCCCATCAACGAACATTTTTCTTTACAAAAACCGGAAACTTTTTCCGTGGAAAAAATCACCTCTTTCTTCCTTTCCAATTTTCCGTCGTGCTCTCGTACGTACGTCCTCGCATACATACCCTGAGAATACGGGGTATAACATATAACTTATCATAACATGAAATCTTCAATTACAAAAGTAAAACGAAGATTATACCTCAATTAGCCCAAATATGCTCCAAGAGTACAAGTCGATCCCTAGCACCTTTAGCTCCTCCTTTCGACATTCCAATCCACTCCAAGCCACCCTTAGAAGCTTAAAAAAAACTCATCTTCAGGTTTCAACTTCCAAGTTGAATAACCCTTTAGGTTTTCGCCTTGCGACTAATACGAAAACACCATTTTTCCGGGATCTTTCTATTGAGAAACACTTACAATACACTTAGGTACCTTGGTTTAAAGTGGGGGAATTATTGGACAACAATTGGAAATTTTCCCCTTGGAAAAATCCCTAAACCGTGAGCCCTCTCTCTAGTGCAAGAACAAGTTTCGAAAAATTTCTAAGTGTAGTGAATGACAAAGTCTTGCACTACTAGGGAGCTTATATAAAAATATGGAGGGTCAAGATTAGAACAAATGGGTGGTTTGGATTCATTTTAATTAAATATCAAGCTAAGTGGGGTCATTGACTTGGTCAATGTTGTCAAGCTTATTTGTCTTGCAAGACTTGGTCTTATAAATTATGGTCAAATGACCATTTTCTCCATAACATTTTTCGTCCAAGACCATTAAGGGGGGGTGACGCGTGTCGCCCTCCCGTTCGTCGCAATATTTCGTTTTCCGACAAATCCATAATTCCGATAAATTTTTACTCGTCTCAAACCTTAACATTTGAGTTCTTACGTACGTTCTTAGAAACATATCCTGAAATATTTCCGGGGTGTAACATTCTTCCCCCCTTAGAAACATTCGTCCCCGAATGTTCTCTCGGGAGTCCAACTTAAAGATAGCGACATAGTCTTCTTTTACAACCCCTACATACCAATAATACCACACGAGGCCACACAACAGTACTCATACTAAAATGTCAAGCTGAACCCCATGTGTCAACGTCGGTTATCTGGATGAAGCTTCGGCTGACTCTAAGCTTACTAATAATCTTTCCCGGATAAGCTTCGCCTTATCCACAGCCCGCTGAATCAAGTCTATGTCGAAGCATCCAACCGGCGATCTACACTTTCTCACATACAAGGCCTCATACAGGGCCATCTGAATACTGGAAAGGTATCTGTTATAGTACGCAACACATAAAGAGACAATTAACCCTCCCGGCTATATCTGAAATCAAGAACATAGGCCCGCATCCTATCCTCAAGTGCCTGGATAGTACGCCTTGCCTGTCCGTCGGTCTGAGGGTGTAATGCAACACTGAGACTCACCTGTGTCCCTAAAACCCTTCTGAAAAACCTCAGAAGTTATCTGTAATCGAGCTCATCATGCTCGACATCATAAACGTAGGAACCCCGTGCAGTCTCACAATACCCCTGCTATACAAGCTAGCATAATCCTCAGCCGAGTAAGTGGTCCCAATCCGAAAGAACACGGCTGGTTTCGCCAAATTTAATTACCATGACCCGTGGAGTCGCACTTCCTCCGATGCGATGCCACCACGTAACAAGATCCAAAAAAATACTTCATATCTAGGTTGGGATTTCAATCGCTGTAATAGCCAGTCTTCGTGCACAACCATGACTGCTACTAACTCGGACACTAAGCGAGAACTCCGCTATGTCCCTTTCCCATCTTACCCATTCATACATCTGAGGTCACGACACAACTTGGTCGACCTCGAACAGTGTGAGCAATAAGCACTGTATGCCTCCCCTAAAACCTGCTGACTAGTCCTGCAGTACCGGGTACACGCAATCTATCCTCATCTCACAGCACCCCATCTGGTGCTACTCAAACAGGCTCTTCTCTCCTCGGAGAGTCAGAACTTCGATCAGATCATAATCTGGATCCTCATCACGCCTCTTTACCTCCTCAACGACGGAAGACTCGGCAACTCCTCGGATCTAACTTCATTAACCTTGAAAACAAGTAATCGAACCCCTAGGCTCGGTAACTGAAGAATCTTACGGACTACATCCTGTCTATCTGGCTGCCCATCTGGCAGACTACCCTTAGGTCCACGACCAAGAGTATCTGTAACTGTCTTGACTTTCCCCGGATGGTATAGGATATCAATATCACAATCCTTGAGTAACTCTAACCACCATCATTGCCAGAAATTCCTACGCCTCGATGCAGATATCTGAGTCTTTTGTGAGTGCGCACAAATCTCCACATGAAGTCAGATATACGTCATGCCCTCAAATCTTCAAGGCATGATTTAATCGCCTTGACTCTAAATCGTGAGTGGCGCAATTTCCTTTCCCCGCTGCCTAACTACAGGAAAACATAGGCTCTATCCTTCTGTCATACAAGACACAACCTAGCCCAACACCCAACGTGTTATCATAATAACCTAACCCTCTAGTCTCACATGAGGGGTTAAAACTGTAGTCGTGGTCAACTTATCTTCCAATAACTGAAAGCCCTTCTCATTCCTGCGAAATATTCGGGTATCCTTAATCTCACTTATGGTTCCTGCTTTCCTTTTGCAACCAAACTTGGTCACTAAACTAGACTTAATTCCTTTGCTTGCCTCATGGCTAAGACTTACTGTCAATCACTTTTTAGGGGGGGGGGGTCTCCTTGATCTCGCCAAGTAGTAACCCGGTTTTCTTTCCCAGCTTGCAGAGCCTAAAACTAGGTGTTACCACTTTCTCTCGAAATGTTCTTACTTCCCATTATTTACTAATGGTCTATATACTAGTCTGGGGTAAACATATCTCGTGCAACCTACATTTATATCTTTACGATACTTCCTCGACCAATTCGTACGTCGTTCTTAATTACCCCAACACAACATTTTTCCCACGGTTATCTACAACTGTAACCTATGGCATGACGATACCGAAGACCTTACAGTCTTATATCCTTCGTATAACAACATGGGTACACGCAACCCCATAATACGCAAAGCGTCCTTTTACTGGGAAGAGAACTTATCTCCTTTCTTAAACTTTCTGGAGCCACAACCCTAATCACGGGGTCCTCTTGTCCAAGAATTAGCTAATCATCACGCACCACCTTAAAGTCATGTAGATTTTCAAAACCTACCAAAGTTGCCCTCAGCTTTCCGCCGGCAGCATTCGTACTTATTTTATTCTTGCCTTGGACATTTCCCTGAAACTATCCGGAAGGTCGTGGCCCTGACCGCCCCACCAAACCAACTCTAAGTACCTCCAAGGGCACTTAACATAAATTCCTCCTAATTCAATTATTACATACTTTCTGCGTCAATTTACCCCAAGTGAACAAGTCACACAGACTTAAAAAGAAAACAATGATGCCAAAGAAGGAGGGATAATTCACTGGTCATACTCTTCCCGTACTCCCAAACTTATTTTAGCGTACGTACATAGCCCTCATACTGATTTGGGTCTCCAATCTTTGGAGTTACTAAATTAAACAATACAAGGCCCATTCCGGCTCTCACAACCTGGTTCCGGTGGAACACGTCCACGAACCCGTAAAATAGTTAACTAAACTTGGGCCCTGCACCCTCGTGATCCTGTCACATAGCGGGACTACTACCAACTGATCCCATTTCATTTCAAGTTATGGGGCGACCCTTAATAGATCCCCAACCCGACTCGGCGTCGTACTTAACTCTTTCCTAGGTCTGTCTTAACTTTTTACTACCCGAGAAGGCCTTATATACCTAAGGTCTCGGTGGTTATCAACATTTTTAGGCTCGCGATTTCCATGCTCCAAGCCTATCTTATCAGCCCCCCGTAACCGGGTACAAGAACTTCTCGTAATATCATAATTGTGTTGTCTTGACCACAACAACCATACTTTCTTCGTTCGGATCTCGCCCGTACAATTCCCTTAAGCATACCACGTAGCTTAAGTTACTAACATAGTCTTCCACTTAGTCTCTTAATAATAACTTCTTAAGGGTCCATTACCTTTTCCGATAACTCATCATTTCCTAATTATCTCAAATTAGCACGTAAAACATTGATGAGAATTCATTAAACTGTTTCATACCTTCCCGTTATTTATTTAGTCCTTACCAAATCCTGGTAATCTAAAATCATCCTAGGCAACACATATGTGACCCCCATACATAAATCTGTATAGTTGTATATCCCAATACCAACTATACTACAAACATTACCAACCTGGATACGCAATCCACATAATCTTTCTGGTCATCACGCTTTCTCGTAGGCAAACAACATAACATGTTAGGGAGACAACCCAACTGCATGACTCTATCGCACGATCTTAGAGTGAGAAGAATGGAAACCAATCCTAAATGTCCTGCAGCCTCCTGATTATAGATGTGGTGCACAACACACCTATAATCAAGACTCTACTAGACACGGTCTGTAGACACTTTCAGAGACTAATCGCTCGATACCACTTTTGTCACGACCCGACCCGCTCGCATCGTGCCCTACACAGGCACCCCGCTGTATACATCGAGAATAGCAATGAACATACACAACATACAAAAACTTAGGCGGTAACCAACAACAAGGCTAGCCGATAAGGCCACCTTCCGTAAAATATACTCAAACCGTAAATAGAAAGTACATTTTTCTTTTCTTTACCCAATCCACAATGTGACTACTGCACTTAAGAATAACAACTCAAGTGGCGGGGCCCCGCCATACCCTGAATGTACAACAACCGACAATACCGGGGATAAGCCTCCGAAATGAAGGAGCTTCAACACCGAACAGTTGATCCTAAGAGCGGATCAAGAACTGCATTTTTACTGCGGCGTGAACGCAGCCAAGGAGGTCGAGACAACATGTACCAAATATGTGAAATGCGTAATGAAATCATAATTCTAAAATAAAACTGGAGACATGTATGATTACTCAATTAACAGTACACTGTGCCTTACTAACAATGAGAGTAAAATAGGTGAATACTTACAATATCTAAAGTAGGAGGCTCACGATCAAAGCAGGACCACCCGCCCGCAGTATCATTAAGCAAACCTATTCCTGGGACTATTTCACCCGCATAGATCGCGTGGACCCGCATGAGGTATTCCTCGCATAGTCAGACTACCGCGTGGGACTATTTCACCCGCATAAGCCCATAAGGACTCGCGTGAGGTATTCCTCGCATCATGGGTAGCAAATCCACGAAGCGGTGGTATAACGTCTTGGGGTTTACCTCATTTATACTCTTACCTGGCGGTGGTATAACGTCTTGGGGTTTACCCTCATTTATACTCTTACCTGGCGGTGGTATAACGTCTTGGGGTTTACCCTCATTTATACTCTTACCCTAGCTCAACCGGCCATCATACATAACATAAGCCTACCGCTTATCATACAATAAATAAGCAAGTTAAGAAATCCCCTAACTTCTTATTAGCCTTATTCATATACATTCTCATTTTAGTTTACTTAAGGCACTAACATGTCATTATAAAATCAGAATTTAACCCAAAGTACTACATTACTTCTATTCTTTTAAAAATGACTCTTTTCATATATAACTTCCAAGATACTAATAACCGTAGTATCAAGTCATAACTACTTTTCAAGACAAGTCACGATACCTTTTAGAAATACATTTAGGCTTCTAAATCAAGTGACTTCTTTCTTTAAAACCTTAGGCAATTGATGCCTTAAATCAAATTGCCTTTCAATAAATCAAGCCATTTATCTTTCCATAAAGCCAATATAACCAACTCCCATAAAGTCGTTATATTCACTTTATGCATTAGTCAAGTACAATTTCCTATCCAAGGGACTTATACGTTTAAAACGAAACAAGTATCGCATACTTTAAAACTCTTCAAGTCCCTTTAACATACTTAAATTACTTAGGTAACCACTCTTTAAACTTTCCATAAAAACAAGTATCAAAATACTTTCAACATACTTAAAGTCTCTTAACTTTGAAAACCAAGATATCCTTAACATTTAAACAAGTGAGTTAATTCCTAACTCAATCAACTTGGACATTCTAAAATAAGCCAAGGATGTCAAATGGACTAGATTGTCAAAATCTTGACGCTCACAGTACTATATACGTGAAACTAGTCATGCTCAAAAGATAGGAAAAGTTCCACATACCTCTTCGGTTTAATCCACTTGCTAAGTCCAATCTCCGTACGTAGTATGTCAACCTATAATGACCATAGTACGTCTATTAACTTCTAGTTTCAATCGTGGAATATTCCAAGTGCAAGTCACTAAATTCTACGGAAAATCGGACAGCACTTCCTTTGTTTTTACTAACTTTGCCACCTTTTTCAAGGTCGAAATACAATAACCAAACAGCCCCAATTGGCTCACAACAATATAGAAGGTAATCCAATGCAAATGAATAACCAAACAGCCCCAATTGGCTCACAATAATATAGAAGGTAATCCAATGCAAATGAATAACCAAACAGCCCCAATTGGCTCACAATAATATAACAATACCAATTCTTATTCAATTTCCATTTCAATCCAAATTGGTAGCATAATAAGATATCAAGCCGCAATTGATTCTAGCTACTACATTCTCCAAGTAGGTAACATGCGACAATTCAATTTATCGATCAAATTGGATTTCAATTTCAAATGGCTAAATATGACATTTTCGGATTTTTAGCTTCCAATTCCATAACACTTAACAAACTTCATAACACATATCACATGATCACTTATAACTTATCATAACATGAAATCTTCAATTACAAAAGTAAAACGAAGATTATACCTCAATTAGCCCAAATATGCTCCAAGAGTACAAGTCGATCCCTAGCACCTTTAGCTCCTCCTTTCGACATTCCAATCCACTCCAAGCCACCCTTAGAAGCTTAAGAAAAACTCATCTTCAGGTTTCAACTTCCAAGTTGAAAACCCCTTTAGGTTTTCGCCTTGCGACTAATACGAAAACACCATTTTTCCGGGATCTTTCTATTGAGAAACACTTACAATACCCTTAGGTACCTTGGTTTAAAGTGGGGGAATTATTGGACAACAATTGGAAATTTTCCCCTTGGAAAAATCCCTAAACCGTGAGCCCTCTCTCTAGTGCAAGAACAAGTTTCAAAAATTTTCTAAGTGTAGTGAATGACAAAGTCTTGCACTACTAGGGAGCTTATATAAAAATATGGAGGGTCAAGATTAGAACAAATGGGTGGTTTGGATTCATTTTAATTAAATACCAAGCTAAGTGGGGTTGACTTGGTCGATGTTGTCAAGCTTATTTGTCTTGCAAGACTTGGTCTTTTAAATTATGGTCAAATGACCATTTTCTCCATCACATTTTTCGTCCAAGACCATTTAGGGGGGTGACACGTGTCGCCCTCCCGTTCGTCGCAATATTTCGTTTTCCGACAAATCCATAATTCCGATAAATTTTTACTCGTCTCAAACCTTAACATTTGAGTTCTTACGTACGTTCTTAGAAACATATCCTGAAATATTTCCGGGGTGTAACAGAAGCAGTAGATACAGGTATATCCTTAACCCTCTAGAGATTTGTATGTGTAATAAGATGAGTATATCTTAAGTATTATGTTCAGATAACATTGTGTTAATTGTGATTAGAAATCATGGTTAGTTAAAAGGGTAAGATTGGGGATAGGGAAAGTGTGAGCCTTAGAGTTTTATACGTGGAGACCTTAGAGGCAAGGCCATCTTGAGTAAAAGATTATATTTATGTTTGACCCTTATCGGAGTGCATAGTATTCGTGAGATATGTTGTGTGATAAGTCCCTGAGTGGTATGATATGAAAGAGGGTAGTTGAGCTAAGAAGATCACTAGGTTTTCGTAACTTGATTAGTGAGACTATTCCGGATCGGGGGAACAAGAGTTTTCTTTTGCGCGATAGCGGGTCGGGTTGAGGACCGATCGCGGGTTAACCCGCGGCCTGTAATGTGGTGGGGTCAGTTCGAGGTGGTCCCGCCAGGTGATGGGGTCACGAGGGTGTTAGGCCCAAGTTTAGTTAACCAGCGTACGAGTTCGTGGATGCGTTCGACCAGTAGTCAGGCCGATGAGGTCAGCCCATCTTGTCTTTCAGTCAGGACCGTTTACTCGGCAGAGGGTGATGCGAGTTGTTATATCAGGAAGGTTGTAAGGCTGCACGAGGTGCATACTTTCACCCTATGACAGGCAGTGGAGCCCAGGTTACGGCTATTTCTTTTTCTGGAAGTGTTACCAGGCAAGGTTAGGAACTCAGGTGAGTCTGATGTCGCGTTCGCCGAGTAGGTGTTTTGATTTCGAGGGTATTGTGGCGAGGATTGTTGCCTCTGTTGAGGAGTGTTTTATAGCTACCATTTCGGTATTCGGATGTCGCCTTATGAAGCCTTGTATGGCGGTAGTGTAGGTTGCGGTCGATTGGTTCGATGTTGGCAAGATTCAGATAGTTGGTTCATACTTATTTCGCAGGATGTGGATAGGGTGAAGCCTATCCGGGAGAGAGGTTATTGGCGGCTCGAGTCAGCGAAGTCGTGCGGATGATCGACGTCGACACTGGAGTTCGAGTGTGCGAGAAGTGCGGCAGTAAGGGAAGAAGCGAGCATGTGTTAAAAACATAGATGTGATCATTTCGTTTGTAAAGAAAAGGTGTGAAGGGAGTATCTTTTAGACCTTGGGTGGGAGCTTTTGTTATGCTAGAGGTGATTCCTCGTGGACTTGGGTTAAGTAATTGCGCGTGTGTTAATTTGTGGCCAGGAGTGGCATTGGCAACTTGTTTAAGTTAAGAGGAACTTATCATTATCGGTATCGAGAAGGAACATTCGGGATGAATGGTTCTAAGGAGGGCAGAATGTTATACCCCGTATTTCCAGAGTATGTACGTGGGGACGTACGTACGAGAGTTTAAGGCTTAAGATAGGCAAGGGTCGAAATTTGTGCACAACTACCGAAAAGAATTGTTTTCCGACGAAACGTTTTCCAAACTTTGCGAGGGGAAAATTACGGTTGCGACATTAATAATTTTTGCGGATTTTTCCGAGAGATGAAATATTTTGGACCAACGAGAGGGCGACACTTGTCACCCTCAAGTGGACGGCATTGAGGGTACGACTTGGACGATTTTGAGGCCTAAAACATGGGTCAATGTTTGGAGTGATTTGTGGAGTAGATGGCTAGGGTGAACTTGTGCAAATCTTCACCCTCCACATGCCCACCACTTGTCTTGATCTTGGCCATTGAAAGTACTATAAATACCCCCCCTTAGTTGAAGACTTCTTCATCCACTCCACACTTTCTAAGTCTTGAAAATCCCTCTCCCCCTCTTGAAGCTCTCGTCCAAGAGCACTCCCCCTCCCCCTTTGAGAAAGCCTTGGCCGAGAAATACCCCTCCCCCTTTGAGAAAGCCTTGGCCGAAAGTACCCCCCCCCTCTTGAGAGTTGTTCTCGTAAAAACACCCCCCCCCCTTGGTAGAAAAGTATTCTCCAAGTATTGTTACTATTCCAAAATACCTTGGCCCAAATACCTTGTAGTATTCCAAGGTTACCCTATACTAAAAGCCGGAAATACTATTATACTTCCTTCACAAAAACGAAACCCTAAGGAAAATCTTCATAGCGGTTGAAGTACTAAGAAGAAGTTGCGTAGAACTTCTAAGGGTTGTTTGGAACGGGTTGGAGCACCAGTAGGAGCTAAACGCGTTGCTCGGGATCGACATTTAAACTTGGATAATTTTGGGCTTATCGAGGTAAATACTCTTGTCCTTTTATTGTAATTGGAAATTACATCACGTAGTTGTATAGAATTGAATATAAGATACATAGAAGGATATTACAGAAGAGATCAATCAGATTACATAGGATGTATTCTGAGACACGTGTAGTTTAACGGGTAGGGAAGTCTTGCCCGATTTTCCGTAGAATAGAGAACCCCGCTAGAATGTTCTACGAGTAGTCTAGACGTTGATAGACGATATATGGCCTTTATAGGTTGAAAGTTCTGCGAGTAGCATGTTCTACTTGAAAGGTGGACAAGGCTAGGGTTATAGCGTGGGCGTTTTGCTAATTGTCGATAATCGTCGCGAGGTATGTGATTCTTTCTATCCTCTTGAGCATGATATTTTAAAAGAATATATATAGTACGGTGAGCGTGCGTGTGTTAGCGAACGTGGTTTCTTTGCGATGTCTTTTGACTTGAGTCTAAATAATAAGAATCTGAAGTATTTCAAAAGAGTTAAGAAACCTTTTGAAAGAAAGAGTAATACTTGGTTTTAAAAGCTTAAGAGTTATACTAGCTTTATGGGAAGTTAGGTATAACGACTTAAGAGATAAAAAGAATGGTTTATTGATTTTAGAAGTTAAGAGACTTGATCTTAAAAGATAAGAGACTTGACTTAATTAATTTAATATGAATTTTGTTAAAAGTGTGAAACCTCATTCGTGAGTAATGAGTACTTGGTTTTAAAAGGAATAATGTTTCTTGATTTGGAAATCGAATAAGTATCGAACGAACCATCGGCGTTAATAAAGGGAAATGTATTGACTAATTAAGTATTATTAAAACCAGTAGAAACCTCCATCTGCATAGCTAAGATGAGACAAAATGATATTACATTTCTAGATCATGTTTGCTTTAACAAGATTGTTATGAACAAGAATAACCTACTCACACATAAGGCATATGTTTCTCAAATTGTTTTAAAAGAGAATTATATTCTTAAGTGATTAAGACTATGAACTACGAAACCTTTCGAAAATGAGAAACTTGAGCATTTGAAAATAGGCAAACTTGTACGTTGTAAAAGGAATAATGTTGTTACTTGATTTTTACAAAGGGAAGTGTTTTGGTTTACTTAAAGAGATAATGTATGAATTACCTTGTGTGAATAACTTGATGGTGTTGGTTTGTCATAGCCTTGTAATACTTTCTTGTTGATTTGATAAGTAAACATGTTAGGATGCTACGTGTGTTAGTATCTTGTGATGTTTGTGTAAAGGGGTTTCCCTTGATTGTGCTTATGTTGTTTAACGATAAGCCGTTATGATAGTATTGTACCACTCACCTCTTGACATGATACCGGGGGTTAAGCTGCCCTCCGATGCGGGGTATACCTCAGGCAGTCTGGGACTATGATTCGAGAATACCTCATGCGGGTCCAGGTGGCCTATGCGGAGCTACGAGAGTTCCAGGTTAGTGTGCGGTCTATATGGCCATGCGGTCTATGTGGCCATGCGGACTGCGAGTCCAGGACGATGCCGGGGAGTAGCTACCCTCGATGCGGGGAATACCTCATGCGGGCCTATGTGTGTGGCCTATGCGGAGCTGCGGGAAGTTCCAGGATTTGACGCGCACATTGATACTGAGGGCGAGTGGCCCGCTTCGATCATATGGCGCGGTCTAGAAAGACCTCGTGATACAGTTTTATGGCATTGTTGGTACTGTGGGTTTTAGTAGTCGGCTATGCCTTCGTACTTACCCCGTACGGTTTTATTATGACACAGGTGGGACCTGGTGTTCATGTGTATTCCTTGGTGCTTTTATATCATAGATCGCGGTGAGGAAGGTATTCCACGCATGATTGATGTTGTGGGCGTGAGACCCATAGTTATATTTGAGTGATGACTTTGAGGCGTGAGTCACGACTTGACATCGCTTAATTATTGTGAATCGTAGTTTGGTTATCATACATGTCTCCCGCTTTATATAGACTACTATGATTTCATTTACTGATTTTCGGGCCACATACTTGGTACTGTATGCGACTCCTTCGGGCTGCGTTCATGCCGCAGGTAGGTACACGATTGTTGATCCTCGCCATAGGGTCGTCAGCGTTGGGAAGCCGTTTCTCGAGGCTTATCGGTGGTATAGTCCTGTCGTTGTAGGTGCTTACATTCAGGTATGGCGGCCCCTGTCCCGCCATTGTTGTCATATCATTCTTGTGCAGGTCTTGTTGTGGGCGAGTTGTAAAGGGATGTAACTGTTCGGATTCAAGTTTTTATATATATATATATATATTTATGCCGAAAGGCAACTTTTCTCAGTTAAACTGTTTCTCTCTTCATATTATATCATGTCTTGTTTTATATTCCGCTGATTACTCTGATGTTGTATCACTATGGTGCCCGGGGTAAGGCACCAGTCACGGGCCCGGGTTCGGGTCGTGACAAGTACATACCCCCGCAGTTCACAGGTGGGATATTGGACCCCACAAGGTATTTTGGAGCCGGTCCAAGCTCCAGAGGTAGAGGTTCTCAGAGGAGCAGAGGATTTTCTCGGTCGAGGCCACCTATTCCTCAGTGTATCAGATGTGGTAAGCGTCATTCGGGGAAATGTCGTTATGGCACAGGTGTTTGTTTTTATTGTGGTCGTCCGGGCCATATTCTGAGGGTATGTCCTTTAGAAAGAGCACCGTGAGGTGGCTCACCATGAGGCGGTAGTTGGTTCCCTTTCCTCCACAAATGCGTTCCCGAGCGGTGGTGTTGTTAGCCAGCCGTGGTAGAGGTCAGGGTGGAGTTATAGTTCTGGCGGTCCTTCGAACCGCAGAGATGACGTGACTACGGGGCAGGATCAGGAGGCGTCATCGCATGGGGTTGCAGGTATATTTTGATTCTTTTGAATCATACGTGCATTGATAGATTCAGATTTTACCCTAGCGTATATGTTTTCCCTTTATTGCTAGAGTTATAAAGTGATAGTACCCCAGGGGTAGGGATACTTTGATTAGTAAAGTGAAAAGTTAAGAATATTGACAAGAATGGTAAGAGAACTGAGACTATAGTTGTGTAGAGTTCACACGTAATAATTGCCCCATAACAGTGTAAGACCAATTGTCACGACCCGAACCCGGGCCCGTGACTGGTGCCTTACCCCGGGCACCCTAGTGATACAACATCAGAGAAAAACCAGCGGAAATAAAAACTTAAACATACAATTAGATCAAGATAAACGAAAATAGGCCAACCAAAACGGTTGCCTCTCAGCATATATATATATAGACATTTGAACAGTTTACAATCCTTACAACCCCGCCACAACAAAGGCTGCACTTAAGATTTTTACAACAACTATGACGGACAGTGGCCCCGCCATACCCTGAATGTACAAGAACCCATCGACTCGGGGTAACATACCAAAGATAAGCCTCCAAGGAACTGAGCTTCCCAATCTGTTGAAATGTGATCCTATAAGCGGGGATCGGCAGATGTACTCTACTGCGGATGAACGCACTTCAAGGAGGTCAGTACAACAGGTACCAAGTATGTGAAACTGTAAATACTGTAAATGAAATCATAATAGTCTATATAAAGCAGGAGACATGTATGATAACCAAACTACAGTACACAACATATAACCAGTCATATCAAGTCAGGGACTCACGCCCTCCAAATCATCACTCGTGCCCGTGGAATTCCTTCCTCACTGCCGGCAGTCTATGATATAACAACACCAAGGAGTATACATGAACACCAGGTCCCACCTGTGTCATAAAAACTGTACGGGGCAAGTATAACTACCAGATCCGACCGTACCAATAATATTGTACAACCATATCATGAAGCTGACACGTGGCAAGTGCAATAGCCTCCACCAGCTCCTCCCTGCGCCACGTAGCTGACGGGGGCAAGTGAATCGGCTACGCACCAGATCACAACCGTAAGTCACGAAGCTCCATCCAAACACTGACTCGCGAAGCTGACACGTGGCAAGTGCACTAGCCTCCACCGCCTCTCCTCGCGCCACGTAGCCGACGGGGCAAGTGAATCGCCACGCACTGCATCACAACCGTAAGTCACGATACTTCGCCGCGAAGCTGACACGTGGCAAGTGCAATAACCTATACCAGATCCACCTGCGTCACGTAGCTGACGGGGGCAAGTAAATAGGCTACGCACCCGATCTCAACCGTGAGTCACGATACTTCGCCATAAATAACCATAATGGTCACATGTCCACAGAATCCATCATCGGTGTAGACATGCCCATGTAATAATAATGGAAGCATACCCGGAATCTTCCGTCACCGCCAGACGTCCAAGTAAGTTCTCAACAAGTCAACCGGCCCTCCATCGAGAGACGCGATAGCATAGAAACACAATTCTTGCACAACAAAGGCTATCAAAGCAAGCATAGGCAAGTTACACAACAACAAGCATAGGAAAGTTACACACAACTCAAGGTACTTTCATTTTATGCTAAAGTTCGGGTTTTAACCCTAAAGTACTACGTACGTTAAATTCCTTTTAAAGAGATCCATTCCTTTTATAAAAGTCACCCGATACCCGTAGTATAAAATTAGAGTGACTCACATTTTTAAGTAAACCAGAACACTTCCTTTTTTTTTCTAAAATCAAGTAACAACATTCTTTTCCGAAAGTTCCAGTTTGCCTAATTTCAATTACTCAAGTCTCTTTATTTTAGAAAAGTTTCATGGTTCAATGTCTTAATCTCTTTTAAAACAATTGAGTAACATATGTCATATGTGTGAGCAGTTTATTCTTGTTTATAACCATCTTATTAAAGCAGCCATGATCTAGAAAATGTAATATCATTTTGTCTTATCTTAGCTTCTATGCAGATGGAGGTTTCTACTGGTTTTTATAATAATTAATTAATCAATACATTTTCCTTTATTAACGCTACAGTGGTTTGTTCGATACACTGCTCATTCCCAAATCAAGAAACATTATCCCTTTTGTCTTCCTTAAGACGTTATACCTAACTTCCCATAAAGCTAGTATAACTCTTAAGCTTTCAAAAATCCAAATATTACTCTTCTTTCAAAATGATTCTTTTGAAATACTTCAAGTTCTTTATTATCACACATCAAGTCAGTTATAAGTCAAATCAGTTATCTTTTAAAACCACAAAGCATTTTCTTACCTACATAAAGTCATTATAACCAATTTCCCATAAAGTCGTTATAACACTTTATGTTTTAAACCAATCAAATACATTTAACACGTATACGTCACCGCATTACATAGTTATACACATATCATGCTAGAAAAGATAGGAAGAGGTTCACATACCTCGCGACGATTATCGACTAATAGCAAAACGCTCCAAATACCTCAAACCGTCGGCTACACCTTAAGCCAAGTAGATCACGCCACACGTAGTACTTCAACCTATAAAGGCCACAAGGTGCCTATTAACATCTAGATCTCAACGTAGAATATTCTACGTAAAATTCGGCAAAGACCTCCCCGCAAATCACAGAAATATCCTCCTCTATCGAGGCACGCTAACAGACAACAACTCCCGAGAGTGGGGTTGTACGCCTAATCCGGACGTGTACAATTCTACTTCACAAGAATGCTACACAAGTCTACTGAATACACCTATGTAATTACGATTGCTTTCTTCTTTAAATTCAGCTTAAGTCAAAAGACATTGCCGCAAAACTATGTTGATTCTATATATAGTATACTTCAACTATATATTCCTACAACATATAATTCCAATAACAATAGGGACAAGATTATTTACCTCGATAAGCCCAAAATTATCCAAGTTTAAAGTCGATCCTGAGCAACGTTTAGCTCCTACTCCGGGTGCTCCAACCCGCTCCAAACAACCCTTAGAAGTTCTACGAAACTTCTTTCTACTACTTCAACCAAGTGTGAAGATTTTCCTTAGGTTTCGTTTTTGGATCGAGGGAAGTATAATAGTATTTCGGCTTTTAGATAGAGGTAACCTTGGGAATACTACAAGGTATTTGGGCCAAGGTTTTTGGTATTATAACAATACTGAGAGTATTTATCTACCAAAGGGGTAGTATTTCGACTAGCACAACTAGAGTGGGGGGTAGGCTCGCCAGAACCACTAGGCAAGGGGGGGTACTCTCGGCCAAGGGCCTCACAAGGGGGAGGGGACTTTGGACGAGAACTCTCACTAAGAGGGGAGGGATTTTTGCCTTAGAAATTATCAAGTGAGGATGAAGAAAGTCTTCAACTTAGAGGGGTATTTATAGGTCAAGCAAGGGCCAACCAATGGCCAAGATCAATCCAAGTGTTAGGCAAGTGTAAGGTGTAGATTGAGCCATGTGTACCTTATCCATCTACCACACCAACTTGCACAAAAATATCCTACCAACCACAAGCTCCAAGTCGTCCAACTTGCCGCCCCAATTAACGCCCAATGTGAGGGTGACACATGTCACCCTCCCGTTGGTCCAAAATGTTTCGTCTCTCGGAAAAATCCGCAAAAATTATAAATGACATAGCCGGAATTTTCCCTTCGCAAGTCTTGTAAAACGCTTTAAAAAACGACTTTTTCGGCACTTCAGGTACAAATTTCAACCTTGCCAACTTTTAGGCTTAAATTTTTATACGCACGCCTCACGCATATACTTTGGAAATACGGGTATAACATTCTCCCCTCCTTAGAAACATTCGTCCCGAATGTTCCTTCTCAAGACGGATAACGATAAAGTTCTTCTAACAAGTTGCCAACGCCACACCTGGCCACGAAATAACACACGTTCTCTTCCTTCCTTACTCGTCGTGCCCTTCTCGAACACTTGAACTCTTCTAGTATACGTACCACACTTCAGTCAACGCTTCTGTTTCCAAAACTTTGGAGTCACTACCTCCAAACTTGGTCATCTTACTAGCTTCGCTTTCCTCTAAGGCCATTCCCGGCCTTCACGAACCGATTCTGGTCGAACGCATCCACGAATTCATACGATGGTTACCTAAACTTGGGCCTAGCACCCTCGTGACCCTACCACCTGGCGGGACCACCCAGAGCTGACCCCACCTCGAAACAGGCCGCGGGTTGGCCCGCAACATGGCCCCAACCCGACCCACTTAACGCATCAAGCTCTTGTTTCCCGATCCGGAACAATCTTACCTATACAGGTCATGAAAGCTACCACTTCCATTTTACACCACCCAAGGAATTTTCCCACAATTACTCCACGTATACTTATACATTCTGACAAAGATCACCCGCAAAATCTTGTACTCAAGACGGCCTTACATCTAAGGTCTCAACTGTAATATTCTAAGGTTCATCATTTTCTCACCCCTAGGCTTACCCTTTTCCACTAACCAGGTTTCTAAATCATATTTTAGCACAAAGCTATCCGAACATAACACTAATCACATCATCATAACATCAATACAAACAAAACTCTAGAGGGTTAAGGATATACCTGAAAATAGGCGGTTCAAAGGATCGCTAAAACTGGGAACTTCCACCGTGACCTCTACCGTGGCCTGCCGGTGTATGAACATCCTGCCTAGCTATGGAAGGTAAAGAACCCGCAACTGATCTAGTAGTCTGTGCTATCCCACTGCGCTACCCCCGGTCGGACAGTCTCGTCAAATGGCCCCGCTGGCCGCAAGTATAGCAATCTCCCAAACCAAGACGACATTCCCCTACGGGCTTTACCACAACGGCCACACCGAGATACGGTGGCCTCATCCGCGAGCACTCTACTCGCGAAAATCTGAAACCTAGGAGCCCTGACCTGCTCCTGAATATCCCAACCGTCCCGACGATGGTGGGGGACCACTTGCATCGGGCGAGGCGCATAATCGCTTTCACACGAGGCGGTCCGCCTCGAAAGTCACCAAAGAAACTCGCTGCTCGCCTCTTCGCGATTCGTCATTCCGCCGATTTCTCCGCCTCACATCCAAGCGCATAAGCTGCGTGCGGCAATGTCCATGCTGGTCAAGAACTACACCAACAACTCTCGCTAGGTAATCATCGAGCCTCAGAACATATCGGTGCACTCGATCCTCCATATTAGCTACTAACGCGGGACGACGAGCCAATGAGTCGAACTCCACATTGTACTCCCGATCGCACGCCCGCTCGCCGCAACACCAAAAACTGGCCGCCCGAGCCCTCTCATCCGTGGAGGCAAGAAATGCCTCCGAGAACTCATCCCATACGGCCGGAAGTGCATGCTCTCCCGACGCCTCCCACGAATCAAACGATCGCGGTATCACGCACCGATGCGAACCTAGGACCACCGACTCGTTCTCCGATGCTCGATCACTCATGATCCGTCAGAATCGCTTGGATGAACTCCCCGCGATCATCCTCGTGACTCGACCCATAAAACTCGCGGCTACAACTCGTAAAATCCCGTAGCCTCAAACTATCCGATCTAGGTGAACCATCTGCGCATCGAACCGGCCGGCCCCACTTATCTCAAGTCCGCCACAACCTCGCCATTAATCGGGCCCACTCTTGTAACTCCAACTCTTCTCGCCTGCATCGCGGATCGAGGCTCGTGTCTTGTGGTCTCGCGAGATCGCCGCTTTACTCGCAGCCTCCTTCGCCGCTTCGCTCTTCGGGCCCGGTTGCCTTGCGGAAGCATAATCGTAAAAATGAAATACGCCGAGGGTCTAACTTATCACACTTTCTAAGGCACGATCTCGTAATGAGAAGAATGGAAACCAATCCTAAATGTCCTGCTGCCTCCGATTATAGATGTGGTGCACAACACACCGATAATCAAGACTTACTAGACACGGCTCAGACACTTTCCGAGGACTAATCGCTCGATACCACTTTTGTCACGACCAACCCGCCCGTGATCGTGCCTTACCCGCACCCTAGTGATACAACATCGAGAAAACCAGGAAATAAAAACTTAAACATACAATTAGATCAAGATAACGAAAATAGGCCAACCAAAACGGTTGCTCTCAAAGATATATATATATAGACATTTGAACAGCTTTATAATCCTTACAACCCCGCCACAACAAAGCATGCACTTCTAAGATTTTTACAACAACTATGACGGACAGGCCCCGCCATACCCCGAATGTACAAGAACCTGCTGACTCGTGGTAACATACCAAAGATAAGCCTCCGAAGGAACTGAGCTTCCAATACGCTGAAATGTGATCCTATAAGGGGATCGACAACGATGTACTTACCGCGGCATGAACGCAGCTTCGAAGGAGGTCAAGACAACAGTACCAAGTATGTGAAATGAAAATATCAGAAATGAAATCATAATAGTCTATATAGAGCAGGAGACATGTATGATAACCAAACTACAATACACAATATATAACCAGTCATATCAAGTTAGGGACTCACGCCCTCCAAATCATCACTCGTGCCCGTGGAATTCCTTCCTCACTGCCAGCCTATGATATAACAACACCAAGGAGTATACATGAACACCGTGTCCCACTGGTCATAAAACCGTGACGGCAAGTATAACTACCAGATCCGACCGCATCAATAATATTGTACAACCATATCACGGCCGACACGTGGCAAGTGCAATAGCCTCCACCGGCTCTCCTCGCGCCACGTGAGCCGACGGGGCAAGTGAATCGCCACGCACTGCATCACAACCGTAAGTCACGGCTCCATCCAAACACCGACTCGCGGTCGACACGTGGCAAGTGCACTAGCCTCCACCGCCTCTCCTCGCGCCACGTAGCCGACGGGGCAAGTGAATCGCCACGCACTGCATCACAACCGTAAGTCACGATACTTCGCCGGTCGACACGCGGCAAGTGCAATAACCTATACCAGATCCACCTGCGTCACGTAGCTGACGGGGGCAAGTAAATAGGCTACGCACCCGATCTCAACCGTGAGTCACGATACTTCGCCATAAATAACCATAATGGTCACATGTCCACAGAATCCATCATCGGTGTAGACATGCCCATGTAATAATAATAATGGAAGCATACCCGTGGAATCTTCCGTCACTGCCGGTACGTCCAAGTAAGTTCTCAACAAGTCAATCGACCCTCCATCGAGAGACGCGATAGCATAGAAACACAATTCTTGCACAACAAATGCTATCAAAGCAAGCATAGGCAAGTTACACAACAACAAGCATAGGCAAGTTACACACAACTCAAGGTACTTTCATTTTATGCTAAAGTTCGGGTTTTAACCCCAAAGTACTACGTACGTTAAATTCCTTTTAAAGAGATCCATTCCTTTTATAAAAGTCACCCGATACCCGTAGTATAAAATTAGAGTGACTCACATTTTTTAGTAAACCAGAACACTTCCTTTTTTTTTTCTAAAATCAAGTAACAACATTCTTTTCCGAAAGTTCCAGTTTGCCTAATTTCAATTACTCAAGTCTCTTTATTTTAGAAAAGTTTCATGGTTCAATGTCTTAATCTCTTTTAAAACAATTGAGTAACATATGTCATATGTGTGAGCAGTTTATTCTTGTTTATAACCATCTTATTAAAGCAGCCATGATCTAGAAAATGTAATATCATTTTGTCTTATCTTAGCTTCTATGCAGATGGAGGTTTCTACTGGTTTTTATAATAATTAATTAATCAATACATTTTCCTTTATTAACGCTACAGTGGTTTGTTCGATACCTGTTCTCATTCCCGAAATCAGTAAAACATTATCCCTTTTGTCTTCCTTAAGACGTTATATCTAACTTCCCATAAAGCTAGTATAACTCTTAAGCTTTCAAAAATCCAAATATTACTCTTCTTTCAAAATGATTCTTTTGAAATACTTCAAGTTCTTTATTATCACACATCAAGTCGCTTATAAGTCAAATCGCTTATCTTTTAAAACCACAAAGCATTTTCTTACCTACATAAAGTCGTTATAACTAACTTCCCATAAAGTCGTTATAACACTTTATGTTTTAAACCAATCAAATACATTTAACACATGACGCCTACCGCATTACATAGTTATACACATATCATGCTAGAAAAGATAGGAAGAGGTTCACATACCTCGCGACGATTATCGACTAATAATAGCAAACGCCCAAATACCTCAAACCGTCGGCCACACCTTAAGCCAAGTAGATTACGCCACACGTAGTACTTCAACCTATAAAGGCCACAAGGCGCCTATTAACATCTAGATCTCAACGTAGAATATTCTACGTAAAATTCGCAAAGACTCTCCCGCAATCACAGTAAATCTCCTCCTTCATCGAGGCCCGCTAATGTGCCAACAACTCCCGAGAGGGGGTTGTACGCCTAATCCGGACGTGTACAATTCTACTTCACAAGAATGCTACACAAGTCTATCAGAATACACCCTATGTAATTACAGCTTCTCTTCTTTAAATTCAGGCTTAAGTCAAAAGACATTGCCGCAAAACTATGTTCAGTTCTATATATAGTATACTTCAACTATATATTCCTACAACATATAATTCCAATAACAATAGGGGGACAAGATTATTTACCTCGATAAGCCCAAAATTATCCAAGTTTAAAGTCGATCCTGAGCAACGTTTAGCTCCTACTCCGGGTGCTCCAACCCGCTCCAAACAACCCTTAGAAGTTCTACGAAACTTCTTTCTACTACTTCAACCAACTGTGAAGATTTTCCTTAGGGTTTCGTTTTGTGGATCGAGGAAGTATAATAGTATTTCTGGGCTTTTCGTATAGAGGTAACCTTGGGAATACTACAAGGTATTTGGGCCAAGGTTTTTTTGGTATTATAACAATACTTGGAGAGTATTTCTCTACCAAAGGGGGTAGTATTTGACTAGCACAACTAGGAGGGGGTAGGCTCGGCTAGAACCACTAGGCAAGTGGGTACTCTTGGCCAAGGGCCTCATGGGGAGGACTTTGACGAGAACTCTCACCAAGAGGAGGATTTTTGCCTTAGAAATTATCAAGTGAGGATGAAGAAAGTCTTCAACTTAGAGGGTATTTATAGGTCAAGGGCCAACCAATGGCCAAGATCAATCCAAGTGTTAGGCAAGTGTAAGGTGTAGATTGAGCCATGTGTACCTTATCCATCTACCACACCAACTTGCACAAAAATATCCTACCAACCACAAGCTCCAAGTCGTCCAACTTGCCGCCCCAATTAACGCCCAATGTGAGGGTGACACATGTCACCCTCCCGTTGGTCCAAAATGTTTCGTCTCTCGAAAAAATCCGCAAAAATTATAAATGACATAGCCGGAATTTTTCCTTCGCAAGTCTTGTAAAACGTTTCGTCGAAAAACGATTCTTTTCGGCACTTGTGTACAAATTTCGAACCTTGCCAACTTTTAGGCTTAAATTTTTATACGTACGCCCTCACGTACATACTCTGGAAATACGGGGTATAACACCAATAGGGAAGATTGTACAGTAGAAATACTTTGGCTTATGTGACGAACCTCTAGTGAATAGGGGGATAGGGTGAGGAGTACCTTGAGATAAGAGAAATATTTACTTCAGATTAAGAATGAGAAGTTAAGTGTGACGATGAGTCGGGTTATGGACTCATCTCGGGTCAACCGGTAGTATGGAAATGGGGTGATGTCAGTTGGTAGTGGTCCCGTTATGTGGTAGGATCCCGAGGATGCCAGGCCCAAGTTTAGTTAATCGTTGTACGAGTTTGTGGACGCGTTCCACCGGAACTAGGTCGTAAGGACCGAGAAGAGCCTTAACGGGAAAGTAAGTAGCATAATGGCCAAGTCTGGTTAGTAACTCCAAGGATTGGAGAACAGAAATAATATTTGAGATTTTGTACGTGTACTAGATAAGTTTGAAAGTACGAGAAAGTATGACAAGTAAGGAAAGAAAGTAACCTCTAAAGATCTTGTTTGTGATAAGGCTGTAACCTTCGAGTTTTGTGAGAAGGGGTCGCGGACGGAAGGTCCATTGATATGTTTACGTATGTTTTGTGGTGGCCATGTGTGGCATCGTTGGTCTGGTGCAGTTTTGATCGATAGGCATAGTGTAGAGTTTATGCCGGAGTTTGTATAGATTGAAAACCGACTAAGAACATTCGGGGACGAATGTTTCTAAGGGGGGAAGAATGTTACACCCCGTAAGTCCAGGACATGTATAAGAGAATGTACGTAAGGAATCAAGACTTGAAAATTGGTACGAAAGGAAGAATTGTTTTTCCGACAGAAAATCTTCGGGACGTCGGAAAGGAAAAATGTTCGTTGAGGAGAATTAGATTCTCAAAATGTATTATTTGAAGAGTATGGAACTTATTAACCTTATGAAAATTAATTTTTACGGATTTGGTCACGTGGGGCCCACCCGAGGAATTTTACGTTTTGTGGGGCCCACGAGGGTTACGGAATTTTATGGACGAATGAGAGGGCGACACGTGGCACCCCCACACTTGGTCTTGTTCGAAATGTGTAAGTGTAAAAGGGTCATTTTACCAAGGTGTAGATGACAAAGTCTTGCTAATTAAGAGCTTGACATTGTTGACCAAGTCAAGAGCCACTTGGCTTGATCTCATCCCTCCAATTTTAACAAGTGTTATTATCTAGACCCTCCAATGTGTTTTATATATCATACTAGTGCAAGACTTGGCATTTTACACTTAGAAAATATTAGAGAAACTCTTGTGCTTCACACAGACCTCTCGGGTTTGGCTACTTTGCTCACAAGAAAATTTGTAGTTTTGATCCTTTGTTCACAAGACTTAAACCCAATGTCCCTAAGGGTATTGTAAGGATATCTCAATAGAAAGATTTCGGAAAAACGGAGTTTTCACGTTAGTCGCAAGGCGGAAACTTAAGGAGTTCTTCAACTTTGAAGTTGGAACTTGAAGATGTGTTCTTCATAGGCTTCTAAGGAGTGCTTGGAGCGGATTGGAACATAAGGAAAGGAGCTAAGAATTGCTAAGGCGCGACTTTGAATCTTGGAAATTTTAAGGGCTTATAAAGGTATAATTTTGTCGTTTTAGTAGTTAAGACTTACTTATTGTTGTAGCTATGGATATTAGCAAGCATGAGTTATATATTATGAGGTTTGATAAGTGTTGTGATCAGGTGCGAGTTCGAGAGGCAGATATCCCAAAGACTGCATTCAGGACCCAGTATGGGCACTATGAGTTCAGGGTTATGTCTTTCGGTTTGACCAACGCTCCAGCGGTATTTATGGATTTGATGAACCGGGTGTTCAAGCCATTTTTGGATACATTTGTGATAGTATTCATTGATGACATCCTGGTTTATTCACGGACAGAGCGAGCATGCAGATCACTCGGCGAGACGGTGATTGGGTCCTCCGAGCCGGCAGCTATTCGCCAAGTTCTCCAAGTGTGAGTTTTGGTTGGCCTCGATGGCATTCCCGGGGCATATTATCGGGCTGATGGTGTTGGTGGATACGCAAAGATTGAGGCGATCAAGTCTTGCCGAGACCTACTACTCCAACCGAGGTGCGCAGTTTCTTGGAATTTGCGAGTTATTATCGTAGGTTTGTGGAGCGCTTTGCTTGATTTCAAGACCGTTGACTAGGTCGACTCGTAAGACCAAGTTCCAGCGATGAGGCTTGCGAGGGTTTCGATTCTTTGAAGGAAAGGTTGACTACAAAGACCGCCTACTCTTCCTGAGGGGTTAGACGCGTACGTGATATATTGTGATGCGTTGTGTCTCGGGCTAGGGTGTGTTTTGATGCATCACGGCAAGGTTCTAGCCTCTGCTTCCCGGCAGTTACGGAAGCATGAGAGGAATTACCCTACCCACGACTTAGAGTTGGCGCAGCTTATTCATGCCTCAAGATTTGGAGACATTATTTGTATGGGGTTCATGTGGATATTTATACGCACCACAAGAGCCTCCAAGATATCTTCAGCAGAGGAGCTAAACTATGCGGCAGACGGTGGTTAGAGTTCTTTGAAAGATTATGATGTTGATATTCTATACCATCCGGGGAAAGCCAACGTAGTTGCTGATGCCTTGAGTCGTAGATCGATGGGGAGCCTGTCAGAGGTACAGCCAGAGAGACAGGACATGGTCCGTCAGATCCACCAGTTAGCGAGCCTTGGGGTTCGATTGATCGATGCCGACGATAGTGGGGTACGGGTTCGTGAGGTTGCCGAGTCTTCCATCGTTGATGAGGTAAAGAGGCGACAGTTTGAGGACCCAGTGTTGGTACGGTATCGAGACGCTCTTCGGGAGGAGAAGAGTCTATTCGGAGTACCGATGGGTGCTAAGATTTGAGGGCCGGTTGTGTGTTCCCGATGTGACAGGACTTCGTCAGCAGATTTTGGGGGAGGCACACAGTGCTCGTTATTCTATTCATCCGGGGTCGACCAAGATGTACCATGACCTCAGATGTTTGTATTGGTGGGATGGCACAAGAGGACGTGGCAGTTTTGTTGCGCAGATGTCCTAATTGCCGGAGTCAAGGTCGAGCACTAGAGGCCCGTGGATTATTGCGCAGCTATTGAGATTCGACTTGGAAGTGGGAGGTGATCAACATGGACTTTGTTACAGTGGTTACCTCGCACTCGGAAGTACGACTCCATTTGGGTTATTATTGACAGTCGAAAATCAGCCCATTTCCTTCGATCGGACGACGTTTACCGAGACTATGCCGATTATACATCGAGAGATTGTGAGGTCGCACGGTGTCGGTGTCGATTATATCCGATAGGGAGCCCGATTACGCTAACTTCGGAGGTCTTTCCGAAGGATTAGGGACCCGGTGAGTCTCGGCACATCATTTCATCCTCGATCGACGGCAGGCAGAGCGCATACTATCCAGACACTCGAGGATATCCGCGAGCTGCGTGATTGATTTCGTGGTAGCCGGGAGGATCATTTGCCTCTTGTGGAGTTTGCTTATAACAACGGCTATCATTCCATTAGCATGACGGGCGTCATACGAGGCTTTATATGGGCGAAAATGTAGATCGCCGATTGTTGGTTCGACGTGGGCGAGGTTCAGTTAGTTGGCCCAGACTTAGTTCAACAGGCTGTGGATAAGGTGAAGCTTATCCAGAGAGATGATAGCGGCTCGAGTCGGCGAAGTCATACGCGGATAATCGCGTCGGCATTTGGAGTTTCGTGTAGACAATTGGGTCTTGAAGCGCCACCCATGGCGGTGTGATGAGATTCGGTAAGAAGGGGAAACTCACCAAGGTACATTGGGCCCTACCAGATCGTCCGTCCGAGTAGGCAAGGTTGCCATGAGTTGGATCCGCCTTGAGTTAGAGGCGGTACATCCGGTCTTCCATGTTTCTATGTTATGGAAGTGTATCGAGATCCAGAGAGTTTTCTCGCTAGTGAGGTCCAGTGTGAGGGGTTATCGTATGAGGAGATTCCCATAGCGATACTCGATCGCTGGTCGCGATCGCGACCAAGGATGTGGCTTCCACAAAGTCTTGTGGAGGAATGATAACCGGAGGAGATGACAGGGAAGCGAGGAGGACATGTTGAGGAAGTATCCTCACTTATTCCCTACACCTTCAGGTAATTCTTTTCCCTTACTTGTCAAGTTTTAATTGAAGCATTTGTTTTGTGTAAATGCTATTATGTGGCCATGTGTGGCATTATTAGTATGTCGGGGTTGTGAAAAGAAGCTATGTCGCTAATTATAAGTTTGACTCCGAAAGAACATTCGGGGACGAATGTTTCTAAGGGGGGAAGAATGTTACACCCTGTATCTACAGGACATGTTTTAAGAACGTACGTAAGAACTCATAAGTGTTAAGATTTGAGACTTGTAAAAATTTATCGGAATTATGAAATTGTCGGAAAACGTAATATTGTGATGAATGGGAGGGCGACACGTGTCACCCCCCTTATGGTTGCCTTGGACGATTGGGACATTTCCAAAATGGTCATTGACCATAGTCTTAGATGGAAAGTCTTGCAAGTAGTGAGCTTGAGAATTTTGACTAAGTCAAAGGGTCCACTAGTCTTGATATTTAATAAGACTTCATCCAAACCACCCATTTGTTTACATCTTGACCCTCCATGTCCCTATATATTACTACTAGTAGCAAGAGTGAGTCCAACACTTAGAAAAAATTTCAAGAAAATTGGAAGAGCAACAAGACACTCTCGGGTTCACTCAAAAAGGAAAAAGAAATTTTTTTGTTTGAGATCCATTTAGCTCCACACTTTAAACCAAGGTTCTTGAGTGTATTGTAAGTGTATCTCAATAGAAAAATCTCGGAAAACGATAGTTTTCGTATTAGTCGCAAGGTGAAAACCTATTTGCTTTCTAGGTTTTGTTTGGAGATTTGAAGGAAATTTGGTTGTGTTGTTCTAAGGGTCTCAACTAGCGGATTGAAGTGTCTTGAAGAGGCTCTAAGTTACTAAGGAGCGACTTCGGATTTGGAGTTGGATTAAGATTCGTTGAGGTATAATCTTGTCTCTTAAAAGTGTTACAAGATTATTTATATTGTTGTTAGCTTTACATGTTGCTAGCATGAAGTATATGTGTTGATGTTTATAAGTATTATGGATTGCTTGTAGCCTTAAAAATCCGAAAATGTAATGTAAGCCATGTGAAGTTGGATTACAATTTGGTCGTTTATTAGAATCGTCGCATGTTACTTACTTGAAGATTATAGTAGTTATAATCAATTGCGACTTGATATCATGTTATACTAACAACTTGGATTGAAATGGAAATTGGATAAGAATCGGTATTGTTGCATCTCAATGTGGCCGAATTGGACTTGTAGTTTGTATTAGTTTGATATCGTTTGTGGGGCGGAATTTTACACGTCTAGTAGGCGTGTAATCCCCTATTGTTGATTGCATTGATTGGGCCTTAAATATGACGTGTTTGGTTATTGTATTCGGCCTTGAAAAAGGTGGCAAAGTAAGTAGAAACAAAGGAGGTGATGTCCGATTTTCCGTAGAATTTAGAGACTTTACACTTATAATATTCTACGTTTGAAGTAAGTCGTTAATAGACGTATTGTGGATATTATAGGTTGACATTTTACGGGCGGGAATTTGTACTTGGCAAGTGGTTTGACCCGAAGAGGTATGTAGAACTTTTCCTATCTTTTGAGCATGACTAGTTGCACGTATGTAGTACGGTAGACGGACAAGACCTTGATATCCTTTACTAGTTTTATGAATAGCCAAGTCGGGTGAGTTAGGAGATTAACTCACTTCTTTGAAAGTATTAAGGATGTCTTAAGTTTTATTAAAGATAAGGGACTTGAGGAGTTTTAAAGTATGTGATACTTGTTCCGTTTTAAACGTATAAGTCCCTTGGATAGGAAATTGTATTTGGTTAAGGTATAAAGTGAATATAACGACTTTATAGGAAGTTGGTTATATTTGCTTTATGGAAAGATAAATGACTTGATTTAATGAAAGGCAACTTGATTTTAAGGCATCAATTGCCTAAGGTTTATAAGAAAATGAGTCACTTGATTTAGAAACCTAACTTTATTTCTAAAGGTATTGTGACTTGTATTGAAAAGTAATTTTGACTTGATACTACGGATAATAGTATCTTGGAAATTTTATACTAAAAAGAGTCATTTGTTTTAAAGAGTAGAAGTATGTAGTACTTGGGTTAAATTCCCGGATTTTTATAAAAGATATGCTAGTGCCCTGAGTAAACTAAAATGAGAGTGTATATGAATAAGAAGTTAGGGGGATTTCTTAACTTGCTTACTTTATGTATGATGGCCGGTTGAGATAGGGTAAGAGTATATCTGAGGGGTAAATCCCCAAGATAGTTATACCACCTTCTCCAGGGTAAGAGTATATCTGAGGGGTAAATCCCCAAGATAGTTATACCACCTTCTTCAGGGTAAGAGTATAATTGAGGGGTAAATCCCCAAGATAGTTATACCACCTGTTTAGTGATTTGCTACCCACGATGCGAGGAATACCTCATGCGAGTCCTTATGGGCTTATGCGGGTGAAATAGTCCCATGCGGGCGGATACAGCCTATGCGAGGAATACCTCATGCGGGTCCACACGACCTATGCGGGTGAAATAGTCCCAGGAGTAGGATTGCTTAATGATACTGTGGGCGGATGGTCCTGCTTTGATCGTGAGCTTCCTATTTTTATGTCAGACGATACTATTAGTTACTCTCATTGTTAGTAAGGCAATCGTATCGTAATTTTTATTATCATACATGCCTCCGGCTTTGTTTTAAACTTATGATGCAATTACAGTATTTTCCAGTTTTACATACTTAGTACATATTGTGTACCGAATTCTTCTGGCCTGCGTTCATGCCGCGGTAGGGTAAGGTGTGGTGGATCCTCATTCTTAGGATCACATATCGACGCCGAAGCTCCATTTCTCCAGAGGCTTGTCTTTTTGGTACAATCTTTCCCTGATGTTGTAGATTTATGTACATTCAGGGGTATGGCGGGGCCCTGTCCCGCTACTGTTGTTATTCCTAGAGATCTGTAGTCACATGTTGTGGTTTGGGGCTGTAAGAACTGAGTTGTACAGCTTTTCTTGGATTATGCATATTTTATGGAAGACGGCCTTATCGGCTAGCCTGTGTTATTATTGTCTAAATATTGTATGTTGTATATGTTCCGCTGCTATTCTCTGATGTATACCTGAACGGGGTGCCCAGGTAGGGCACCAGTCGCGGCCCCGGGGTCGGGTCGTGACATACGTCTATTAACTTCTAACTTCAAACGTAGAATATTCAAAGTGCAAAGTCACTAAATTCTACGGAAAATCGGACAGCACTTCCTTTGTTTCTACATATTTTGCCATCTTTTTCAAGGCCGAATTCAATAACCAAACACGCCACATTTAAGGCTCAACAATGTAGTTAACAATAGGGGATTACACGCCTACAAGACGTGTAAAATTCCGCCCCACAATTGATATCAAACAAGTCCAAAATACAATGTCTATTCGGCAAATTAGGGACAACAATACAAATTCGTTTCCAATTCCTTTTCAATCCAAGTGGTTTAGTATAACATGTAATCAAGCCGCAATCGATTATAGCTACTACAATCTTCAAGTAGATAACATGCGACGATTCTAGTTAACGACCAAATTGTAATTCAATTTCAAATGACTCAACATGTCATTTTCGGATTTGAGCTTCTAAATTTCCATAACACTTATCAATCTTCATAACACATATCACATGATCATTTCTAACTTACCATAACATGGAATCTTCAATTACCAAAGTAAGACGAAGATTATACCTCATTTAGCTCAACTATGATCCAAGATTACAAGTCGATCCTTAGCAACTTTAGCTCCTCTTTTGACGTTCCAAGCAACTCCAAGCAACCCTTAGAAGCTTATGAAGAACTCCTCTTCAAGTTCCAACTTCAAAGTTGAAGAACTCCTTAGGTTTTTGCCTTGCGACTAATACGAAAATGCCACTTTTCCGGAATCTTTCTATTGAGATAACCTTACAATACTCTTAGGAACCTTGGTTTAATGTGTGGAGCTTATTGGACAACAAACGAAAATTTCCTTCTTGAAAATCCTCTCAAAGCCGAGAGCCTCCATACAGTTCTTCAAGATTTCTTTGAAAATTTAGCTAAGTGTTAAGAGCCTTGTCTTGCTACTTGTACACATATATAATACTATGGAGGGTCAAGATCTACACAAATGGTTGGCTTAGATGCAATTCATTAAAGGTCAAGCCAAGTGGCCTTGACTAAGTCAACAATATCAAGCTAAAGTCTTTGCAAGACTTGGCCATCCTAATATTGGTCAAATGACCATTCCATCCATGACAATTTCGTCCAAGACTACTAAGGGGGGGTGACACATTTCGCCCTTCCGTTCGTCGCAATATTTCATTTTCTGACAATTCCATAATTCCGATAAATTTTTACTCGTCTCAAATCTTAACTTTTGAGTTCTTACGTACGTTCCTTATAAATATATCCTGGAAATTCCGGGGTGTAACAGATAGCTGATTGTGCTAGGTTATGTTATTCTTACGGGGTCATTCCCTGGGTTTGTGGCATTTGCATATTCCGTTGATTTGCTACCCATGATGCGAGGAATACCTCATGCGAGTCCGTAGGGCTCATGCGGGTGAAATAGTCCCATGCGGGGCGGACCACCCTATGCGAGAATACCTCATGCGGTCGACACGACCTGGCGCGCGGATACTATCATGCGAGAAGTTACCTCATGTGGGTCCATACGGCCTATGCGGGTGAAATAGTCTCAGGAGTAGGATTGCTTAATGATACTACGGGCGGGTGGCCCTACTTTGATCATGAGCCTCCTATTTTTATGCAGTAAAGTATACTCTTATTTACTCTCATTTTTAGTAAGGCCTGATCGTTAATTGAGTTATCATACATGTCTCCGCTTTATTATGACTTATGATTTCATTCACTGATTTCTGGGCCACATATTTAGTACATGTTGTACTGACCTCCTTCGGGGGGCTGCGTTCATGCCGCAGGTAGTGTATACAGGTTGCTGATCCTCACTTTTAGGATCACTGATTCACCATGGGAAGCTCCATTACCGAGGCTTATCCTCGGTATTGTCGGTTGTTGTACATTGTGGGTATGGCGGGGCCTGTCCCACACGGTTGTTATTCTTAGAGGTCTGTTGTTATACCCCGTAGTTCCAGGGTATATATGTGAGGATGTACGTACGAGAATACGACAGAAATTTTGGAAAGAAAGGAAGATGTGATTTTCGACGGAAAAGTTTTCGGGTTTTGTGAAGGAAAAAGGTTCGTTGATGGGAATTGGATTCCCAGATTTGGTATTTGGGCTTCTTGAATTATATTAGAATTATGGAATTTTATTTCCGGAATTGGTCACGTGTGGCCCACGGAGAAATTTACTGCTTTTGTGGGGCCCACTTTGTTTTGAGATTTTTGCCTTTATGGATATTTTTGGAAGATGAAATATTTTGATTGCAGTAGGAGGCGACACGTGTCACCCCCCTAGGTGGCCTCATGGCCGAAATTTGCTAACAAGTGGCAAGACAAGTGGCCTTGTCTTGCTAGATATTTTGTGTGGCCAAGTCTTGCTAGATATTTTGTGTGGACAAGTGGCTTGTGGGACCCACACACACTTGTCCCCAATCTCAACCACACACTTGCCTTCATCCTAGCCCTTGGTTGTCCTATATATGCACCCTTAGTTGATGAAAACTTCCACACTTAACCATTTCAAGACAAGAAATTCCTCCCTTCTCCCTTGACCTTGCTCTGCTTTTTAGCCCATTTCTTGACCTAAATTTGTCCAACAATTCTTAAACTCTCAAGTGTTCTTCCCTAAGGTGTTAGGAAGATTGTGTACCAAGAGTTGGAAAAGATTTCACACCCTAACCTATTGTTCACGCCTTGGCCGAAACTTACTAGTTGGAAACCCTAAGTGTTCTTCACTTTTTGGAGTTGGTTCTTGAAGAGAAGTTGGTTAGAGCTTATGGGTTGCTTGTAGCGGATTGGAACGTAAATATTTGGAGCTAAGACTTGCTTGGAGCGACATTAAGTTCTTGGATAATTTTGGGCTATTGAGGTAGTAAACCTTAACCTCTTTGTGAACTGGTCATTATACATATATTATAAGTATATTATGGAGTATATAATATATGGAGTAAAGTTTGGAAGAGTTGGATCTTGTTAACTTGTTAAAAGAAAGGATTGGCCGTTTGCCATTAAAATGGTAAAACGTATCTTACTTGTGAAGAAGTAATTAACAAAGTAACTATAACTTATATTAAGATGGAATATAAGTTGGATGACTAATGAAGTAATTGGATAAGTAAATGGACAAAGTTGGCCAAGGACCCCAACTTAAGGATCAGATTTACTTTGGACCGTATTTACTTGGACCGTATTTACATTGACCGTATTTACATTTCTGTTAAGGGAAGATTTTTCAATCGCGTTCGCTTGGGCGTGTGATCCCTTTTTACTTATTGTTGTTATGGCGTGATAGTAAACCGCGTTACGGCCGCGTAATCCCTTCTTTACTTATTGTTGTTATGAGGCGTGATAGTAAACCGCGTTACCGTTTGGGCGTGTAATCCTTCTTTATGTTGTTTAATTATTATGCCTTATATATATATATGGTATATATATTACGTATTCGCCTTGGAGAAAGATGGAAAAGTGAGTAAAACGGGAAGTCTTTTGAATTTTCCGTAGAATTAGAGGGCTTTTATTGGTATAAGTCTTCAATGGTGAGAAAGGTTTGATAAAAGTACTATGACCATTTTAGAGCGAGTACTACGTGTGGCGTGATCTACTTGGCTTAAGGAGCCGACGGTTGAAGTACTTGAGCGTTTTGCTATTTGTCGATAATCGTCGCGAGGTATGTGAACCTCTTCCTATCCTTTCTAGCATGATGTTTTGTAACTATGTAGTACGGTAGACGATACATGTGCTAAATGAGTTTGGTTGGTTCAAAACATAGGTGTTATAATAGCTTTATGGGAAGTTAGTTATAACGACTACATGTAGGTAAAATAACGGGTTATTGATTGTAGAAGTTAAGAGACTTGATCTTGAAAGATAAGAGACTTAACTTATTTGACTTGATATGAATTTTGTTAAAGTTGTGAAACCTCATTCGTGAGTAATGAGTACTTGGTTTTTAATGAATATTGTTTTACTGATTTCGGAAATGAGAACAAGAGTCGAACAAACCACTGCAACGCTAATAAAGGAAAAGGGATTGACTAATTGAGTATTATTAAAAACCAGTAGAAACCTCCATCTGCATAGAAGCTAAGATAAGACAAAATGATATTACATTTCCTAGATCATGGCTGCTTTAATAAGATTGTTATAAACAAGAATAACCTACTCACACATAAGACATATGTTACTCAATTGTTTTAAAAGAGATTAAGACTATGAGTTATGAAACCTTTCTAAAATAAGTGACTTGAGCAATTGAAATTAGGCAAACTTGAACGTTTGGAAAATAATGTTGTTACTTGATTTTACAAAGGGGAAGTGTTTTGGTTTACTTAAAAAGATAGTCACTTTATTTTCATACTACGGGTATCAGGTGACTTATGTGAAAGAAATGGATCTTTTAAAGGAGTTAATGTATGTAGTACTTTGGGGTTAAAACCCGGATTGGTTGTAATAAAATATAAGTCTATGAGTATGTTGAACTTGTCTATGCTTGTGGTGATAGCCTTTGTTGTGCAAGTGTTGTATTTCTGTGCTACCGCGTCTCTCGATGGAGGGCCGGCTGATTTGTTATGTATGATTCTTTATCGAGTCCCATGGGATGGGCCGAGACACGTATTCCACCTGGTTCTTTATCGAGTCCCATGGGATGGGCCGAGACACGTATTCCACCTGGTTCTTTATCGAGTCCCATGAGATGGGCCGAGACACGTATTCCACATGATTCTTTATCGAGTCCCATGGGATGGGCCGAGACACGTATTTCACCTGATTCTTTATCGAGTCCCATGGGATGGGCCGAGACACGTATTCCACATGATTTATACCTAGACTGTCGGCAGTGAGGAAGGAGTTCCACGGGCATGAGGGATGACTTTGAGGGCGTGAGTCCCCGACTTGACATGACTACTTTTATGTTGTAAACTGTAGTTTAGTTATCATACATGTCTCCTGTTTTATATAGACTGTCATGATTTCATTTACGCAGATTTCGCCACATACTTGGTACTGCCAGATCGACCTCCTTCGGGCCGCGCTCATGCCGCAGTAGAGGTACATCGGCCAGGATCCTCGCTCTAGGATCACGATCAGCGTGTTGGAAGCCCTGCCTTCGGAGGCTTATCTTTGGTATGTTACCCGAGTGCGTAGTTCTCAGTACATTCTGTGGTATGGCGGCCCTGTCCCGTCATAGTTGTTATCACTTCTTAGAGGTGCAGATCTTTGTACTGCACAGGCGTAGTTTGTAAAAGGATAATTGTTCTGCTTTTATGTATATACGTAAGGCAACCGCTTTTGTTGCCTGTTTATTTATCATGTATCTTGTTTCATGTTTATGTTTTTATTTACGCTGATTCTCTCTGATGTTGTATCACGAGGTGCCGGGTAGGCACGATCCACTGCCCCGGTTCGGTCGTGACAAAAGTGGTATCAAAGCCGGTTGTCCTCGGAAAGTGTCTACTGCATCGTGTCTAGTAGAGTCTTGATTATCGGCGTGTTGTGCACCACATCTATAATCGTGAGGCTGCGAGACATTTAGATTGGTTTCCATTCTTCTCATTCCGAGATCGTGCCTTAGAGCCGCGATAAGTTGGACCCTCCGACGATTTCGTTTTTACGATTATGCCTCCGCACAAGGCAACCCCGCCCAGAGGGCAAGGCAGCCGAGGAGGCGCTAGTGGGATCTGAGGAGCACGAGGCACAGTGCCTGGCCAAGACGAGACAAGGCTTCCGACGACGAGTTTTGAGACGCCGCCCCAAAGAGTTTAGAGCCGCAGCAGTGGCTGCTGAGACCACAGTACCTGAGCCTCCAGTCCCACAGCCGGGAGCGGAGGAGATGGGGTACAAGGAGATGGCCCAGTTACTCGCCAGGGTCGTGGCCAGATATGAGGATAGGCTGGATGCAGCAGCCTCGATTCCGTAGCACGAGTTCACCCCGAGCGCAGTTTGAGACTACGGGACTTTCTGAGCTGCAGGCCGCCAGAGTTCTATGGGTCGAGGCCTGAGGATGATCCGCAAGAGTTCATCCGACGCCAGCCGGATCGTGAGAGTGATCAAGGCGGAGACCGAGTCGGTGACCTTCGGTTCGCGGCCGCGCGTGATCCGCAGCCGATCGGTTTGATTCACGGAATCGCCCCGAGGGGAGCATGCGCTCCCAGCAGTTTGGGACGAGTTCTCAAGGGCATTTCTTGCACATTTCTTACCTCCGCAGATGAGGAGGGCACGGGCCGACAGATTTTTGACGTTGAGGCAGACCGGGCGTACGGTACGGGAGTACAATGTGGAGTTCGACTCATTGGCTCGGTATGTTCCCGCGTTAGTAGCTTGTATGGAGGACAGAGTGCACCGCCACGCCACCGCTAGATGACTACTTGGCGTAGGCTTGTTCGGTGTAGCTCTCACCGGGCATGGACATTGCCCGCACGCAGCTCATGCACCAGGATGTGAGGCACGAGAGGTCGACGGAATGACCAGAGATCAGCAAGAGGCCGCACAAAGCAGGTCTTTTGGCGACTTTCGAGGCATCGCCGGGCCGCAAGCTAGTTATGCACCTTCGCCAGTACAGGGTGGTCCTCTACGCCTTCGACGCTCGGTATTCGGAGCCGGTCGTGGCTCCGTGGCTTCGTTCGCAGGTATACATGGGTTCTAGCCAGTCGGGTTCATATTTCCCTCAGTGTGCACGATGCGCGGCGTCATCCCGGGAATGTCGCTTTTTATCGGTGCTTGTTTTACTGCGCCATCGTGGGCCATGTGACGAGAAACCGCCCTAATAGGAAGGATACAGCGGCAGGACTCACCACGGTCACAGTGTGTTCATCACCTTTCATACTATACGCGCAGGCGTGCCTATGATTAGAGTGAAGCGGTAGATACAGGTATATCCTTAACCCTCTAGAGATTTGTATATGTGATAAGATGAGTATATTTTAAGTGTTATGTTCAGATAGCATTATGTTAAATTGTGATTTAGAGACCTGGTTAGTAAAGGGGAAGTTGGGTACATAGAAAGTGTGAGATGGAAGTGGTAGCTTTCATGGCGTGATTTAGTAAGATTGTTCCGTATCGGGGAACAAGGGTTTGGCGCGACATGCAGTCGGGTTGAGGCATGATTGCGGGTCAACCCGTAGCCCGATTTTAGGTGGGGTCAGTTCTGGGTGGTCCCGCCAGATGGTAGGGTCACGAGGGTGCTAGGCCCAAGTTTAGATGACCATCGTATGAGTTCGTGGATATGTTCGACCAGAAGCGAATCGTGAAGGCCGGGAATGGCCTTAAAGGTATTTGAGGCTAGTAAGATGACCAAGGGTGGAAGCGGTAGTGTTGTGATACACATTTGAGGTGACTTCTCATTGGTTTGGATTTGGGTTTCGCGCGTATGTGATATTATGGCCATGTGTGGCATAATTGGTTTCGTAAGTACAGCAGTGGAGACTATATCGGCGCTTGTATGTTTGGAGACTTAGAAGGAACATTCGGGACGAATGTTTCTAAGGGGGGAAGAATGTTATACCCCGTAGTTCCAGGGTATATATGTGAGGATGTACGTACGAGAATACGACAGAAATTTTGGAAAGAAAGGAAGATGTGATTTTCGACGGAAAAGTTTTCGGGTTTTGTGAAGGAAAAAGGTTCGTTGATGGGAATTGGATTCCCAGATTTGGTATTTGGGCTTCTTGAATTATATTAGAATTATGGAATTTTATTTCCGGAATTGGTCACGTGGGCCCACTGAGAAATTTACGATTTGTGGGCCCACTTTGTTTTAGATTTTTGCCTTTATGGATATTTTGGAAGATGAAATATTTTGGGCGAGGAGGGCGACACGTGTCACCCCTAGGTGGCCTCATGGCCGAAATTTGCTAACAGTGGCAAGACAGTGGCCTTGTCTTGCTAGATATTTTATGTGACAAGTGGCCAAGTCTTGCTAGATATTTTGTGGACAAGTGGCTTGTGGGACCCACACACACTTGTCCCCAATCTCAACCACACACTTGCCTTCATCCTAGCCCTCGTTGTCCTATATATGCACCCTTAGTTGATGAAAACTTCCACACTTAACCATTTCAAGACAAGAAATTCCCTCCCTTCTCCCTTGACCTTGCTCTCGTTTTTGAGCCCATTTCTTGACCTAAATTTGTCCAACAATTCTTAAACTCTCAAGTGTTCTTCCCTAAGGTGTTAGGAAGATTGTGTACCAAGAGTTGGAAAAGATTTCACACCCTAACCTATTGTTCACGATCGGGCGAAACTTACTAGTTGGAAACCCAAGTGTTCTTCACTTTTGGAGTTGGTTCTTGAAGAGAAGTTGGTTAGGAGCTTCTATGGGTTGCTTGTAGCGGATTGGAACGTAAATATTTGGAGCTAAGACTTGCTTGGAGCGACATTAAGTTCTTGGATAATTTTGGGCTATTTGAGGTAGTAAACCTTAACCTCTTTGTGAATTGGTCATTATACATATATTATAAGTATATTATGGAGTATATAATATATGGAGTAAAGTTTGGAAGAGTTGGATCTTGTTAACTTGTTAAAAGAAAGGATTGGCCGTTTGCCATTAAAATGGTAAAAATGTATCTTACTTGTGAAGAAGTAATTAACAAAGTAACTATAACTTATATTAAGATGGAATATAAGTTGGATGACTAATGAAGTAATTGGATAAGTAAAATGGACAAAGTTGGCCAAGGACCCCAACTTAAGGACTGTATTTACTTTGGACCGTATTTACTTTGGACTGTATTTACATTGGACTGTATTTACATTTCTGTTAAGGGGAAGATTTTTCAATCGCGTTCCGTTTGGGCGTGTGATCCCCTTTTTACTTATTGTTGTTATGAAGGCGTGATAGTAAACCGCGTTACCGGTTGGCCGCGTAATCCCCTTCTTTTACTTATTGTTGTTATTGAGGCGTGATAGTAAACTGCGTTACCGTTTGGGCGTGTAATCCCCTTATTTATGTTGTTTAATTATTACGCCTTATATATATATGGTATATATATTACGTTATTCGCCTTGGAGAAAGATGGAAAAGTGAGTAAAACGGGAAGTCTTTGAATTTTCCGTAGAGAATTAGAGGGCTTTTATTGGTATAAGTCTTCAATGGTGAGAAAGGTTTGATAAAAGTACTATGACCATTTTAGGAGTGGAGTACTACGTGTGGCGTGATCTACTTGGCTTAAGGAGTAGCCGACGGGTTGAAGTACTTGGAGCGTTTTGCTATTTGTCGATAATCGTCGCGAGGTATGTGAACCTCTTCCTATCCTTTCTAGCATGATGTTTTGTAACTATGTAGTACGGTAGACGTACATGTGCTAAATGAGTTTGGTTGGTTCAAAACATAGGGTGTTATAATAGCTTTATGGGAAGTTAGTTATAACGACTCTATGTAGGTAAAATAATGGGTTATTGATTGTAGAAGTTAAGAGACTTGATCTTGAAAGATAAGAGACTTAACTTATTTGACTTGATATGAATTTTGTTAAAGTTGTGAAACCTCATTCGTGAGTAATGAGTACTTGGTTTTTAATGAATATTGTTTTACTGATTTCGGAAATGAGAACAAGAGTCGAACAAACCACTGCAGCGCTAATAAAGGAAAAGGGATTGACTAATTGAGTATTATTAAAAACCAGTAGAAACCTCCATCTGCATAGAAGCTAAGATAAGACAAAATGATATTACATTTCCTAGATCATGGCTGCTTTAATAAGATTGTTATAAACAAGAATAACCTACTCACACATAAGACATATGTTACTCAATTGTTTTAAAAGAGATTAAGACTATGAGTTATGAAACCTTTCTAAAATAAGTGACTTGAGCATTTGAAATTAGGCAAACTTGAACGTTTGGAAAATAATGTTGTTACTTGATTTTACAAAGGGAAAGTGTTTTGGTTTACTTAAAAAGATAGTCACTTTATTTTCATACTACGGGTATTGTGTGACTTATGTGAAAGAAATGGATCTTTTAAAGGAGTTAATGTATGTAGTACTTTGGGGTTAAAACCCGGATTGGTTGTAATAAAATATAAGTCTATGAGTATGTTGAACTTGTCTATGTGGTGATAGCCTTTGTTGTGCAAGTGTTGTATTTACGTATACCGCGTCTCGATGGAGGCTGATTTGTTATGTATGATTCTTTATCGAGTCCCATGGGATGGGCCGAGACACGTATTCCACCTGGTTCTTTATCGAGTCCCATGGCATGGGCCGAGACACGTATTCCACCTGGTTCTTTATCGAGTCCCATGGGATGGGCCGAGACACGTATTCCACATGATTCTTTATCGAGTCCCACTGGATGGGCCGAGACACGATTTCACGATTCTTTATCGAGTCCCATGGGATGGGCCGAGACACGTATTCCACATGATTTATACCTAGGCGGCGGTGAGGAAGGAGTTCCACGGCGTGAGGATGACTTTGAGGCGTGAGTCACGACTTGACACGACTACTTTTATGTTGTAAATCGTAGTTTGGTTATCATACATGTCTCTGCTTTATATAGTTGCCATGATTTCATTCTGATATTTGATTTCACATACTTGGTACTGTTATCGACCTCCTTCGGGCCGCGTTCATGCCGCAGTAAGGTACATCGGTTGTGGATCCTCGCTCTTAGGATCACAGTTCGCGTGTTGAAGCCCGTTCCTTCGGAGGCTTATCTTTGTATGTTACCACGAGTGCAGCAGGTTCTTGTACATTCGTGGTATGGCGGGGCCACTGTCCGTCATAGTTGTTGTCACTTCTTAGAGGTGCAGTAAATGCTGTTGTGGCGAGTTTGTAAAAAGGATAATTGTTCGGGTTTTTATGTATATATACATAAGGCAACTGTTTTTGTTTGACTTTTTATTTATCATGTCTCATGTTTCATGTTTATTTTTTTATTTCATTGATTTTCTCGATGTTGTATCACGAGGTGCGAGGTAAGGCACGATCCACGGCCGGTTCGGGTCGTGACATCTGTAGTCATATCTTGTGGATTTGAGTTGTAAAGAAAAGAAAGAGTTGTACCATTTTATTTATGGATTTTATATATTTTACGGAAGGTGGCCTCATCGTCTAGCCTGTTGTTATTTAATGTATAAGTATTATGTGAGTTGTGTATGTTCCGCTTCTATTCTCTGATGCATACCTGAGAGGGGTACCCAGGTAGGTCACCAGTCGCGGGCCCGGGGTCGAGTCGTGACACATGGGAATTGTCTCGGGGGGAGCATGCGTTTCCAGCTGTTTAGGATGAGCTCTCAGAGGCGTTTCTTAACCACTTCTTGCCTCCACAGATGAAGAGAGCCCGAGTGGATAGTTTTATGATGTTGAGACAGAATGGGCGGACGGTTCGGGAGTACAACATAGAGTTCGACTCATTAGCTCGGTATGCCCCCACTCTAGTGGCAGACATGGAGGATAGAGTGCACCAATATGTCACAGGACTTGACGATTATCTAGAAGAGGGTTGTACAGGAGTAGCTCTTCAGCCATGCATGGGCATTGCCCGCATCCAGGCTTATGCGCAGCAGACTGAGGAACGTAGAGGTCGACAAAATGACCGAGATCAGCACAAGAGGGCCAAGACAGCAGGGTCCTTCGGTAACTTTCGAGGCGGACCGCCTCAGCAGGAGGCTAGTTATGCACCTTCGCCAGTTCAGAGTGGTCCTCCACGGTCTTCAGGACGTTCGGGATGTTCAGGAGCAGGTCAGGGCTCCAAGGTTTCAGGTTTTCGGGGGAACATGGATGTTAGTCAGATGAGACCACCCCTACCTCGGTGTGGCCATTGTGATAGGTCCCATACTGGGGAGTGTCACGTTATTCAGGGAACTTGCTTTATCTGCGGCCGACGGGGCCATTTTGCGAAGGATTGTCCGACCAGAGGTAGCGCAGATGTAGAGACTCAGCCTTCGGGATCAGTGGCTGGTTCATCGCCTTCTCTAGCTATGCGCCCAGCAGGGCAGGATTATGATTAGAGCGACAAAGGAAAAGTGAAGCAATAGTTACCGGTATATCCTTAACCCTCTAGAGACTAGTATGCGTGATAAGATGATTACATGTTGAGTGCTATGTACGGGTAGTTTTGTGTAAATTGTGATTTAGAAGCCTGGTTAGTAAAAAGGGGAAGTTTGAGTACATAGAGATTGTGAGCCTTAGAATTTTGATAACCATGGAGACCTTAGATGCGAGGCCGTCTTAAGTAAAAGATTTTGCGGGTGATCTTTGTCTTGTGTACATAGTATACGTGGAGTATATTTATATGATAATTCCATGAGTGGTGTGAAATGAAAGTGGGTAATTAAGCTAAGAAGACCACTAGGTTTTCATGACTTGAATAGTGAGATTGTTCCGGACCGGAACAAGAGTTTGGTACGAAATGGGTCGAGTTGAGGCCAGATCGCGGGTCAACCCGCAGCCCGGAATGAGGTGGGGTCAGTTTGAGGTGGTACTGCTAGGTGGCAGGGTCACGAGGGTGCAAGGCCCAAGTCTAGGTAACCATTGTACGAGTTCGTAGACGCGTTCAACCCGGATCGGATCGTGAAGGCCGGGAATGGCCTTAAAGGAAATTGAAGCTAGTAATGACCAAGTTGGAGGTAGTAACCCCAAGATTTTGAAAGCTGAAGCGATGACTGAAATGTGGTACGTGTAGTAGAAAGAGTTCGGGTGTACGAGAAGGGTACGACGAGTAAGAAAAGAAGCGAACATGTGTTAAGAGAATGGAAGTGATCATTTTGTGAAGTAAAGATGCGAAGAGAGTATCCTTTAGACCATGGGTGAGAGCTAATTGTGATGTTATACACGTTAGAGGTGATTCCTCGTTGGCTTGGATGTAAATATTGCGCGTGTGTAATATTATGGCCATGGGTGGCATGATTGGTTTTGTAAGTATAGTAGTGAAGACTATACCGGCGCATGTGTGTTTGGAGACATAGAAGGAACATTCTGGACGAATGTTTCTAAGAGGGGAAGAATGTTACACCCCGTAGTTCCAGGATATGTATGTGAGGACGTACGTACGAGAATACGACATTAAGATTGGAAAGGAAGAAAGATTTGATTTTCCGACGGAAAATTTTCCGGATTTTGTGAAGGAAAAAGGTTCGTAAATGGGAATTGGATTCCCAGATTTGATATTTGGACTTCTTGGAATATAATAGAATTATGGATTTTATTTTCCAGAATTGGTCACGTGGGGCCCACGGGAGAAATTTACGGTTTTGTGGGGCCCACATTATTTTTCGAGATTTTGGCCATTATGGATGTTTTCAGGAGATGAAATATTTTGGACGAATAGGAGGGCGACACGTGTCACCCCCTTAGGTGGCATGTGGCCGAAACCTTGTGACATGTGGCCTCTTGGCTGATTTGGAGAGACATGTGGCTAGCCACTTGTCTCAAGTTTGTCTTGTTTGGACAAGTGGCTTGTGGGCACACACACTTGTTCCCCAATCTCACCACACACTTGCTTGCATCCTAGCCCTTGATTGCACTATAAATACACCCCTTGGCATTGCAAGACTTCATCCCACACTTAGAGATTTCCAAGGCAAAATACTCCCTCCCTTCCTTGAGTGTTCTCGGCAATTGGCCCTTTCCCTTGACCAAATGTTGTCCAAAAATTCTTAAACTTTTAAGTATTCTTCCTTGATGTGTTAGGAAGGTTGTTAACCAAGTGTTAGAAAATATTTCACACCCCTAGCCTTTAAATCTTGCCTTGGCCGAAACTTTCTAAGTTTGAGCCTAGGTGATCTTCACTTTTTGGAGTTGGATCTTGAAGAGGAGTTGGTTAGGAGCTTCTAAGGGTTGCTTGGAGTGGATTGGAATGTAAGGAATTGGAGCTAAGATTCCTAAGGATCGACTTTTAAACATTGGAAAATTTTGGGCTTATTGAGGTAATGATCTTTGCCCTTCTATTGTAATTGGAGATTACATGTTGTAGTAGTTTATAAATGAGTGTATGATATGTGGAAGGAATATTGATAAGGAATGGATTGTTTAGTATATTTTGGGGCAGAATTTTACACGTCCAGTTAGGCGTGTAATCCCCTTTGAGTTGTTGTATTTCTGCGCCTTAAATGTGGCATGTTGGCTATTGATATCAGGCCTTGAAAAAGGTAGGAGGTAAGTATTTACAGGGGAAGTGCTGCCGAATTTTCCATAGGATAAGGAACCTTATACTTAGAAATGTTCTACGAAGAGATCTAGACGTTAATAGACGTGTTTGGTTGTTATAGGTGGATATTCTACGCGCGGCATACTCGACTTGGCTAGTGGATTTAAGCCGAAGAGGTATGTGATTCTTCCTATTCTCTTGAGCATGATTATTTGTGAAATATATAGTGCGGTAGACACACGTGTGTTAAAGGAGTTTGATTTCCTTTTTGTGTCCTTGACTTGATTCTAAAGTTAAGTGACTTGATATGAAATGTTAAGGACTTGAATTGTGTTAAAAAGTTGTGAAACCTCATTCGTTAGAAATGGGTACTTGGTCTTTAAAAAGAATAAAGTTATCTTGATTTCGGAAATGAGAGTAGTGGTCCTTGGTTGGTTTAAAACGTAAAGTGTTATAATATCTTTATGAGAAATTAGTTATAACGACTCTATGAAAACGAAAGAATGGTTTTATTATTGGATTTAAAACGATAACTTGATATTTTTAAAAGTTATGTGACTTGGTTTTCAAAGTTACGAGATTTCATTTAAAGATTATGAGACTTGATGTAAGGTCTTGATTTCTAAAGATAAGAAGAGACTTGAGAATTTGAAGTTATGAAGCTTAAACTATTTTTGAAAAGTATATTGTTACTTGACTTTAAAAAAGGAGAAGTAACTTGATTTAAGAGTATAGGTTACTTGTTTTGAAAAGAGTATAGGTTACTTGTTTGTAAGTAACTTGTTTTTAACTTGTCTCGATTGGAAAAATATAAGTGGCTTGATTTTATAAGGTGTGAGTCTCTTGATCTTAAAAGAGTGAGTTACTTGGGTTTTAAAAGTATACTTGACGTTGTTTTAAAAGTGTAAGCCACTTGGTTTAAAAAGTACTTGATTTAAACATGAGAGTGTCTTGATACTACGGGTATTAGTACCGTGTGGTTTTTACTTAAAAAGGGATCTTTTTAAGAGAGTTGAAGTACGTAGTACTTTGGGGTTAAAACCCGGATTGTTGGCAAAAAAAAATGAAAGTACCTTGAGTGTGAGTAACTTGCCTATGTTTGCTTGTGATATCCTTGTAATGATTTCTGAAGGTGTGGTAAGTTGGTTTGATAAGTAAACATGTTATGATACTACGGGCGTTAGTGTCTTGAGACTTTTTGTGTTAAAGGGGTTTTCTTGTGCTTATGTTGTTTACGATAAGTTTGTTGTGCTGTATTATATCACATACCCCGACTTGTTATGTTGTTCACATGCAGCGTTAGCTACCCCGATGTGAGAATACCTCATGCGGTCCATGGGCCTATGCGGACTACGAGTCGAGAATCACTCAGGTGTGTTACCCGTCACGAGGAATACCACGCGGGTCCACGTGGCCTATGCGGATTGCGGAGTCCAGAAATGTCGCGGGTTAGCTACCCCGGCGAAGAATACCTACGCGGGTCCACGTGACCTATGCGGACTACGGAGTCCAGATTAGGACTCGCATGATACTGAGGCGAATGGCCCTACTTCGATCATTGGCGGTCTAGAAAGAACCGATCAGCGTGGATACGCTTTTATAGAATCGCTGGTACGGTGAGGCTCGTAGATGGCCGATGCTTGCCTTGGTCAGTTTTATGACGCAGTCGGATCCGTGTAGCTTTCCTACTTGGCCCGCACGGTTGTTTTTATGGCAGTGGGACTCGTGTTCATGTACTTTTGGTGTTATATTATATCATGCATCGCGGTGAGGAAGGAGTTCCACGCATGATTGATATTGCGGGCGTGAGACCCATGGTTATACTTGAGTGATGACTTTGAGGGCGTGAGTCCCTGACTTGACATGACTACTTATATATTGTGTACTGTAGTTTGGTTATCATACATGTCTCCTGTTTTATATAGACTGTTATGATTTCATTACTGATTTTCGCCACATACTTGGTACTGTTAGATCGACCTCGCTTCCGGGGCTGCGTTCATGCCGCATGTCACGACCGTTCGGGCCGTGGATCGTGCCTTACCCGCACCCAGTAGACATACATCGAGTAACTGAAATATAAACTTGCAAACATGAAATTGTAAAATAAGAACGATACCCGAGGAAAAGTTGCCTTCGGCATGTATATAAATACCAAAAGTGAGCTACATCCCAACTTCACAACAGGACTACAGACCTCTAAGAAGGTGTAAACACTATGACGGGACAAGGCCCCGTCATACCCCTGAATGTACAAAACATCTACAACACCAGGGAGAACCGTACCAAAAGTCGAGCCTCCGGAGAAATGGAGCTCCTGACACCTGAGTAAAGATCCTAAGAATGAGGATCCACCACCTGCTTTCCCTTACCTGCGGCATGAACGCAGCCCCCCGAAGGAGGTCAGTACAACAGGTACCAAGTATGTGAAACTGTAAAGTACTGATATATATAATTATAACATTTTAAAACCAATTCACAAATATGTACGAAACAACCAAGTTAACCGCACATAGTGCCACATCATAAACAAGAGCAAAAATAGATATAATGTAACTGGTCTTTTCTAGGCCGCTAATGATCGAAGCAAGGCCAATCGCCCATAGTATCATTATGCGAGCCTAATCCTGGAACTCCCGCAGTCCGCATAGGCCCCCTAGGCCCGCATGAGGTATTCCTCGCATCGGGGGTAGCTAACCCGCGAGATCGTCCTGGACTCCCACAGGCCGCATGGCCACATAGACCGTATGAGGTATTCCTCGCATCGGCGTAACACACCCGGAGTGATCATCCTGGAACTCCCGCAGCTCCGCATAGGTCCCATGGACCCGCATGAGGTATTCCTCGCATCGGGGGCGGCTAACCCACGACATCGTAACAAGTCAGGAGGGTGAGTGATATAATACTAACACAACGGCTTATCGTTAAACAACATAAGCACAACAAGAATAACCTCCTTACACAAGCGTCACAAGATACTAACACAACGGCTTATCGTTAAACAACATAAGCACAACAAGAATAACTTCCTTACACAAGCGTCACAAGATACTAACACACGTAGCATCATAACATGTTTATCAAACCAACTTACCATACCTTCAAACATCATTTCAAGCATTTGATAAACAAATAATTAAACCGTTTTTCTTATCTTTCTTAAGTCGTTATAGCTAACTTCCCATAAAGCTAGTATAACACTTAAACTTTTTATGAAAACCAAGTATTACTTTTCTTCCAAAATGATTCATAACTCTTTTTGAAATATTCAAGATTCTTATTATTTAGAACTCAAGTCCAAAGACATCAAAGTAAAGCCAAATTTAGTTTAACACACGTACGTCTACCGTACTATATATATATTTCACAAATATCATGCTCAAAGGGATAGGAAGAATCACATACCTCCTCGGCTAAATCCACTTGCCAAGTCGGATATGTCGCGCGCAGAGTGTCAACCTATAGTAGTCAAAACACGCCTATCAACTTCTAGTTTTTACGTGGGATTCTTCTAAGTAAGATTTCTCTTAGTCTACGAAAAATTGGGCAGCACCTCCCCCGTTTCTACGCAATTCTCCACCTTTTTCAAGGCCCGATAATAGTAACCAACATGCCATAAATAAGGCGCAATAATTCCGAAATTTAAAGAAGGGGATCACACGCCCAAACGGAACGCGATTAACAATCTTCCCCTTAACAACAACAATAATTAAAGAAGGGGATCACACGCCCAAACGGAACGCGATTAACAATCTTCCCCTTAACAACAATGTAAATACAGTCCAAAGTAAATACGGTCCAAAGTAAATACGGTCCAAAGTAAATACAGTCCTTAAGTTGGGGTCCTTGGCCAACTTTTACAATTTTACTTATCCAATTACTTCATTAGTCTTCCAACTTATATTCCAATCTTTATATAAGTTATAGTTTCTTTGTTGTTAACTTCTTAGTAAGTAATGGATACATTTTTACCATTTTAATGGCTAATATGCCAATTCTCCTTTTAACATCTTAACAAGATCCAAATCTTTCCTTATATCTCATATTCCATAATATACTTCCAATATATGTATAATATCCAATATACATAATAATCAACTTCACAAAGAGGTTAAGGTTCATTACCTCAAAATAGCCCAAAAATATCCAAGAACTTAAAGTCGCTCCTAAGCAAGTTTTAGCTCCAAATCTTTGTGTTCCAAACCACCACAAGTCACCCTTAGAAGTTTCTAACCAACTTCTATTCAAGAATTAACTCCAAAAAGTGAAGAACACTAAAGTTCCAAATCTGTCCACTCTCGGCTTTGTGAGGGTTTTTAAGGCTAGGGGTGTGACATCTTGTCTAACTCTTGGTTAATAATCTTCCTAATACATTAAGGAAGAACACTTATAAGTTTAGGAATTTTTGGACAACAATTGCTCAAAAAATACAAGGTTGGACGAGAGCAACTAGGGAGGGAGAGAAAATATTTTCAAGTCTTGAAATGTTCTAAGTGTGGAAGATTTTCATCAACTAGAGGTGTTTATATAGGATAACCAAGGGTTAGGATTGAAACATGTGTATGGTATAGATTGTTTGTGTAGGTTCCTTTCTCCACTTGTCCCACAAATGTCACGACCCGAACCCGGGCCCGTGACTGGTGCCTTACCCCGGGCACCCTAGTGATACAACATCAGAGAAATCAGCGGAATATAAAACAATAACATGAAACAACATGAAGTATGAAATAATAATCTGAGAAAAATTGCCTTTCGGCATGTATATATGAAAACTTAAATTCGAACAGTTACATCCCATGACAACCCTGCCCACAACAGTACTACAGACCTCTACGAATGATATGACAACAACGACGGGACAGGGCCCCGTCATACCCCTGAATGTAAGCACCTACAACAACAGGGGACTATACCAAGATAAGCCTCCGGAGGAACGGAGCTTCAAACGCCGAATCGTGACCCTAAGAGCGAGGATCAGCGACTGGGGTACCTTTACCTGCGGCATGAAACGCGGCCTCAAGGAGGTCGATAACAGTACCAAGTATGTGAAATCAAAATCGTAAATGAAATGATTGTAGTCTATATAAAGCGAGAGACATGTATGATAACCAAACTACGATTCACAATAAATAAGCAACATGTAAAGTCGTGACTCACGCCTCAAAGTCATCACTCAAATATAACAATGGGTCTCACCCCCACCACATCAATCATGCCCGTGGAATACCTTCCTCATTGCCGGCAGTCTATGATATAAAAGCACCAAGGAATACACATGAACACCAGGTCCCACCTGTGTCATCATAAAACCGTACGGGGTAAGTACGAAGGCATAGCCGACTACTAAAACCCACAACACAAGGTCATAATCAGATCATGATCCGTCTGCATCACATGATCAAAGCCGCCACTCGCCCGCAGTATCTAATGTGCGCGTCTAGCCCTGGAACTTCCCGTAGCTCCGCATGGGCCACTCCAATGGCCCGCATGAGGTATTCCCCGCATCGAGGGTAGCTACTCCCCGGCAGCGTCCTGGACTCGCCGTCCGCATGGCCACATAGACCGCATGACCACAAAGGCCGCACACTAACCTGGAACTCCCGCAGTTCCGCATAGGCCACACAGACCCGCATAAGGTATTCTCGAATCATAGGTCACACAGACCCGCCTGAGTCTACCCCGCATCGGAGGGCAGCTTAACCCCCGGAATCATGAGTGATACAATACTAACATAACAGCTTATCGTTTAAACAACATAAGCACAATCAAGGGAAAACCCCTTTACACAAACATCACAAGATACTAACACACGTAGCATCCTAGCATGTTTACTTAACAAATCAACAAGAAAGTATTACAAGGCTATCACAAACCAACACAATCAAGTTATACACACAAGGTACTTTCTACTATATGATTAACAAGATCGGGTTTTTATCCCCAAAGTACTTCATACATTAACTCTTTAAAAGATACGTTACTTTCACAAAAGTCACACAATACCCGTAGTATATGAAAATAGAGTGATTATCTTTTGAAGTAAATCAAAACACTTCCCTTTGTAAAATCAAGTAACAACATTCTTTTCCAAACGTTCCAAGTTTGCCTAATTTCAATTACTCAAGTTTCTCATTTTCGAAGGGTTTGTAGTTCATAGTTTTAATCCTTTAAAACAATTTTTGAGAAACATATACCTTATGTGTGAGTAGGTTATTCTTGTTCATAACAATCTTGATACAACAGCCATGATCTAGGAAATGTAATATCATTTTGTCTCATCTTAGCTTCTATGCAGATGGTAGTTTCTACTGGTTTTAATAATACTTTATTAGTCAAAACATTTCCCTTTATTAGCGCTGCTGTGGTTTGTTCGATACTTATTCTGATTTCCGAATCAAGAAACATTATTCCTTTTGAAAACCAAGTACTCATTACTCACGAATGAGGTTTCACACTTTTTAACAAAATTCAATTAAGTCAAGTCTCTTATCTTTTAAGATCAAGTCTCTTAACTTCTTAAATCAATAAATCATTCTTTTTATCTCTCTTAAGCCGTTATACCTAACTTCCCATAAAGCTAGTATAACTCTTAAGCTTTTAAAACCAAGTATTACTCTTCTGTTAAAATGATTCAGTATTCTTTTGAAATACTTCAAGATTATTCAGGCTTAAGTCCGGAGACATTGCCGTAATTATTATTCAGTTAACACACGTACGTCTACCGTACTATATATATATTCTTTAAAATATCATGCTCAAGAGGATAGGAAGAATCACATACCGCGCGACGATTATCGACTATTAGCAAAACGCTCCATGGCTATAACCCGGCTAGCCTTGTCCACCTTTCAAGTAGCACATGCTACTCACAGAACATTCAACCTATAAAGGTTATACAAGTCTATCAAAGTCTAGACTACTCGGTAGAATAAATCTAGATACAAAATTCTACGGAAATTTGGGCACTCTTCCTACCCACAAACTTCACAAGTTCATTGTAATACACCCCATGTAAGTACAGTTCAATTCTCTTCTTTAAATTCAGGCTTAAGTCAAAAGACATTGCCGCACAACTATGTTCAGTTCTATATATAGTATACTTCAACTATATATTCCTACAACATGTAATTTCCAATTACAATAGAAGGTCAAGAGTGTTTACCTCGATAAGCCCAAAATTATCCAAGTATAAAGTCGATCCTGAGCAACGTTTAGCTCCTACTCCGGGTGCTCCAACCCGCTCCAAATAACCCTTAGAAGTTCTACGCAACTTCTTCTTAATACTCCAACCAACTATGGAGATTTTCCTTAGGGTTTCATTTTTGTGACTGAAGGGAAGTATAATAGTATTTCTGGGCTTTTCGTATAAGTGTAATCTTGGAATACTACAAGGTATATGGGCTAGAGTATTTGGGCATTATAACAATACTTGGAGAGTATTTTTATACCACAAAAGGGGGGGTATTATACGAAAACAACTAGGCTAGGGGGGGTACCCCACGGCCAAGCCACTAGGAGGGGTGCTCTCGGCTAAAGCCTTACAAGGGGGACGAGAACACTACAAGAGAGGGGAGGGAGGATTTCTAGACTTAGCACAATTTTTGGATGAAGAAGTTCATCAAAGGGGAGGGGTATTTATAGGTCAAGCCATGGCCAACCAATGGCCAAGATCATGCCAAGTGCAAGGCAAGTGTAGGGCTAGGATTCACCCAAGTGTACCTTATCCATCTACCCACAAAATATCCTACCAACTACTTGACAAACAAGGCCACACTTTCGGCCACTTTACCGCCCAACATCCTCCAATGAGAGGGTGACAAGTGTCGCCCTCTCGTTGGTCCAAAATGTTTCGTCTCTCGGAAAAATCCGCAAAAATAAGAAATGACATAGCCGTAATTTACCCTACGCGAGTTGTGTAAAACGTTTCGTCGAAAAACGACTCTAACCGGGTGTTGTGCACAAAATATTTCGTCCAAGCCAACTTTAAAGTCCAAACTTTTCTACGTACGTCCTTACGTACATACTCTGGAAATACGGGGTATAACAACAAATGCTATGCAAGACTTTGACCATTTGACTTGCCCACTAACCTTGCAAAAACCGTCCACTATGCCATGCAAATGTCATGCAAGACTTTTGGCCAGTTGTCTTGCCCACTAGTCTTGAAAAAACGTCCAACATGGCTCTTGGAGTGACACATGTCGCCCTCCCATTGGTCCAAAATAATTATCTCTTGGAAAAAATTCCATAATTGGTAAAAAAAATATTGAAAACGTAAAAATTTCCTTCACAAGGTTCGGAATATTTTCCGTCGGAAACAATTCTTTCATTCTTACCCTAATTAGGGTTTATACATTCGTACGTACGTCCTTACATACATACTCCGGAACTACGGGGTATAACACCGCAGGTAGAGGTACACCTGTTGTTGATCCTCGCTCATAGGATCACAGTTCTGCGTATTTGGGAAGCCCCGTTTCTCCGGAGGCTTATCTTTTTGGTATGATTCCCTGAGATTGTAGGTTCTTGTACATTCAGGGGTATGGCGGAGCCCTATCCCGTCGTAGTTGTTATAAAAACTCTTAGAGGTCTGTAGTCCTGTTGTGAGTTGGGCTTGTAAAGGATAACTATTCGGTTTTTATATATATGCAGAAAGGTGACCGTTTTGGTTAGCCTGTTTCTTATTTTATATTGTTTCATGTCTATGAGTTTTTATTTCCGCTGATTTTCTCTGATATATTATCACTAGGGTGCCCGGGGTAAGGCACCAGTCACGGGCCCGAGGTCGGGTCGTGACACTTGTATGATAATCAAATTAACAGTATACCGTGCCTTACTAACAATGAGAGTAACAAAATAAACATTTCCGGTTCTTAAAATAGGAAGCCTGTGATTAACCTAGGACCATCCGCCCGTAGTATTATTACGCAATCCTACTCTTGGGACTATTTCACCCGCATAGGCGGTGTGGACCCGCATGAGGTAATTTCCTCGCATAGGACTAGTCCACCCCGCATAGGACTATTTCACCCGCATGAGCCCTACGGACTCGCATGAGGTATTCCTCGCATCGTGGGGAGCAAATCCACGGAATATGCAAATGCACCAAGCCCGGGGAATGACCCCGTAATGAACAATATATCACCAGCACAACCGGCTACCATAAATAACATAAGCAAATTAAGAAATCCCTTAACTTCTCATTAGACTTAGTTAGCATGTACTCTCATTTCGTTTAACTTAAGGCACTATCATATCATGAAAAATCCGGGAATTTATCCCAAAGTACTACGTACTTCTATTCTTTTAAAATGACCATTTTTCATATAAAAATCCCAAGATACTAATACCCGTAGTATCTAGTCATATCTATTTTTCAAGACAAGTCACTATACCTTTAGAAATACATTTATAGGCTTCTAAACCAAGTGACTTTTACTGTAAAACTTTAAGTTATTGATGCCTTTAAATCAATATTTGCTCTTCTTCATTTCAAGCCATTTATCTTTTTTTACATTACTAGCGAAAACCATTCCTTTAACTTTCCATAAAGTCGTTATAACCAACTTCCCATAAAGCCGTTATAATAACTTTATGCTTTAGGAACTAAGACATTTTCATTCTTTAAAAATCAAATGAGTTAATTATCTAACTCAACCAAACATAGACATTCTTATATCAAGTTAATGATATCAACACAAAGCCGAATTTCTTCAAAACTCGTACGCCTACCGTACTATACATTTATAAAACTCATGCTCAAGAGATAAGGAAAGTTCTGCATACCTCTTCGACTTAATCCTCTTGCCAAGTTGAATACGCCGCACGTAGAATGTCAACCTATAATGACCATAATACGCCTATCAACTTCTAGATTTCAACATAGAATATTTCTAAGTATAAAGACTCTTATTCTACGGAAAATCGGGCAGCACTTCCTTTGTTTCTACGTACTTTTCCACCTTTCTCAAGGCCCTAATTCAATAACCAAACATGCCACATTTAAGGCTCGACAATTTAGCTAACCAAAGGGGATTACACGCCTTACAATACGTGTAAAATTCTGCCCCACAATTTATTCAAAACAGTCCAATAGTCAATGCCATTCTCGGCTAATATGAGCAACAATGCAAAGTCTTTTCCAATTCTTTTTCAATCCATATCGTCGTTCTAACATGTTATATAGTCGCAACCAACTTTAACAGCTATAATCTCCTCTTTATATAACATGCGACGACTAAATTGAATTACAATCTTAAAGGCTAATCATGCTAGTTTCGGATTTTGCTTCCAAATATTTCCATAACACTTATCAATCTTCATAATGCAAATCACATGATCAATTACCAATCTACTACAACATGTAGTCTTTAATTACAAAGGTGAGATGAAGATTTACCTTGATAAGCCCAAATATAACTCCAAGATTCAAAGTCGCTCCTTAGCAACTTAGCTCCTTAGCAACTTAGCTCCTTTCCTTCACGCTCCAATCTGCTATTTGAAGCCCTTAGAAGTTCATAAACAACTTCCCTTCAATTTCCAAACAAAACTTATGAAAACAACTTAGGTTTTCATCTTGCGACTAACGTGAAAACGTAGTTTTTTCGGGATCTTTCTATTGAGATAACCTTATAATACCCTTAGGAACCTTGGGTTTAAGTATTGTGAATTATGGACAACAAACGAATTTTTTTTTGTTCTTCAATGTGCAAACCCGAGAGCTCCTCTCTAGTCTTCTAAGCTTTATAATTTTTTCTAAGTGTTAGAGACTTGTCTTGCTACATGGATGAATATATAATTAAATGGAGGGTCAAGATCAAAACACTTGTGTGGTCTTAGATGAAGGAATTTTAAATATCTAGCCAAGTGGGCTCATTGACTTGGTCAACAATGTCAAGCCTTGGCCTTTCAAGACTTGATCATCGTTGCCTTGGTCACTTGACCATTTTACACTTGGCTAAATCGACCAAGTCCATGGGGGGGGGGGGGGGTGACACGTGTCTCCCTCTCATTCGTCATAATATTTCGTTTCCCGACATTTCCATAATTCCGTTAAAATCTACAAGTCTCAATTCTTAACATCCGGATTTCTTACGTACGTTCTTATATACATGCCCTGGAATTTACGGGGTGTAACATTAACAACCAAACATGCCACATTTAAGGCTCAACAATTCAGCTAACCAAAGGGGATTACACGCCTTACAAGCCGTGTAAAATTCTGCCCCACAATCAATATAAAAATGTCCATTAATCCAAAGCCATATTCGGCTACAATGTATCACTACATTATCAATTTTCTTTCAATTCCTTTTCAATCCAACTTGTTATTCTAATATGTTATATACCCTATAACAATTATAACAACTATAAATCCTTTCTTTCTTAACATGCGACGATTGTAACTATCGGCCAATTTGATTACAACATAAATGGCTAACTTGCCCATTTTCGGTTTTTAACATGTCGACATGATCCAAATCTTTTCAAACTTCAATCTATATACCACATGCTCATTTATCAACTACTATAACATGTAATCTTTAATCACATTAAGAAGACGAAGATTTTACCTCAATGAGCCCAATATATAATCCAAGATTAAAGTCGATCCTAGCAACTTTAGCTCATCTTTTCGACATTCCAAACCGCTATTTGCAACCCTTAGAAGCTTGTGAAGAACTCCTCTTCAAGTTCCAACTCCAACTATGAAAACCCCCTTCGGTTTTCATGTTGCGATTAACATACAAACGTAGTTTTTCCGGGATCTTTCTATTGAGATAACCTTACAATACCTCTAGGAACCTTGGTTTAAAGTATTGTGAATTATGAACAACAAACGAAATTTTTTTCTTCTTCATGTAGAGCTTAGCCGAGAGCTCACAATAGTGCACACAAGTTTTCTTGATTTTTCTCCAAGTGTTGAGACTTGTCTTGCTACAAGGGTGTATATATAATTAAATTGAGGGTCAAGATTAAAACACTTGTGTGGTCTTGGATGAAGAAATTAAAATATCAAGGGTCAACTTGACTAGTTGACTTGGTCAATTTTCTCAAGCTTTTATCATCCACATTAAACTACTTAATCTTGGTCATTAGACCACTTAACCTTGGTCCATTTCTCGACCAAGACCATGCAAAGGGGGGGTGACACGTGTCACGACCCGACTCTCGCGATCGGTGCCTTACCGGGCACCCTAGTGATACAACATCAGAGAAAATCAGCGGAAATAAAAACTTAAACATGAAACCAGATATAAAAAAAAACAGGCTAACCAAAACGGTCACCTTTCTGCATATATACATAAAACCCGAACAGTTATATCCTTTTACAAACCCGGCCCACAACAGTACTACAGACCTCTAAGAATTTTATAACAACAATGACGGGACAGGGCCCCGCCATACCCCTGAATGTACAAGAACCTACAATCTCAGGGAATCATACCAAAAGATAAGCCTCCGGAGAAACGGAGCTTCCCAACGCTGAACTGTGATCCTATGAGCGAGGATCAACAACCGGTGTACCTCTACCTGCGGATGAGCGCGGCCCCGAAGGAGGTCAGTACAACAGGTACCAAGTATGTGAAACTGAAAATACTGTAAATGAAATCATAACGGTCTATATAAAACAGGAGACATGTATGATAACCAAACTACGATTCACACATATAGCGATGCATGCAAGTCGGGACTCACGCCTCAAAGTCATCACTCAAATATAACTATGGGTCTCACGCCCACAACATCAATCATGCGTGGAATTCCTTCCTCACCGCGATCATGATATAACAACACGAGGAGTACATGAACACCAGTCCCACGTGTCATAAAACCGTGACGGCAAGTACGAAGGCATAGCTACGTAACCAACTGCATCATCCATCGATCGGCAAGTACGAAAGCCAACTACCGATACCAAAGCCGTACTAACAATACTATACAACTATACCACGGCGACCGGGGCAAGTACGAAGGCCAACTACCAGATACCAAAGCCGCATCACGTCGCTGATGGGGGCAAGTACGAAGACCAACTACCAGATACCAAAGCCGGATCACGAGACTTCGCCACTAAACTGAACGGGGCAAGTACGAAGGCTAACTACCAGATACCAAAGTCGAATCAGCCACGACCGGGGCAAGTACGAGAGCCAACTACCAGATACCAAAGCCGAATCAGTAAAAACCTCATGGAGAGCTAGTCCATGGAATAACACTATCAACAGGGAAACGAACCCTCATCATGGCCGCATACCCGTGGACCATCCATCGTGTCAGTATGTCCAAAATGATCAAGAATAACATGATCGGCCCTCCATCGAGAGACGCGGTAACATAAGGATACAACACTTGCATAACAAGGCTATCACACGCAAACATAGGCAAGTTACACACAACTCAAGGTACTTTCATTTGTCAAAGTCCGGGTTTTAACCCCAAAGTACTACGTACTTTAATTCTTTTAAAAATACCCATTTATTTCCCAAACGTCACCTGATACTAACACTCGTAGTATCCAAAATAGAGTAACTACTGTTTCAAGTAAACCAAAACCATTTCCACACCTTCTTTTGAAATAAACCAAGACAATACCATGCTTTCTTTTTAAACCAATTTAAGACCAAACCATGCCTTCCTTTTTAAACCATTTTAAGACAAAACCATGCCTTTCTTTTAAACCAAAACACTTTAAATTCCTCAAGTCTCTTTTCTTTTAGAAAACAAGTTCCTTACTTTGGAATTTAAGAAAAAAATCAATACTTGTTATTAATGATCTTATTAAAGCAGCCATGATCTAGGAAATGTAATATCATTTTGTCTTATCTTAGCTTCTATGCAGATGGAGGTTTCTACTGGTTTTAAATAATAATTAATTAGTCAATACATTTTCCTTTATTAACGCTGCAGTGGTTTGTTCGATACTTATTCTCATTTCCGAAATCAATAAAACATTATCCTTTTAAGACCAAGTACCCATTACTCATGAATGCGGTTTCACAACTTTTTAACACACCTTAAGCCCTTAACATATCACATCAAGTCATTTATAAGTCAAGTCTCTTATCTTTTAAAAACCACAAACCATTTCTTTACCTACATAAAGTCGTTATAACTAACTTCCCATAAAGCTATTATAACACTTTATGTTTTAAGCCAACCAAATTCGTTTAGCACGCGTACGTCTACCGTACTACATAGTTCACAACAATCATGCTAGAAAAGATAGGAAGAGGTTCACATACCTCGCGACGATTATCGACAATTAGCAAAACGCTCCAAAGTACTATAACCCTGCTAGCCTTTTCCACCTTTCAAGTAGAATACGCTACTCGTAGTACTTCAACCTATAAAGGCCACAAAACGTCTATCAACCTCTAGATCTCTTCGTAGAACAATTCTAAGTACAAGGTTCCTTATTCTACGGAAAATTCGGCAGCACCTCCCACCCCGCAACCACATAAATCTCCTCCTCTATCAAGGCCCGCTACCAAGCCAACAACTCCAATGGGGGGTTACACGTCTAACCGGACGTGTACAATTCTACTCCACAATAATACTATAAGTCTACTGTAAATACAGTCCAAAGTAAATACAATTCAATTCTTTATAAACATCCTTCCATATATCTTATACTCAATTCTAAACTACTACAACATGTAATATCCAATTACAATAGAAGGACTAAGATCATTACCTCGATAAGCCCAAAATTATCCAAGATTAATAAGTCGATCCTGAGCAACGTTTAGCTCCAATTCCTTATGCTCCAAACAACCCTTAGAAGTTTCTAACCAACTCCTCTTCAAGATCCAACTCCAAAAAGTGAAGAACACTTAGGCTACAATTTGGCAACTTTCGGCCAAGGCAACATTTCTAGGCTAGGGGTGTGAAATCTTTTCCAACTCTTGGTACACAATCTTCCTAACACCCTACGGAAGAACACTTAAAACTTTAAGAATTTTTGGACAACTTTTGGTCTAGGGGAATGGCCAATGCCGAGAGCTACACACAAGAGGGAGGGAGTATTTTTGTCTTGAAAATAAACTAAGTGTGGGATGAAAAATAAGTCTTGCTATTAAGGGGTATTTATAGAAAAATCAATGGCCAAGATTAAAGCAAGTGGGTGGTCTAGATTGGGACATATGTGTGTGGGTCCCATCCTCCAAATGGCTACACAAAGAAGAAGACAAGTGGCTTGCCACATGTTGGCCCATTTCGGCCAAGGGACAAGTGTCTAGCCACTTGTCCCACCATTTCGGCCCACTTGGCCACCTAAGGGGGTGACACGTGTCGCCCCCTACTGGTGTACCTTTACCTGCGGCATGAACGCAGCCCCCCAACAAATGGTACCGGACTGCATGCGATCCCTGAGGCATGAACCTTCTCAGGACGTGCCATACGGAGAGCCACGGTTCGGGTCCGTTCCCGTGGTAGAGGCTCTGGCCTCTTTATACGCTCAGTCCCCCGAAGGAGGTCAGTACAACAGGTACCGAGTATGTGAAACTGAAAATAAATACTGTAAATGAAATCATAGTAGTCTATATAAAGCAGGAGACATGTATGATAACCAAACTACAGTTCACAATAAATAAGCAGTCATGTCAAGTCAGGGACTCACGCCCTCAAAGTCACCACTCAAATATAACTATGGGTCTCACGCCCACAACATCAATCATGCCCGTGGAATACCTTCCTCACCGCTGGCGATATGATATAAAAGCATCAAGGAATACACATGAACACTGTGTCCCACGTGTCCTAATAAAACCGTGCGGTAAGTACGAAGGCATAGCCGACTACTAAAACCCACGCACAACAAGGTCATAAATCGTATCATGAGATTTGTCTGCACGTCACATGATCAAAGCCGCCACTCGCGCGCAGTATCTAATGTGCGCGTCTAGCCCCGAACTCTCCGCAGCTCCGCATAGGCCAAACTTCATAGGCCCGCGTGAGGTATAACCCCGCATCGAGGGTAGCTACTCGCGATCCGCTGACTCGCGATCCGCATGGCCACATGCAACCGCATGACCATAAAGGCCGCACACTAACTGGAACTCTCGTGGCTCGCATAGGCCCACGGGACCCGCATGAGGTATCCTCGAATCATAGGTCACATGCACTACCGAGTCTACCCGCATCGGCGGCAGCAACCTCCTAAACAAGTCAAGGTGAGTGGTACAATACCAACATATCGGCTGATAGTGAAACAATTTAAACGCAATCGAGGGGAAACCCCTTTACACAAACATCACAAGATACTAACACACGTATCATCCTAGCATGTTTACTTAACAAATCAACAAGAAAGTATTACAAGGCTATCGCAACCCAACACAATCAAGTTATACACACAAGGCACTTTCTACTATATGATTAACAAGATCGGGTTTTTATCCCCAAAGTACTTCATACATTAACTCTTTTAAAAGATACGTTACTTTCACAAAAGTCACACAATACCCGTAGTATATGAAAATAGAGTGATTATCTTTTGAAGTAAATCAAAACACTTACCTTTGTAAAATCAAGTAACAACATTATTTTCCAAACGTTCAAGTTTGCCTAATTTCAAATGTTCATGTTTCTTATTTTAGAAAGGTTTCGTAGTTCATAGTCTTATTCATTTAAGAATATAATTCTCTTTTAAACAATCTGAGAAACATAAGCCTTATATGTGAGTAGGATATTCTTGTTTATAACAATCTTATTACAGCAGCCATGATCTAGGAAATATCATTTTGTCTCATCTTAGCTTCTATGCAGATGGAAGTTTCTACTGGTTTTAATAATACTTCATTAATCAAACATTTCCCTTTATTAACGCTGCAGTGGTTTGTCGATACACATTCTGATTTCCGAAATCAGTAAAACATTATTCCTTTTAAGACCAAGTACTCATTACTCACGAATGAGGTTTCACACAAAATTCACATTAAGTCAAGTCTCTTATCTTTTAAGATCAAGTCTCTTAACGTCTAAAATCAATAACTCATTCATTTTATCTTTCTTAAGCCGTTATACCTAACTTCCCATAAAGCTAGTATAACTCTTAAGTTTTTAAAACCAAGTATTACTCTTCTTTCAAAAACAGTTCTTAAGTCTCTTGAATTACTTCAAGATCTTTATTATTCGGGCTTAAGTCAAAAGACATTGCCGTACAACTACGTTCAATTAGCACGCGTACGTCTACCGTACTATATATATATTCTTTTAAAATATCATGCTCAAGAGGATAGGAAGAATCACATACCTCGCGACGATTATCGACTATTAGCAAATCGCTCCACGGCTATAACCCGGCTAGCCTGGTCCACCTTCTCAAGTAGCACGCCACTCGCAATATTCAACCTATACAGGTTATACAAGTCTATCAAAGTCTAGACTACTCGGTAGCATAAATCTAGATACAAGATCCTACGGAAAATCGGGCAGCACTTCCCTATCCGTCAAACTACACAAGTCTACTGTAATACAGTCCTACGTAATTACAGTTCAGTTCTCTTCTTTAAATTCAGGCTTAAGTCCAAAGACATTGCCGCAAAACTATGTTCAGTTCTATATATAGTATACTTCAACTATATATTCCTACAACATGTATTTTCCAATTACAATAGGGGGACAAGATAATTACCTCGATAAGCCCATAATTATCCAAGTATAGATGTCGATCCTTAGCAACGCTTAGCTCCTACTCCGGGTGCTCCAACCCGCTCCAAATAACCCTTAGAAGTTCTACGCAACTTCTTAATACTCCAACCAACTGGAGATTTTCCCTAGGGTTTCGGTTTGAGACAAAAAGGACATACTGTAGTATTTTCGACTCTACGATAGAGGTATCTTTGGAATACTACAAGGTATCGCTAAGGTATTTTGGGTATAACAACAATACTTTTGAGAGTATTTCTACCAAGAGGGTATTTATACGAGACAACACCACAAGGGGTGTATACCCTCTACCAACCCCACCAGGAGTGGGGTACTTTCGGCCAAGGGGAGGGGTGCTCTCGGCTAAGGCCTCACAAGGGGAGGGGACGAACTATAGAGGAGGAAGATCTTTCAAGACTTAGCACAAATTTTGGATGAAGAAGTTCATCAAGGAGGGTATTTATAGGTCGCCATGGCTAACCAATGGCCAAGATCAAGCCAAGTGTGGTGCAAGTGTAGGGCTAGGATTCACCCAAGTGTACCTTATCCATCTACCCACAAAATATCCTACCAACTACTTGACAAAAAGCCAACCAATTCGTCCACGCCGACCGCGTCCGTATTGAGAGGGTGAAAAGTGTCGCCCTCTCGTTGGTCCAAAATGTTTCGTCTCTCGGAAAAATCCGCAAAATTTAGAAATGACATAGCCGGAATTTTTCCTTCGCAATTCTTGTAAAACGTTTCGTCGAAAAACGACTCTAACCGGGTGTTGTGCACAAAAATAAATCGTCCAAGCCAACTTTAAAGTTAAAATTTTCTCGCACGCCCCACGCATATACTCTGGAAATACGGGGTATAACATTCATCTTCCGAGAATATCCGAAATGCCAAAAATCTCTAAAACAAAGTGGGCCCCACAAAACCGTAAATTTCTCCCGTGGGTCCCACGTGACCAATTCCGGAAATAAAATTCCATAATTCTAATATAATCCAGGAAGTCCAAATACCAAATCTGGGAATCCAATTCCCATCAACGAACCTTTTTCCTTCACAAAAACCGGAAACTTTTCCGTCGAAAAATCACATCTTTCTTCCCTTCCAATATTACTGTCGTATTCTCGTACGTACGTCCTCACATACATACTCTGGAACTATGGGGTGTAACAACACGTGTCGCCCTCCCATTCGTCGTAATATTTCATTTCCTGACATTTCCATAATTCTGATAAATTCTACAAGTCTCAAATCTTAACATCCTGATTTCTTACGTACGTTCTAATATACATGTCCTGGATTTACGGGGTGTAACATTATTCCCCCCTTAGAAACATTCATCCCCGAATGTTCTTTCGAGGTTCGATCTGTTAAGGCCCAATGTACCTTGGGCTAAGTATCTCTTTCTTCCCAAACCTCATCATACCCTTCATGGGTGATACCTTCAAGAAGACTCAATCGTTAATCTCGAACTCTAAGTGTTGACGTCAATTCTGTGCATAAAGCATCTGTCGACTCTGAGCTTGCTAATAATCTTTCCTGGATAAGCTTTTCCTTATCCACAGCCCACTGAATCTAGTCTGGGCCAATTAACTGAACTTCGCCTACGTCGAACCAACCAACCGGCGATCTACACTTTTTTTCATACAAAACCACATACAAGGCCATCTGAATACTGGAATGGTAACGGGTATTATACGCAACTCATCGAGAGGAAAAAGATCCTCCCTGCTACTTCTGAAATCAATAACACAGGCCCGCAACCTATCCTCAAGTGTCTGGATAACATGCCCGCCTCGTCCGCTTGCGAGGTGAAATGCAACCGAGACTACATGTGTCCCTAACCCTTCGAAAACCTCGAGTTAGCTCTTGAACTCATCTGTCTGATATCATAATGTAGGAACCCCGTGCAATCTCACAATCTTCCTGCTATATAACCTAGCATAATCCTCAGTCGAGAAAGTGGTCCTGACTGGAAGAAAATGGGCTGACCTCGTCGGCCTGTCTACTATGACCCACCAGGAGTCGCACTACCACTGAGTACGGTGCAACCCTATAACAAAATCCATATTAATCACCTCCTATTACCAGGTCGGGATCTCAATCGTCAATAATAGCCCACTGAGCTTTTGGTGCTCAACCTTGACCTGCTGATAATTCAAATCGTGAGTAGCGTAATTCCTCTCATGCTCCCGTAGCTGCCGGAAAGCATAAGCTATAACCTTATCGTGTTGCATTGGCACACAACCTAGCCCAACACTCAAAGTGTTACAATAATAACCTAACCCTCAAGTCCCTCAGGAGGGGTTAGAACTGTAGTCGTAGTCGGCTTATCTCCCAATAACTGGAAGCCTTTCTCACACTTCTGAAATATTCGGGCACAATACAATCTTAATCATGATTCTTGTTTCCAGTTTCTGTTGCAACCAAACTTGGTTACCATACTTAGATTCAAATTCCTTCACTTGCCTCATGGCTACGACTTTCTGCCGATCACAATCTAGGGGGAGATTTCCTTGATCTCGTCAAGACTAAATCCTATTATTCTCCCCAGCTCATAGAGCTTATAGTCCAGTGTTCAACCTCAATTCATGGCATTACATAATCCAAATTATTTCTACCTTGATCCTCGGTCATACATTCCCATTTATGCTTATTACCAACATTTATATCCTTATGACACATCCTTCCTTGAAGTTACAACCCTATTCACAGGGTCTTGTTGCGGTTTCCTGTATATTTCTAATCATCAAGCACCGCCTTAAAAATCGTGTAGATTCTCAAAACCTACCAATGAGGTCTTCTGTTTTTCATCGGTATCACTCATATTTATCTTATTTTTGCCTTGCACATTCTCTGGAGATTATTCGGAAAGTCGTGGCCCTGACTGCCACACTGAGCCGACTCCAAGTACCTTCAATGGTACTTATCATAAAATCGCCAATAATCGTGACGCGTTATCTCCGTCTCTTAACGTTCAAATTAAATCAATTATTTTAATAAAACAAGTCACATAGACACCATAATTTATCATGTCAAAGAAGGAAGGAATAACTTTCATATTTCTAACACTTCCATTCCTTCCCCATCGATAACCTCGCACGGAAAAGCGGAATCGAACCAATCTCTCTGACACCAACCTTGGCACACAAGAAGCCAACTAGTCCATACCCATAATGAACTCAAAGTCCGTCAGATTCAGCTCTACTAGGTCTGTTAGGGTCTGACGACTATATCATCACCGGACAAATCTTATATACCCGCTCAGCTACCACCCAATCACCCACTGGTGTAGCTACCTCGAAAGGTCCTTATGGATTCAGGCTCTATTCCTCTACACTTGATTGCTCTCTTTCTTACTGGTCGTACTCTTTCCGTACTTCCAAACTTATTCTAGCATACGCACATAACTTCCATACTGATTCTGGCCTCCAATCTTTGGAGTTACTAAATCGAACAATATAAGGCCATTTCCGGCTCTCATGACCCGGTTCCGGTGGAATGCGTCCACGAACCCGTAAAACAATTAAATAGACTTGGGCCTTGCACCCTCGTGACCCTGTCACGTAGCGGGACTACTACCAATTGATCCCACTCTCTTTTCAGGCTATGGGGCGACCCGTAATAGGTCCTCAACCCGACCCACCGTCGCACTTAACACTTACCCTTAGTCTGAATTAAATCTTATTGCCCGAGAAGGCCTTATATAGCTAAGGTCTCGGCAGTTATCAATATTCTTAGGCTCGCAATTCCATGCTCCAAGCCTACCTTATCAGCCCCGCCGTAAACGGGTACAATAACTTCTCATAATACCATAATCGTGTTGTCTTGATCACAACAACCATTACTTACTCCATACAGATCTCATTCATACAATCCTCTTAAGCATACCATGTAGCTTAATTTACTAACATAGTCTTCCATTAAGTCCCTTAACATGATTTCTTAAGGGTTCATTACCTTCTCAGACATCTTATCATCTCCTAATTATCTCAAATTAGCACGTAAACCTTGATGAGAATTCATTAATTTGTTTCATACCTTCCCGGTATCTAATTAGTCCTTACCAATTCTTGGTAATCTAAAATCATTCTAGGCAATAAGCGTCTGACCCTCATACATAAATCTGTATAGTTGTATGTCATAATACCAACAATACAACAATTATTACCAACCTGGATACGCAATCCACATAATCCTTCCTGGGTCACTGCTGCCTTTCTCATAGCTGCAATCAACATAACTCGTTAGGGAGAGACGACCCTAACAACACAGCTCTATCGCACGATCTCAGAGTGAGAAGAAGGGAAACCAATCCTAAATGTCCTGCAGTCTCCTGGTTATACATGTGGTGCACAACACACCGATAACTAAGACTCTACTAGACACGGTGTGTAGACACTTTCCGAGGACTAACTGCTCTGTTACCACTTTTGTCACGACCCGACCCCGGGCCCGCGACTGGTGCCCTACCTGGGCACCCTTACAAGTATACATCAGAGATAATCAGCGAAACATACATAAGCTCAACAAAAAATAAATAACAGGTTAGCCGATAAGGCTACCTCCCTGGATATATATATATATACGTAAACCAAAAGCAGTTACCTCCTTTTTTTTAACCGACCCACAAGATATAACTACAGACCTCTAAGAGTTTTGACATAACAACTGTGATGGGACAGAGCCCCGCCATATCCCTGAATGTACATAAATCTACAACCTCAGGGAACTGTACCAAAAGACAAAGACTCCGGAGAAATGGAGCTTTTCAAGAACTGAACAGTGATCCTAAGAGTGAGGATCAACAAGCTATGTACCTCAACCTGCGGCAGGAACGCAGCCCCCCGAAGGGGGTCAGTACAAAATATATACCAAGTATGTAAAACTGAAAGTACTGTAATTTAAATCATAAAGTCTAGATATAAAAAGCTGGAGACAAGTATGATAATCAATTTAATAGTACAATTGTGCCTTTTCGAAATGAAAGTAATGAAAGTCAGTTTTTACCTTTTAAAGACTATTTCAACACATGAACAATAGTCACACCAAGGCTAGGGACACAAGCCCTCAAAATCATCACATAGTCCAATAAGGGTTTCAAGCCCGCAAACATCAAAGCGTGCCCGTGGAATCCTCTATCACTGCCGACAGCCGCAAGTGTAAAATATATGTATGTAACACGCCCGTGGAATCCTACATCATCGTCGTGCACATATGCAATATATATATATATCTCATGCCGTGGAATCCTCATCTCCGGTACATGTCTTAATCGAGAGCTAATGCATGGATTAATAATAGTTTATAACATGCCCGTGGAATCCCTCATCACGGGTACATGTCTTCATGGAGAGCTAATTCATGGAGTAATAATAGTATATAGCATGCCCGTGGAATCTCTCATCTCGTACATGTCTTCACGAGAGCTAGTCCGTGGAGTAATAATAGCATCGGAAATTTAACCCGCATCATGGTTGTATGCCTGAATCCTCATCGTATAAGCATGTCCATGAATCAATCACAATGAAGCATGCGTGGAATCCTCCATCACCGCTTCACGCCCAAGTAAATTCACAACAAGACAGCCGGCCCTCCAATGAGAGTCACGGCAGCGTAGAAATATAATACTTGCACTCAGAGGCTATCGCAAGTAAGCATAGGCAAGTTCATAAAATCTTTTAGACTTTCATTAATGTACAAAAATGAATTTCATTTTATAAACTCAAGGCACTTTTGTGTCACATAAAAATACGGAAATTTAACACAAAGTACTACGTACTTCCATTCTTTTCAAAAGACTCCTTTTTATATAAAATCCCAAGATACTAACACATGTAGTATCAAGGCATGTCAATTTTTCAAATTAAGTTACTACACCTTTAGAAATTCATTTCAAGGCTTTGAAACCAAGTAACTTCTAATTTCACAACCTAGGCAACTCATGCCTATCAATCAATTATACTACTCTCTTAACCTTTCATAAAGCCGTTATAACTAACTTCCCATAAAGCCATTATAACTCTTTATGTTTTAGACAAATTCATTCTCTTTATAACCAAGAGACTTATACTTTTAAAACCAAGTATCATATACTTTCAAATCAAGTTACATAACTTTCAGAATACTTCAAGTCTTTTAACTTTAGAAATCAAGTTTCTTAACTTTAGAAATCAAGTTTCTTAACTTTAGAATAGTTCAAATAATCAATACTTTCCAAGTCAAGAAATCTTTCCATGTAACATCAAGTCACATATACTTTTCGAAAACAAGGCAAGGATACCAAAATGGAACCGAATTCATTTTTAACCATGTACGTCCACCGTACTATACATTTATAAAACTCATGCTCAAGAAGATAGGAAAAGTTTCACATACCTCTCCGGCTCAATCCACTTGCCAAGTTGAATACGCTGCGCGTAGAATGTCAACTTATAATGACCACAATACGCCTATCAACTTCTAGCTTTCAACGTAGAATATTTCTAAGTATAAGGACTCTTATTCTACGGAAAATCGGGCAGCACTTCCTTTGTTTCTACGTACTTTTCCACCTTTTTCAAGGCCCAAATTTAACAACCAAACATGCCACATTTAAGGCTCAACAATTCAGCTAACCAAAGGGGATTACACGCCTTACAAGCCGTGTAAAATTCTACCCCACAATCAATATAATATTGTCCATTAATACAAAGCCATATTCGGCTACAATGTATCACTACAATATCAATTTCCTTTCAATTCCTTTTCAATCCAAGTTGTTATTCTAATATGTTATATACCCTATAACAATTATAACAACTATAAATCATTTCTTTCTTAACATTCGACGATTGTAACTATCGGCCAATTTGATTACAACATAAATGGCTAACTTGCCCATTTTCGGTTTTTAACATGTCGACATGATCCAAATCTTTTCAAACTTCAATCTATATACCACATGCTCATTTATCAACTACTATAACATGTAATCTTTAATCACATTAAGAAGACGAAGATTTTACCTCAATGAGCCCAATATATAATCCAAGATTAAAGTCAATCCTAGCAACTTTAGCTCCTCTTTTCGACATTCCAAACCGCTATTTGCAACCCTTAGAAGCTTGTGAAGAACTCCTCTTCAAGTTCCAACTCCAACTATGAAAAACCCCTTAGGTTTTCATGTTGCGACTAACGTAAAAACGTAGTTTTTCCGGGATCTTTCTATTGAGATAACCTTACAATACCTCTAGGAACCTTGGTTTAAAGTATTGTGAATTATGAACAACAAACGAAATTTTTTTCTTCTTCATGTAGAGCTTAGCCGAGAGCTCACAATAGTGCACACAAGTTTTCTTGATTTTTCTCCAAGTGTTGAGACTTGTCTTGCTACAAGGGTGTATATATAATTAAATGGAGGGTCAAGATTAAAACACTTGTGTGGTCTTGGATGAAGAAATTAAAATATCAAGGGTCAACTTGACTAGTTGACTTGGTCAATTTTCTCAAGTTTTTATCATCCACATTAGACTACTTAATCTTGGTCATTAGACCACTTAACCTTGGTCCATTTCTCGACCAAGACCATGCAAAGGGGGGGTGACACATGTTATACCCCGTATTTCCAGAGTATGTACGTAAGGGAATACGTACAAAAAGTTTGGCCTTAAAGTTAGCCTTGGACGTTTTTATTTGTGCACAACTCACTAAAAGAATCGTTTTCCGACGAAACGTTTTCACAGCTTTCGTAGGGAAAATTCCGGCTATGCCATTTCTAATTTTTGCGGATTTTTCCGAGAGACGAAACATTTTGGACCAACGGGAGGGCGACACTTGGCACCCTCCAATTGGTGGACTTGAATCGTCCATTTGGACGAATTGGACTAACATGGCACGTTTTTTGTGCCTTGTGCACAAGTCAAGGAGTTGGTAGGATATTTGTGTGGAGTAAATCTTCACCCTACACTTGCCTTGCACTTGTCTTAATCTTGGCCATTGGTTGGCCAAGGCTTGAGCTATAAATACCCCCCTTTAGATGAAGAGTTCTTCATCCACAAAGTTATCTTCCAAGTCTTGAAAAATCCTCTCCTCTCCCTTAAGCCTTTCGTCCAACACCTCCCCCCCCCCCCTTTGAGTGAGTTTGGCCGAGGGCCTACCCCCCCTAGCCTAGCCAAAATCTACCCCCCTCCCTTGGTAGAAAAGTTGTCTTCTAGTATTGTTATAATGCCCAAAATACCCTAGCCCAAATCCCTTAGTCCTTTGTAGAAGTTGTGAAGAACTTCTAAGGTTTCTTGGAGCTACCGGAGCGTACAACTTAGGAGCTAAACCTTGCTCAGGCGCGACTTTATCTAGGATATTATTGGGCTTACCGAGGTAAATAATCCTAACCCTCTTTTGTATTAGAGAATGCATACTGTAGAAGTATAAGAATAAGTATTGAATACTTAGAAGAATATTACAGAATAGAATTGAACTGTTATCACAGTAGAAGGGTTTAAAAGAAGAATAATTGAACTGTACTCACATAGGACTGTTTTTACAGTAGACTTATATAGCTCACCGTAGGGTCATGCCCGACTTTCCGTAGAATTGTGAACCTCCGCTTAGAATGACCTTGAGTAGTCTAGACTTTGATAGATGTCTGTGACTATTATAGTCGATTCTCTCAAGGCGACATATTCAACTTGGCAGAGGTTTTCACGAGAAGGTATGTGATTCTTCCTAAGCATGATATTTTAACATATATATAGTACCAGACGCATACGTGTTAATCGAATAATAACTACGGCAATGTCGTTTGACTTAAGCCTGAATAATAACTACGGCAATGTCTTTTGACTTAAGCCTGAATAATAAAGATCCTGATGCATTTCAAAAGAACTACTGAATCATTTTTAACAGAAGATAAATATTTGGTTTTTAAAACAAAAGCTTAAGAGTTATACTAGCTTTATGGGAAGTTAGGTATAACAACTTAAGAAAGATAAAAAGGAACTGTTTAGTTGTTTGTTTATAAAAGCCTTGTATTGATTTCAAGTGTAGTAAGATTTGTTTGATAAGTAGACATATTATGACGCTACCCTGTTAGTGTCTTGAAATCAGCTGTAAAGGGGTCATTCTCGCCGCTTACGTTGCTAAACCGGTAAGTCCGTTGTATCGTTATTGTATCACCTACCCTCGATTGTTATACCGGTGGCTTGCCTCTTGATGCGGTCTATACGGCCTATGCGGTCTGTGAGACTATGCGAGCAGCGGTATGCTCCGTGATTGATCATTCCGGTGTTTAGCCCGACGCGGGATTCCATGCGTGCTGAGACTACGCGGTCTTCGAGGCTATGCGCCCTGCGGAGCCTAGGCGGATGCCGGGGTTGGCTGCCCCGATGCGGAATACCTCACGCGGAGTGCGTGTGCGACCTATCGCGGAAGTCCGTGACTAGGCACGCGAATGATACTATGGGCGATTGGCCTTGCTTTGATCATTCGCGCCTAGAATAGACACATTCGCTTTTCCTATTACTATTGTTGTTTGTGATGTGGCACTATGTGCAGTTTAACTGATTGTATTTGCAAATGGTTTTAGATACTTGATTTCATTTCAGTACTTTACAGTTTCACATACTTGGTACCTGTAATCGACCTCCTTCGGGCCGTTCATGCCGCAGTAAGGCAAAGTGCTAGATCCACACCTTAGGATCTTTGCGTTGGTGTCGTGAGCTCCATCTTCTCCAGAGGCTCTACTTTTGGTATGATCTCCGTATTGTAGATAGTTTTGTCAGATCCAGGTATGGCGGCCTCCGCCCCATAGTTGTTTACTTCCTTAGAGGTCTGTAGTACTATTGTACAGTTGGGATGTAACTGCAAAACTTGAGTTATTTATATTATGCCGAAAGGCAAGCATTTCATCGATAAATCGTTGCTTTTACTATGTTTCGTCTTGTTTTATATTTCCGTTATCAGAACGCCTGAACCCGGCTCATCGTGCCTTACCCCGCACCCTAGTGATACAACATCGAGAAAACCAGCGGAAAATAAAACATGAATCATGAAACAAGAGGTATAATAAATGACAGCCAACCAAAACAGCTTTTCAAGATATACATAAAACCCGAACAGCTTTAATCCTTTTACAACCCCGCCACAACAGCTTACAGACCTCTAGGATTTACAACGACTATGACGACAGGGCCCCGCCATACCCCGAATGTACAAGAACCTACAACTCAGTGGAACACATACTAAAAGATAAGCCTCCTGAGAAACGAGCTTCCCAAAACGAACCGAGATCACGAGAGCGAGGATCCACGGCCGATGTACTTACTGCAGATTTAACGCAGCCTCAAGGAGGTCAAGACAACAGTACCAAGTATGTGAAATCACAAATCAGAATGAAATCATAATAGCTTAACAAGGTGAGACATGTATGATAACCAAAATACAAGACGCAACATAAAAAATCAAGTCGTGGACTCACGCCTCAAAGTCACCACTAAATATAATCTATGGGTCTCACGCCCATAACATCCATCATGTTCGCATCACGGCCGCATGCCCCTAACATCGCCTCGGCAGACATGTCCCACGATGCAACAATAATAAGGCCGCACGCCACACGCCCCGAATGCATCAGACGGTAGACATGTCCATGTGACCTCAATAAGAATATCTTGGTCAACCCCGCCGCACGCCACATGCCCCGGAATCGTGACGGTGTAGACACGCCCATGTTGCAACAATAATAAGGCCGCATGGCCACATGCCCCGGACATCGTGACGGCAGACATGTCCATGTTACCTCAATAACAATATACTAGGTGGTCAACCCCGCCGCATGGCGCGTGCCGAATATCGCAGACGGCAGACACGCCCACGTTGGGTAACACACAATGCGCCGCATGGCCACATGCCCCGGAATCAGACGGCAGACATGTCCATGTTACCTCAATAACAAGACCGTAATCAAAATGGAAACATACCCGTGGAATTCTCCATCACCGCCAAAGACGCTCCAAGTAAGTTCTCGACAAGTCAACCTACTTCTATCAAGAGACACGGAATACGTAAATACCACACCGCACAACAAAGGCTATCATCACAAGCATAGGCAAGTTTCACAACAACAAGCATAGGCAAGTTTCACAACAACAAGCATAGGCAAGCTTCACACAACTCAAAGTACTTTCATATTATGCCAAAGTCCGGGTTTTTAACCCCAAAGTACTACATACGTTAAGTTCTTTTTAAAAGAGATCCATTACTTTTATAAAAGTCACCCGATACCGTAGTATAAGAATGACCAACCCACATCCCTTTTCAAAATCAAGTAACAACATTCTTTTCCTAAGTTCCAGCTTTGCCTAGTTTCAATTACTCAAGCTTCTCATTTCAAATGGTTTCATAGTTCATAAACTTAATCACTTGATTTCTTTTTAGAACAATTGAGTAATATAAGTCTCGCGTGAGAGTAGGTTATTCTTGTTTACAACATTCTTATTACAGCAGCCATGATCTAGAAAATGTAATATCATTTTGTCTCATCTTAGTTTCTATGCAGATGGAGGTTTCTACTGGTTTTAATACGATACATCATTATTCAATACATTTTCCTTTATTAACGCTGCAGTGGTCTGTCGATACACATTCTGATTTCCGAAATCAGTATAACATTATCCCTTTAAATAAAACCAAGTACTCATTACTCACGAATGAGGTTTCACACAACATTCACATTAAAACAATATAAGTTAAGTCTCTTAACTTCTAACATCAGTAAACCATTTTCTTTACCTCTCTTAAGACTTTACACTTAACTCCCCATAAAGCTAGTATAACTCTTTTTAAAACCTTTAAAACCAAGTGTTACTCTCCCTTCAAAACGATTTATAAATCTTTTGAAATACATCAAGTTCTTTATTATAACTAGCCGCTTATAATTCACATCGCTTACCTTTAACCACAAAGTATTTTCTTACCTACATAAAGTCGTTATAACCAACTTCCCATAAAGCCGTTATAACACTTTATGTTTTAAGAACAATCAAACACGCTTAACACACGACGCTCACCGCACTACATAGTTCACACATATCATGCTAGAAGAGATAGGAAGAGGTTCACATACCTCGCGACGAGTGCCACTACTAGCAAAACGCTCCAAGTACTTCAAACCGTCATTACTCCTTAAGCCACGCATCGCACCACACGTAGTACTTCAACCTATAAGGCCACGCGCGCTTTATTAACATCTAGATCTCATCGTTCCATATTCTGCAGAAAATTCAAGAAGACCTCCCCGCAACAACAGAAATCTCCTCCTTCATCGAGGCTCCGCCACCAAGCCAACGAGTGGGGTTAACACGCCTAACCTGACGCTGCATAAATTCTACTACACAAGAATGCTACATAAGTTCATCAGAATACAACCCTAGGTAATTACGTCAGCTTCTTCTCTTTATTATCCTACTATGTGATTACTGCTCAATTCTTCATTCTTCAGCTTAAGTCAAAAGACATTGCCATACTACTATAAATTAACACTTATGTAATTTCCAATTACAATAGGACAAGATATTTACCTCGATAAGCCCAAAATTATCCGAGTTTAAAGTCGCTCCCGAGCAAGGTTTAGCTCCTACCCGAGTGCTCCAAACCGCTCCAAACAACCCTTAGAAGTTCTATCCAACTTCTACTCCAAAACTTCAACCAATGGTCAAGGTTCCTAGGGTTTGGTTTGAGACTAAAAGGACAAAAGGTAGTATTTAGGACTCTACGTATAGAGGTAACTTTGGAATACTACAAGGTATAAGGCTAAGGTATTTTGGGCATTATAACAATACTTGGAGGAGTATTTTAATACCACAAAGTGGTACCACACGAGAACAACACCCTAAGGGAGTGGGGTGTTCTCGCTTTAGGCTCACAAAGGGAAGGTTTCGCCAAAAGGCCTTCACAAGGGGAGAGGCTCTGACGAGAGTCAACAAGAGGGAGGAGGGGGTTCTCAAGACTTAGGCAAGTGAAGAGTGGATGAAGAAGTCTTCAAAGAGAGGGTATTTATAGCAAAACTAAAGGCCAACCAACGGCCAAGATCAAGCCATGTGCAAGGCAAGTGTAAGGCCAAGATCAAGCCAAGTGCACCCACAAAACACTCCACAAAACACTCCACAAAACAAGCCACAAAGCAAGGCACAAAAGAGGGAGCCAATCGCCAAGGCCAAGCCTTCTTTGCCGCCCAACGAGGTGACAAGTGTCACCCTCCCGCTGTCCAAAAATGTTCCGTCGCTGAAAATCCGCAAAAATACTAAATGACATAGCCGAATTTTTCCAACGAAGTCGTGGAAACGCTTCGCCGTAAAAGCGACTCTAATCGCACTTGTGCCCAAATTTCGAATCCAATGCCTAACTTAAGGCTCAAATCAGACGACGTCCATACGCATATACTGAAATACGGGTATAACATTCTTCCCCTTAGAAACATTCGTCGAATGTTCCTTCTAGGTCTCAAACAAACAAGCGCCGATAGTCTTCACCGCTATACGCATTTAAAAATAATCATGCCACACCGCCACAAAAACACACGCTCACTTCTCCCTTTCTCGTAGTACTCGCCACGAACACTCGAACTCGTTCTAGTATCCGTACCACACTTCGCCAACGCTTCGCTTTCCAACCTCGAGTCACTACTCCAAACTTGGTCATCTCCCAACCTCGATTTCCTAAGGCCATTTCCGCCTTCACGAACTGATTCTCGATCGAACGCATCCACGAACTCATACGATGGTCATCTAAACTGGGCCTAGCACCCTCGTGACCTACCACCGCGGGACCACCCAACTGACCCCACCCCAAATCGGTTACGGTTGACCCGCAAATGGTCCTCAACCCGACCCCCAATCGCTAACTCTTTTTCCCCGAACCGGAACAATCTTACTATTTCAAATCATGAAAGCTACAACTTCCATCTCACACTACCCAGTGACTTACCCTTTTCACTAACCAGTTTTCTAAATCAAATTTTTAGAACAAAGCTATCCAAACATAACATTAAACACATCAACAACATCAATACACACAAAACTCTGTAGGTTAAGGATATACCAAACTAGGCGGTCAAGGACCGCTAAAATCGAACTTCCACCGCGACTCTACCGTGGCCCGCAATCGCCTAGTAGTCATGCTATCCTACCAGCATACCTGCCTGACGGTCTCGTCATATGGCCCCGTTGCCGCAAGAATAACAAGCTCCTCGTACTACGACACTTCAAATGCGGCCACCACATCGACCACACCAGGTAAAGTATCGCGTCGCCAACACCCTACTTCCCCGAACATTCAAACACGAGCCCCGACCGCCTCAATATCCTGCGGTCCCGGCTGCGGAGGACCACTCGCAATGGCGGAGGTACATAACTAGTTCTGGCTGAGGCGGTCCGCCGAAAGTCGCTAAAATATCCGCCTGGCCTTCTTCTCACTGAAAGCGGTCCACCTGCCGATCGCGCCTCGCACTCCAAGTGCATGAGCTCGAATGCGGCAATGTCCATGCCCAACAAGAGAAACACCAACAACTTCTTCGCTAGGTAATCATCGAGCCTCGTAACATATCGGTGCACTCGATCCTCCATACTAGCTACTAATGCGGAACATACCGCCAATGAGTCGAACTCCACATTGTACTCGAACAAGACGCCTGCTCGCCTCAACATCAAAAACTGTTTACCCGAGCCCTCTCATTTGTGAGGCAAGAAATGTGCCGGAAGGCCCCAAAACTCGCCCCAAACGGTGGAAGTGCATGCTCTCCCGAAAGCTCCCACGAGTCAAACCAATCGATCGCGGTATCACGCAGCCGATGCGAACCAAATGTCACCGACTCGGTCCAAGCCTTGATCACCCGCACGATCCTTCAGAATCGACGGATGAACTCTGCGATCATCCTCCGCCGACCAGAAACTCAAAGCGGGCTACAACTAAGGAAATCCAGAGCCTCAAATCGCTCGCGCACTACAGTGCGCCGCTGAATCGAATCGCCAAGGCCCACTTATCTCATATTCGCCACAACTCGCCAATAATCGCCATCTCTCGCGATCCATCTTCCCGCCTGCATCGGGGACCGAGGCTCAGTATCGTAGTCTCAGCAGCCATCGCTGCGCTTCTAAACTCACAGGCCGGGCGGCGCCGCAAAACTCGCCGTCAAGCACTACTCATCGACCGCTCGCGCTCGTACTCCTCAATCCTACTAGCAGCTCGCCGCTTTGCCCTTCTCGGGCCACGGTTGCCTCGCAGGCATAATCAGTAAAGCGAAACACGCCGGAGGGTCCAACTTACAACATGCCTTCTAAGGCACGATCTCGAATGAGAAGAATGGAAACCAATCCTAAATGTCCTATAGCCTCACGATTATAGATGGTGCACAACACACCGATAATCAAGACTTACTAGACACGGCTCAGACACTTTCCGAGGACTAATCGCTCGATACCACTTTGTAATCGTCGGCCGCTCGAGGCATTAACCTTCTCAGCGACCACAAAGTGTACGGGCCATGATCCCCGAGGCATGCCAACGGCCCTTCGGGATGTGCCACATGGAGAGCCACTTGCCGCTCTCGAGTGAGCAGGCTCGCCTTTATACGCCACCAAGGAGGTCAAGACAACAGTACCAAGTATGTGAAATCACAACATCGTAAATGAAATCATAATAGCTTAACAAGGGGAGACATGTATGATAACCAAAATACAAGATGCAACATAAAAATAGCCAAGTCGTGGACTCACGCCTCAAAGTCACCACTAAATATAACTATGGGTCTCACGCCATAACATCCATCATGTTCGCATCACGGCCGCATGCCCCTAATACCGCCTCTGTAGACATGTCCATGATGCAACAATAATAACAAGGCCGCATGGCCATGCCCGGAATCGTGACGGCAGATACGCCCACGTGACCTCAATAAGAATATCTCGTCAACCGCCGCATGGCCACATGCCGAATATCGTGACGGTGTAGACACGCCCATGTTGCAACAATAATAAGGCCGCACGGCCACATGCCCCGAATATCGCATCGGTAGATATGTCCATGTTACCTCGATAACAATATACTAGCGGTCAACCCCGCGTGGCGCATGCCCCTCATCATCAGACCTGGTAGACATCGCCCCGTTTAAACACGACATAAAGGCCGCATGCCATGCCCGGACATCAGACGGTGTAGACATGTCCATGTTACCTCAATAACAAGACCAGAATCAAAATGGAAACATACCCGTGGAATTCTCCATCACCGCCAAAGACGTCCAAGTAAGTTCTCAACAAGTCAACCGCCTCTATCAAGAGACACGCAGAATACGTAAATACCACATCGCACAACAAAGGCTATCATCACAAGCATAGGCAAGTTTCACAACAACAAGCATAGGCAAGTTTCACAACAACAAGCATAAAGCTTTCACACAACTCAAAGTACTTTCATATTATGCCAAAGTCAGGTTTTTAACCCCAAAGTACTACATACGTTAAGTTCTTTTTAAAAGAGATCCATTACTTTTATAAAAGTCACCCGATACCGTAGTATAAGAATGACCAACCCACATCCCTTTTCAAAATCAAGTAACAACATTCTTTTCCTAAGTTCCGTTTGCCTAGTTTCAATTACTCAAGCTTCTCATTTCAAATGGTTTCATAGTTCATAAACTTAATCACTTGATTTCTTTTTAGAACAATTGAGTAATATAAGTCTCGCGTGAGAGTAGGTTATTCTTGTTTACAACATTCTTATTACTGACCATGATCTAGAAAATGTAATATCATTTTGTCTCATCTTAGTTTCTATGCAGATGGAGGTTTCTCTGGTTTTAATACGATACATCATTATTCAATACATTTTCCTTTATTAACGCCGCAGTGGTCCTGCCGATACACATTACGATTTCCAAATCAGTATAACATTATCCCTTTAAATAAAACCAAGTACTCATTACTCACGAATGAGGTTTCACACAACATTCACATTAAAACAATATAAGTTAAGTCTCTTAACTTCTAACATCAGTAAACCATTTTCTTTACCTCTCTTAAGACTTTACACTTAACTCCCCATAAAGCTAGTATAACTCTTTTTAAAACCTTTAAAACCAAGTGTTACTCTCCCTTCAAAACGATTTATAAATCTTTTGAAATACATCAAGTTCTTTATTATAACTAGCCAGTTATAATTCACATCAGTTACCTTTTAACCACAAAGTATTTTCTTACCTACATAAAGCTGTTATAACCAACTTCCCATAAAGCCGTTATAACACTTTATGTTTTAAGAACAATCAAACACAGTTAACACATGTACGTCTACCGTACTACATAGTTCACACATATCATGCTAGAAGAGATAGAAAGAGGTTCACATACCTCGCGACGAGTGCCGACTACTAGCAAAACGCTCCAAGTACTTCAAACCGCGGCTACTCCTTAAGCCACGATCGCACCACACGTAGTACTTCAACCTATAAGGCCACGCGCGCTTATTAACATCTAGATCTCATCGCTCCATATTCTCTGCGAAAATTCGGAAGACCTCCCCGCAAATGCGTAAATCTCCTCCTCTATCGAAATCTGGCCACCAAGCCAACCAGGGTTAACACGCCTAACCGGACGCTGCAATTCTACTACACAAGAATGCTACATAAGTCTCAGAATACAACCCTAGGTAATTACGATTCGCTTCTTCTCTTTATTATCCTACTATGTGATTCTTGCTCAATTCTTCATTCTTCAGGCTTAAGTCAAAAGACATTGCCATACTACTATAAATTCAACACTTATGTAATTTCCAATTACAATAGGGGGACAAGATATTTACCTCGATAAGCCCAAAAATTATCCGAGTTTAAAGTCGCTCCTGAGCAAGGTTTAGCTCCTACTCCGAGTGCTCCAAACCGCTCCAAACAACCCTTAGAAGTTCTATCCAACTTCTACTCCAAAACTTCAACCAACAGTGAAGGGTTCCTTGTTTGGTTTGAGACTAAAAGGACAAAAGGTAGTATTTCGGACTCTACGATAGAGGTAACTTTGGAATACTACAAGGTATATATTAAGGTATTTTGGGCATTATAACAATACTTGGAGGAGTATTTTAATACCACAAAAGGGGTACCACACGAGAACAACACCCTAGGGAGGGGGTGTTCTCTTTTAGCTCACAAGGGAAGGTTTCACACACCCGAAAATCGGGCCGTGGATCGGTGCCTTACCCCGGCACCCTAGCGACATACATCGAGAAAATCAGCGAACATAAAACATGAGTCATTATACAAGAGATATAATAAATAAACAAAGCAACCAAAACGGTTGCCTTCCGTATATACATAAAACACGAACAGCTTTAATCCTTTTACAACCCCGCCACAACAAGATTACATGCACTTCTAAGATATACTAATGACTATGACGGACAGGGCCGCCATACCCCGAATGTACAAGAACTTACAACTCAGTGGAACACCTACCAAAAGATAAGCCTCCCGAGAAACGAGCTTCAATCTAACGTGATCCTAAGAGCGAGGATCCACGACCGATGTACCTCTACCTGCGGCATGAACGCAGCCCCCCGAAGGAGGTCAGTACAACAGGTACCAAGTATGTGAACCTGTACAATACTGTAAATGAAATCATACTAGTCTATATAAAGCAGGAGACATGTATGATAACCAAACGACAGTTCACAACATAAAACGATGCATCACTCCATATAACTATGGGTCTCACGCCCACAACATCAATCGTGGTCGATCATGGCCGCATGCCCTGGAATCGCATCGGTGTAGACATGTCCATGTGACCTCAACAACAAGACAGAATCGGATGGAAGATACCCGCGCTACGATCGTGTCAGATGTCCAAAGGGAAACAATAAGACAACTTTCCAAATGGACGCATACCCGCAGCGCTACGATCGTGTCGGTATGTCCAGAGGAAACAATAGACGGCATTCCAAATGGGCGATACCCGTGCGCTACGCATCGTGTCAAGATGTCCAAAAGGAAATCACAAGGCGATAATCAAATGGACGCATACCCGTGCGCTACGCATCGTGTCAGTATATCCAAAGCGATGAACCACAAGACCTTAACCAAACTGGAAGCATACCCGTGCGCTACGCATCGTGTCAGTATGTCCAAAGTGATTAACAACAATAATACTATCAACAGGAACGTACCCGTGGAATGTCTCCGTCACTGCCGGCACCTCCAAGTAAGTTCTCAACAACTCAACCGACCCTCCATCGAGACGCCAGAATACGTAAATACAACGCTTTGCACAACAAAGGTTATCACAATAAGCATAGCCAAGCTTCACAACAACAAGCATAGGCAAGTTTCACAACAACACAAAGTACTTTCATTTTATACCAAAGTCCTGGTTTTAACCCCAAGTACTACATACGTAAGTTCTTTTAAAAGAGATCCATTTCTTTTATAAAAGTCACCCGATACGTAGTATTAGAATGACCAACCCACCTTCCTTTTCAAAACCAAGTAACAACATTCTTTTCCTAAGTTCGGTTTGCCTAGTTTCAATTACTCAAGCTTCTCATTTTCAAATGGTTTCATAGTTCCCAAACTTAATCACTTGATTCCTTTTAGAACAATTAAGTAACATATGTCATATACGTGAGTAGTTTATTCTTGTTTATAACGATCTTATTACGTGACCATGATCTAGAAAATGTAATATCATTTTGTCTCATCTTAGCTTCTATGCAGATGGAGGTTTCTACTGGTTTTAATACAACACATAAGTATTCAATACATTTTCCTTTTATTAACGCTTAGGGTCGTCGATACATTCGACTCAAATCGGTAAAACATTATCCCTTTAAAAACCAAGTACTCATTACTCACGAATGAGGTTTCACACAAACATCCACATTAAAACAAATAAGTTAAGTCTCTTATCTTATAAGATCAAGTCTCTTAACTTCTAACGTCAGTAAACCATTTTCACTTACATAAGGTCGTTATAACTAACTTCCCATAAAGCTATTATAACACCATATGTTTTAACCCAACCAAATCACTTAGCACATGACGTCACCGCACTACATCGGTCACAACAAGCCTGCTAGAAAGATAGGAAGAGGTTCACATACCTCGCGACGATTTATCGACAATAAGCAAAATGCTCCAAGTACTACAACCTTGCTAGCCCTTTCCACTCCTCGAGTAGAATACGCTACTCTTAGTACTTTCACCTATAAAGGTCACAAACGTCTATTTAACCCCAAAACATAAGTTTCTATCTTTCTATAGAAAATTGGAAGACCTCCCCCAACAGGCGTAAATCTCCTCCTCTATCGAGGCCGGCTACAAGCCAACCGGGGGTTTTACACGCCTAACCTGACGTGTACAATTCTACACAAGCCTCTTTGTCTACACCCTATGTAAATACTGATTTAGTTCGATTCTTAATTCTTCAGCTTAAGTCAAAAGACATTGCGAATACTAAGTATAGTTCCATATATAGTATACTTCAACTATATATCCTAACAAACATGTAATTTCCAATTACAATAGAGGACAAGATAATTACCTCGATAAGCCCAAAATTATCCGAGTTTAATGTCGCCCCGAGCAAGGTTTAGCTCGCTCGTGCGCCCAAACCACTCCAACAACCCTTAGAAGTTCTAACTAACTTCACTCAATTACTTCAACCAACTATGAAGATTTCCTTAGGGTTTCGGTTTGAGACTAAAAGGACAAAAGGTAGTATTTCGGACTCTACGAAAGAGGTATCTTTGGAATACTACAAGGTACAAGGCTAAGGTATTTTGGGCATTATAACAATACTAGGGAGTATTTCTATACCACAACAAGGGGTATTATACTTAAAACAACTAGGCAGGGGTACCCTACTGGCTAGCACCACAAAGGGGGACCTTCTCGGCCAAAGGCCACAAGGAGGCTGGAGGCGGAGCGGCTTAGCCCGAGAGCTCCTATAGGGTGGGGAGGGATTTCAAGACTGAGACAAAGTGAGGAGTGAATGAATAAGTCTTCACCCGGGAGGGGGAGTTATAGCACACCCACAGGCCAACCAACGGCCAAGATCTAGCCAAGTGCAAGGCAAGTGTAAGGCCAAGATCAAGCCAAGTGCACCCGAGACCCGACTCCTTAAAACCCTCAAATATCTACACAAATATCAAGCCCAACTTGCCCCCTTGTTTCGGCCAAGTGCCGCCCCACTTGTCTCCATTGTGAGGGTGACACATGTCACCCTCCCGTTGGTCCAGAATGTTTCGTCTCTCGGAAAAATCCGCAAAAAAACAAAACGACATAGCCGGAATTTTCCCTTCGCAAGTTACGCAAAACGTTTAGTCAAAACGACTCTAACCGGGTGTTGTGCCCAAATGTAAAATCGGCCAAGGGTGCCACATGGGGGTGACACGTGTCGCCCCCCGATTCGCCCAGAATATTTCGTCTTCCGAAAATATCCAATTTACCGGAAATCTCAAAAACAAAGCGGGCCCCACAAAACCGTAAATTTCTCAGTGGGCCCACGTGACCATTCAGAAAATAAAATTCCATAATTCTCTAATATTCCAGAAGTCAGAATACCAAACTGAATCAATTCCCATTAACGAACCTTTTCCTTCAAACGGAAACTTTTAGTGGAAAATCACTCTTTCTTCCTTTCCAATCTTTCTGCCCGTATTCTCGCACGTCGCCCTCGCATACATACTCCGGAAATACGGTATAACATTCTCCTCGTAGAAACATTCGTCGAATGTTCCTTCACAAGACGGATATCGAAGAAGCTCTTCTAACAAATTGCCAACGCCTGCGGCAGTCGCGAAATAACACACGTTATCTTCCTTCCTTACTCGTCGTGCCCTTCTCGAACACTTGAACTCTTCTAGCATACGTACCACACTTCAGTCATCGCTTGGTTCCCAAAACCTTGAGTCACCACCTCCAAACTTGGTCATCTTACTAACCTCAAACTTCCTTAAGGCCATTCCGGCCTTTACGAACCGCGTCTGGTCGAACGCGTCCACGCACTCATCAGATGATCATACAAACTTGGGCCTAGCATCCTCGTGACCCTACTACCTCGCGGGACCACCCAGAACTGACCCCACCTTAATCCGGGCTACGGGTTGACCCGTATCACGTCCTCAACCCGACCACAATCGTGCCAAACTCTTGTTCCCGATCCGAACAATCTTACTAATTCACATCATGAAAGCTACCACTTCCATCTCACACTACCCACGGACTTATCACACAAATAAATCCCACGTATACTACTACTCGATAAAAGTCAAACATAAAACGAATCTTTAATCTCAAGACGACCTTACCAAGGTCTCGGTCGTGACATAGTCTAAGGTTCATACTTACCATGCCACATCGTAACCTCCCAACTAAACATGTTTTCAAACTCACAATATCACAATGCTATCCGCACATAGCACACAATAATGAGATCATCATAACAAGCATACCAAAACTCTAGAGGTTAAGGATATACCGGCTCTTTGCCCACTCTAATCATAGGCACACTGCAGTGTGTATAGAAGGTGATAAACCAGCCCACGAATCCTCGGCGTGAGTCGTAACATCCGCGCTTCCCTTGGTGAGACGGTTCCTTGAAAAATGGCCTGCCGCCGCATGCAAAACAAACTCCCAATCTAGCACGACACTCTCCAAAATGGAGTCTACCACAAAGGGCTTGAGGTGAGGTGGCTTGGTGGTTAACACCGCTCTGCCGAAAATCTGAACCTGGAGCCACGACCGCTCAAGAAGGCGGTGGAGGACCACTGCATGCGGTGGGTATATAACTAGCTTCTTCTTGAGGCGGTCCGCCTCGAAAGCCACCAAAGGACCTGCCGTCTGGCCTCTTCTGGCGATCGAGTCATTCCGTCGACCCTCCGTGCCTCACATCCTAGTGCATGAGCTGCGTGCGGGCAATGTCCATGCGGTGAAGAGAAACACCCGCAAGACTTCGCCATATAATCATCAAGCCGGTGACGTGGCGATGCACCCTATCTCCATATCTGCAACTAAGCGCAGGACATATCGAGCCAAAGAATCGAACTCGACATTGTATTCCCGGCGGTCGCCTCTGTCTCGATAACAAAAATCGCCGGCGTGCCCTCGCCATGCGAGGCGAAGTGCGTGAGAAAGCCCGAAAACTCATCCCATACTGCTGGAGGTGCATGCTCTCCCGAGAAAGCTCTATGATCAAACCAATCATTGCGGTATCACGCGGCCGTCGCGAACAAAGGTCACAGACTCGGTCTCGAAGCCTTGATCACCCGCGTGATCATTATGAATCGCTGGGATGAACTCCTGCGGATCATCCTCGTGCCTCGACCCAGTAAAACTCGGCGGAGCTAACTCGTAAAGTCCGTAGCCTCAAACTATCTGCCGGGGTGAACCTGGTGCATCTGGGCCGGCTGCTGCGATCGACTGTCGCCATATCGGCCACAACGGCGCCAACAATCGGGCCATCTCGCGTAACCCATCTCCTGCGCGGTGTGGGGCTGGAGGCTCAGTATCAGAGTCTCATCGCCCACGGCCGCGACTCTAAACTCTGGCCAGTCTTTGGCATCGCGAAACCGGCCGTCTGAAGCACAACCTCGTGTCTTGCTCGGGCTGCGCCTCGTACTCAGTATCTCACTAGCGCACCCTCGGTGCCTTGCCTTCGGGCTCTGGTTGCCATGCGCGAGGCATAATCGGTAAAACGAGATACGTCGGAGAGGGTACAACTTACAACACGCCTCTGGCTACAAGGCACGATCTGGAATGAGAAGAATGGAAACCAATCCTAAATGTCCTATAGCCTCGATTATAGATGTGGTGCACAACACACCGATAATCAAGACTCTACTAGACACGGTGCGTAGACACTTTCCGAGGATTAATCGCGCTCGATACCACTATGTCACACCCGAAATCGGGCGTGGTGGTGCCTTACCGGGCACCTAGCGATACATACATCGGAGAAAATCAGCGAACATAAAACATGAGTCATTATACAAGAGATATAATAAATAAACAGGCCAACCAAAGCGGTTGCCTTAGTATATACATAAAACACGAGCAGTTTAATCCTTTTACAACCGCCACACAAAGATTACTCTGGACTCTAAGATATCTGATGACTATGACGGGACGAGGCCCGCCATACCACGAATGTACAAGAACTTACAACTCAGAACACCTGCCAAAAGATAAGCCTCGGAGAAACGGAGCTTCAATCTGTTGAATCGTGATCATGGCGAGGATCCACGACCGATGTACCTCTACCGCGGCGTGACGCGGCCCGGAGAGTCGATAACAGTACCAAGTATGTGGCGTACAAATCAGTAAATGAAATCATACTAGTCTATATAAAGCGCGAGACATGTATGATAACCAAACTACGATTCCATGACATAAAGCAGTCATCACTCGATATAACTATGGGTCTCACGCCCACAACATCAATCGTATCGCATGGCGCATGCCCGAATCTTGCATCGGTGTAGACATGTCCATGTGACCTCAGCAACAAGACGACAATCGGATGGAAGCATACCCGTGCGCTACGATCGTCGGTGATGTCCAAAGGAAACAATAAGACAACTTTCCAAATGGACGATACGCAGCGCTCTACGCATCGTGTCGGTATGTCGAGGGAAACAATAGGACGGCATTCCAAATGGACGATACCCGATGCGCCACGCGTCGTGTCGGTATGTCCAAAAGGAAATCACAAGGCGATAATCAAAATGGAAACATACCCGTGCGCTACGCGATCGTGTCGATATATCCAAAGCGATTAACCACAAGACCTTAACCAAAATGGAAGCATACCCGTGCGCTACGCATCGTGTCAGTATGTCCAAAGTGATTAACAACAATAATACTATCAACAGGAACGTACCCGTGGAATTTCTCCGTCACTGCCGGCACGTCCAAGTAAGTTCTCAACAAGTCAACCGACCTCCATCGAGAGCGGTAACACGAAATACAACGCTTTGCAACAAAGGTTATCACATAAGCATAGCCAAGCTTCACAACAACAAGCATAGGCAAGTTTCACAACAACACAAAGTACTTTCATTTTATACCAAAGTCCAGGGTTTTAACCCCAAAGTACTACATACGTAAGTTCTTTTAAAAGAGATCCATTTCTTTTATAAAAGTCACCCGATACGTAGTATTAGAATGACCAACCCACCTTCCTTTTCAAAACCAAGTAACAACATTCTTTTCCTAAGTTCGGTTTGCCTAGTTTCAATTACTCAAGCTTCTCATTTTCAAATGGTTTCATAGTTCCCAAACTTAATCACTGATTCCTTTTTAGAACAATTAAGTAACATATGTCATATCGTGAGTAGTTTATTCTTGTTTATAACGATCTTATTACAAACCATGATCTAGAAAATGTAATATCATTTTGTCATCTTAGCTTCCATGCGAGATGGAGGTTTCTACTGGTTTTAATACAACACATCATTATTCAATACATTTTCCTTTATTAACGCTGCGATGGTCTCGATACGTTCGACTCGAAATCGGTAAAACATTATCCCTTTAAAACCAAGTACTCATTACTCACGAATGAGGTTTCACACAAACATCCACATTAAAACAAATAAGTTAAGTCTCTTATCTTATAAGATCAAGTCTCTTAACTTCTAACGTCGGAAACCATTTTCACTTACATAAGGTCGTTATAACTAACTTCCCATAAAGCTATTATAACACCATATGTTTTAACCAACCAAATCACTTAGCACATGTAACGCTCACTGCATTCTACATAGTTCACAACAATCATGCTAGAAAAGATAGGAAGAGGTTCACATACCTCGCGACGATTTATCGATGATAAGCAAAATGCTCCAAGTACTACAACCTTGCTAGCCCTTTCCACTCCTCGAGGTAGAATCACGCTACTCTTAGTACTTTCACCTATAAAGGTCACAAACGTCTATTTAACCCCAAAACATAAGTTTCATCTTTCTATAGAAAATTCGGCACCTCCCCACAGCGTAAATCTCCTCTCTCTATCGAGGCGGCCACCAAGCCAACCAGGGGTTTTACCGTCTAACGGACGTGTACAATTCTACACAAGCCTCTTTGCTGATTCTATGTAAATACGATTTAGTTCGATTCTTAATTCTTCAGGCTTAAGTCAAAAGACATTGCGAATACTAAGTATAGTTCCATATATAGTATACTTCAACTATATATCCTAACAAACATGTAATTTCCAATTACAATAGGGACAAGATAATTACCTCGATAAGCCCAAAATTATCCGAGTTTAATGTCGCTCCCGAGCAAGGTTTAGCTCTCCAGTGCGCTCCAAACCACTCAAACAACCCTTAGAAGTTCTAACCAACTTCTCAATTACTTCAACCAACTATGAAGATTTCCTTAGGGTTTCGGTTTGAGACTAAAAGGACAAAAGGTAGTATTTAGGACTCTCACGTAAAGAGGTATCTTTGGAATACTACAAGGCACAAGGCTAAGGTATTTTGGGCATTATAACAATACTAGGGAGTATTTCTATACCACAACAAGGGTATTATACTAAAACAACTAGGCTGGGGTACCCACGGCTAGCACATGAGGGGGACCGCTTCGGCCAAAGGCCACGAGGAGGAGGAGGAGAGAGGCTTAGGGCGAGAGCTACTAGAGGAGGAGGGATTTCAAGACTTAGACAAGTGAGGAGTGAATGAATAAGTCTTCACAAGGAGGTATTTATAGCAAACCCAAAGGCCAACCAATGGCCAAGATCTAGCCAAGTGCAAGGCAAGTGTAAGGCCAAGATCAAGCCAAGTGCACCCTAGACCCTACTCCTTAAAACCTCACAAATATCTACACAAATATCAAGCCCAACTTGCCTTGTTTCGCCAAGTCGCCACTTGTCTCCGTTGTGAGGGTGACACATGTCACCCTCCCGTTGGTCCGAATGTTTCGTCTCTCGGAAAAATCCGCAAAAAACAAAGCGACATAGCGAATTTTCCCTCGAGATTCTGTAAAGCGTTTAGTCGAAAACGACTCTAGCAAGGGTGTTGTGCCCAAATGTAAAATCGGCCAAGGGTGCCACATGGGGTGACACGTGTCGCCCGATTCGCGAATATTTCGTCTTCGAAAATATCCAATTTAGAAATCTCAAAAACAAGCGGGCCCCAAAACCAGTAAATTTCTCCGTGGGCCCACGTGACCATTCAGAAAATAAAATTCCATAATTCTCTAATATTCCAGAAGTCCGAATACAAATCTGGAATCCAATTCCCATTAACGAACCTTTTTCCTTCACAAAAGCGGAAACTTTTCCGTGGAAAAATCACCTCTTTCTTCCTTTCCAATCTTTCGTATTCTCGTGCGTGCGTCGCATACATACTCTGGAAATACGGTATATGATTCGGCCAAAAGGCCTTCACAAGAGGGGAGAGGGCTCTTGGGCGAGTCGACAAGAGGAGGAGGGTTCTCAAGACTTAGGCAAGTGAAGAGTGGATGAAGAAGTCTTCAAAGAGATGGGTATTTATAGCAAAACTAAAGGCCAACCAATGGCCAAGATCAAGCCATGTGCAAGGCAAGTGTAAGGCCAAGATCAAGCCAAGTGCACCCACAAAACACTCCACAAAACACTCCACAAAACAAGCCAAAGCAAGGCAAAAGAGGAGCGAATCGGCGAGCCAAGCCTTCTCTTTGCGTCAATGAGGTGACAAGTGTCACCTCCCGTTGGTCCAAAAATGTTCCGTCGCTCGGAAAAATCCGCAAAAATACTAAATGACATAGCCGGAATTTTTCCAGCGTAACGTCAGGAAAGCGTTTAGTCGACGACTGTCGGCACTTGCCCAAATTTCGAATCAATGCCTAACTTAAGGCTCAAATTTCGTGCACGTCCATACATACTGCGGAAATACGGGTATATGATTACTTTCGATGTATGACTACTTGGGTGCCGGCAGGCACGATCATGGGCCGGGCAGTCGTGACAAAAGTGGTATCGAGCGGTTAATCCTCGGAAAGTGTCTCAGACCGTATCTAGTAGAGTCTTGATTATCGGTGTGTTGTGCACCACACCAATAATCGAGGAGGCTATAGGATATTTAGGATTGGTTTCCATTCTTCTCATTACGAGATCGTGCTTTGAAATTTGTGTTATAGGTTGGACCTCTAACGATTCCTTTCGTAACGATTATGCCTCCGTAAGGGCAACCGGGCCAGAAGGGCAAGGCCGAGGAGGCGCTAGCGAGACACCCGAGTCACGAGGGCTCGAGCCCAGTCTATACTGAGGCAGCGAGTTACATGGCGCCGCGGCCAGCGAGACCACAGTACCCACCTCATCCCGCGGCACAGGGCGGAGGAGTTAGGAGTACAAGAGATGGCCCGACTTTTGGCTAGAGTTGTGGCGGTCTGAGGCAGTGAATCTGGCGATTCGATTCAGCTCGGCTCGATCGCGCCCGTGGTACACCCGAGGCGAATAGTTTGAGACTACGGGATTTCCTTAGTTGTAGCCGCGAGTTTTACGGTCGAGGCGGAGGATGATCCGCGAGTTCATCCGTCACCGAGAGGATCATCACGGTGATCAAGGCTTGACCGAGTCTGTGACATTCGGTTCGCATCGAGTGCGTGATACATGATCGATTGGTTTGATTCATGGGAGCTTTCGGGAGAGCATGCACCTCAGCAGTATGGGATGAGTTTTGAGGCTTTTCTCACACACTTCTTGCCTCCGCAGATGAGGCACGAGCTGATAGATTCTTGTTCTTGAGAGCAGGGAGGGCCTTGCGGTGAGGAGTACAATGTCGAGTTTGATTCTTTGGCTCGATATGTCCACACCTGTAGCGAGATGGAGGACGGGTGCATCGCTATGTCATCTGGACTAGATGATTACATGGCGAGTCTTGTGCGGGTGTGTCCTTCACCGAGCATGGACATTACCCGTATGCGAGCCCGTGCACTAGGATCACGAGGCGTAGAGACGCCGGGTAAGCGATATCAGCCCAGGAAGAAGGCCAGACGGCGGTTCTTTGAGTGGTTCTCGGGGTGGCGGCATCAGCGAAGTCGGATTTGCACCACGGCGCAGAGCGCTCTACATCATCTTGGTACAGCGAGCGGTCGGGCGGTCGGGGCCCTGAGGACTTGATTTCGAGTAGCGAGGGTGCTAACGTTCGAAGTCGCTCGGTGTGCCCGTTGTGGTAGATACCATTACGAGGCGTACTCGGGAGCTTGCTATACGTGTGGCAGCGGTCATTTCGCGAGTTTGTCAAGCGGCGGCGGTGGTAGGGCCCGATCTACGAGTGCATTGCGACTGCTCTTCATCCGTGATTACTCGCCCGAGGCAAGGTAGTCATGGACCCAGCGATCGTAAGCGGCGAATCCACGATTAGCAGTCCGCAGAGCAGCGTTTATGCTTTATCGGTAGCGGAATCGGAGAGCCTAGCCACTGCGGGATCAAATCGCGGGTACATATACGATTTTAGGTTTGATGTGTATGCTTTGATAGATCCGGGTTCTACTATGTCCTATATATCTCCCTTGTTGCTAGTAGGATAGGGATAGAGCACGAGTCCATAGACCGCTTTCGAGGTAGCCTACGCGGTGGGTGATTCGGTGGTAGCTCGGCGGGTATATAGAGCTTGTCTGTGACCATTTACAATCGTCGGACCACTAGCGGACTTGATAGAGTTGGAGATGATTGACCGACGTGATCATGGGGATGGATTGGCTAGCTTCTTGCTACGCCAATGTAGGCTGCGAGAGAAAGTAGTGCGGTTCCAGTTTCTGAGGGCGGTTGTTGAGTGGGAGGAGCACGGTATCGAGGGGGTAGGTTTATTTCCTACCTCAAGGCTAGGAAGATGGTGCGAGAAGAGTACATCTACCATCTCGTTCGGGTGTTTGATCACGAGGTGCGGTGCAGATTTTGATCGATCCAGTGTCGAGAGTTCCGGGCGTGTTTCAGACGACCTCGGGTATCCTCACGAGAGGAGATTGAGTTTTGTATAGACATATTGCGGACACCGGCTTTATTTCCATTCCGCCATAGAATGGCACTGCCGAGTTGAGAGAGTTGAAGGATCACTTAGGGATTTCTTTGGAGAAGCGGCTTCATCGAGCCTGAGTGTTTCTCCACGAGGCGCGGTATTGTTCGTGAAGAAGAAGGGCGGGGCGCTGCGTGTGTTGATTCTGAGCGGTGAACAAGGTGACCATTAAACGAATACCCCTTCCCGGGATTGATGATTTGTTGATCGGTTGCGAGCGCGAGATGTTTCTCCAAGATTGATCTGCGATCGGGCTATCATCGAGTTCGTGTCGAAGGTGGATGTCCCTAGGTGCATTCGGACGATGCGGGCATTATGAAGTTCGGTCATGTCTTTTGGGTTGACGATGCTCGGCGGTATTCATGGATTTGATGAGCCGAGTGTTCAAACCATTTTGGACATGTTTGTGATAGTGTTCATTGATGATATCTTGGTTTATTCGCTCGGGCGGGAGTATCGCGGGCATTTGAGGCCGTCTTTGTGATTCTCGGGACCAGCGGTACAGACGCCAAGTTTTCCAAATGTGAGTTTTGGTTAACCGGTGGCTTTTCTTGGGCACATTAGCCGGGGTGATGGTATTGAGTGAATACGGCAAGATCGAGGCGATCGGGACTTGGCCTAGACCTGCTACTCCGATAGAGGTTCGCGATTTTACGGGCCTTGCGAGTTATTATCGGTTCGTAGAAGTTTGCTTCTATCTACGCACCATTGACTAGGTGACTCGGGCGGCCAAGTTTGATGGGATGCTTGTGGCGAGGTTTCCGATTGCTAAAGAAAGGCGCGGCGACCGCGTTCTTACTCTTCCGGAGGGTCGGATGGTTATGTCATGTATTGTGATGCGTCGGGCATCGGGTTGGGATGTGTATTGATGCGGCATGGCGAGTTATAGCATATGCATCGGCGGTGAAGAAACACGGAAGAACTACCCGCTTTGTGATTTGGAGTTGCGGTGTGATTCACGCTTTGAAGATGGAGGCACTATTTGTATGGGGTTCACGTGGATATTTATACAGACCACAAGAGCCTCGGTATATCTTTAGCAGAGGAGCTGAACTTCACGGCGAGAGCGGTGGTTAGAGTTGCAAGGATTACGATGTTGATATCTGTACCACGGGAAGGCGATGTTGTGGCGGATGCTCTTAGTCGTAGGTCGATGGGAGCTTATCGGATGTGCGGCCAGCGAGGAGGACATGGTTCGTGATTTGCATCGATTAGCGAGCCTTGGTGTCCGTTTGATTGATTACGATAGCGATGGGGTTAGAGTTCGTGAGGTTGCCGAGTCTTCCATCGTCGAGGAGGTGAAGAGGCGGCGATTCGAGATCGGCTTTGATTCGATATCGTGATCTGACTCTTCGTGAGGGCAAGGGTCGCTTTTAAGGTAGCACCTGATCGGGTGCTAAGGTTTGGCGAGGTGTGTGTCCCGGATGTTTGAGGACTTGGCGGAGTTCTTGGGAAGCACATCGCGCGTTACTCTATCCATCGAGTGCGACCAAGATGTACCACGACCCAGATCGTGTATTGGTGGGATGGCTTGAAGAGGGGCGTTGCGAGTTCGTAGCTCGGTGCGTGTTGTCGGCGGTGAAGGTAGAGCACGGAGGCACGGTGGTGCATTACGCGATAGAGATCGACTTGGAAGTGGGAGGTGATCAACATGGACTTCATCACGGGATTGCCTCGCACTTTCGGAGGAGACATGATTCTATATGGGTTATAAATCGACGGTGGCGAAATCAGCCCACTTTCTTCCCGTAGGACGACTTTCGGTGAGGATTATGCGGACTTTACATCAGAGATCGTCGGTGCATGGAGTCCTATTTCGATCATATCAGACAGGAGCCCGGTTCTGGCTAACTGGAGGTCCTTCGAAGGGTTTAGGGGCCTTGGTGAGCACAGTCTTGCATTTCATCCGCAGGCGGGCGGCGAGCGCACTATCCGGACTCTTGAGGATATCTGCGAGCACATGTTATTGACCAGTGGTAGTTGGGAGGATCATTTACCTCTAGTTGAGTTTGCGTATAATAATAGCTACCACTCCGGTATTCGGATGGCGCCTTATGAGGCCTTGTAGGAGGAAGTGCGGTCGCCTATAGGTTGGTTCGATGTGGGCGAGTGCGGCTAGTGGGACGGTTGATGCGTGGCGATGGATAAGGTGAAGCTTATCCGAGGCGGCTATTGTGACTCGAGTCGGCCAGTCGTATCGAGATCATTATCGTCGGCATCTTGAGTTCGAGGTTCATGATTGGGTTTTCCTAAAGGTGTCACCATGAAGGGTGTGATGAGATTCGGAAGAAGAAGCTTCGGCCCAAGGTACATTGGGCGTTTAGATTGTCGCGAGGTAGGCAAGGTTGCCTATGAGTTGAATCTGCCGTCCGATCTGGAGCGGTGCATCGGTTTTCACGTATCTATCTTGAGAGATGTATCGGGGATCCATCTAGGGTACACCGATTGGCGATGTCGGTGACCGAGGTTATCGTATGAGAGATTCCCAGCGATAGTCGATCGTCGGGTTGGCGTCTGCGGACGAAGGGCGTGGCTTCCGTCAAAGTCTTGTGGCGGAGCGAGCTCGAGGAGAGATGGCGTGGTAAGCCGAGGAGGACATGAGGCGAAGTATCTCACCTATTCCCACCTCCGGGTAATTCACTTTCCTACTTGTAAATTTCCATTATCATATATGCCTAAGTGTTATTTTGTGGCCGTGTGTACTTTACACAAGCATTTAAGCTTTTCGATAAGCGTCTTGAGAAGGAACATTCGGGACGAATGTTTCTAAGGAGGAGAATGTTATACCTCGTATTTCAGTATGCGTGAGGAATACATCAAAAGTTTGGCCTTAAAGTTAGCCTTGGACGTTTTTATTTGTGCACAACTCACTAAAAGAATCGTTTTAAAGCGAAGCGTTTTCCACGGCTTTCGTAGGAAAATTCCGGCTATGCCATTTCTAATTTTGCGGATTTTTAGAGGCGAAACATTTTGGACCAGCGGGAGGCGACACTTGGCACCTCGATTGGTGGACAGAATCGTCCATTTGGGCGAATTGGACTAACATGGCACGTTTTTGTGCCTTGTGCACAAATCGAGTTGGTAGGATATTTGTGTGGAGTAAATCTTCACCTACACTTGCCTTGCACTTGTCTTAATCTTGGCCATTGGTTGGCCAAGGCTTGACTATAAATACCCCTTTAGATGAAGAGTTCTTCATCCACAAAGTTATCTTCCAAGTCTTGAAAAATCCTCTCCTCTCCCTTAAGCCTTCGTCCACACCTCCCACTTTGCTGAGTGAGTTTGGCGAGGGCTACCCCTGCCTAGCCAAAATCTACCCTCCCTTGGTAGAAAAGTTGTCTTCTAGTATTGTTATAATGCCCAAAATACCTAGCCCAAATCCCTTAGTCCTTTGTAGAAGTTGTGAAGAACTTCTAAGGTTTCTTAGACTCTGGAGCGTACAACTTAGGAGCTAAACCTTGCTCGGTGACTTTATCTAGGATATTATTGGGCTTACCGAGGTAAATAATCCTAACCCTCTTTTGTATTAGAGAATGCATCTTTGTAGAAGTATAAGAATAAGTATTGAATACTTAGAAGAATATTACATAATAGAATTGAGCTTATCACGATGAAGGGTTTAAAGAAGAATAATTGAACTGTACTCACATGGACTGTTTTTCTGATGAACTTATATAGCTCAGGGTGGGGTTGTCTGCCAGCTTTCAGTAGAATTGTGAACCCTCTGTTTAGAATGACCTTGAGTAGTCAGACTTTGATAGATGTCTGTGACTATTATGGTGATTCTCTGTGCGACATATTCAACTTGGCGGGGTTTTCGAGAAGGTATGTGATTCTTCCTAAGCATGATATTTTAACATATATATAGTGCGGTAGGCGTACGTGTGTTAAGCGAATAATAACTACGGCAATGTCGTTTGACTTAAGCTTTGAATAATAACTACGGCAATGTCTTTTGACTTAAGCTTTGAATAATAAAGATCGATGCATTTCAAAAGAACTATGAATCATTTTTAACAGAAGATAAATATTTGGTTTTAAAACAAAAGCTTAAGAGTTATACTAGCTTTATGGGAAGTTAGGTATATGAACTTAAGAAAGATAAAAGGAAGCTGTTTACTTGTTTGTTTATAAAAGCCTTGTATTGATTCATTAAGTGTAGTAAGATTTGTTTGATAAGTAGACATATTATGATGCTACGTGTTAGTGTCTTGAAATCTTTGTGTGTAAGGGTCATTCTTCGTGCTTACGTTGCTAAACCGTAAGTCCGTTATCTTGTTATTGTATCACCTACCCCGTATTTGTTATCAGAGGCTTGCCCCTTGATCTTAGTCTATACGGCCTATGCGGTCTGTGAGACTATGCGAACAGCGGTATGCTCGAGATTGATCATTCGGGTGTTGCACGATGCGGGGATTCCACATGCGGTCTGTTGAGACTATGCGGTCTTTTGAGGCTATGCAGTGCGGGAGCCTAGGCGGATCTGGGGTTAGCTGCCCCGATCGAGAATACCTCATGCGGTGCATGTGCGACCTATGCGGTGCGGAAGTCGGGACTAGGCGCGAGAATGATACTATGGGCGATTGGCCTTGCTTGATCATTCGCGGCCTAGAATAGACTATTCTGATTTCTATTACTATTATTGTTTGTGATGTGGCACTATGTGCAATTGGTGATTGTATTTGTGAAAAGGTTTTAAATACTTGATTTCATTTCGGTGCTTTATAGTTTCACATACTTGGTACTGTTGTCTTGACCTCCTTGGGGCTGCGTTACGTCTGCGGTAAGGGCAGCAGTGCTAGATCCATGACCTTAGGATCTTTGCGTTGGTGTCGGGAGCTCCATCTTCTCGGAGGCTCTACTTTTGGGTATGATCTCCTGTATTGTAGATAGTTTTGTCTGATCGAGGGTATGGCGGGGCCCTGTCGCCATAGTTGTTACTTCCTTAGAAGTGCGTAGTACTATTATGCAGTTGGGATGTAGCGCAAAACTTGAGTTATTTATATTATGCGAAAGACAAGCTTTTCATCGAGATAAAGCTGTTTACATTTTACTATGTTTCCTGTCTTGTTTTATATTTCCGCTGGTTACTCTGATGTATGACTACTTGGGTGCCCCGGTAAGGCACCAGTCACGGGCCCCGGAACGGGTCGTGACAACACATGTCACCCTCCCATTCATCGTAATATTTCATTTCCCGACATTTCCATAATTCCGATAAATTCTACAAGTCTCAAATCTTAACGTCCTGATTTCTTACGTACGTTCTTATATACATGTCCTAGAATTACGGGGTGTAACACTCCTAATGTTACAGTATTTCAGTAATATGCGTGAGGGCGTCGTCTAAAATTTTAAGCCTTAAGTTAGGCAGGGCGAAAATTTGTGCACAACCCCGAAAGAATTGTTTTCGGCGAAGCGTTTTCCAAAACTGCGAAGGAAAATTACGATTCGACATTTATTATTTTTGCGGATTTTTAGAGATAAAATATTTTGGACCAACGAGAGAGGCGACACTTGTCACCTCAAGTGGCGGAACCAGCCGATCTTGGCATGATTTTGTGGCCTAAACTATGGGTCGATGTTTGGAGTGATTTGTGGAGTAGGCGGCTAGGGTGCACTTGGGAAAATCCACACCCTCACTTGCCCTCCACGCCTTAATCTTGTCCATTAAAGTCCTATAAATACCCCGTAGTTGAAGACTTCTTCATCCACTCCACTCTTTCTAAGTCTTGAAAATCCTCTCCTTAGTGTAGCTCTCGTCCAGAGCTCCTCCCCTTTGAGAGGCCATGGCGAGAACCCCTCTTGAGTTGTTCTCGTGAAATACCCCCTTGGTAGAAAAATACTCTCCAAGTATTGTTACAATTCCAAAATACCTTAGCCTTATACCTTGTTGTATTCCAAAGATACCTCTATACGTAGAGCCCGGAAATACTACTTTATATCCTTTTAGTCACTAAACGAAACCCTAAGGAAAATCTTCATAATTGGTTGATGTAGTAAGAAGAAGTTGCGTAGAACTTTTAAGGGTTGTTTGGAGCGGGTTGGAGCGCCAGTAGGAGCTAAGCGTTGCTCGGGATCGACATTTAAACTTGGATAATTTTGGGCTTATCGAGGTAAACACTCTTGTCCTTCTGTTGTAATTGGAAATTACATAGTAGTATAGAAATGAGTATAAGATATATAGAAGGATGGTATAAGAGAAGAGAATTGAATTGAAATCATCATCAGAAGAATTTTTAAGAAGAAGATTGAATGCTTACATGGGATTTGTATTCTGATGAACTTGTGTAGTTTAACGGGTGGGAAGTCTTGCCCAATTTTCCGTAGAATAGAGAACCCTCTTAGAATATTCTCTGTGAGTAGTCTGAGCGTTGATACACGTATATGGCCTTTATAGGTTGAAAGTTCTGCGAGTAGCATGTTCTACTTGAAAGGTGGACAAGGCTAGCCGGGTTATAGCGGTGGAGCGTTTTGCTAATTGTCGATAATCGTCGCGAGGTATGTGATTCTTCCTATCCTATTGAGCATGATATTTTAAAAGAATATATATAGTGCGGTGAGCGTGCGTGTGTTAGCGAGCGTGGTTTCTTTGCGATGTCTTTTGACTTGAGTCTAAATAATAAGAATCTTGAAGTATTTCAAAAGAATTAAGAATCGTTTTTGAAAGAAGAGTAATACTTGGTTTTAAAGGCTTAAGAGTTATACTATCTTTATGGGAAGTTAGGTATAACGACTTAAGAAGATAAAAGGCAGTTTACTTAATTGTTTATGAGCGCCTTGTATTGATTTCAAAAATGAGAATAAGTATCGAACAAACCCTTTGCAGCTAATAAAGGAAATGTATCGACTAACTAAGTATTATTAAAACCAGTAGAAAACTCCATCTGCTGAAGCTAAGATGAGACAAAATGATATTACATTTCTAGATCATGGTTGCTTTAATAAGATTGTTATGAACAAGAATAACCTACTCACACATAAGGCATATGTTTTGAATTGTTTTAAAGAGAATTATATTATTAAGTGATTAAGACTATGAGCTACGAAACCTTTCGAAAATAAGAGACTTGAGTCTTTGAACTTAGGCAAACTTGAACTTTTGGAAAAGAAGGTTGTTACTTGTCTTTAAAAAGGGTAATTGTTTTGGTTTACTTAAAAATATAGTCACTCTATTTTAATACTACGGGTATCATGTGACTTTTGTGAAAGAAACGGATCTTTTAAAGAGTTAATGTATGAAGTACTTTGGGGATAAAAACCCGAACTTACTGACATAAAGTAGAAAGTACCTTGTGTGAATAACTTGATTATGTTGGTTTGTGATAGCCTTGCAATACTTTCTTGTTGATTTGATAAGTAAACATGTTAGGATGCTACGTGTGTTAGTGTCTTGTGATGTTTGTGTAAAGGGGTTTCCCTTGTTGTGCTTATGTTGTTTAAACGGTAAGCCGTTATGTTAGTATTGCACCACTCACCCCTTGACATGATACCGGGGGTTAAGCTGCCCTCCGATGCGGGGTATACCTCAGGCAGTCTATGTGACTATGATTCGAGATACCTCATGCGGGTCCAGGTGGCCTATGTGGAGCTACGAGAGTTCCAGGTTAGTGTGCGGTCTATATGGCCATGCGGTCTATGTGGCCATGCGGACCACGGGTCCAGGACGATGTCGGGGAGTAGCTACCCTCGATGCGGGGAATACCTCATGCGGGCCTATGTGTGTGGCCTATCGCGAGGCTGCGGGAAGTTCGAGTTGTAGCGCATTGATCACGAGGCGAGTGGCGCCGATCATATGGTGCGGTCTAGAAAGACCTCGTGATCTGATTTTATGGCATTGTTAGTGCTGTGGGTTTTAGTAGTCGGCTATGCCTTGTACTTACCGTCACGGTTTTATTATGACACAGGTGGGACACGGTGTTCATGTGTATTCCTTGGTGCTTTTATATCATAAATGCGCGATGAAGAAGGTATTCCACGGGCATGATTGATGTTGTGGGCGTGAGACCCATAGTTATATTTGAGTGATGACTTTGGCGTGAGTCACGACTTGACATATTGCTTATTTATTGTGAGCTGTAGTTTGGTTATCATACATGTCTCTGCTTTATATAGACTACTATGATTTCATTTCTGATATTTTGATTTCACATACTTGGTACTGTTATCTTGACCTCGCCCGGGCTGCGTTCATGCCGCGGTAGAGAGTACACGATTGTTGATCTCGCTCATAGGAGTCACGATTCGGCGTTTGGGAAGCTCCGTTTCTCGGAGGCTTATCGGTGGTATAGTCCACTGTCGTTGTAGGTACTTACATTGGGGTATGGCGGGCCTGTCCATCCATTGTTGTTATATCATTCTTAGAGGTCTGTAGTACTGTTGTGGGCAGAATTTGTAAAAGGGATGTAACTGTTTGAGTTCAAGTTTTATGTTTATATACATGCCGGAAGGCAACTTTTCTCAGAAAAAATGTTTCTCACTTCATTTTGTTTCATGTTTTGTTTTATATTCCGCTGATTACTCTGATGTATGTCTACTTGGGTGCCCGGGTAAGGCACGATCCACGAGCCGGGCAGTCGTGACACCTAAACAATCACTATTCTTTTAATCTCAAAAATTATGTCATTGCTTGTAATGTCCAATAACTAATTATTAAGTCTTTATATCCAAATACGTCCCACATTTCTACAAATTGAAATGTAGAAAATAGTACGACTCAACAACAAAATTACACAAATTGAGATGCATTCAACAAAAAATTACAAACTTAGTAAAATAAAAGTACTGAAATCAAATTCAATAACAAAATTAAAACACATAGGAGTACTTTGGGATTAGCAAGTATGTTTGTTTGGTATGATTGGATATTCTTGATAGGCTTTAAAACTAATGGGTATAAGTCATGTTTCATATTTTTTGAAAAAAAGTCAAATATGTTTTGAAAAACTATGTCCAAACACATTTCAAAAATTGAAAAACTTCACCTAAATCTAGTTTTTCAAAGTTTTCTTGGGAATATATGGACAAACGCTAGTTAAGTGTTCAGACTCATACAACACTGAGTCACATTTTACTTGACTGAAATGAATCAGAAATGCAAAATGAAAAAGGCACAGTGCCAACTAACTTGTAACCACTTTTCCCTCCAAAAATGTGACTCAATAATCATGTATCAACACTCTCTTGTGGAGGAAACAGAAGCAGTTTCCCATGTTGCAAAGTCAGCGGAGAGACCTGACCACTTGATCAAACATTGTGCTACCAACTTGTTTCCCTTTTTCTACCGAACACTCTTAGGAAGGGGACAAAAGGAATTTGGATGTATCAGGAGCTAGAGGATGGATAATCTTAGTGAGAGGAGAAGGACCATATTTGAGTTGGGAGGTATGAAATGTAGGATGAATCTTGACTTCAGGAGGTAGGTTGTCACGACCCGTTAGGGGCGTGTTGGTGCCTTACCGGGCACCCAGTAGTCATACATCGAGTAATGTGGAATATAAAAACAAGACATGAAACAATATGAAATGAGAAAGCAGTTTATCGAGAAGAAGTTGCCTTCGGCGTATATATATATCGTTGAGCGATTCGTCCTTTACAACCGCCACACTTGTGATGCTACATACCTCTAAGATTTTTACAACAACTATGGCGGGATAGGGCCCGCGTACCTGAATGTACAAGAACCTACAAACTCGAGGAAACATACCCAAAAGATAAGCCTCGGAGAAGCGGAGCTTCCAATCTGTGAGCGTGATCCTATGGCGAGGATCAACAGCCGATGTACCTCTACTGCGGCATGAGCGCGGCCCGGAGGTCGATGCAACGGTACAGTATGTGGCCCGAAAATCATGCGAAATCATAACGATCTAAATAAAGCAGGAGACATGTACGATAACCAAACTACGATTCCGCGACATAAGCGATCATGTCAGCGAGGACTCGCGCTCAAAGTCATCACTCAAATATAACCAAGGTATCACGCCCACAATATCAATCATGCGCGTCGGCCACGTGCCGGAATTCTCCATCGGTGTAGACATGTCGAGGATGCAATAACGATATCTGGGTAATCAACCTGCGCGTAGCGCGTACCGGAATTCTTCGTTGGTGCGAGACGTGTCCATGTAACAACAATAACAATATATCGGGTAATCAACCTGCGCGTAGCCGTACCGGAATTCTTCATCGGTGCGAGACATGTCCATGTAACAACAATAACAATATATCGGGTAATCAACCTGCGCGTAGCCCACGTGCCGAGAATTCTTCGTCGGTGCATACATGTCCATGTAACAACAATATGATATCTGGGTGATTAACCCGCGCATGCCCCCGAAATTCTTCGCCGGTGCAGACATGTCCATGTAACAATAACAATATCTGGGTGATTAACGCGCGTGCGCGTGCCGGAATTCTTCATCGGTGCGACGTGTCCGTATGTAACAATAACAATATCTGGGTGATTAACCGCGCGTGACCGCATGCCGAATTCTTCGGTGCGGACATGTCCGTATACAACAATAACAATATCTGCCCTCCATGAGAGCGCGGTAGCATAGGAATCTGACTTTACACCACAAGGCTATCACAAGAAAGCACAAGCAAATTACCATACTTGATTCTCTTACAAATATCCATTCTTTCACGAAGTCACTGATACCAACACTCGTAGTATCAAAGCGAGTAACTATTATTTTAAGTAAACCAAAATAATTTCCCTTTTTAAAGACAAGTAACAACTTTTCCAAAAGTTCAAGTTTGCCTATTTTCAAATACTCAAGTCTCTTATTTTCGAAAGGTTTAGTAGTTCATAGTCTTAATCACTTAATACCATAATTATCTTTTAAAACAATTTGAGTAACATATGCCTTATGTGTGAGTAGGTTATTCTTGTTTATAACAATCTTATTAAAGCGACCATGATCTAGAAAATGTAATACAATTTTGTCTTATCTTAGCTTTTATGCAGACGGAGGTTTCTCTGGTTTTAATAATAATTAATTAGTCAATACATTTTCCTTTATTAGCTTATGCGATGGTTTGTTCGATACTTGTTCTCATTTAGAAATCAATATAACATTATTCCTTTTAAAACCCAATTACCCATTTCTCATTAAAGCGGTTTCACAACTTTTAACACAACCCAAGTCCTTATTATTTCACATCAAGTCTTTTATCTTTTAAAAACCACAAACCATTTTTGCCCACATAAAGTTGTTATAACAAACTTCCCATAAAGCCTTTATAACACTTTATGTTTAAACCAACCAAATTCATTTAACACGTATCGTCTGCAGTGCTACATAGTTCACAACATATCATGCTAGAAAAGATAGGAAGAGGTTCACATACCTCGCGGCGATTATCGACAATTAGCAAAATGCTCCAAGTACTACAACGCGCTAGCCTTTTCCACCCTTGAGTAGAATACGCTACTCGTAGTACTTCCACCTATAATGGCCATAGCGCCTATTAACCTCTAGTTCTCTTTGTAGAATACTTCTACGGAAAATTCGCGGCACCTCCCGCTATTATCACATAAATCTCCTCCACCAAGGCGCTACCAGGCGACAACTCAGGGGATTACCGTCCTAGGGCGTGCTCGATTCTACTTCACGGGGAATACTACAAGTCTACGTAAATACGGTCCTATGTATTCTGATTCAATTTTATTCTTTAATATCCATTATATATATAGTATACTCCACTATACATTACTCCAACATGTCATTTCCAATTACAATCGGGGGATAAAGAACATTACCTCGATAAGACCACAATTATCCACGATTCAAGGCGATCCTGAGCAACGTCTAGCTCCTACTCAGCGCTCCAATCCGCTCCAAGCAACCCTTATACGCTCCTAACCAACTCCTCTTTAAGAACCACCCTAAACAAGTGAAGAACACTAAGGTTCTTGTCCTCACAACTCTCGGCCAAGGTGAGGCTTTAGGGGCTAGGGTGTGAAATCTTTTCTAACTTTTGGTTAACAATCTTCCTAATACACTAAGGAAGAACACTTAAGAGTTAGGAATTTTTGGACAAAGTTTGGTTAAGGGAGAGGGGTGTTTCGGACGAAGGCTTTCAAGGAAGGGGGAGGGGAAGTTTGGACGAGAACTTCAACTAAAGGGGGAGAGGGATTTTGAGACTTGGAAATTGTTCAAGTGATGAAGAAGTCTTGCTATCAAGGGGGGTATTTATTGTTATACCCCGTAGTTCCAGAGTATGTATGTGAGGACGTACGTATAAATGTTTAAGCCCTAATTAGGTTAAGGATGAAATTTTGAATTTCCAACGGAAAGGATTCCGAACCTTGTGAAGAAAATTCTACGTTTTTAATATTTTAACCAATTACGGATTTTTTTCGAGAGATGAAATATTTTGGACCAATAGGAGGGCGACACGTGTCACCCCTAGGTGGGCTAGGTTGGCCGAAATTCTTGTGACAAGTGGCCAAGTCTTGCAAGATATTTTGTGTGGACAAGTGGCTTGTGGGACCCCCACACACTTGTCCCCAATCTCAACCACACACTTGCCTTCATCCTAGCCCTTGGTTGTCCTATATATGCACCCTTTGTTGATGAAATCTTCCACACTTAGATATTTCAAGACTTGAGAAATATTTTCATCTCCCTCCCTCTCTCCTAGCTCTCGTCGAACACCTCCCTCTCTAACCTAACATTGTCCAATAATTCCTAAACTCCTAAGTGTTCTTCTCTAGTGTATTAGGAAGACTATTAACCAAAAGTTAGGAAAGATTTCACATCCCTAGCCACAAAAAGCCACCTTGGCCGAGAGCTCTTGGAAGGAAAACCTTAGTGTCCTTCACTTGTTTGAGTTGGTTCTTGAAGAGATGATGGTTAGGAGCTTCTTAGGGTGATTTGTGGTGGGTTGGAACACAAAGGATTTGGAGCTAAGACTTGCTTGGAGCGACATTAAGTTCTTGGATAATTTTGGGCTATTTGAGGTAGTGAATCTTAAACCTCTTTGTGAATTGGTCATTATACATATATTATAAGTATATTATGGAGTATATAATATATGGAGTAAAGTTTGGAAGAGTTGGATCTTGTTAACTTGTTAAAAGAAAGGATTGGCTTTTAGCCATTAAAATGGTAAAAACGTATCCAACGTATCAAACGTATCTTACTTGTGAAGAAGTAATTAACAATGTAACTATAACTTATATGAAGAATGGAATATAAGTGGATGACTAATGAAGTAATTGGATAAGTAAAATGGACAAAGTTGGCCAAGGACCCCAACTTAAGGACTGTATTTACTTTGGATTGTATTTACTTTGGACTGTATTTACATTTTTGTTAAGGGGAAGATTTTTAAATCGCGTTCCGTTTGGGCGTGTGATCCCCTTTTTAATTATTGTATTTGTTACACCCCGTAGTTCCAGAGTATGTATATGAGGACGTACGTACGAGAATACGACATTTAAATTGGAAGGGAAGAAAGATGTGATTTTTCGACGGAAAAGTTTCCGGATTTTGTGAAGGAAAAATATTCGTTAAAGGGAATTGGATTCCCAGATTTGGTATTCGGACTTTTTGGAATATTTAAGAATTATGGAATTTTATTTCCGGAATTGGTCACGTGGGGCCCACGGGAGGAAATTTACGGTTTTGTGGGGCCCACTTTATTTTCGGATTTTTTTGGCTTTACGGATATTTTCGGAAGATGAAATATTTTGCAGTAGGGCGACACGTGTCACCCCCATGTGGCCATGTTGGCCGAATTGGAGAAGGACAAGTGGGACGTTTTTTAGGTGGACAAGTGGCCCATTTTTGTGGTGGCCACTTGTCCCATTTTTGTGGTAGCCAAATGGTTGGCCAACTACCCACACACATGTACCCAATCTTCACCATCCACTTGCCTAGATCTTGGCCATTGTTTTCCCTATAAATACCCCTTGTGTGCAAGACTTTATTTCATCCACATTAGAAAGTTTCCAAGGCAAAAATTCCCCTCCCTCCCTTAGTGAGTTCTCGTCCAAACACCCCCCCACCTTGAGTAGAATTCTTCAAAGTATTGTTGTTATTCCAAATACTTTAGCCTAAATCCCTTGTGGTATTCCAAAGAAATCCCAACATAAGAGCAAAAATACTACTTTATTCAATAGTCGTAAAGCGAAACCACAGGAAAATCTTCATAGCTTAGATGAAGTGTTAAGAGGAGTTGGTTAGAAACTTCTAAGGGTTAGCTTGGAGCGGGTTGGGCGTAAGGATTTGGAGCTAAACGTTGCTCAGGATCGACTTATAAACTTGGATAATTTTGGGCTTATCGAGGTAATGATCTTTGTCCCCCTATTGTAATTGGATATTACATGTTGTTGTAATGTATAGTTGAGTATACTATATGAAGAATGAATATGGATAAGAATTGAACTGTATTTACATAGGACTGTATTCTGATAGACTTGTAGTATTATTGTGGAGTAGAATTGTACACGTCAGGTTAGGCGTGTAACCCCACAGGGATTGTTGGTTTGGTAGCAGGCCTCGTTAGAGGAGGAGATTTATGTGGTTGCGGGGGGGAGGTGCTGCCGAATTTTCCGTAGAAATATTCTACGAAGAGAACTAGAAGTTAATAGGCGTTTTATGGCCATTATAGGTGGAAGTACTACGAGTAGCGTATTCTACTTGAAGGGTGGAAAAGGCTAGCAAGGTTGTAATACTTGGAGCATTTTGCTAATTGTCGATAATCGTCGCGAGGTATGTGAACCTCTTCCTATCTTTTCTAGCATGATTGTTGTGAACTATGTAGTACGGTAGGCGTCACGTGTGCTAAACGAGTTTTGGTTGGTTTAAAACATAAGGTGTTATAATAGCTTTATGGGAAGTTAGTTATAACGACTTTATGTAGGTAAAAAAATGGTTTATTGATTTTAGAAGTTAAGAGACTTGATCTTAAAAGATAAGAGACTTAACTTATAAATGACGTTTTATGAAATGTTAAGGACTTGAATTTTGTTAAAAGGTGTGAAACCTCATTCGTGAGTAATGAGTACTTGGTTTTTAAAGAATAAGGTTTTTCTGATTTCGTAATTGAGAATAAGTAGAGAACAAACGACTGCAGCGTTACTAATGGTATATGTTTTGACAAATTATTTACTATATTAAAACGGTGAAACCTCCATCTGCGTAGAAGCTAAGATAAGACAAAATTGTATTACATTTTCTAGATCATTTGCTTTAATAAGATTGTTATAAACAAGAATAACTACTCACACATAAGGCATATGTTACTCAATTGTTTTAAAAGAGATTACGTTATTTGATTACGACCATGAACTATGAAATCTTTGAAAATAAAAGACTTGAGTATTTGAAATTAGGCAACTTGAACTTTTGGAAAAGAATGTTACTTGACTTTAAAAGGGAAAGTGTTTTGGTTTTAAAAGGAAGGCATGGTAGTGTCTTAACTGTCTTAAAAGAGGGTTTAAATGTTATGAGCGATTCTTCACCGAGTCCATAGGATGGGTAGGGACATGTATTCCATACGATTCTTCACGAGTCCCGTGGGATGGTAGGGACATGTATTTCATACGATTCTTCACCGAGTCCCATGGGATGGGCGGGACATGTATTCCATACGATTCTTCACGAGTCCATAGGATGGTCGGGACATGTATTCCATACGATTCTTCACCGAGTCCCATGGGATGGGCCAGGACATGTATTCCATACGATTCTTCACCGAGTCCCATGGGATGGGCCGGGACATGTATTCCATATGATTCTTCACCGAGTCCCATGGGATGGGCCGGGACATGTATTCCACACGATTCCACCTCGAGTCCCATGGGATGGGCCGAGACATGTTATATGTATCATACGATTTATACCTAGACTGCCGACAGTGAGGAAGGAGTTCCAGCGTGAGGATGACTTTGAGGAGTGAGTTCTGCCTTGACATGACTACTTTTATGTTGTAAGCGTAGTTTGGTTATCATACATGTCTCTGTTTTATATAAGCTGTTATGATTTCATTTCTGATATTTTCGATTTCACATACTTGGTACTGTTATCGACCTCCTTGAGGCTGCGTTCATCGCGAGTAAGTACACCGATTGTTGATCCTCGCTCATAGGGTCTCAGTTCAGCGTTTTGGGAAGCTCAGTGTCTCCGGAGGCTTATCTTTGGTATAGTCCACATCGTTGTAGGTACTTACATTCGGGAGTATGGCGGGGCCTGTCGCCATTGTTGTTATAACATTCTTAGAAGTGCTGTAATCTTGTTGTGGGCGGGGTTTGTAAAGGGATGTAGCTATTCGGTTTGATATGTATACATGAAGGCAACGTTTTGGTTGCTTTGTTTTTATGTTGTCTCTTGTTTCCTGTTAAGTTTTTATTTCCGCTGATTTTCTCTGATGTTGTATCACTAGGGTGCCCGGAGTAAGGCACGATCGCGGGCGAAGTCGGTCGTGTGATGTATTGTTAAGGGGAAGATTTTTAAATCGCGTTCCGTTTGGGCGTGTGATCCCCTTCTTTATGTTGTTTAATTATTACGCCTTTATATGGCATATAAATTACGGTTATTCGGACCTTGGAGAAAGATGGAAAAGTGAGTAATAACGGGGGAAATGCTGCCCAAATTTCCGTAGAGTAGGAAATCTTACTTAGAAGAGTTCTACGACAAACTAGAAGTTAATCGGCGTATTTTGGCTATTATAGGGTGACCCTCTACGTGCGACATATCCGACTTGGCAAGTGGATTTAGCCGAGGAGGTATGTGATTCTTCCTATCCTCTTGAGCATGATATTTGTAAAACATATATAGTGCGGTGAGCGTGCGTGTGTTGACTAAATTTTGCTTTACTTTGATGTCTTTTGACTTGAGTTTTAAATATCAAAAATCTTGAAGTATTTCAAAAGAGTTATGAATCATTTTTGGAACAAAAGAAATACTTAGTTTTAAAAAGGCTTAAGTGTTATACTAGATTTATGGGAAGTTAGGTATAACGACTTAGGAAAGATAAAAGGAACGGTTTACTTATTTGTTTATAAAAGCCTTGTAATGATTCTGAAGGTGTGGTAAGTTGGTTTGATAAGTAAACATGTTATGATCTTTGCGTGTGTTAGTATCTTGTGATGTTGTATAAGGGGTTACTCTTGTTGAGCTTACGTTGTTTAACGATAAGCGTTGTCTTTGGTATTATATCACACCCCCGACTTGTTATGAGCGGGTTAGCTACCCCGTCACGAGAATACCTGTGCGGGTCTATGTGACCTATCGCGAACTACGGGAGTTCGGGATGATCACTCCGGGTGTATTCTGCCGTCGAGAATACCTCATGTGGTCGGTGACTATGCGGTGCGGGAGTCGAGTTGATGCGCGGGTTAGCTACCCGTCACGAGGAGTACCTCATGCGGGTCAGGGACTATGCGGACTCTGGTAGTCGAGATTAGGCTCGCGTAATGATACTATGGGCGATTGGCCTTTCTTCGATCATTAGCGACTAGAAAAGACGGTTATGTTACATGTATTTTGCTCTTGTTTATTTTGTGGCATTATGTGCAGTTAAGTTGGGTTGTTTCGTACATATCTGTGAACTTGTTTTAAAATGTTATAATTTCATTCGATACTTCTGATTTCACATACTTAGTACTGTTGTCTTGACCTCGCCGAGCTGCGTTAAATGCGTAGGTAAGGAAGCGGTAGTAGATCCTCATTCTTAGGATCTTTACTGCAGTGTCGAGCTCCATTTCTCGGAGGCTCGCCTTTTAGTGCGACTCTCACGATGTTGTAGATATTTTGTACATTCGAGGGTATGGCGGGGCCTGTCCGCCATAGTTGTTTACTTCCAGAAGTGCAGAGTCTGTTGTAAAGGTCGGGATATAGCTTTCACTTTGGGTATATATATATACATGCAGAAAGGCAACTTTTCTTGGATAAAGCGTCTTTCATTTTATCTTGTTTCATGTCATGATTTTATTTCATTGGTTACTCGATGTATATCTACTTGGGTGCGGGGTAAGGCACGATCACGGGCAGGATCGGTCGTGACAAAAGTGGTATCAGAGCAGTTAATCCTCGGAAAGTGTCTACAGATTGTATCTAGTATAGTCTTGATTATCGGTGTGTTGTGCACCACATCAATAATTAGGAGGCTACAGAATATTTAGGATTGGTTTCCATTCTTCTCACTCTGAGATCGTGCCTTAGAGCTGTGTCTTAAGTTGGACCCCTACGGCGTATTTCTCTTTGTACGGCTATGCCTCGCGCAAGGCAACCGGGCCCAGAAGGGCAAGGCGGTGAGGAGCTGCTAGTATGACCACGAGAGGCCCACGAGGCCTGAGCCCGATCCTTACAGGTGGTGCTACGACGGCGAGTTCCACGGCGCCACCGGCCCAGCGAGTTTAGAGCGCGGCGAAGGCTCACGAGGCCTGATACTGCGCCTCGGTCCCACGGCTGGAGCGGAGAAATGGGTACAAGAGATAGCGATTCGGCGGGGATCGTGGCGAACATGAGATAAGCTGGATCTGGCGATTCGATTCGATTCGGTAGTACAGTGGTTCACCGAGTCGGATAGTTTGAGACTACGGGATTTCACGAGTTGCGACCGCGAGTTCTACGGTCGAGGCACGAGGATGATCGCGAGGAGTTCATCAAGCGATTCTGACGGATCGTAAGTGATCAAGGCTTCGGAGACCGAGTCAGTGGTCTTAGGTTCACATCGGCTGCGTGATACTGCAGTCGACTGGTTCGATTCGTGGGAGCTGTCCCGGGGAGAGCATGCGCCTCCGGCTGTTTGGGACGAGTTCTCAGAGGCATTTCTCACTCACTTCTTGCCTCGCGGATGAAGAGGGCGCGGTCAAATGATTTTTGATCTTTGAGGCGAGAGAGCGCGCGATTCGGAGTACAATGTGGAGTTCGATTCGTTGGCTCGATATGTCCCTGCGTTGGTAGCAATATAGAGGACAGAGTGCACCGCTACGTCACGGGGCTTGATGACTACTTAGCAGAGTCTTGCTCGGGTGTAGCTCTTCAGCCGGGCATGGACATTTCCCGCATGCAGGCTCATGCACTCTGGTGTGAGGAGCGTAGAGGCCGACGAGTTGACAGATATCAGCAGCAGAAGAAGGCCAGAACGGCAGGATCTTTTGGTAGCTCTCGGGGTGGACGGCCTCAGCAGCAGACTAGATTTGCACCGCCGCCAGCTCAGAGCACTCCTACACCGTCTTGAGCGGCGAGGATATTGAGGCGAGTCGAGGCCCGGGGCTTGGACTTCGAGCGGCGAGGATACTAGCGATTGAGACCACCCTCGCTCGGTGTGGCCGTCACGGTAGATCCCATTCGGGAGATGCGGTGCTACCTGAGGAGCTTGTTTTATTTGTGGCGAGGTCATATTGAGCTTGTCAGGCGAGGCGGTGCGGATGGTAGGGCTCGGCCTACGAGGTCTTTTGCCGGGTCTTCGTCTGCGATTACTCGTGCCGAGGCGGGGTGCTCGTGGGCGGCCAGTGGCGAGGTCGTGGCGAGGTCCCGATTCCGGTCCTCGAAGCGCATTTATGCCTTGTCGGTACCGGGACCGAGGATGTTATACCGTATTTCCAGTATGTGCGTGAGGCGTGCGTAGAAAAGTTTGAGCCTTAAGTTAGGCAAGGACCGAAAATTTTGTGCACAACTACGAAAAGAATCGTTTTTAATGAAACATTTTACAAAACTTGCGAAGGAAAATTACGGCTATGTCATTTATATTTTTGCGGATTTTCAGAGATGAAATATTTTGGACCAACGAGAGGGTGACACTTGTCACCTCAAGTGGCGATAAAGAGAACACGGTTGGGGCGAATTCTTGGCATGTTTTAGGGCCTAAACTAAGTCAATGTTTGTGAGGAATTGTGGAGTAGGGCTAGGGGGCACTTGGGCAAATCTTGGCCCTCCACTTGCCCCCAGCTTGATCATGGCCATTGGTTTCCTATAAATACCCCTTTTGAAGACTTCTTCATCCATTCCACAAATCTCTAAGTCTTGAAATCCCTCTCCCTCCTCTCTATGGTTTCGTCCAAGCCTCCCTTTGAAAGCCCTTGGCGAGAAGTACACCTCCTAGTGGCCTTGGCGGAACCACCCTCGCCTAGTTGTTCTCGCAAAATACACCCCCTTTGGTAGAAAATACTCTCAAGTATTGTTACTAGACCAAAATACCTTAGCCTTATACCTTGTAGTATTCCAAAGTTACCTCTGTCGTAGAGTCGGAAATATTACATTTTGTCCTTTTTGTCTCAAAGCGAAACCCTAAGGAAAATCTTCATAGTCGGTTGAAGTGTTAAGTAGAAGTTGCGTAGAACTTCTAAGGGTTGTTTTAGCGGGTTGGAGCGCCAGTAGGAGCTAAACGTTGCTCAGGATCGACATTTAAACTTGGATAATTTTGGGCTTATCGAGGTAAATATCTTGTCTCCCTATTGTAATTGAGTTTTCATACTATTGAAGTATAAGAATTAAGTATAAGTTATATACGGAGGTATATAAGAAGGAATTGAAGTACTTACATGGATGTATTCTGATGAACTTGTGAAGTTTGTGGGTAGGAAGTCTTTGCCCAATTTTAGTAGAATCTTGTATCTAGATTTATTCTACCGAGTAGTCTAGACATTGATAGACTTGTATAACCATTATAGGTTGAAGTACTGCAAGTAGCATGTTCTACTTGAAAGGTGGACAAGGCTAGTCGGGTTATAGCCGTGGAGCGTTTTGCTTATAGTCGATAATCGTCGCGAGGTATGTGATTCTTCCTATCCTCTTGAGCATGATATTTTAAAAGAATATATATATAGTACGGTAGACGTACGTGTGTTAACTGAACGTAGTTTTACGGCAATGTCTTTTGACTTAAGCCTGAATAATAAGAATCTTGAAGTATTTCAAAAGACTTGACTTAATTATTAATATGAATTTTGTTAAAAAGGTGTGAAACCTCATTCGTGAGTAATGAGTACTTGGTTTTTAAAAGGGATAATGTTTTACTGATTTCGGGAATCAGAATAAGTATCGAACGAACCACTGCCGCGTTAATAAAGTTAAATGTTTTGACTAATTAAGTATTATTAAAACCAGTAGAAACCTCCATCTGCATAGAAGCTAAGATGAGACAAAATGATATTACATTTCCTAGATCATGGCTGCTTTAATAAGATTGTTATAAACAAGAATAACCTACTCACATATAAGGCATATGTTTCTCAAATTGTTTTAAAGGAGAGTTATATCATTAAGTGATTAAAACTATGAACTACGAAACCTTTCGAAAATGAGAAACTTGAGTATTTGAAATTAGGCAAACTTGAACGTTTGGAAAAGAATGTTGTTACTTGATTTTACAAAGAAAAGTGTTTTGATTTACTTAAGAAGATAGTCACTCTATTTTTATACTACGGGTATTGTGTGATTTTTGTGAAAGAAACGGATCTTTTAAAGAGTTACTGTATGAAGTACTTTGGGGATAAAAACCCGAACTTGTTAATCATAAAGTAGAAAGTACCTTGTGTGAATAACTTGATTGTGTTGGTTTGTGATAGCCTTGTAATACTTCCTTGTTGATTTGATAATTAAACATGTTAGGATGCTACGTGTGTTAGTGTCTTGTGATGTTTGTGTAAAGGGGTTTCCCTTGTTGTGCTTATGTTGTCTAACGGTGGCCGTTATGCTAGTATTACATCACTCACCTCTTGACATGATTAGGGGTTAAGGCGCCTCCGATGCGGGAGTAGACTCGGTGATGCAGGACGTGATTCGAGAATACCTCATGCGGGTCGGGGACCTATGCGGGCTACGAGTTCCGAGTTAGTGTGCGGCCGCGTGGTCATGCGGTGCATGTGGCCGTGCGGACTGCGAGTCGGGGCGTTGTCGAGTAGCTACCCTCGATGCGAGAATACCTCATGCGGGCCATTGGGTGGCCTATGCGGGCTGCGGGAAGTTCGAGGACTGACGCTTACATTAGATCTGCGAGCGAGTGGCGGCTTGATCATGTGGCGATGCAGGCAGATCTCATAATCTGATTTTGACCACTGCAGTGCGTGGGTTTTAGTAGTCGGCTATGCCTTCGTACTTACCCGTGCGGTTTTATTATGACACAGTGGGACACGGTGTTCATGTGTGTTCCTTGGTGCTTTTATATCATAGGCTGGGCGGTGAGGAAGGTATTCCAGGCGTGATTGATGTTGTGGGCGTGAGACCCATAGTTGTATTTAAGTGATGACTTTGAGGCGTGAGTCACGACTTGACATGACTACTTATTTATTGTGAGCTGTAGTTTGGTTATCATACATGTCTCTGCTTTATATAGACTACTATGATTTCATTCTGATATTTTGATTTCACATACTTGGTACTGTTGTCTTGACCTCCTTGGGGCTGCGTTCATCCGCGGTAGAGTACACGGTGTTGATCCTCGCTCTTAGGGTCACGATTCGGCATTTGGGAAGCTCCGTTTCTCGGAGGCTTATCGGTGGTATAGTCCCTGTTGTTGTAAGTGCTTACATTCGGGGTATGGCGAACCTGTCCGCCATTGTTATCATATCATTCTTAGAAGTGCATGTCTTGTTGTGGCGGAATTGTAAAGGGATGTAATCGTTCTAGTTGTTATATATATATATGCGAAAGGCAACTTTTCTCGAATAAGCTGTTTTACACTTCACTTTATTCATGTCTTGTTTTATATTCCGCTGATTACTCTGATGTATGTGTTATACCCCGTATTTCCAGAGTATGTACGTGAGGACGTACGTAGAAAAGTTTTGAGCCTTAAAGTAGGCGGTAGAAAATTTTGTTCATAAGTACAGAAAGAATCGTTTTTAAATGAAGCGTTTTACAAACTGCGAAGGGAAAAATCGGCTATGTCATTTATAATTTTGCGGATTTTTCGAGAGGCGAAATATTTTGGACCAACGAGAGGGTGACAAGTGTCACCCTCAAGTGGACGAGAAAGTTGGGACGATTTGGGCGTTTTTGCCTTGGCTATTTTGTCAAGTAGTTGGTAGGATATTTTTGTGTAGTTGATGAGCAAGTGGGACCCACAAACACATGTCCAAATCCCCTACACTTGCCTACCACTTGGCTTGATCTTGGCCATTGATTGTCCTATAAATACCCTAAGTTGAAGGATTTCTTCATCCTAAAATCATTTTCCAAGTCTAAAAACCCCTCCCCTCTTAGAAAGGTTCTCGTCCAACCCTTGGAGAGACCTTGGCCGAACCCTCCCCTTGTAAGCCTTGGCGAAACCAAACCCCCTTGCCTGGTTGTCTCGTATAAATACCCCTGGTAGAAAATACTCTCCAAGTATTATTGCTATTCCAAAATACTTTAGCCCAAATACCTTGTAAGTACTTTCCAAAGTTACCTCTATACGTAGAGCCCGGAAATACTACTATATTCCCTTAAGTCACACAAACGAAACCCTAAGGAAATCTTCATAGCCGGTTGAAGGATTAAGAAGAAGTTGCGTAGAACTTCTAAAGGGTTGTTTGGAGCGGGTTGGAGCGCCCAGAGTCGGAGCTAAACATTGCTCAGGATCGATATTTATACTTGGATAATTTTGGGCTTACCGAGGTAAATAATCCTATCCTTCTATTGTAATTGGAAATTACATCATAGTTGTATAGAAATGAATATAAGATTCATAGAAGAGAATTGAATGTAATAGAAGGATATTCTGAAAAGACTTGATGAAATCACATCGGAAGAATATTAAAGTAGAAGTTTAAAGCAGACTTACATAGAATTTGTATTCTGATGAGACTTATAACCTTTATTGGTTGAATGTTCTGAGTAGCATGTACTACTTGGAAGGTGGACAAGGCTAGCGGGTTATACCAGTGGAGCGTTTTGCTAATAGTCGATAATCGTCGCGAGGTATATGATTCTTCTATACTCTTTAGCATGATATTTTAAAATATATATATAGTGCGGTAAGCGTCGTGTGTTAATGGAATAATAATTACGGCAATGTCTTTTGACTTAAGCTGAATAATAATTACGGCAATGTCTTTCGACTTAAGCTGAATAATAAAGGATCTTGAAGTATTTCCAAGAGATAAGAAACCTTGTTGAAAGAAGAGTAATGCTTGGTTTTAAGCGTTATCGGCTTTATGGGAAGTTAGGTATAACGGCGTAAGTAAGATAAAAGAATGGTTATTGATTTTAGAAGTTAAGAGCCTTGATCTTATAAGATAAGAGACTTGACTTAATTGAATTAACATGAAGTTTGTTAAAAGTGTGATACCTCATTCGTGAGTAATGAGTACTTGGTTTTAAAAGGAATAATGTTTCTTGATTTGGAAATCGAATAAGTATCGAACAAACCAACTGTAGCTAATAAAAGGAAAGGTCTTGAATAATGAAGTATTATTAAAACCGGTAGAAACCTCCATCTGCATAGAAGCTAAGATGAGACAAAATGATATTACATTTCCTAGATCATATGCCTTTTATAAGATTGTTATAAACAAAGAATAACCTACTCACACATAAGGCTTATTTAAAAGAAGTCGTTATTTGATTAAGACTATAAACTATGAAATCTTTGAAACTAAAAGACTGAGTATCCGAAATTAGGCAAACTTGAACTTTTGGAAAGAATGTCGTTCTTGGGCGTTGTTCTAAAAAGTGCAAGCCACTTGGTTTAAAATAGTGTAAAGTACTTAATTCTAAAACATGAACGTATTTGGTACTACGAATAATAGTATCGAGTTGTTTTACGTAAAAAGAGGTCTTTGTGAAAGGATAAATGTATGTAGTACCTTGGGGTTAAAAACCGGATTCGTTGTAATAAAATAAATGTACATGAGTATGATTAAACTTGCCTATGCTTGTGGTGATAGCCTTTGTTGTGCAAGTATTGTATTTCGTACTCTGCGTCTCGTTGGAGGCGCTATCCGAGTGATTGATGGACATCACGACACGATGGGTGGCGGGTATCTTCCACTGTCGATCCTTTTGGACATGCGACACGATGGGTGGCCCGGGTATGCTTCCATTAGGAGAGTTATCTTGTTATTTGTTTTGGGGACATCTTGACACGATGGGTGGCCGAGTATGCTTCCTTCTTTGATTGTTAACTTGTTACTTTTGGACATCTTTACGATGGGTGGCGGGTATGCTTCCATTAAGTGTTATCTTGTTATTGGCTTGGACATGCGACACGATGGGTGGCCGAGTATGCTTCCATTCGATTGTTATCTTGTTATTTCTTTTGGACATCTTGACGATGGGTGGCCGGGTATGCTTCCGTTAAGTGTTATCTTGTTATTGGCTTGGACATCACACGATGGGTGGCCCAGTATGCTTCCATTCGATTGTTATCTTGTTATTTCCTTTGGACATCGACACGATGTGTTATACCCGTAGTTCGAGGTATGTATGCGAGGGCGTGCGTCACGAGAATCGACATTGAAATAGGAAAGGAAGAAAGAGGTGATTTTCCACGGAAAAGTTTCGGTTTTGTGAAGGAAAAAGGTTCGTTAATGGGGTGGATTCCCAGTTTGGTATTCGGACTTCTTGGAATATTAGAGAATTATGGAATTTTATTTTGGAAATGGTCACGTGGGGCCACGGGAGAAATTCTGATTTTGTAGGGCCCCTTTGTTTCGAGATTTTGGCCATTGTGGATATTTTGGAAGATGAAATATTTTGGGCCAGTAGGAGGCGACACGTGTCACCCCATAGATGGCTTGGCGAATATTATTTGTGCCTGACGATTAAGTCGTTTGTCGGCGAAGCGTTTTACAACTCGCGTAGGATAAATTCCGGCTATGTCATTTCTAATTTTTGCGGATTTTTAGAGGCGAAACACTTTGGGCCAGCGGGAGGCGACACTTGTCACCTCGATTGATGGACTTGGCGTCCGTTGGGGCGGGATTGGATAGCCATTTTTGTCTTGGAGTTGGTAGGATATTTTGTGTGCAAGTTGGCTAGGTACACTTGCCCAAATCTTGGCCTTACACTTGCCTTGCACTTGGCATAATCTTGGCCATTGGTTGGCCATCCCTTGACTATAAATACCCTCTTGTGATGAAGAGTTCTTCGTCCACAAACAAACTTTCAAGTCTAAAATCCTCTCCTCTCGCTTAAGCCTTTCGTCCAACACACCTCCCCTTTTGAGAAGCTTAGCGAGGCTAATCCTCTAGCCTAGCGAAATCTACCCCGTCCCTTGGTAGAAAAGTTGCCTTCTAGTATTGTTATAATGCCCAAATACCTAGCCCAAATCCTTAGTACTTAGTAGAAGTTGTGAAGAACTTCTAAGGTTTTCTTAGAGCTCTGGAGCGTACAACTTAGGAGCTAAACCTTGCTCGGTGACTTTTATCTAGGATATTATTGGGCTTAGGGTAAATAACCTTATCCTCCTTTTGTAATTAGAATATACGTCTTTGTAGAAGTATAGGAATAAGTATAAATACTTAGAAGGATATTAAAGAATAGAATTGAGTGATATCACGATGAAGGGTTTAAAGAAGAATAATAGGCTGTACTTACATGGAATTTGTTTTCTGATGAACTTGAGTAGCTCAGGGTAGGGAAGTGCTGCCCAAATGTCCATAGAATAGCGAACCCTGCGCTTAGAGCTTTATGCGATCTGATCTAGGCGTTGATAGGCGTGTTGGTATTATAGGTCGATTCTCTGCGCGACATATTGACTTGGCGGTGGATTTGCGAGAAGGTATGTGATTCTTCTATCCTCTTGAGCATGATATTTTGAAGAATATGTATATAGTGCGGTAGGCGTCGTGTGTTAAGCGAATAATAATTACGGCAATGTCTTTGGACTTAAGCTGAATAATAAATCTGTGATGTCTTTTGACTTAAGCTGAATAAAAAGAATGCAAGTAGTTCAAAAGAATTAAGAAACCTTTTTAAGAGTAACACTTGGTTTTAAAAGCTTAAGAGTTATACTAGCTTTATGGGAAGTTAGGTATAACGGCTTAAGTGATAAAAAGAATGATTTATTGATTTAAGAAAATAAGAGACTTGACTTAATTATACTAATGTGAAAAAGTGTGAAACCTCATTCGTGAGTAAATAGTATTTTGGTTTTCAAAAGGAATGATGTTTCTGATCGAATGAATGTCGAACAAACCACGTAGCTAATAAAGGAAATGTTTTGACTAATAAAGTATTATTAAAACCGATGAAACTTCCATCTGCATAGGAGCTAAGATGAGACAAAATGATATTACATTTCTAGATCATATTCTTTGTAATAAGATTATTATGAACAATAATAACCTACTCACATAAGGTATATGTTTCTCAAATTATTTTAAAGGATTAAAACTATGAACTACGAAACCTTTGAAAATGAGAAACTTGAGTAATTGAAATTAGGCAAACTTGGCGTTGGGAAAGAATGTTGTTACTTGATTTTACAAAGAAGTGTTACGATTTACTTCAAAAGATAATCACTCTATTTTTATACTACGGGTATTGTGTGACTTTTGTGAAAGAAGCGGATCTTTTAAAGAGTAATACATGAAGTACTTTGGGGCTAAAACGAACTTGTTAACATAATGTAGAAAGTACCTTGTGTGAATAACTTGATTGTATTGATTTGTGATAGTCTTGTAATACTTTCTTGTTGACTTGATAAGTAAACATGTTAGGATGCTACGTGAGTTAGTATCTTGTGATGTTTGTGTAAAGGGTTTTCCACTTGTTGTGCTTAGGTTGTTTAACGATAAGTTGTTATGTTAATATTATATCACTCATGATTAGGATTAAGCTGTCCTCCGTCTGGGGTAGACTCGGTAGTCAGTGACCTATGATTCGAGAATACCTTATGCGGTCTGTATGGCCTATGCGGGCTGCGGGAGTTCGAGTTAGTATCACGGCCGCTTGTGGTCATGCGGTCTTTGTGGCGTGCGGACGGCGAGTCGGGGCGGCTGCCGGGAGTAGCTACCCTCGATGCGGGGAATACCTCATGCGGGCCATTGGGTGGCCCGTGCGGGCTACGGGAAGTTCGGGGCTAGGCGCGCATTAGATCTGCGGGCGAGTGGCGGCTTTGATCATGTGGCGATGCAAGCAGATCTCATGATCATTTCTGACCTTGTTTGTCTGTAGGTTTTAGTAGTCGGCTATGCCTTGCACTTACCGTGCGGTTTTATGATGACTTTGAGGCGTGAGTCCACGACAGCGTGGCCTTAATTATTGTAGCTGTAGTTTTGGTTATCATACATGTCTCACGCTTTGTATAGACTACTATGATTTCATTTCTGATATTTTGATTTCACATACTTGGTACTGTCGTCTTGACCTCCTTGAGCTGCGTTCATGTCGCGAGTAAAGGTACTCCTCTTGTTGATCCGTTCTTAGGATCACCGTTTGACGTTGGAAAAGCCGTTTCTCGGAGGCTTAGCATTTTGGTATGGTCCCTATCGTTGTAGATATTTGCATTGAGGGTATGGCGGGGCCTGTCCGCCATTGTTGTTTTAAACTCTTAGAGTGCATGTAGACTGTTGTAAGGTTGGGATGTAGCTATTCATTTTGGGGTATTTATATACATATATGCAGAAAGGCAACTTTTCCCAGCGTGTCTTATTTATCTTGTTTCATATCTTGGTTGTTTTATATTGTGATTTCTCGATGTATGACTACTTGGGTGCGGGTAAGGCACGATCCACGAGCCGGGCAGTCGTGACATGATGGTATCGAGCGATTAATCCTCGGAAAGTGTCTCTGAAGTATCTAGTAAGTCTTGATTATCGGTGTGTTGTGCACCACACCAATAACCAGGAGGCTATAGGACATTTAGGATTGGTTTCCATTCTTCTCACTCTGAGATCGTGCTTTAGAGCTATGTTATAAGTTGGACCCCTCTAACGTATTCTTTTCCTTTACCAGTGATGCCTCCGCGCCGAACAACTCGGGCGAGAAGAGCGAGCGGCGAGGAGGCTGCGAGTGGAGTTCGAGAGAGTAAGAAGGGCACAGGCCAAATCATCACTGAGGTGATGCTTCATGCGAGGAGTTACGAGACATCGCGGCGGCGGCGAGTTTGGCGTGGCGGCGATTCTCTGCGGCCATGACATCTGGACCTTGATTCCACGGCTTGGAAGCGAAAAATATGGATTGGAAGGAGGCGACCTGTTACTAGCGAGGATTTGGCGGCGAGGAGTATTTTATGTACGGTATACCAAGGATATTGATGATTATCTAAGAAGGGTTGTGAGAAGTAGCTCTTGATCGAGAATGAGCAGGCTTGCGTTGAGATTATGTGCGTGGTGAGAGATGTAGAGATCGGCAGTTAACAAGATCGTGAGAAGGGCCCGATTGGCGGGATCATTTGGTAACTCTCGAGGCGAACCGCCTCGTGGCCGAATTAGACATGCGCCTCCGCGATGCAGTGTCCCTCTACGAGTTGATTTTCCTCGGTGTTCCACGATGTGGCGGCGTCGTCGGAAATGCCGTCTTTCTTGGTGCTTGTTTTACTTGCGGTCGTCGAGGGCCGTATATGGCGAGAATGTTCTATGAGGAAGGATGCAGTAGGAAGACTCGGCCTACCGGTCGATTGCGGATTGGTGGTGCGGAGAGGAAGGGTGTTAGCGAGAGGCCACCCCGCCGGTGTGGCCGTTGTGGTCGATGTCATTTTGGGAGTGTCGTGCCTGCGCGACTTGTTATGTTCGCGGCCAGCGGGGCCATTTGCGAGAAATTGTCCAACGAGTTGGCGGGGATGTAGGGACTCGGCCGGGATCGATGGATAGTTCATCACCTTCCCGGTATCGCCCGAAGGCGGGTTTGATTAAACGACCTAGGGAAGTGGCGTGAATCTGGTATATCCTTAACCGCTTTAGAGATTTATATGTGTAGTAAGATGCGAATATCTTAAGTATTGTTTCGGTTAGCATGGTGTTAGTGTGATTAGAATTTTTTTAGTTAAGGGTAAGATTGGGGATAGAGAGAGTGGGAGCCTTAGAATATTATCGTAGAGACCTTGGCGAGGCCGTCTTTGGTAAAAGAATTATTTTGTGTTTGACCCTTATCGAGGTGCATAGTATCGTGAGATATTTTTGTGGGATGAATCACGAGTGATATGAAATGAAAGGGTAGTTGAGCTTAGAAGGCCGCTAGGTTTTAAATGCGTGATTAGTGAGATTGTTAGGATCGGGAGCTAGTGTTTTGCGGCGTTCTTGGGTCGGGTTGAGGCCGTGTTGCGGGTCGACCCATACTGTTTGGTGGTGGGGTTAGTTTGTGGTGGTCGCTTTGTGTTAGGGTCACGAGGTGTTAGGCGAGTTTAGTTAACCGTTATGCGAGTTCGTGGATCGTTCGACTGTAGTCGGGCGATGAGGTCAGCCCGTCTTATCTTTTAGTCAAGCGTGTACTCGGTAGTAAGTTGCGAGATGATTATTCCGGGAAGGTTGTAAGGCTGCACGGGGTGCCTACCCCGCCTTATGGCGAGCAGTGGAGCCCGATTCTGTTGTTTCTTTTACGGAAGTTTTACGAGGCAAGGTTAGGAACTTCGGGTGAGTCTCGATGTCGCATTCACCCTCGGGCGGTGTTTGGATTTGAGGGGTATAAGGACTATTCGCCTTTGTTGAGTATGTATTATATAGCTACCGTTTGATGTCGGGTGTCGCCGTTTGGAGCCTTTTATAAGCGCTAGTGTAAGATTGCCGATCGGCGATTCGATGTAAGCAAGGTGCGAGATAGTTGGTTCGTACTTGTTCGGGCGTGGATAGGGTGGAGCTTATCGAGAAGAGGTTATTGGCGGCTCAGTCGGTGGGAAGCGATGCGAAACATGGTAAGTTTTGATAAAGAGTTCGAGGATCACGAGAAAGTGCAGCAGTAAGGGAAGAAGCGAGCATGTATTACGAGGCATAGGTGTGATCATTTCGTTTGTAAAGTAGGTCACGAAGGAGTATCTTTTTAGACCTCGGTAGGAGCTTTTGTGATAGAGGTGATTCCTCGTGGACTTGAAGATAAGTATGTGCACTTGTTGTGTTGTGGCAGTGTGGCATGGTTGTTTAAGTAAGTATAGCGGTGAGGACTATCTTGGCGCTGTTTGTTTGAGACTTAGAAGGAACATTCGGGCGAATGTTTCTAAGGAGAGAATATTATACCGTAGTTCGGGGTATGTATGCGAGGGCGTGCGTGCGAGAATCGACATTGAAATAGGAAAGGAAGAAAGAGGTGATTTTCCACGGAAAAGTTTAGGTTTTGTGAAGGAAAAAGGTTCGTTAATGGGAATTGGATTCCCAGTTTGGTATTCGGACTTCTTGGAATATTAGAGAATTATGGAATTTTATTTTGGAAATGGTCACGTGGGGACCACGGGAGAAATTCTGGTTTTGTAGCCAGCTTTGTTTTGAGATTTTGGCCATTGTGGATATTTTGGAAGATGAAATATTTTGGGCAGTAGGAGGCGACACGTGTCACCCCACTAGGTGGCTTGGCGAATATTATTTGTCTGTGACACGATTAGAGTCGTTTGTCGGCGAAGCGTTTTACACAACTCGCGTAGGATAAATTAGGCTATGTCATTTCTAATTTTTGCGGATTTTTCGAGAGGCGAAACACTTTGGGCCAGCGGGAGGCGACACTTGTCACCCTCGATTGATGGACTTGAGGCGTCCGTTGGGGCGAATTGGATAGCCATTTTGTCTTGGAGTTGGTAGGATATTTTGTGTGCAAGTTGGCTGGTACACTTGCCCAAATCTTGGCCTTACACTTTCCTTGCACTTGGCATAATCTTGGCCATTGGTTGGCCGTCCTTGACCTATAAATACCCTCTTGTGATGAAGAGTTCTTCGTCCACAAACAAACTTTCAAGTCTAAAATCCTCTCCTCTCCTTAAGCCTTTTGGTCGACACACCTCCCCACTTGAGAAGCTTAGCGAGGCTAATCCCTAGCCTAGCCAGAAATCTACCCCCTCCCTTGGTAGAAAAGTTGCCTTCTAGTATTGTTATAATGCCCAAAATACCTAGCCCAAATCCCTTAGTCCTTAGTAGAAGTTGTGAAGAACTTAAGGTTTTCTTGGAGCTCTGGGCGTACAACTTAGGAGCTAAACCTTGCTCAGTGCGACTTTTATCTAGGATATTATTGGGCTTACGAGGTAAATAACCTTATCCTCCTTTTGTAATTAGAATATCGTCTTGTAGAAGTATAGGAATAAGTATAAATACTTAGAAGGATATTAAAGAATAGAATTGAGCGATATCACGGTAGAAGGGTTTAAAGAAGAATAATAGAAGCGTACTTACATGAATTTGTTTTCTGATGAACTTGAGTAGCTCACGGGTAGGAAGTGCTGCCCAAATGTCCATAGAATAGCGAACCCTGCGCTTAGAGCTTTTATGCAGTCTGATCACAGGCGTTGATAGGCGTATTGGTATTATAGGTCGATTCTCTGCGCGCGACATATTCAACTTGGCAGGTGGATTTCGCCGAGAAGGTATGTGATTCTTCCTATCCTCTTGAGCATGATATTTTAAAGAATATGTATATAGTACGGTAGATGTACGTGTGTTAACTGAATAATAATTACGGCAATGTCTTCGGACTTAAGCCTGAATAATAAGTACGGCAATGTCTTTTGACTTAACCTGAATAAAAAGAATCTGAAGTAGTTCAAAAGAATTAAGAAACCTTTTTAAGAGTAACACTTGGTTTTAAAAGCTTAAGAGTTATACTAGCTTTATGGGAAGTTAGGTATAACGGCTTAAGAGTGATAAAAAGAATGATTTATTGATTTAAGAAAATAAGAGACTTGACTTAATTATACTAATGTGAAAAAGTGTGAAACCTCATTCGTGAGTAAATAGTATTTTTGGTTTCAAAAGGAATGATGTTTCTGCGTCGGAATGAATGTCGAACAAACCACAGTAGCTAATAAAGGGAATGTTTTGACTAATAAAGTATTATTAAAACCAGTAGAAACTTCCATCTGCATAGGAGCTAAGATGAGACAAAATGATATTACATTTCCTAGATCATGGCTGCTGTAATAAGATTGTTATGAACAATAATAACCTACTCACACATAAGGTATATGTTTCTCAAATTATTTTAAAGGATTAAAACTATGAACTAAGAAACCTTTCGAAAATGAGAAACTTGAGTAATTGAAATTAGGCAAACTTGAGCGTTGGGAAAAGAATGTTGTTACTTGATTTTACAAAGAGAAGTGTTCTGATTTACTTCAAAGGATAATCACTCTATTTTTATACTACGGGTATTGTGTGACTTTTGTGAAAGAAACGGATATTTTAAAAGAGTAATACATGAAGTACTTTGGGGCTAAAAACCCGAACTTGTTAACATAATGTAGAAAGTACCTTGTGTGAATAACTTGATTGTATTGATTTGTGATAGTCTTGTAATACTTTCTTGTTGACTTGATAAGTAAACATGTTAGGATGCTACGTGAGTTAGTATCTTGTGATGTTTGTGTAAAGGGTTTTCCACTTGTGCTTAGGTTGTTTAACGATAATGTTATGTTAATATTATATCACTCATGATTAGGGGTTAAGCGCCTCCGATGCGGGGTAGACTTCGGTAGGTCAGTGACTATGATTCGAGAATACCTTATGCGGTTTGTATGGCCTATCGAGCTGCGGGAGTTCGAGTTAGTATCACGGCCCTTGTGGTCATGCGGTCTTTGTGGCCATGCGGACGGCGAGTCGGGGCGCTGGGGAGTAGCTACCCTCGATGCGGGAATACCTCATGCGGGCCATTGGGTGGCCCGTGCGGGCTCTGGGAAGTTCGGGGCTAGGCGGGCACATTAGATCTGCGGGCGAGTGGCGGCTTTGATCATGTGATGATGCAGGCAGATCTCGTAATCTGATTTACGACCTTGTTTATCTTGTGGGTTTTAGTAGTCGGCTATGCCTTCGTACTTACCGTGCGGTTTTATGATGACTTTGAGGCGTGAGTCCACGACTTGGCGTGGCTTAATTATTGTGAGCGTAGTTTTGGTTATCATACATGTCTCTGCTTTGTATAGACTACTATGATTTCATTCTGATATTTTGATTTCACATACTTGGTACTGTCGTCTTGACCTCGCCCGAAGTGCGTTCATCTGCGAGTAAAGAGTACTCCTACTGTTGATCCGTTCTTAGGATCACCGTTTGGCGTTGGAAAAGCTTCGTTTCTCCGGAGGCTTAGCATTTTGGTATGGTCCCCTGTCGTTGTAGATATTTGCATTCAGGGGTATGTCGGGGCCCTGTCCCGCCATTGTTGTTTTAAACTCTTAGAGATTTGTAGACTGTTGTAAGGTTGGGATATGCTTGTTCATTTTGGGGTATTTATATACATATATGCGAAAACAACTTTTCCAAGCGTGTCTTATTTATACTGTTTCATATCTTGGTTGTTTTATATTCCGCTGATTTCTCTGATGTATGACTACTTGGGTGCCCGGGTAAGGCACCAGTCACGGGCCCCGGAACGGGTCGTGACACGATGGGTGGCCCATGGGTATGCTTCCATTAGGATGGTTCCATGGCCATGCTTTTACCGAGGTAAGATGTCGGGGCATGCGGCCGTTGTGCGGGTTATATTTGAGTGATGACTTGAGGGCGTGAGTCCCTGTCTTGACATATCGCTTTTATATTGTGAATCGTAGTTTGGTGCATCATATATGTCTCTGTTTTATATAGTATTATGATTTCACTTACGGTATTTTGATTTCACATACTTGGTACTGTTGTCTTGACCTCCTTGGAAGTGCGTTCATCTGCGGTAGAAGTACATCGATCGTCGATCCGACACAGGATCATAAATCAGCGTATTGGGAAGCTCCGTTTCTCGGAGGCTTATCTTTTGGTATGTTACCACAGTGCAGTAGGTTCTTGTACATTCGGGGTATGGCGGGGCCTGTCATCGCCATAGTTGTCGTTACATTCTTAGAGGTCTGTTGTACTGTTGTGGGCAGGGTTTGTAAAAAGGATTAAACTGTTCAACTTTGTAATTATATATATATGCCGAAAGGCGATTTTCTCTCAGGTAAAATATGTTTCTTTTCACATTTGTTTCATGTATTGTTTTTATGTTCCGCTGATTACTCTGATGTATGACTATTGGGGTGCCCGGGTAAGGCACCAGTCACGGGCCCGGGTTCGGGTCGTGACAAAAGTGGTATCAGAGCAGTTAATCCTCGGAAAGTGTCTATAGACCGTGTCTAGTAGAGTCTTGATTATCGGTGTGTTGTGCACCACATCTATAATCAGGAGGCTGCAGGACATTTAGGATTGGGTTCCATTCTTCTCATTCTGAGATCGTGCCTTAGAGCTGTGTTGTAAGTTGGACCCTCCGGCGTATCTCGTTTTACCGATTATGCCTCCCGCGAAGCAACCACAGCCCGAAGGGCAAGGCAAAGAGGAGCTACTAGTGGGATCTGAGATGCAGCGCGAGCAGTCGATCACGACGATGCTTCCGGCGAGTTTTGCGCGCCGCCGGCCCAGCGAGTTTAGAGCGCGGCGGTAGCTGCGAGACCATAATACGAGCCTCGGTCCGGCACAGGCGGATGAGATAAGTACAAAGAGATGGCGATTCTTGGCGAGTCGTGGCAGAATATGAGATAAATTTGGATCACGGCGATTCAGTTCGATAGCACCGTGGTTCACGAGATCGGATAGTTTGAGGCTACGGGACTTTACGAGTTGTAGCGCGAGTTACGGGTCGAGGCACGAGGATGATCGCGAGAGTTCATCCAGCGATTCTGACGGATCGTAAAGTGATCGAGGCATCGGAGACCGAGTCGGTGGTCTAGGTTCGCATCGGTGCGTGATACGCGATCGGCCCGGTTTGGTCGTGGGGCGTCGGGAGAGCATGCGCTTCGGCCGTATGGGACGAGTTCTGAGGCATTTCTTGCACATTTCTTGCCTCGCGGATGAGAAGGGCTCGGGCAGCCAGTTTTTAGCGTTGAGGCGAAGCAGGCGTCTGATTCGGGAGTACAATGTGGAGTTCGACTCTTTGGCTCGGTATGTCCCCGATGTAGTAGCTGATATGGAGGACAGAGTACACTCCTACGTTACCGGGTTAGATGACTACTTAGAAGAGGCTTGTTCGGGTGTAGCTCTTGGCCGGGCATGGACATTGCCGCATGCGAGCTTATGCACTTGGGTGTGAGGCGGAGGTCGGCGGAATGGCCAGAGATCGGAGAAGAGGCGAGCAGCGAGGTCTTTTGGCGACTTCGAGCGGACCGCCTCGGCGAGACTAGTTATGCGCCTCGCCCGATCTGAGTGGTCCTCGCAATCTTGAGGCATCGAGTATTCGGGAGGCGGTCGGGGCTCGAGGTTGATTTCGGGAGAGCAGGGGTGTTAGCCAGCTGAAGCCACCCCTACCTCGTTGTGGCCGTTGTGGTAGACTTCATAGTGGGGAGTGTCGTGCTAGTTCGGGAGTTTGTTTTACATGCGGCCAGCAGGGCCATTTGTGGCTGTCAGGAGGTAGCTGGTGGCGGCACGGACTCACGGGATCTATGCAGTTCATCACCTTCTCTGGTATACGCCTGCAGTGAAGCGTGATTAGAGTAAAGCGCTAGATACAGGTATATCCTTAACCCTCTAGAGTTTGCATGCGTGATACGATGATTATATGTTGTGTACTATGTACAGATAGCATTGTGTATATTGTGGTTAAGAGACATGTTTAGTTGAAAGAATAAGTATGGGGGCAGGGAAGGTATGAACCTTAGAGTATTACACGTTGAGACCTTAGATGTAAGGCCGGCTTGAATAAAAGATTTTACGGTTAGTCTTTGTCAATATACTTGGTTTGCGTATAGATGTATTGTGAGATAATTCTGTGGGTGGTGTAAGATGAAAGTGGTAGCTTTCTGGACTGGAATAGGTAAGATTGTTCCGAATCGGGAAAACAAGAGTTGGGCGATAAACGGGTCGGGTTGAGGGTAGATCGAGGGCCAACCCGTGGCCAGTTTTGTGGTGGGGTCAGTTCGAGGTGGTCCCGCCAGGTGGTAGGGTCACGAGGATGCTAGGCTCAAGTTTAGATGACCATCGTATGAGTTCGTGTATATGTTCGACCAGAAGTGGATCGTGAAGGCCGGAAATGGCCTTAAGGGAGATTGAGGCTAGTAAGATGACCAAGTTTGGAGGTGGTGACTCCAAAGTTTTGGAAACTGAAGCGATGACTAAGGTATGGTACGTACACTAGAAGAGTTCAAGTGTTCGAGAAGGGCACGACGAGTAAGGAAGGAAGAGAACGTGTGTTATTTCGTGGCCAGGTGTGGCGTTGGCAACTTGTTAGAGGAACTTTATCGTTATCCGTCTTGAGAAGGAACATTCGGGACGAATGTTTCTAAGGAGGGGAGAATGTTATACCCGTATTTCGAGTATATGCGTGAGGACGTGCGTAGAAAAGTTTGAGCCTTAAAGTAGGCAAGTAGAAAATTTTGTTCACAAGTAGAAAAGAATCGTTTTTTAAATGACGTTTACAAACTGCGAAGGGAAAAATACGACTATGTCATTTATAATTTTGCGGATTTTCCGAGAGGCGAAATATTTTGGACCAACGAGAGGGTGACAAGTGTCACCTCAGTGGACGAAAGTTGGGACGATTTGGGCGTTTTTGCCTTGGGTATTTTGTAAAGTAGTTGGTAGGATATTTTTGTTTAGTTGATGAGCAAGTGGGACCCACAAACACATGTCCAAATCCCCCTACACTTGCCTACCACTTGGCTTGATCTTGGCCATTGATTGTCCTATAAATACCCACAAGTTAAAGGATTTCTTCATCCTAAAATCATTTTCCAAGTCTAAAAACCCTCCTCTTAGAAAGGTTCGTCGACCCTTGGAGAGACCTTGGCTGAAACCCCTCCCCTTGTAAGCCTTGGCGAAACCAACCCTTGCACTAGTTGTCTCGTATAAATACCCCCTTGGTAGAAAATACTCTCCAAGTATTGTTGCTATTCCAAAATACTTTAGCCCAAATACCTTGTAAGTACTTTCCAAAGTTACCTCTATCGTTGAGCAGGAAATACTACTATATTCTCTTAAGTCACACAGCGAAACCTAAGAAATCTTCATGGCGGTTGAAGGATTAAGAAGAAGTTGCGTAGAACTTCTAAAGGGTTTTTGGAGGCGGGTTGGGCGCCAGTAGAGCTAAACATTGCTCGGGATCGACATTTATACTTGGATAATTTTGGGCTTAGGGTAAATAATCCTATCCTTATTGTAATTGGAAATTACATATTGTAGTTGTATAGAAATGAATATAAGATTCATAGAAGAGAATTGAACTGTAATAGAAGGATATTACAGAAAAGACTTGAACTGAAATCACATCAGAAGAATATTAAAGTAGAAGTTTAAATTGTACTTACATAGGACTGTATTTACAGTAGACTTATAACCTTTATTGGTTGAATGTTCTGCGAGTAGCATGTACTACTTGGAAGGTGGACAAGGCTAGCCGGGTTATAGTCGTGGAGCGTTTTGCTAATAGTCGATAATCGTCGCGAGGTATGTGATTCTTCCTATACTCTTGAGCATGATATTTTAAAATATATATATAAATGCGGTGAGGCGTCGTGTGTTAACGGAATAATAATTACGGCAATGTCTTTTGACTTAAGCCTGAATAATAATTACGGCAATGTCTTTAGACTTAAGCCTGAATAATAAAGGATCTTGAAGTATTTCCAAAGAGATAAGAAACCTTGTTGAAAGAAGAGTAATGCTTGGTTTTAAAAGTTATACTGGCTTTATGGGAAGTTAGGTATAACGACGTAAGTAAGATAAAAAGAATGGTTATTGATTTTAGAAGTTAAGAGACTTGATCTTATAAGATAAGAGACTTGACTTAATTGAATTAACATGAAGTTTGTTAAAAAGTGTGATACCTCATTCGTGAGTAATGAGTACTTGGTTTTAAAAGGAATAATGTTTCTTGATTTGAAATCGAATAAGTATCGAACAAACCATGCAGCGCTAATAAAAGGAAAGTCTTGAATAATGAAGTATTATTAAAACCAGTAGAAACCTCCATGCATAGAAGCTAAGATGAGACAAAATGATATTACATTTCCTAGATCATATGCTTTTATAAGATTGTTATAAACAAAGAATAACCTACTCACACATAAGGCTTATTTAAAAGAGTACGTTATTTGATTAAGACTATAAACTATGAAATCTTTGAAACTAAAAGACTCAGTATACGAAATTAGGCAAACTTGAACTTTTGGAAAAGAATGTTATTCTTGGGCGTTGTTCTAAAAAGTGCAAGCCACTTGGTTTAAAATAGTGTAAAGTACTTAATCCTAAAACATGAGCGTATTTGGTACTACGAATAATAGTATCGAGTTGTTTTTACGTAAAAGAGGTCTTTGTGAAAGGATAAATGTATGTAGTACCTTGGGGTTAAAAACGGATTCGTTGTAATAAAATAAATGTCATGAGTATGATTAAACTTGTCTATGCTTGTGGTGATAGCCTTTGTTGTGCAAGTATTGTATTTACGTACTCTGGCGTCTCTCGTTGGAGTCGACTATCACGAGTGATTGATGGACATCGACACGATGGGTGGCGGGTATGCTTCCACTGTCGATCCTTTTGGACATCGACACGATGGGTGGCCCGGGTATGCTTCCATTAGGAGAGTTATCTTGTTATTTGTTTTGGGGACATCTTGACACGATGGGTGGCCGAGTATGCTTCCTTTTTGATTGTTAACTTGTTACTTCCTTTTGGACATACTTACGATGGGTGGCCGGGTATGCTTCCATTAAGTGTTATCTTGTTATTGGCTTGGACATCTCGACACGATGGGTGGCCCAGTATGCTTCCATTCGATTGTTATCTTGTTATTTCTTTTGGACATCCGTCACGATAGGTGGCCAGGGTATGCTTCCATTAGGAGTGTTATCTTGTTATTGGCTTGGACATGCGACACGATGGGTGGACCACGAGTATCTTCCATTCGATTGTTATCTTGTTATTTCCTTTGGACATCGACACGATGGGTGGCCACGGGTATGCTTCCATTAGGATGGTTCCATGGCCATGCTTTTCAGGAGTAAGATGCCGGGGCATGCGGCCGTTGTGCGGGTTATATTTGAGTGATGACTTGAGGGCGTGAGTCCCTGTCTTGACATGACTGCTTTTATATTGTGAACTGTAGTTTGGTCATCATATATGTCTCCTGTTTTATATAGACTGTTATGATTTCACTTACAGTATTTTTCAGTTTCACATACTTGGTACCTGTTGTACTGACCTCCTTCGGGGGGCTGCGTTCATGCCGCAGGTAGAGGTACATCGGTCGTCGATCCCCGCTTCTAGGATCACAAATCAGCGTATTGGGAAGCTCCGTTTCTCCGGAGGCTTATCTTTTGGTATGTTACCCTGAGTCTGTAGGTTCTTGTACATTCAGGGGTATGGCGGGGCCCTGTCCCGCCATAGTTGTCGTTACATTCTTAGAGGTCTGTAGTACTGTTGTGGGCAGGGTTTGTAAAAAGGATTAAACTGTTCAACTTTGTAATTATATATATATGCCGAAAGGCGATTTTCTCTCAGGTAAAATATGTCTCTTTTCACATTTGTTTCATGTATTGTTTTTATGTTCCGCTGATTACTCTGATGTATGACTCTTTGGGGTGCGGGTAAGGCACGATCCACGGGCGAGGTTGGTCGTGACGATATGGCTACTTAGGTGCCGGGTAAGGCACGATCCACGGCGGGTTGGTCGTGACACGGAGAGCATCGCGGATGTAAATCCGCAGTACTTTATCAATTTCTTGTTATGGCGTGTATGCCTTGATAGATCGGGTTCTACTGCATCTATATATCTCTCCTTATTGCTAGTAGGATAGGGATAGAGCACGAGTCCATAGACCCGCCGAGTAGCTACACGATGGGTGATTCGGTGGTAGCTCGGCGGGTATATAGGGCTTTCGGTGACTATATGCGATCGTCGGACCACTGGCGACTTGATAGAGTTGGATATGACCGATTCGATGTGATCATGGGTATGGATTGGCTAGTTTCTTGCTACGCCAATGTGGACTCTGAGGAGAGGTTGGTACGGTTCGATTTCTGAGGCCGGTTATTAGTGGGAGAACACCGTCGTAGGGTAGGTTTATTTCTTACCTCAAGGCTAGGAAGATGGTGCGAAGGGTATATCTACCATCTCATTCGGGTATTTGATCGAGGCTGCGATACAGATTTTGATCAGTTCGGTAGTCGAGAAGTTCCCGGATGTGTTTCAGACGACCTCGGGTATCCTCCCGAGAGGAGATTGAGTTTTGTATCGATGTGCTACGGACACTCGGCTTTATTTCCATTCCGCCATATCTGAGAATGGCACTGCCGAGTTGAGAGAGTTGAAGGACCGGTGAGAGATTTGCTGGATAAAGGGCTTCATCGGGCCTAGTGTTTCTCCGCAGGAAGCGCCGGTATTGTTCGTGAAGAAGAAGGGCGGGGCTGCGCATGTGTTGATCTGACGGTGAACAAGGTGACTATTAAACGAATACCCTTTCGGGATTGATGATTTGTTCGACCGGTTGCGAGTGCGAGATGTTTCTCAAGATTGATCTGCGATCGGGCTATCATCAGTGCGAGTTAGAGGCGGATGTCCCTAGATTGCATTCGGACGTCACGGGCACTATGAGTTGAGGTTATGTCTTTCGGTTTGACCAATGCTCGCGGTATTTATGGATTTGATGAACGAGTGTTCAAGCCATTTTGGATCGTTTGTGATAGTATTCATTGATGACATCTTGGTTGTTCTCGCTCAAGCGGGGCATGCGGGCATTTGAGGAGCGGTCTTGAGAGTTCTCGGGACCGTGGTTGTCGCCAAGTTTTGAAGTGTGAGTTACGGTTGACTTGGTGGCATTTCTTGGGCATATTGTGGGTAGATGGTATTCGGGTGGATCGGCCAAGATCGAAGCGATCGAGTTGGCCTAGACCTACTACTCTGACAGAGGTACGCAGCTTTCTGGGCCTTGCGGGTTATTATCGGCGGTTCGTGGAGAAGTTTGCTTCTATTTATGCACCATTGACTAGGCTGACTCGGAAGCGGCTAAGTTTGATGGTGATGCTTGTGAGCAAGGTTTCCAGCTACTGAAAGAGAGATTGACGACCGCCCTGGTTCTTACTCTTCCAGAGGGCCTAGACGGCTATGTGGTGTATTGTGATGTCGTCGTCGGGCTTGGATGTGTGTTGATGCAGCGGGGTAAGGTTATAAGCGTCACGCATCTCGCGACTCGAAGCATGAGAAGAACTACCCGCCTGATTTGGAGTTAGCGGCGGTGATTCACGCCTTGAAGATGCGGAGGCACTATTTGTATGGAGTTCATGTGGATATTTACGGACCACAGAGCCTCGGTATATCTTCGACCAGAGGAGTGAACTACGGCGAGGCGGTGGTTAGAGTTACTCAAGGATTATGATGTCGATATCTGTACCACCCGGGGAAGGTCAATGTTGTGGCGGATGCCCTTAGTCGTAGGTCGATGGGAGTCTATCGGATGTGCGGCCGAGAGGAGGGCATGGTCGCGAGTTGCATCAGCTAGCGAGCCTTGGAGTCCGATTGATTGATTACGATAGTAGTGGGGTTCGAGTTCGAGAGGTTGCGAGTCTTCCATCGTCGAGGAGGTGAAGAGGCAACGATTTGAGGATCCGATTTTGACCGGTATCGTGTCACGACTCTTCGTGAGGAAGGTCCTTTGAGGTAGCTTTGATGGGGTGCTAAGGTTTGAGAAGCAGGTTGTGTGTTTGAGATATTGCAGGACTTGGCGGAGTTCTAGGAAGCACACGGCGCGCGTTACTCTATCCATCAAAGTCGACCAAGATGTACCACGACCTCAGATCTGTGTATTGGTGGGATGGCCTAAAGAGGGACGTTGCTGAGTTTGTTGCTCAGTGCCCATGTTGTCAGCAGGTGAAGGTAGAGCATCAGAGGCCTGGTGGATTATTGCAGACGATAGAGATCCCGACCTGGAAGTGGGAGGTGATCAACATGGACTTTATCACAGGGTTACCTCTGTCACGACCCGAACCCGGCGTGTTGGTGCTACCGGGCACCCTAGTGATACAACATCGAGTAATGTCGGAATATAAAACACCACATGAAACAATGTAAAAGAGACCGGTTTATCGAAGAAAAGTTGACTTTACGGCATATATAAATAAAAACTTTAAATCCGAGCGATTCATCCCATTTACAACTGCCCTAGCAGATTACTGACCTCTAAGAATGATAACAACAATGGCGGGACAGGGCCCCGCCATACCCCTGAATGTAAGTACCTACAACGACAGGGGACTATATGTCACGACCCGTTCCGGGGCCTGTGACTGGTGCCTTACCCGGGCACCCAAGTAGTCATACATCAGAGTAATCAGCGGAATATAAAAACACAAGACATGAAACAGTTGTAAAATGAGACACAGTTTTATGTGAGAAAAATGTCGCCTTTCGGCATATATATATAAACATGGTTTAGCAGTTACATCCCAACTGTACAATAGGACTACAGACCTCTAAGAAGATAAACAACTATGGCGGGACAGGGCCCCGCCATACCCTGAATGTACAAAACTATATATAACAACAGGGAGATCATACCCAAACATCGAGCCTCCGGAGAAGATGGAGCTCCTGACACCAAAGTAAAAAGATCCTAAGGATGTGGATCTAGCACCTGCTTGCCCTTACATGCGGCATGAGCGGCCGAAGGAGAGTCGATCTACAACGGTACTAAGTATGTGAAGCGTAAAAATCGAAGTAAAATCAAAGTATTTAAAACCATTTGCAAATACAACGGTTTAATCGCACATAGTGCCAACATAAACAAAGAGCAAAATAGATATAATGTATTTGGTCTTTCCTAGGCGCGAATGATCGAAGCAAGGCCAATCGCCCATAGTATCATTATCGTGCCTAGTCTGGACTTCCGCGATCCGCATAGGTCACCTGCAGACCGCATGAGGTATTCCTCGCGCCGGGGTAGCTAACCCGGTACCTCTGGACTCCGCGATCCGCATAGTCTCATAGACCGCATAGTCACACAGACCGCATAGGGCATCCCCCGCATCGGGATAAAACACCCGGAATGATCAATCCTGGAACTCCCGCAGCTCTGCATAGTCACATAGACTGCATAGGCCGTATAGACCCGCATCAAGGGTGGCAAGCCCTCGGTATAACAAGTCAAGGGGGTAGGTGATATAATAACAGTACAACGGACTTACCGTTTAGCAACGTAAGCACAACAAGAATGACCCCCTTTCACAACATCACAAGACACTAACACACGTAGTATCATAATATGTCTACTTATCAAACAATCTTACTACACTTTACAGAAATCAATACAAGGCTTTTATAAACAAATAAGTAAACAGTTCTTTTTATCTTTCTTAAGTTGTTATACCTAACTTCCCATAAAGCTAGTATAACTCTTAAAACAAATATTTCTCTTCTGTTAAAAAATGATTCAGTATTCTTTTGAAATGCTTCAAGATTCTTATTATTCAGGCTTAAGTCAAAAGACATTGCCGTAATTATTATTCAGTTAACACACGTACGTCTACCGTACTATATATATATTTTAAAATATCATGCTCAAGAGTATAGGAAGAATCACATACCTTACCGTGAAATCCACGCCAAGTCGAATATGTCGCGCAGAGAATCAACCTATAATAGTCGAACCGTCTATCAGCGTCTAAACTACTGCAAGCGATTCTAGCGAGAGGGTTCTCTATTCTACGGAAAATTGGGCAGCACTTCCCTACCCGGTAATTATACAAGTCTACTGTAAAAACAGTCCTATGTAAGTACAGTTCAATTATTCTTCATTTATACCCTTCTACCGTGTTAACAGTTCAATTCTATTCTTTAATATTCTTCTATAACTTATACTCAAGTCTTAACTATTCTTATATGTAATATCCAATTACAATAGAAGGACAAGAGTATTTACCTCGATAAGCCCAAAATTATCCAAGTATAAACGTCGATCTTGAGCAAGGTTTAGCTCTAATTTGCACACTCGATAGCTCTAAGAAGCCCTTGAAGTTCTACACAACTTCTACTTAAATACTATAAGAGATTTGGGCTAGGGTATTTTGGAATAGTAACTTAAACTTGGAGAATATTTCTACCAAGGGGGGGGCTTTCGGCCAAAGCCACTAGACTAGAGGGGGAGAGGGTGTTTGGACGAAATACTACAAGAGAGGGGAGGGATTTTTGAGACTTGGAAGATAATTTGTGGATGAAGAAAACCTTCAAGTTAGGGGGGTATTTATAGTGCCAACCAATGGCCAAGATGAAGCCAAGTGCTAGGCAAGTGTAAGGTGAGGATTTAGGCAAGTGTCCTTATCCATCTACTACACAAAAATATCCTACCAACTCCTTGACAAAACAAGCCATCCATTTCGTCCAAATGGGCGCCAAGTCCGCCAACTAGATGGTGACAAGTGTCGCCTCTCGTTGGTCCAAAATGTTCGTCTCTCGGAAAAATCCGCAAAATAATAAATGTCATAGCGGAATTTTCCTTCGCAAGTTTGGTAAAGCGTTTACGTGAAAACGATTCTTTTAGTGAGTTGTGCACAAGTTTTTCGTCCAATGCCTAACTTTAAGGCTAAACTTTTGTACGTACGCCCTCACGTACATACTCTGGAAATACTGGTATAACATTCTCCTCTAGAAACATTCGTCGAATGTTCCTTCCCAAGACGATTAACGATAAGGTTCCTCATAACTTAAGCGGTTTGCAAATGCCACATACGCCACAAAACAACACTTAGGCATATATGACAATGAAAAATTTACAAGTAGGAAAGTGAATTACGGAGGTGTGTGGTATAGGTGAGGATACTTCTGCCTCATGTCCTCCTCAGCTTCCCACGTCATCTCCTCCCTGAGCTCGTTCCGCCACAAGATTTTGATGGAAGCCACGTCCTTGGTCTGCAGATGCCTAACCTGACGATCGATTATCGTTATGGGAATCTCCTCATACGATAACCCCTGGTCACACTGGACATCGTCAATCGGGTGTACCTAGATGGATCCCCGATACATCTCGCCGGATAGAAACATGAAAAACCGGATGCACTGCCTCCAGATCGGACGGCAGATCCAACTCGTAGGCAACCTTGCCTACCCTGCGGACAATCTGATAGGGCCCAATGTACCTTGGGCTGAGTTTCCCTTTCCTCCCGAATCTCATCACACCCTTCATGGGTGACACCTTCAGGAAAACCCAATCATCAACCTCGAACTCCAGATGCCGACGACGATGATCTGCATATGATTTTTGTCGACTCTGAGCTGTCAGCAACCGCTCTTGGATAAGCTTCACCTTATCCACTGCCTGCTGCACCAAATTTGGTCCCACTAACTGCACCTCGCCCACATCAAACCAGCCTATCGGCGATCTGCATTTCCTCCCATACAAGGCCTCATAAGGCGCCATCTGAATACTGGAGTGGTAGCTATTATTATACGCAAACTCAACTAGAGGAAAATGATCCTCCCAGCTACCCACGGTCAATAACACGGCTCGCGGCATATCCTCGAGTCTGGATAGTGCGCCACCGTCCGTCTGTGCATGGATGGAATGCGTGCTCGTGCTCACTTGCGTCCTAAACCCTTACGGAAAGACCTCGAAGTTAGCCGTAAACCGGGCTCCTGCATGCGATATGATCGAAATAGGGACTCATGCGATCGGCGATCTCTCGGATGTAAAGTCTGGCATAATCCTCAGCCGAAAAAGTCGTCCTGACGGGAAGAAAGTGGGCTGATTTCGTCAGCCTGTCGACGATAACCCAAATAGAATCATGCTTCCTCGGAGTGCGAGGTAATCCTGTGATAAAGTCCATGTTGATCACCTCCCACTTCCAGGTCGGGATCTCTATCGTCTGCAACAAACCACCAGGCCTTTGGTGCTCTACCTTCACCTGCTGACAACACGGGCACTGAGCAACAAATTCTGCAATGTCCCTCTTCAAGTCATCCCACCAATACACAGATCTAAGGTCGTGGTACATCTTGGTCGACCCCGGATGGATAGAGTAACGTGCGCTGTGTGCTTCCCCTAGAACCTGCTGTCGAAGTCCTGCAATATCTGGAACACACAACCTGCCCTCAAACCTTAGCACCCCATCAGGTGCTACCTCAACAGGACCCTTCCTCACGAAGAGCCGTATCGCGTGCAGTGTCAAAACCGGATCCTCAAGTTGTTGCCTCTTCACCTCCTCGACGATGGAAGACTCGGCAACCTCTCGAACTCGAACCCCACTGCTATCAGAATCAATCAAACGGACACCAAGGCTCGCTAACTGATGCAAATCACGAACCATGTCCCTCCTCTCTAGCTTCACATCTGATAGGCTACCCATCGACCTACGACTAAGGGCATCTGCCACAACATTGGCCTTCCCCGGGTGGTACAGGATATCGACGTCATAATCCTTAAGCAACTCTAACCACCGTCTGCCGTAAGTTCGACTCCCTCGGTTGAAGATATACTGGAGGCTCTTGTGGTCTGTATAAATATCCATATGAACCCAATACAAATAGTGCCTCCAGATCTTCAAGGCGTGAATCACCGCTGCCAACTCCAAATCATGGGTGGGGTAGTTCCTCTCATGTTTCTTAAGCTGTCGGGATGCGTACGCTATAACCTTGCCTCTGCATCAACACACATCCGGCCCGATGCCCGACGCATCACAATACACCACGTGGCCGCCTCGGACCTCCGGAAGAGTAAGAAGCGGCGGTCGATCTCCTTCGATCGGAAACCCCGCCACACGCATCGTCCACTAAAACTTAGCGCATACGAGTCGGCCTAGTCAATGGTGCAGATAGAAGCAAACTTCTACGAATCACGATAATAACTGCAAGGCCAGAAACTACGAACCTGCAGCCGGAGTAGTAGGTCGAGGCCAACTCGATCGCTTCGATCTTGGCCGTATCCACGAATACCATCGGCCCGACAATATGCCCAAGAAAAGCCACGAAGTCAACGAACTCACACTTCAAAACTTGGCGTATAAGCTGCTGGTCTGGAGAACTCAAAGATAAGCCAAATGCTCCGCATGCTCCGCTCTGGCGAGAATAAACCAAGATATCATCAATGAACACTATCACAAGCGTGTCCAAAAATGGTTTGAACACTCGGTTCATCAAATCCATGAATATCACGGAGCATTGTCAACCCAAAAGACATGACCACGAACTCATAATGCGTCTGGGTCCGGAATGCGATCCAGGACATCCGCCTCTCGACTTCGCACTGATGATAGCCCGATCGCAGATCAATCTTGGAGAAACATCTCGCACTGCGGTGGTCGAACAAATCATCAATCCTGGGAAGTGGGTATCTGTTCTTAATAGTCACCTTGTTCAGCTGCCTGTAATCAACACACATGCGCAGCATCCCGTCCTTCTTCTTCACGAATGTGCGTAAGAATGTGGCTATAACCTTTATTGAAAATGGGAAAAGATATTGATGTGAAATTAAGTTCATAAGTGGTAATGACACGGCAGGATCTGGTATGTACTTTTTATACTTGACCTTGTCATTCCTTTTATCGATTATGACCATTTCTCAGACGTTATTTCTGTTCCATATTAGAATTGCATTGTTATCGACCTGCCGGCTGCGTTCATGCCCGCAGTTTAGGTACCTGGTTGGTGATCCTGCTCTTAGGATCTCGGTTCGCTTTTGAGAAAGCTCCATTTGCTCCGGAGGCTTAGCTCTTGGTACGGTTTTCCCTGAGGTAGTAGATTCATGTATATTCAGGGGTATGGCGGGGCCCTGTCCCGCCACAGTGGTTATGTTAAAACTCTTAGAGGTCTGTAGTCACATATTGTGGGTCAGTTTGTAAAAGAAATGAGGCAACTGCTTCGGTTGTATTTATATATGTTCAGGAAGGTAGCCCAATCGGCTAACCTGTTGTTTTACTTCCGATGTTTTATTTATGAGTTTCATGTGTGTTCCGCTGATTTTCTCTGATGTTTACCTGTAAGGGTGCCCAGGTAGGGCACCAGTCGCGGTCCCGGGGTCGGGTCGTGACAAAAGTGGTATCAGAGCAGTTAGTCTCTGAAAGTGTCTACGCATCGTGTCTAGTAGAGTCTTGATTATCGATGTGTTGTGCACCACATCTATAATCGGAGGTCGCAGGACATTTAGGATTGGTTTCATTCTTCTCACTCGAGATCGTGCGATAGAGTCAGTATTATTAGGGTCGTCCCTCCCTAACGAGTTATGTTGATTGCATTCTGAGAAAGCGTGATGACCGAAGGACTATGTGGATTGCGTATCCGGTTGGTAATGATTGTAGTATAGTTGGTATTGTGATATACATCTATACGGAGTTATGTCACAGTCGACGCGTGTTGCCTAGAATGATTTTAGATTACCAGGAATTGGTAAAGACTAACTAGATACCGGGAAGGTATGGAATAGTTAATGAATTTTCGCCAAGGTTTTGTGTTTTATTTCGAGATAATTGGGAAAGGATGAGCTGTCTGATAGGGTGGTGACCCCTTAAGAAGCCATGTTAAGGAACCTAACGGAATGTCATGTTAATAGATTAAGCTGCGTAGTAGGCTTAAGAGAATTGTACGAATGAGGTCCGTATAGAGTAAGTAATAGTTGTTGTGATCGAGACAACATGGTTTTGGTTTTATGAGAAGTTTTTGTACCCGTTTACGGGGGGACTGATAAGGTAGGCTTGGAGCGTGGAAAGTGCGAGCCTCAGAATGTTGAAAACCGCTAGGACCTTAGTTGTATAAGGTCTTCTCGGGTAGAAAGATTTATTATAGACCAAGAATAAGAGTTGAGTGCGACGGCGGGTCGGGGTGAGGACTGCACGGGTCTCCCATATCACGGAATGGAGTGGGATCGGTTGGTAGTAGTTCGCTACGTGGCGGGTCACGAGCGCAAGGCCCAAGTCTAGTTAATTGTTTCTGGGTTAGTGGACGCGTTCACGGAACCAGTAGTGGCGGAAATGGCCTTATATTGTTTTATAGAGTGACTCCAAGATTGGAGGCCAGCATCGGTATGGAAGTTATGTATACTAGTGTGAGTTGGAAATACGAAAAATGACGTAGGTAAGAAAGATAGCAACCAAGTGTAAAGGAATAGAGCCTGAATCCATAAGAACCTTTCGAGGTAACTACACCCGTAAGTGTGTGGGGTGGTAGCTGAGCGGGAATATGAGATTTTCCCGGTGATGATACAGTTGTCAGACCCTAGTAGACCTAGTAGAGAGGATTATGACAGACTTTGAGGTCATTATAAGTATGGGCTAGTTGGCTTCGTGAGTGCCAAGGTAGACAGCTTAGAATAAATATTGTTATGCGGCCATGGGTGGCATATGTTGTAAGAAGGGTGTAGTATAAGGAGACTATGTCGCGCGTTAATCAGATTGTACTCCGAAAGAACATTCGAGGACGAATGTTTCTAAGGGGGAAAGAATGTTACACCCCGTATTTGCAGGACATGCTTTAAGAACGTACGTAAGAACTCGCAAGTGTTAAGATTTGAGACTTGTAAAAATTTATCGGAATTGTGAAATTTTCGGGAAACGTATTATTGTGACGAATGGGAGGGCGACACGTGTCACCCCCCTTAGATGATGCCTTGGACGAAATCTTGCAAGGGCAAGAGGGTCATTGGACCTTAGTTAGCAAGACAAGTCTTGCAAGTAGTAGCTTGACAATATTGAGTAAGTCAATGGGTCCACATTAGCTTGATATTTAATTAAGAGCTCATCCGAACCACCCATTTGTTTATATCATGACCCTCCATTACACTTTATAATACTAGTAGTGCAAGACAAGCTTAACACTTAGCCTTATTTTTCACAAAAATTTGAAGGAAGAGCAAGAGAGCTCTCGGGTTCAAGGCATTGTGAAGAGCAAAAATTTTCGTTTCTTGTCCTTTAAGCTCCACATTTTAAACCAAGGTTCATGAGTGTTATGTAAGTGTATCTCAATAGAAAAATCCCGGAAAAAGAGAGTTTTCGTATTAGTCGCAAAGTGAAAACCTAGTGGCTTTCTAGGTTTTGGATTGGAAGTTTGAAGGAAAGTTGTTGGTATGGTTCTAAGGGTCTCAACAAGCGGATTGAAGTGTCTTGGAGAGTCTCTAAGTTGCTAGGAGCGACTTCGGATATGGAGATTGGATTAAGATTCGTTAAGGTATAATCTTGTCCCTTTAGCTTGTTACAAGATTAATTAAATTGTTGTTATCTTTACATGTTGCTAGCATGAAGTATATGTGTTGAAGTTTATAAGGAGTATGGATTGATTGTAGCCTTGGAAATCCGAAATGTAATGTAAGCCATGTTAAATTGGATTGCAATTTAGTCGTTATTAGAATCGTCGCATGTTGTTGACTTGAAGATTATAGTAGTTATAATCGTTTGCGACTTGATATCATGTTATGCTACCAATTTGGATTGAAATGGAAATTTGATAATAATTGGTATTGTTGTATTCATTATGGCCGAAAATTGGACTAGTAGTTGGGTTAGCTTGTTATCGTTTGTGGGGCGGAATTTTACACGTCTAGTAGGCGTGTAATCCCCTATTGATTAATTGCTTTGGTTGTGCCTTAAATGTGGCGTGTTGGTTATTGTATTCGGCCTTGAAAAAGGTGGCAAAGTTAGTAGAAACAAAGGAGGTGCTGTCCGATTTTCCGTAGAATTTAGTGACTTAGCACTTAGAATATTCTACGTTTGAAATAAGAGGTTAATGGACGTATGGTGACCATTATAGGTTGAAGTACTAAGTATAGTGTATCCTACTTGAAGAATGGAATAGCTCAAGGTTGAAGTACTTTGGAGCATTTTGCTACTTGTCAACAATCGTCGCGAGGTATGTGAACCTCTTCCTTCCTTTGGCATGATTCTATGTATGGAATATACCTGTGGTATCATTTCATGTTTCTGTTACTCTTAGAAGTTAAGAGGTAGTTGTGTGATCTACTCTATGTAGAACTTTTCCTATCATTGAGCATGACTAGTTGCACGTATGTAGTACGGTAGACGTACAACACCTTGATATCCTTTTACTTGTTTTGTGAGTAGCCAAGTCGGGTGAGTTAGGAGATTAACCGCTTCTTTGAAAGTATAAAGGATGTCTTAAGTTTTATTTAAAGTTAAGGGACTTGAAGAGTTTTAAAGTATGTGATACTTGTTCCATTTTAAGCGTATAAGTCCTTGGATAGGAAATTGTATTTGGCTAGGGTATAAAGTGAATATAACGACTTTATGGGAGTTGGTTATATTTGCTTTATGGAAAGATAAATGACTTGATTTTAGTGAAAAGGCAACTTGATTTTTAAGGCATCAATTGCCTAAGGCTTTGTAATAAAAGGAGTCACTTGATTTTCAAAGGTTAAGAGACTAATTGTATTTTTGAAAGTTAAGAGAATCGATTTGAAAGTATATAATACTTGGTTTCAAAAAGTAGAAGTCTCTTGATTATAAAAGGAACGTATTGGTCTAAACCATAAGGGGTTATAACGGCTTTATGGGGAGTTGGTTATAACGGCTTTATGGAAGGTTAAGAGAATGGTTTTCTCTAGTAAAGTAATAAAAGGAATAACTTGTGTTAAGGAAGGGCAAATTGTTTTAAAGGTACCAACTGCTTAAGGTTTTTAATAAAGAAGTCACTTGATTTAGAAGCGTGGTGTATTTCTAAAAGGTATTGTGACTTGTCTTGAAAGGTGGATAGGACTTGATACTACGGTTGTTAGTATCGGAGAAGTTTTATTTGGAAAGGAGTCTTTTGAAAGAGATATGCGTACGTAGTACTTTGGCCTGTTTAATTGAGAATAATTCTATGTGATGCCTTGATTAGTACTTTGGCTTGATTAATTGAGAATTAGTCTAAGTATGCCTTGATAAGTACTTTGGCTTGTTAAATGAGAACTATTCTATTTGTGCCTTGATTAGTACTTTGGCTTGATTAATTGAGAATTAGTCTAAGTATGCCTTGATAAGTACTTTGGCTTGTTAAATGAGAACTATTCTATTTGTGCCTTGATTAGTACTTGGCTTGATTAATTGAGAATTAGTCTAAGTATGCCTTGATAAGTACTTTGGCTTGTTAAATGAGAACTATTCTATTTGTGCCTTGATTAGTACTTTGGCTTGATTAATTGAGAATTAGTCTAAGTATGCCTTGATAAGTACTTTGGCTTGTTAAATGAGAATTATTCTATTTGTGCTTGGATTAGTACTTTGGCTTGATTAATTGAGAATTAGTCTAAGTATGCCTTGATAAGTACTTTGGCTTGTTAAATGAGAACTATTCTATTTGTGCATTGATTAGTACTTTGGCTTGATTAATTGAGAATTAGCCTATGTGTGCTGGTGATAGCCTTTGAGTGCAAGTATTATGTTTTATTACGTTGCCGCGACTCTCGGTTGGAGGGCCGGCTATCTTGTTGTAAGTACTTGGACATACCGACAGTGATGTGGGATTCCACGGGTATGCTTCCGTTAATTATAGTACTTGGGTTAAATTCCCGGATTCTTATAGAAGACATGGTAGTGCTTCTGTTTGGTATAATGGTCGGTTGAGATAGGGTAAGAGTATAAATGAGGGGCAAGCCCTAAGACGTTATACCACCTTCTCCAGGGTAAGAGTATAAGTGAGGGGTAAACCCCCAAGACATTATACCCCCTGCTTGTTTTGTATAATGGTCGGTTGAGATAGGGTAAGAGTATAAATGAGGGGCAAGCCCCAAGACGTTATACCACCTTCTACAGGGTAAGTGTATAAGTGAGGGGTAGACCCCCAAGATGCTATACCACCTGCTACCAACTTCTCCGGGGGTAGAGTATAAGTGAGGGTAGACCCCAAGACGTTATACCAGGTGGGACTTGGTGTTCATGTATGCCTATTGGTGTATTATTATATCCGGGTATCGCGGTGATGTGGGCTTCCACGGGCAGGAGATATATATATATGTTTTGTGTATGTGTACGCCGACAGTGAGGTGGGATGCCACGGGCGCGACACATGATTATATTTTACACTTGTAGCTGTCGGCAGTGATGGGGGATTCCACGGACACGCTTGATATTAGTGTGACTTGATCGCGTCCCAGATTGGGCCGGGTAGTAAATGTGCCCTCCTTTAAGGGCGGATTATACTTATGAAAGATAAGTAGGTTATATAGAAATGAACTTAATGATTTTTCCTAATCATGTGCGTAAGAATGTGGCTATAACCTTTATTGAAAATGGGAAAAGATATTGATGTGAAATTAAGTTCATAAGTGGTAATGACACGTCAGATCCGTATGTACTTTTTATACTTGACCTTGTCATTCCTTTATCTGATTATGATCTCATTTCAGACGTTATTTCTGTTCCATATCGGTACCTATTGTTATCGACTTCTTGGGCTGCGTTAAATGCCCGCAGTTTAGGTACCTGTGTTGGTGATCCTTGCTCTTAGGATCTCGGTTCGATTTTATAAAGCTCCATTTGCTCGGAGGCTTAGCTCTTGGTACGGTTTTCCCGAGGTAGTTGATTCATGTATATTGAGTATGGCGGGGCCTGTCTGCCACAGTGGTTATGTTAAAACTCTTAGAGGTGCGTAGTCACATATTGTGGGACAGTTTGTAAAGAAATGAGCAACCGCTTGGTTGTATTTATATATGTTCAGGAAGGTAGCCCAATCGGCTAACCTGTTGTTTTACTTCCGATGTTTTATTTATGAGTTTCATGTGTGTTCCGCTGATTTTCTCTGATGTTTACCTATAAGGGTGCCCAGGTAGGGCACCAGTCGCGGTCCCGGGGTCGGGTCGTGACAGCTAGTATAACTCTTAAAACAAATATTTCTCTTCTGTTAAAAAATGATTCAGTATTCTTTTGAAATGCTTCAAGATTCTTATTATTCAGGCTTAAGTCAAAAGACATTGCCGTAATTATTATTCAGTTAACACACGTACGTCTACCGTACTATATATATATTTTAAAATATCATGCTCAAGAGTATAGGAAGAATCACATACCTTCTCGGCGAAATCCACCTGCCAAGTCGAATATGTCGCGCGCAGAGAATCAACCTATAATAGTCAGACACGTCTATCAACGTCTAAACTACTCTGTAAACAGTTCTAAGCAGAGGGTTCTCTATTCTACGGAAAATTGGGCAGCACTTCCCTACCCGGTAATTATACAAGTCTACTGTAAAAACGATCTATGTAAATCAGTTCAATTATTCTTCATTTATACCGCCTACCGTGTTAATGATTCAATTCTATTCTTTAATATTCTTCTATAACTTATACTCAAGTCTTAACTATTCTTATATGTAATATCCAATTACAATATAAGGACAAGAGTATTTACCTCGATAAGCCCAAAATTATCCAAGTATAAACGTCGATCCTGAGCAAGGTTTAGCTCCTAATTTGCACACTCCGATAGCTCTAAGAAGCCCTTAGAAGTTCTACACAACTTCTACTTAAATACTATAAGAGATTTGGGCTAGGGTATTTTGGAATAGTAACTTAAACTTGGAGAATATTTCTACCAAGGGGGGGCTTTGGCCAAATCCACTAGACTAGAGGGGGTGAGGGTGTTAGGACGAAATACGACCAGCGAGGGGAGGGAGTTTTGAGACTTGGAAGATAATTTGTGGATGAAGAAAACCTTCAAGTTAGGGGGGTATTTATAGGCCAACCAATGGCCAAGATGAAGCCAAGTGCTAGGCAAGTGTAAGGTGAGGATTTAGGCAAGTGTCCTTATCCATCTACTACACAAAAATATCCTACCAACTCCTTGACAAAACAAGCCATCCATTTCGTCCAAATGGACGCCTCAAGTCCGCCAACTAGAGGGTGACAAGTGTCGCCCTCTCGTTGGTCCAAAATGTTTCGTCTCTCGGAAAAATCCGCAAAAATAATAAATGTCATAGCCGGAATTTTCCCTTCGCAAGTTTGGTAAAACGTTTCGTCGGAAAACGATTCTTTTAGTGAGTTGTGCACAAGTTTTTCGTCCAATGCCTAACTTTAAGGCTAAACTTTTGTATGTACGCCCTCACGTACATACTCTGGAAATACGGGGTATAACACTATACCCAAGATAAGCCTCCGGAGAAACGGAGCTTCCCAAACGCTGAACTGTGATCCTATGAGCGAGGATCAACACTGGTGTACCTCTACCTGCGGCATGAACGCAGCCCCCCGAAGGAGGTCGATCTACAGTACCAAATATGTGGCTGAAAATCAGTAAATGAAATCATAGTAGTCTGTATAAAGCGGAGACATGTATGATAACCAAACTACGATTCACAATAAATAGCGATCATGTCAAGTCGTGGACTCGCGCCTCAAAGTCATCACTCAAATATAACTATGGGTCTCACGCCCACAACATCAATTATGCGTGGAATACCTTCCCGCCAGCGATCTATGATATAAAAGCACCAAGGAATACATGAACACTGGTCCCACTGTCCTAATAAAACCGTGCGGGGTAAATGCGAAGGCATAGCCGACTACTAAAACCCGCAGTACCAACAAAGTCATAAATCGTATCACGAGGTCTTTCTAGACCGCACCACATGATCGGCCGCCACTCGCCCTCGTGTCGATCAATGCGCGTCTAATCCTGGAGCATGCCGCTGCTCCGCATAGTCCACACATACGCCCGCATCAGGTATTCCTCGCGACGGTAGCTAGCCCGCGGTACCCTCCGGACTCCGCGATCCGCATAGTCACATAGATGCGTAGTCACGCATCGCATAAGGCACTCCTCGCATCTGGATAATACACCCGGAATGATCAATCCTGGAGCATACCGCTGCTCCGCATAGTCACACAGACCGCATAGGCCATATAGACCCGCATCAAGGGTGGCAAGCCCTCGGTATAACAAGTCAAGGGGGTAGGTGATATAATAACAGTACAACGGGCTTAACGTTTAACAACGTAAGCACAACAAGAATAACCCCCTTTACACAAACGTTACAAGACACTAACACACGTGGTATCATAACATGTTTACTTATCAAACCAACAAGAAAGTATTACAAGGTTATCACAAACCAACACAATCAAGTTATTCACACAAGGTACTTTCTACTTTATGTTAACAAGTTCGGGTTTTTATCCCCAAAGTACTTCATACATTAACTCTTTAAAAGATCCGTTTCTTTCACAACAGTCACACAATACCCGTAGTATAAAAATAGAGTGGCTATTTTTTTAAGTAAAACACTTCCCTTTGTAAAATCAAGTAACAACATTATTTTCCAAACGTTCAAGTTTGCCTAATTTCAAATGCTCAAGTTTCTCATTTTCGAAAGGTTTCGTAGTTCACAGTTTTAATCACTTAATGATATAATTCTCCTTTAAAACCATTTGAGAAACATATGTCTTGTGTGTGAGTAGGTTATTCTTGTTTATAACAATCTTATTAAAGCAGTCATGATCTAGGAAATGTAATATCATTTTGTCTCATCTTAGCTTCTATGCAGATGGAGGGTTCTACTGGTTTTAATATTACTTTATTAGTCAAAACATTTCCCTTTATTAACGCTGCAGTGGTTCGTTCGATACTTATTCTGATTTCCGAAATCAGTAAAACATTATTCCTTTTAAAAACCAAGTACTCATTACTCACGAATGAGGTTTCACACTTTTTAACAAAATTCATATTAATTCAATTAAGTCAAGTCTCTTATCTTTTAAGATCAATAAACCATTCTTTTTATCTCTCTTAAGTCGTTATACCTAACTTCCCATAAAGCTAGTATAACTCTTAAGCTTTTAAAACCAAACATTACTCTTCTTTCAAAAAAGTTTCTTAATTCTTTTGAAATACTTCAAGATTCTTATTATTAGACTCAAGTCAAAAGACATCGCGGTAAAACCACGTTCAGTTAACACACGTACGTCTACCGTACTATATATATATTCTTTTAAAATATCATGCTCAAGAGGATAGGAAGAATCACATACCTCGCGACGATTTATCGACTATTAGCAAATAGCTCCAAAGTACTGTAATCCTGCTAGCCTTTTCCACCCTTCGAGTAGAATACGCTACTCGCAGTACTTCAACCTATAACGGTTATACAAGTCTATAAATGTCTAGACTACTCGGTAGATTAAATCTAGATACAAGATTCTATGGAAAATTGGGCAGCACTTCCCTACCCGTCAAACTACATAAGTCATCAGAATACAAATCCTATGTAAATCTGATTTAATCTTCTTCTTATAAATTCTTCGATTCTGATTCAATTCTCTTCTATATATCTTATACTCATTTCTATACTACTACAGTATGTAATTTCCAATTACAATAGAAGGTCAAGAGTATTTATGTCACGACCCGTTCCGGGGCCCGTGACTGGTGCCTTACCCGGGCACCCAAGTAGTCATACATCAGAGTAATCAGCGGAATATAAAAACAAGACATGAAACAGTTGTAAAATGAGACACAGTTTTATGTGAGAAAATGTCGCCTTTCGGCATATATATATAACATCAAGTTTGCGATTACATCCCAACTTTACAATAGGACTACTGCACTTAGGAATGTAAACAACTATGGCGGGACAGGGCCCGCCATACCTCGACTATAAAACTAACTACAGGGAGATCATACCCAAAAGTAGAGCCTCCGGAGAAGATGGAGCTCCTGACACCAACGCAAAAGATCCTAAGGATGCGGATCTAGCACCTGCTTGCCCTTACCTGCGGCATGAACGCAGCCCCCCGAAGGAGGTCAGTACAACAGGTACCAAGTATGTGAAACTGTAAAGTACTTAAATGAAATCAAAGCTTTTAAAACCATTTGCAAATACAATCAGTTCAATTGCACATAGTGCCATATCACAAACAAGAACAATAATAGGTAAACTGTAACAGGTCTTTTCTAGGCCGCGAATGATCGAAGCAAGGCCAATCGCCCATAGTATCATTATGCGTGCCTAATCCTGGACTTCCGCAGTCCGCATAGGTCACACACAGACCCGCATGAGGTATTCCTCGCATCGGGGGTAGCTAACCCCCGGTACCCTCCTGGACTCCCGCAGTCCGCATAGTCTCAATAGACCGCATAGTCACACAGACCGCATAGGGCATCCCCCGCATCGGGCTAAAGCACCCGGAATGATCAATCCTGGAACTCCCGCAGCTCCGCATAGTCTCACAGACCGCATAGGCCGTATAGACCCGCATCAAGGGTGGCAAGCCCTCGGTATAACAAGTCAAGGGGGTAGGTGATATAATAACAGTACAACTGACTTACCGTTTAGCAACGTAAGCATAACAAGAATGACCCCCTTTCACAACATCACAAGACACTAACACACGTAGCATCATAATATGTCTATTTATCAGTCCATCTTACTACACCTTACAGAAATCAATACAAGGTTCTTATAAGCAAATAAGTAGCATTCTTTTATCTTTCTTAAGTTGTTATACCTAACTTCTCATAAAGCTAGTATAACTCTTAAACTTTTGTTTAAAAACCAACTGTTTCTCTTTTGTAAACAAATGATTCAGTATTCTTTTGAAATGCTTCAAGATCTTTATTAGTCAGGCTTAAGTCAAAAGACATTGCCGTAGTTATTATTCAGGCTTAAGTCAAAAGACATTGCCGTAATTATTTATTCAGTTAACACTCGTACGTCTACCGTACTATATATACATTTAAAATATCATGCTCAAGAGTATAGGAAGAATCACATACCTTCTCGGCGAAAACCACCTGCCAAGTCGAATATGTCGCGCGCAGAGAATCAGCCTATAATAGTCAAATACGTCTATCAACGTCTAGACTATTCTGTAAACAGTTCTAAGCAGAGGGTTCTCTATTTTACGGAAATTTGGGCAGCACTTCCCTACCCGGTAAACTATACAGTCTACTGTAAATACAGTCCTATGTAAGTACAGTTCAATTATTCTTCTTTTAAACCCTTCTACTGTGATAACAGTTCAATTCTATTCTTTAATATCCTTCTAAGTATTTATACTTATTCCTATACTTCTACAGTATGTATTCTCTAATTACAACAGGAGGATAAGATTATTTACCTCGGTAAGCCCAATAATATCCTAGATAAAAGTCGATCCTGAGCGAGGTTTAGCTCCTAGTCTGAACGCTCCGATAGCCAAGAACCCTTAGAAGTTCTTCACAACTTCTACTAAGTACTAAGGGATTTGGGCTAGGGTATTTAGGAATAGTAACTACACTTGGAAGACAACATTTCTACCAAGGGAGGGGGGGTGTTTCGGCTAGGGCTTTCTTTAGAGGGGGGGGAGGCTCTCGGCCAAGCCACTTAGGCTAGAGGGGGGAAGAGGGTGTTGGACGAAAATGCTCAAGGGAGAGGGAGGGATTTTAGACTTGGAAAGTTTGTTTGTGGATGAAGAACTCTTCATCTTAAGGGGGGTATTTATAGGTCAAGAAATGGCCAACCAATGGCCAAGATTAAGCCAAGTGCTAGGCAAGTGTAAGGTCAAGATTAGGGCAAGTGTACCTTATCCAACTATCACACAAAATATCCTACCAACTCCATGACAAAATAGCCATTCCAATCGGCCCTATTGCCGCCCCACATCCATCAATGAGAGGGTGACAAGTGTCGCCCTCTCGTTGGTCCAAAATGTTTCGTCTCTCGGAAAAATCCGCAAAAATTAGAAATGACATAGCCGGAATTTACCCTACGCGAGTCTTGTAAAACGTTTCGTCGGAAAACGATTCTTTGTGTGAGTTGTGCCCAAAAAAAAAAGTCCTAGGCCTAAACTTTAAGGCTAAACTTTCGTACGTACGCCCTCACGTACATACTCTGGAAATACGGGGTATAACATTCTCCCCTCCTTAGAAACATTCGTCCCGAATGTTCCTTCCCAAGATAGTTAACGATAAGGTTCTTCATAATTTAAACAGTTTGCAAATGCCACATACGGCCACAAAACAACACTTAGGCATATATGACAATGAAAATTATAAGTAGGAAAGTGAATTACCTGGAGGTGTGGGGAATAGGTGAGGATACTTCTGCCTCATGTCCTCCTCAGTTTCCCATGTCATCTCCTCCCTGAGCTCGTTCCGCCACAAGACCTTGACGGAAGCCACGTCCTTAGTCCGCAGACGCCTAACCTGGACATCGTCAATCGGGTGTACCCTAGATGGATCCCCGATACATCTCCTCAGCATAGAAACATGAAACACCGGATGCACTGCCTCCAGATCGGACGGCAGATCCAACTCGTAGGCAACCTTGCCTACCCTGCGGACAATCTGATAGGGCCCAATATACCTTGGGCTGAGTTTCCCTTTCTTCCCGAATCTCATCAGACCCTTCATGGGTGACACCTTCAGGAAAACCCAATCATCAACTGCGAACTCCAGATGCCGACGACGATGATCTGCGTATGACTTCTGTCGACTCTGAGCTATGAGCAACCGCTCCTGGATAAGCTTCACCTTATCCACTGCCTGCTGCACCAAATCTGGTCCCACTAACTGCACTTCGCCAACATCAAACCAGCCTATCGGCGATCTGCACTTCCTCCCAGACCAGGCCTCATAAGGCGCCATCGAATCGGGTGGTAGCTATTATTATATGCAAACTCAACTAGAGGCAAATGATCCTCCCAGCTACCCTCGAGTCGATAACACAGCTCGCAGATATCCTCGAGTGCGGATAGTGCGCTCGGCTTTGTCTGCATGCGTGGATGGAATGCAATACTCGCTCACTGCGTCCCTAAACCCTTCCGGAAAGACCTCCGGAAGTTAGGTAAATCGGGCTCATCTGCGATATGATCGAAATAGGGACTCCATGCGGACGATCTCTGATGTAAAGTTCGCATAATCCTCAGAAAAAGTCGTCTGACGGGAAGAAAGTGGGCTGATTTTCGACTGTCGACGATAACCCATATAGAATCATGTCTCCTCCGAGTGCGAGGTAATCCTGTGATGAAGTCCATGTTGATCACCTCCCACTTCCGGTCGGGATCTCTATCGTTCAGAACAAACCACGACCTCCGGTGCTCTACCTTCACTGCCGACAACACGCACCGAGCTACGAACTGCAGCGTCCTCTTCAAGCCATCCCACCAGAGCGGATCTAAGGTCGTGGTACATCTTGGTCGACCACGGATGGATAGAGTAACGCAGCGTTGTGTGCTTCCCAAGAACTCGCGAAGTCTCAAACATCCGGAACACACTTCGCCCTCAAACCTTAGCACCCATCGGTGCTACCTCAAAAGGACCCTTCCCCACGAAGAGCCGTATCACGATAACGTGTCAAACCGGATCCTCGGCTTGCCTCTTCACCTCTCGACGATGGAAGACTCGGCAACCTCACGAACTCTAACCCCATCAAGTATCGAATTGTCACGGCCGAACCCGGGCGTGGATCAGTGCCTACCAGGCACCTTCTACCTTAACAATACAAGTAAGTGCGGGCGAAATAACACCTCATTTTTTTAAAACAAGCGTGCGTGCGGCAAAGCCGACAAGGCTGCCATATATACATAAACAAAAGACACTACACCGCATACGAGTCCAATCCACATATGAATACGGACCTGCAGGAGTTAAATCGAACTATGACGACAAGGCCCCGGTACCCAAAACTATACAAAGCATCTTGAAGGACATATACCAAAGATAAACTCGGAATAGAAGGAGCTTATCCAAAACCACGGCGGGATCCTACACTGCCGATCACCGAATCATACCTAAACTGCGGCATGAACGCGGCCCAAGGAGGTCGATCGAAGAATGTACCAAGTATGTGAGCAGTAAATCTTGTAATAAAATCATAGCGATCTAAATAACACAGAGACATGTATGATATCCAACCTACGATATAACACATAAGCGATCATATCAAGTCGGGACGCAGCCTCAAAGTCATTACTCAATATAACCATGGGTCTCACGCCCGTAATATCAATCGTGCGGTGGAATCCTTCCTCACCGGCGATCCGTGATGTAATAACACCAATAAGGATACATGAACACCAAGTCCCACCTGTGTCCTCAATACCTCGTGGTCCCATGCCCCGGAATCCCACCTCGTAAAAGCATGACCAAAGGGTAACACAAACAAATCCGGGGACATATATGATAATCAAAATACAACACATTGTGCCTTACTAACAATGAGAGTAAGCGAGTATCCTTACAATATAAACTAGGAAGCTCATGATCAGCGGGACCATCCGCCCGCAGTATCATTTAGCAATCCTATTCAGGACTATTTCACCCGCATAGGTCGCGTGGACCCGCATGAGGTATTCTCGCATAGGTGGACCGCCCGCGTGGGACTATTTCACTCGCGATAAGCCCTTTCGACCGCATGAGGTATTCTCGCATAGGACTATTTCACCCGCATAAGCCCTTACGGACTCGCGAGGTATTCCTCGCATAGGTTGGACCGCCAGACGGGACTATTTCACCCGCATAAGCCCTACAGACTCGCGAGGTATTCCTCGCGTCGTGGGTAGCAAATCCACGGAATTATGCCAATGCCCCAAACCCGGGGAATGACCCCGAACGACTGATATACCAATAGCACACAACCGGCTATTTCCAGCACACATAGGCAATTCTCAATTAACAAGCCCAAGTACTTATCACGGCATACTTAGACAAATTCTCAATTTATCAAGCCAAAGTACTAATCAAGGCATACATAGAATAATTCTCTTTTAACAAGCCAAAGTACTTATCAAGGCACACTTAGACAAATCCTCAATTTATCAAGCCAAAGTACTAATCAAGGCATACATAGAATAATTCTCTTTTAACAAGCCAAAGTACTTATCAAGGCACACTTAGAATAATTCTCTTTTAACAAGCCAAAGTACTTATCAAGGCACACTTAGACAAATCCTCAATTTATCAAGCCAAAGTACTAATCAAGTTATACATAGAATAATTCTCTTTTAACAAGCCAAAGTACTTATCAAGGCACACTTAGAATAATTCTCTTTTAACAAGCCAAAGTACTAATCAAGGCATACATAGAATAATTCTCTTTTAACAAGCCAAAGTACTACGTACGTACATTCCTTATAAAAGACTCCTTTCTATGTAAAGCCCCAAGATACTAACACCGTAGTATCAGCGTGTCTATTTTTCAAAGTAAGTTACTACACTTTTAGAAAACTCATTTCAAAGCTTGAAATCAAGTAACTCCAAATTTTCACAATCTAGGCAACTTATGCCGATTTAATCAAAATAGACAACTTTCTAAACCTTCCATAAAGCCGTTATAACCAACTTCCCATAAAGCCGTTATAACCCTTTATGGTTTTAGGCGTATCCATTCCTTCAATAACCAAGAGACTTATACTATTAAAACCAAGTATCACATACTTACAAATCAAGTTCTTAACTTTCAAAATACTTCAAGTCTCTTAATAGTTAGAAAAGAAGTTTTCTTCTACTTTTTAAACCTCAAGTAACTTCACCCTTAACGCAAGTTACTTCTCTTAAATCATGTCATTTCTCCTCTTTTAAATCAAATAAGTAAATCACTCCTTTGACTCCCCTAAAGTCATTATAATGACCTTTAGGTTTTAGAACTAAGGCTGTCACGACCCGACTCCGGGCCCGCGACTGGTGCCCTACCTGGGCACCCTATTCAGTTATACATCAGAGAATAGCAGCGGAACATACATGAAACTTATAAAATAAAATAACGAGAAATTAAACCACAGGTTAGCCGATAAGGCTACCTTCCTGGACACATATACATATACATAACAACAGCAGTCACATCCCTTTCCTTTTATAAATCGACCCACAATATGTAACTACAGACCTCTAAGAATTACAACTCCGGCGGGACAGGGCCCCGCCATACCCCTGAATATACATAAGTCTACCACATCAGGGAAACCGTACCAAAAGATAAGCCTCCGGAGTGAAAGGAGCTTAACCAGCGAGCAGAGATCCTAAGAGCAAGGATCACCAACCTGTGTACCTAACACCTGCGGGCATGAACGCAGCCCCCCCGAAGGGGGTCAGTACAACAGGTACCGAGTATGGAACAGAAATAAAATGCAATAACCAAATCGTATCTGTATAAAAGAATGTCCTTTTAACTCCTGAAATCAATCATATTAACCGTTCCTTTCCTTCTTTCAATAAAATTTAACAACATATTCTTACATACATACTTAAGAGTTTAATCCAGTCTTTTTCACATAACTTACATATCTTACATAACATAATCCGGCCCATTTGCGGGACACGGTGTACTGATGAATCATGTGACATAATCCGGCCCGCCTGTGGGGCTCGGTGTACTGTGGAATCATGTTGCATAATCCGGCCCGCCTGTGGGGCTCGGTGTACTGTGGAATCATGTAGCATAATCCGGCCCGCCTGTGGGGCTCGGTGTAAGATGACGTAACCCGGCCTATGTGAAGGCTCGGGGTAATATGGCGTATCGGCTATGTGTAGGCTCGGTGTATCTCATAACGTATCCGGCCTATTTGTAGGCTCGGTGTATTTCATTACGTAATCCGGCCTATTTGTAGGCTCGGTGTATTTCATAACGTGTCCGCCTATTTGTAGGCTCGGTGTGATTTTCTTACATAACATTTTCAAACCATCTTTTCACTTCTGTAAGTCGTCATAACAACTTCCCATAAAGCTATTATAACAACCTTTCATTTTAGAGAACTTAAGACACTTTTATTCTTACAACATTAGGAAAACTAGATCCAAAAATACTACGTACATACATACTTAAAAAGAATCATAGAACTCATTTCTTTTTAAAGCTCAAGTCACATACTCTTTTGGAAGCCATCTTCTTAACTTTTGAAATAAATTAAGCCATACTTTGTAAAATTAAGTCATTTCCACTTATAAAATCAAGGCTTATAGCCTTAACACCTCGTAGCATACACTCTTTCAAATCATGTAAACATACTTTAGAAATCAAGTCCCATAACTTGAAAAATAAAGTTTCATAATCCTTTAAAGAAAATCAAAGTTCATAGTCTTAAAACTTCATAACATACATTCTTTAAAGTCCATTTACTTATACTTGTAAAATCATGTCATCTACACTTTTAAAACCAATCCCCTTTTTACATATAAATTCAAGTCATTTTCAAACATAAAAATCAACTTACATACTTACTTTAAATAAATCAAGATACATAGCTTGAAATCAAATCTCATAATTTCCTAACCATTCTAACCAATATCTCCCATAAGGCTTGGTAAGGACTTAGGACAATTTAACATACTTAATTTAGAGTCAATAATGTGGATACTTCTTAACTTCTAAGAGTAGAAGGAATCTTAAAATGTTATCACATGGATATTTCATACGTAGGATCATGCCAAAGAAAGAAGAGGTTCACATACCTCGCAACGATTGTCGACAAGTAGCAAAATGCTCCAAAGTACTTCAACCTTGAGCTATTCCATTCTTCAAGTAGGATACGCTATACTTAGTACTTCAACCTATAATGGTCACCATACGTCCATTAACCTCTTATTTCAAACGTAGAATATCCTAGGTGCTAAGTCACTAAATTCTACGGAAAATCGGACAGCACCTCCTTTGTTTCTACTCACTTTGCCACCTTTTTCAAGGTCGAATACAATAACCAAACAGCCCCAATTGGCTCACAACAATATAGAAGGTAGTCCAATACAAATGAATAACTAAACAGCCCCAATTGGCTCACAATTTAGAAAGTAGTCCAATACAAATGAATAACAAACTAAAAGTCCAAATTCGGCCACCTTGAGTTCAACCATACCAATTCTTATCAAATTTCCATTTCAATCCAAATTGGTAGCATAACATGATATCAAGTCGCATTTGATTACAACTACTACAATCCTCAAGTAGGTCAACATGCGACGATTCTACATAACGACTAAAATTTGTATTTCAATCTCAAAGGGCTAAACATGCCATTTCGGTTTTGAGCTCTTAAAATTCCATAACACTTATCAAACTTCATAACACATATCACATGATCATTTTTAACTTATAATTACATTGAATCTTCAACTACAAAAGTAAGACGAAGATTATACCTCATTTTAGCCCAAATATGATCCAAGACTACAAGTCGATCCTTAGCAACTTTAGCTCCTCCTTTCGACGTTCCAATCCACTCCAAGCAACCCTTAGAAGCTCATGAACAATTAATCTTCAAGTTCCAACTTCAAAGTTGAAGAACCTCATAGGTTTTCGCCTTGCGACTAATACGAAAACACCACATTTCCGGGATCTTTCTATTGAGAAACACTTACAATACCCTTAGGTACCTTGGTTTAAAGTAGGGGAATTATTGGACAAAAATTGCAAAATTTCTTCTTGCAAAAGCCCTCATTGCCGTGAGCAACATAAGAGACTTTCAAGCTTTCTTTTGAAAATTTGCTAAGTGTTAAGAGCCTTGTCTTGCTACTTGTACACATATATAACCAATTGGAGGGTCTAGATGCAAACAATTGGGTGGTTTGGATGATCTCTTATAAAATATCAAGACTTTTGGGACCTTTGACTTTGGTCAAGAAACTCAAGCTCATTAATAGGAAGACTTTGTCATCTTAAGACTATGGTCAATGACCATTTTGGCCATGCCTATTTTCGTCCAAGGCATCAATAAGGGGGGGTGACAAGTGGCGGCCGCCCATTCGTCACAATATTACGGTTCCGACAATTTCACAATTCGCTAAATTTACAAGTCTCAAATCTTAACACTTGCGAGTTCTTACGTGCGTTATTAAAGCATGTCACGTAAATACGGGGTGTAACATTCTTCCCCCCTTAGAAACATTCGTCCCCGAATGTTCTTTCGGAGTCAAACTCATAATTAGCGACATAGTTTCCTTTCACAACCCCGACATACCAATAATGCCACACATGGCCCTAATACCTCGCACACGCATACCCGTCCATCACAAGCCCAAAAGAGGTTACCTTTTCGTACTTCCAACTCCTTCTAACATACATACCTAACTTCCATACCAATTCTGGCCACTAATCTTTGGAGTCACTCTATAAGACAATATCGACCATTTCGGCCACGACCTGGTTCCGGTGGAACGCGTCCACGAACCCGTAAAACAATTAACTAGACTTGGGCCTTGCACCCTCGTGACCCTGTCACGTAGCGGAACTACTACCAACTGATCCCACTCCATTCCAGGCCATGGGGAGACCCGTAACAGGTCCTTAACCCGACTCAGCGTCGCACTTAACTCTTATCCTTGGTCTGACTTAAAATCTTTCTACCCGAGAAGACCTCGCACATCTAAGGTCTCAGCGGTCTTCAACATTCTTAGGCTCGCAATTCCCATGCTCCAAGCCTACCTTATCAGTCCCCCCGTAAACGGGTACAAAAACTTCTCATAATACTATGACCATGTTGTCTCGATCACAACAACCATTGCTTACTCTATACAGACCTTCTCCGTATAATTCTCTTAAGCTTACTACGCAGCTTAATCTATTAACATGACATTCCTTTAAGTTCCTTAACATGGCTTCTTAAGGGTTCACTACCCTATCAGACAACTCATCCCTTCCCAACTATCTCAAAACAACACATAAGATCTTGGCGAGAATTCATTAACTATTCCATACCTTCCCGGTATCTAGTTAGTCTTTACCAATTCTTGGTAATCTAAAATCATTCTAGGCAACACGCGTCTGACCCTCATACAAAACTCTGTATAGATGTATGTCACAATACCAACTATACTACAATCAATACCAACCTGGATACGCAATCCACATCCTTCTTCCGGGTCATCGCTTTTCCGTGCTGCAATCAACATAACTCGTTAGGAGAGGCGACTTAACAACACGCTCTATCGCACGATCTCGAGTGAGAAGAATGAAACCAATCCTAAATGTCCTGCAGCCTCACGATTATAGATGTGGTGCACACACCGATAATCAAGACTCTACTAGACCGCGATGCAGTAGGCACTTTCAGAGGACTAAGCGCTCCGATACCACTTTTGTCACGACCGACTCGGGCGCGGCTGGTGCCCTACACAGGCACCTGTTGATTATACATCGAGAGAATAGCAATGGAACATACATGAAACTTATAAAATAAAATAACGAGAAATTAAACCACGTGTTAGCCGATAAGGCTACGCCCGGACACATATACATATACATAACAACAGAATACATCCCTTCCTTTTATAAATCGACCCACAATATGTAACTACTGCACCTAAGAATTACAACCGGCGGGACGGGGCCGCAATATACCTGAATGTACATAAGTCTACCACATCGGAAAGCGGTACCAAAAGATAAGCCTCGGAGTGAAAGAGCTTCTTTCCAAAGCGAGCAGAGATCCTAGGAGCAAGGATCACCAACACGTGTACCTAACACTGCGGGCATGAACGCGGCCGAAGAAGTCGATTACAACAGTGCAGAGTATGGAACAGAAATAAAATGCAATAACCAAATCGTATCTGTATAAAAGAATGTCCTTTTAACTCGCGAAATCAATCATATATTAACTTCCTTTCCTTCTTTCAATAAAATTTAACAACATATTCTTACATACATACTTAAGAGTTTAATCGATCTTTTCACATAACTTACATATCTTACATAACATAATCCGGCCCATTTGCGGGACACGGTGTACTGATGAATCATGTGACATAATCCGGCCCGCCTGTGGGGCTCGGTGTACTGTGGAATCATGTTGCATAATCCGGCCCGCCTGTGGGGCTCGGTGTACTGTGGAATCATGTAGCATAATCCGGCCTGCCTGTGGGGCTCGGTGTAAGATGACGTAACCCGGCCTATGTGAAGGCTCGGGGTAATATGGCGTAATCCGGCCTATGTGTAGGCTCGGTGTATCTCATAACGTAATCCGGCCTATTTGTAGGCTCGGTGTATTTCATAACGTAATCCGGCCTATTTGTAGGCTCGGTGTATTTCATAACGTAATCCGGCCTATTTGTAGGCTCGGTGTGATTTTCCTTACATAACATTTTCAAACCATCTTTTCACTTCTTCTTAAGTCGTCATAACAACTTCCCATAAAGCTATTATAACAACCTTTCATTTTAGAGAACTTAAGACACTTTTATTCTTACAACATTAGGAAAACTAGATCCAAAATACTACGTACATACATACTTAAAAAGAATCATAGAACTCCTTTCTTTTTAAAGCTCAAGTCACATACTCTTTTGGAAGCCATCTTCTTAACTTTTGAAATAAATTAAGAAGTCATACTTTGTAAAATTAAGTCATTTCCACTTATAAAATCAAGGCTTATAGCCTTAACACCTCGTAGCATACACTCTTTCAAATCATGTCGCTTATACTTTAGAAATCAAGTCTCATAACTTGAAAAATAAAGTTTCATAATCCTTTAAAGAAAATCAAAGTTCATAGTCTTAAAACTTCATAACATACATTCTTTAAAGTCCATTTACTTATACTTGTAAAATCATGTCATCTACACTTTTAAAACCAATCCCTTTTTTACATATAAATTCAAGTCATTTTCAAACATAAAAATCAACTTACATACTTACTTTAAATAAATCAAGATACATAGCTTGAAATCAAATCTCATAATTTCCTAACCATTCTTACCAATATCTCCCATAAGGCTTGGTAAGGACTTAGGACAATTTAACATACTTAATTTAGAGTCAACAATGTGGATACTTCTTAACTTCTAAGAGTAGAAGGAATCTTAAAATGTTATCACATGGATATTTCATACGTAGGATCATGCCAAAGAAAGAAGAGGTTCACATACCCATGACGATTGTCGACAAGTAGCAAAATGCTCCAAGTACTTCAACCTTGAGCTATTCCATTCTTCAAGTAGGATACGCTATACTTAGTACTTCAACCTATAATGGTCACCATCGTCCATTAACCTCTTATTTCAAGCGTAGAATATCCTAGGTGCTAAGTCACTAAATTCTACGGAAAATCGACAAAGACCTCCTTTGTTTCTACTCACTTTGACACCTTTTTCAAGGTCGAATACAATAACCAAACAGCCCCAATTGGCTCACAACAATATAGAAGGTAGTCGATACAAATGAATAACTAAACAGCCCCAATTGGCTCACAATTTAGAAAGTAGTCCAATACAAATGAATAACAAACTAAAAGTCCAAATTCGCCACCTGAGTTCAACCATACCAATTCTTATCAAATTTCCATTTCAATCCAAATTGGTAGCATAACATGATATCAAGTCGCATTTGATTACAACTACTACAATCCTCAAGTAGGTCAACATGCGACGATTCTACATAACGACTAAAATTTGTATTTCAATCTCAAAGGGCTAAACATGCCATTTCGGTTTTGAGCTCTTAAAATTCCATAACACTTATCAAACTTCATAACACATATCACATGATCATTTCTAACTTATAATTACATTGAATCTTCAACTACAAAAGTAAGACGAAGATTATACCTCATTTTAGCCCAAATATGATCCAAGACTACAAGTCGATCCTTAGCAACTTTAGCTCCTCCTTTCGACGTTCCAATCCACTCCAAGCAACCCTTAGAAGCTCATGAACAATTAATCTTCAAGTTCCAACTTCAAAGTTGAAGAACCTCATAGGTTTTCGCCTTGCGACTAATACGAAAACACCACATTTCCGGGATCTTTCTATTGAGAAACACTTACAATACCCTTAGGTACCTTGGTTTAAAGTAGGGGAATTATTGGACAAAAATTGCAAAATTTCTTCTTTCAAAAGCCCTCATTGCCGTGAGCAACATAAGAGACTTTCAAGCTTTCTTTTGAAAATTTGCTAAGTGTTAAGAGCCTTGTCTTGCTACTTGTACACATATATAACCAATTGGAGGGTCTAGATGCAAACAATTGGGTGGTTTGGATGATCTCTTATAAAATATCAAGACTTTTGGGACCTTTGACTTTGGTCAAGAAACTCAAGCTCATTAATAGGAAGACTTTGTCATCTTAAGACTATGGTCAATGACCATTTTGGCCATGCCTATTTTCGTCCAAGGCATCAATAAGGGGGGGTGACAAGTGTCGCCTCGTTAAATTCACAATATTACGTTTCCGACAATTTCACAATTCCGCTAAATTTACAAGTCTCAAATCTTAACACTTGCGAGTTCTTACGTACGTTATTAAAGCATGTCCTGTAAATACGGGGTGTAACAAAGGCACTAGCCAAAAGATTTGGAAACCACTTCCTTTTCAAGTCTCTATGTACTTTAAGAAAAATACCTTCACTTTTAAGAATCCAAACTTCCCTAAGGAAATGGATTATACTACTTACAATTTAAACATCAAAGTACACTCAAGGAAGTACATAGAACAAATTCTATTTTAGGCAATCCAAATACAAGCAAGGAATGGATCATTCAAGGAGTAGAACTTACTTTCTTTATTCTAAGGAATCATGCTAGAAGAGGAGATAGTTCACATACCTTTTCGGATAATATCCACAAGCCGAATACGCGTGCGTAGAAGTGTCAACCTATAATGGTCACAACAAGACTATCAACTTTTAGTCTCACGTAGAATAATACTAAGTATACTGATCTCTAATTCTACGGAAAATCGGCAAGATCTCCTTTGTTTCTACTTACTTTGCCACCTTTTCAAGGCCGAATACAATAACCAACAAGCCACATTTAAGGCTCCAAACAACAAACAAAGGGGATTACACGCCTTGTCGTGTAAAATTATGCCCCACAATTCATACGAAATAGTGAATATGCCAAAAGCCATTCTCGCCAACCTCAGAACAACACTAAGTCTTTTTCAATCCTTCTTAATTCCAAGTTCTAAGGTCTAACATGTTATATAGTCTAAACAACTTCAACTACAATTTCCTTCTTTATATAACATGCGACGCTTAGACTAATAATCGACTAGAATTGAAATCTTAAAGTTAAACATGCTAGATTTCGGATTAGGGTTCCAATAGCCAATAAACATATCAAACTTCATACTATATAACTCATGCTTGCTAAAACCATAGCTACAATGATAAGTAAACCTTAATTGCTAAAACAGTGAAATTTATACCTTTTCAAGCCCTTAAAATTTCCAAGAATCAAAGTCGCGCTTTGCAATTCTTAGCTCCTTTCCTTAAGTTCCAATCCTCTCCAAGCACTCCTTAGAGGCCTATGAAGAACCCATCTTCAAGTTCCAACTTCAAAGTTGAAGAACTCCCTTAGTTTCCGCCTTGCGACTAACGTAAAAATGCGTTTTTTCCGAAATCTTTCTATTGAGATAACCTTACAATACCCTTGGGGACATTGGGTTAAAGTCTTGTGGCTAATGGATCAAAACTATAAAAATTTTGTGTGGGACTTACATGAAAGCCGAGAGCTCCTCTCTCTAAGGGTTCTAATTTTTTCTAAGTGTAGAAAATGCCAAGTCTTGCACTAACTATGTATATATAACACATTGGAGGGTTTAGATGTCCACAAATGTGAGGTTAGGATGGGTTTCACTTGGATCAAGCCTAGGTGGACAAGTTGACTTGTCAACAATATCAAGCTTAGAAGACTTATCATCTACATAGGTCAAATGACCATAACACCCTTGCAATATTTCGTCCAACATCATGGAGGGGTGCCACGTGTCGCCCTCTCATTCGTCCATAAAATTCCGTAACCCTCGTGGGCCCCACAAAAATGTAAAATTCCTCGGGTGGGCCCCACGTGACCAAATCCTTAAAAATAAATTTCCATAAATATAATAAGTTCCATACTTTACAAATATTGTCTTTTGAGAATCCAATTCTCAACAACGAACATTTTTCCTTTCCGACGTTCGGAACATTTTCCGTCGGAAAAACAATTCTTCCTTTCGTATCAATTTCCAAGTCTTGTTTCCTTTCGTACATTCTCTTTTACATGTCCTGGACTTACGGGGTGTAACATTCTTCCCCCCTTAGAAACATTCGTCCCCGAATGTTCTTAGTCGGTTGCCAAGCTATACACTCCGCATAATCTCTATACTATGCCTATCGATCAAAGCACAAGACCAACGATGCCACATGGCCACCACAACATACGTAAACATAACAATGGACCTTCCGTCGCGACCCTTCTCACAAAACTCAAGGTTACGGTCTTTCCCAAAAACACGGGATCCTGAGTTCCTTTCTTTCTTACTAGTCATACTTTCGTCTTTCAAACTTATCTAGTACACGCACAAAATCTCAATATCGTTTATTTCTCCACTCGAGTTACTAATCAAACGGCCATTAGGCTACTTGAATTTCGCTAGGGCTCTTACCGTCCTTACGACCTAGTTCCGGTGGAACGCGTCCACAAACTCGTACAACGATTAACTAAACTTGGGCCTGGCATCCCCAGGAACCTATCACTTAACGGGACTATTTCTAACTGACATCATGGAGGGGTGCCACGTGTCGCCCTCTCATTCGTCCATAAAATTTCGTAACCCTCGTGGGCCCCACAAAAATGTAAAATTCCTCGGGTGGGCCCCACGTGACCAAATCCTTAAAAATAAATTTCCATAAATATAATAAGTTCCATACTTTACAAATATTGTCTTTTGAGAATCCAATTCTCAACAACGAACATTTTTCCTTTCCGACGTTCGGAACATTTTCCGTCGGAAAAACAATTCTTCCTTTCGTATCAATTTCCAAGTCTTGTTTCCTTTCGTACATTCTCTTTTACATGTCCTGGACTTACGGGGTGTAACAAGAATCAATCAAACAGACACCAAGGCTCGCTAACTGATGCAAATCACGAACCATGCCCCTCCTCTCCGGCTGCACATCTGATAGGCTACCCATCGACCTACGACTAAGGGCATCTGCCACAACATTGGCCTTCCCCGGGTGGTACAAGATGTCAACATCATAATCCTTGAGCATCTCTAACCACCGTCTCTGTCGTAAGTTCAGCTCCCTCTGGCTGAAGATATACTGGAGGCTCTTGTGGTCTGTATAAATATCCACATGAACCCCATACAAATAGTGCCTCAGATCTTGGCGTGAATCACCGCCAACTCCAAATCATGGGTGGGGTAGTTCTCTCGTGTTTCTTAAGTCGGGATGCGTGCGTTATAACTCGCCTGCAGCATCAACACACATCGGCCGATACAGACGCATCACAATACACCACGTGGCCGTCGGACCCTCCGGAAGAGTAAGAACGGGGCGATCGTCGATCTCCTTCAAAGAATCTGGAAACCCCGCCACACGCATCAGTCACCAAACTTAGCTGTCTTACGAGTTAGCCTAGTCAATGGTGCGAGAGATAGAAGCAAACTTCTCTACGACCGATAATATCTGCAAGAGCCCGAAATCGCGAACCTCTGTCGGAGTAGTAGGTCTAGGCCAAGTCATGACTGCCTCGATCTTGGTCGTATCCACTCGAATGCCATCAGCCCCGACAATATGCCCAAGAAAAGCCACCGAAGCTAACCAAAACTCACATTTGGAAAACTTGGCGTATAATCGCTGGTCGGAGAAGCGTCGGCCGATCGCCAATGCTCCGCGTTCTCCCGCTCTGGCGAGAATAAACCAAGATGTCATCAATGAACACTATCACAAACGTGTCCAAAATGGCTTGAACACTCGGTTCATCAAATCCATGAATACCGTCGAGCATTGGTCAACCCAAAAGACATGACCAACTCATAATGCGTCACGGTCGAATGCGATCAGGACATCCACCTCTCGACTCGCACTGATGATAGCGATCGCGGATCAATCTTGGAGAAACATCTCGCGCCCGCAATTGGTCGAACAAATCATCAATCCCGGGAAGGGTATCATTCTTAATGGTCACCTTGTTCACCGTAATCAACACACATGCGGCGTCCGCCCTTCTTCTTCACGAACAATCTGGCGCTCCCGGGAGAAACACTAGGTCGATGAAACCCTTCTCCAAGAAATCTTTGGTGGTCCTTCAACTCTATCAACTCGGCGGTGCCATTACGTATGGCGGAATGGAAATAGGCGAGTGTCGCAGACATCGATATAAAACTCATCTCCTCTCGGGAGGATACAGGAGGTCGTCGGAAACACGCCGGGAACTCTCGACTCGGGCGGCTAAAATCGCGCTGTAGCCTCGGTATCAAACACGAACGAGATGGTAGATGTACTTCGCACTATCTTCCCAGCCTTGGTAGGAAATAAACCTACCGCCAGCGTCTGATGTTCCTCCCATCAACAACCGGCTCCTCGAGAAATCGGAACCGTACTCTCTCCTGCGGTCTACATTGGCGTAGCAAGAAGCTAGCGATCCATACCCGTGATCACGTCGAAATCGGTCATGTCCAACTCTATCAAGTCGGCTGGTCCGACGATTGTATATGGTCATGGACAAGCCACATATACCCGCCGAGCTACCACCGAATCACCCATGGCGTAGCTACCTCGAAAGGTCTATGGACTCGTGCTCTATCCCTATCCTACTAGCAATAAGGGGATATATAGGACAGTAGAACCGGATCTATCAAGGCATACACATCATAATCGGAGCGATAAGGTACTGTGACGACATCGGTGAGGCCTCCCAGTCTGCCCGGACAAGAGCATATATGCGATTAGGACCGCTAGGCTGACCAGCGCCACGACCTGCCGCGACCGGCTGGTCCATGAGTACTTGCCTCGGGCGAGTAGCTGTCGGGGATGAAGAACCGCGCAGACCCGTGGTGAGCCCTACCACCGCCGCCCCGGTCGGACAAACTCTCGCATAATGACCTGCGGCCACAAGTATAGCAAGCTCCCGAGTAGTACTCGCTCCGAATGGAATCTACCACAACGCGGACACCTTGGCGGACCTCGATCGGTTAGCACCGCTACCACGAAGTCCAAGTCCGGGGCCGACACGCCCGAATGCTCGGTGTACCGAAAATGATGTAGGAGTGCTCTGAGCCGGCCGTGGTGAAAATCTAGACGTCTGCTGATGCCGTCCACCCTGGGGGCTACCAAAAGAACCGGCCGTCTTGGCTTAACCTGCGCTGATATCTGCACCGTCGGTCTCTACGCTCGCCGCGTCATGAGCACGTATCGGGTAATGTCCATGCGGTGAAGAGACACCGCGAAGACTCGGCCATATAATCATCTAGCCGGTGGCGTAGCGGTGTACGGTCCTCCGTGTCCGCTAAGCGCGAGGACATATCGAGCCAAAGAATCGAACTCGACATTGTACTCTCTGGCGTGCGCCTCTGTCTCAAAGAACAAAAATCATCGGCGTGCCTCCTCATCTGCGGAGGCAAGAATTGCGTGAGAAAGGCCTCGAAAACTCATCCCATCTTCTGGAGTGCATGCTCTCCCGGAAAGCTCCGCGAATCAAACGATCATTGCGGTATCACGCGGCCGATGTGAACGAAGGTCCGCGACTCGGTCTCTGAAGCCTTGATCACGCGTGATCCTTCATGGACGGATGAACTCCTGCGGATCATCCTCGTGCCTCGACCGTAGAACTCGCGGGCTACAACTCAGAAATCCGTAGCCTCAGTATGCGCCTCGGGTGAACCACGGGTACCATCGGGCCGGGCTAACTGCGTCGATCGTCCTCATGCAGCCACGATCACGGCCAATAGTGGGCCATCTCTTGTACCCTAACTCCTCCGCCCGTGGGGCGGAGGTGCGAGTGCTGTGGTCTCTCTTTGGGGCGCGGCATGGAACTTCGCCGTCGGGTATAGGCGGGCACGAGCCTCGTGACTCTCGGTGTCTACTAGCGACTCCTCGCTTTGCCGCTTCGGGCGGGTTGCCTTACGCGAGGCATAATCGCATGAAAGGAATACGTTAGAGGTCCAACTTATAACATGGCTCTAAGGCACGATCTCGAGTGAGAAGAATGGAAACCAATCCTAAATATCCTATAGCCTCACGATTATTGGTGTGGTGCGCACACCGATAATCAAGACTCTACTAGATACAGTGCATAGACACTTTCCGAGATTAATCGCTCGATACCACTTTTGTCACGACGTTCGGGGCGTGGATCGTGCCTTACCCGGCACCCAAGTAGTCATCGAGTAATCGGAATATAAAAACAAGACATGAAACGATTGTAAATGAGACACGCTTTATGTGAGAAAATGTTGCCTTTCGGCATATATATATAACATCAAGTTTGCGATTACATCCCACTTTACAATAGGACTACGGACCTCTAGGAATGTAAACAACTATGGCGGGACAGGGCCGCCATACCACCTGACGCAAAACTAACTACAACAGGAGATCATACCTAAAAGTAGAGCCTCGGAGAAGATGGAGCTCACGACACCAACGCAAAGATCCAGGATGCGGATCTAGCACTGCTTGCCACCTGCGGCATGAACGGCCCAAGGAGGTCGATCTGACAGTACCAAGTATGTGAAATCGTAAAGTACTTAAATGAAATCAAAGCTTTTAAAACCATTTGCAAATACAATCGGTTCAATTGCACATAGTACCATATCACAAAACAAGAACAAAAATAGGTAAATCTATAGGTCTTTTCTAGGCGCGAATGATCGAAGCAAGGCTAATCGCCATAGTATCATTATGCGTGCCTAATCTCGGACTTCGCGATCGCATAGGTCACACATGTACCGCATGAGGTATTCCTCGCGGTAGCTAACCCCGGTACCTCGACTCACGCGATCGCATAGTCTCAATAGACCGCGTAGTCACCTGCATCGCATAGGCATCCCCGTCGGGCTAAAGCACCGAATGATCAATCCCGAACTCCGTAGCTCGCATAGTCTCACAGACCGCATAGCCGTATAGACCGCATCAAGGGTGGCAAGCCCGGTATAACAAGTCGAGGGGTAGGTGATATAATAACAAGATAACCGACTTACCGTTTAGAAACGTAAGCATAACAAGAATGACCCCCTTTCACAACATCACAAGACACTAACACACGTAGCATCATAATATGTCTATTTATCAGTCCATCTTACTACACCTTACAGAAATCAATACAAGGTTCTTATAAGCAAATAAGTAAATGATTCTTTTATCTTTCTTGAGTTGTTATACCTAACTTCCCATAAAGCTAGTATAACTCTTAAGCTTTTGTTTAAAAACCAACTGTTTCTCTTTTGTAAACAAATGATTCAGTATTCTTTTGAAATGCTTCAAGATCTTTATTATTCAGGCTTAAGTCAAAAGACATTGCCGTAGTTATTATTCAGGCTTAAATCAAAAGACATTGTCGTAATTATTTATTCAGTTAACACTCGTACGTCTATCGTACTATATATACATTTAAAATATCATGCTCAAGAGTATAGGAAGAATCACATACCTTCTCGGCGAAAACCACCTGCCAAGTCGAATATGTCGCAGAGAATCACTATTATAATAGTCAAATACGTCTATCAACGCCTAGACTATTCAGTAAAATGATTCTAGCAGATGGTTCTCTATTTTACGTAAATTTGGGCAAGACTTCCTACCCAGAACTATACTATCATCAGAATACGATCTTATGTAAGTACAGTTCAATTATTCTTCTTTAAACCCTTTACTTCGTGATAACAGTTCAATTCTATTCTTTAAGATCCTTCTAAGTATTTATACTTATTCCTATACTTCTACAGTATGTATTCTCTAATTACAACAGGATGATAAGATTATTTACCTCGGTAAGCCCAATAATATCCTAGATAAAAGTCGATCCTGAGCGAGGTTTAGCTCCTAGTCCGAACGCTCCGATGGCAGAACCCTAGAAGTTCTTCACAACTTCTACTAAGTACTAAGGGATTTGGGCTAGTGGTATTTAGGAATAGTAACTACACTTGGAAGACAACATTTCTACCAAGGGAGGGGGTGTTTCGGCTAGGGCTTTCTTTAGAGGGGGGGGAGGCTCTCGGCCAAGCCACTTAGGCTAGAGGGGGAAGAGGGTGTTGGACGAAAATGCTCAAGGGAGAGGGAGGGATTTTAGACTTGGAAAGTTTGTTTGTGGATGAAGAACTCTTCATCTTGGGGTATTTATAGGTCAAGAAATGGCCAACCAATGGCCAAGATTAAGCCAAGTGCTAGGCAAGTGTAGGTCAAGATTAGGGCAAGTGTACCTTATCCAACTATCACACAAAATATCCTACCAACTCCATGACAAAATAGCCATTCCAATCGGCCCTATTGCGCCCACATCCATCAATGAGAGGGTGACAAGTGTCCTCTCGTTGGTCCAAAATGTTTCGCCTCTCGGAAAAATCCGCAAAAATTAGAAATGACATAGCGGAATTTACCTACGCGAGTCTTGTAAAACGTTTCATCGAAACGATTCTTTGTGTGAGTTGTGCCCAAAAACGCCCTAGGCCTAAACTTTAAGGCTAAACTTTACGTGACGCACGCCTCACGCATACTGCGAAATACGGTATAACAATTTACCTCGGTAAGCCCAAAATTATCCAAGTTTTAATGTCGATCCTGAGCAACGTTTAGCTCCTACTCTGGGCGCTCCAACCCGCTCCAAACAACCCTTAGAAGTTCTATGCAACTTCTTCTTAATACTTCAACCAACTATGAAGATTTCCTTAGGGTTTCGTTTAGTGGCTAAAGGAAGTATAATAGTATTTTCGGGCTCTACGTATAGAGGTAACTTTGGAAAGTACTACAAGGTATTTGGGCTAAAGTATTTGGGAATAGTAACAACACTTGGAGAATATTTTTCTACCAAGGAGGGGGTATTTATACGAGACAACACTCAAGAGGGGGGGGTACTCTCGGCCAAGGCCTCACAAAGGGGGAGGGGGAAGGTAGGACGAGAGCTACAAAGAGGGATGGAGGGATTTTTCCTTGGATTTTCACAAGTGTGGATGAAGAATTCCTTCAACTAAAGGGGGGTATTTATAGGCCAATCAATGGCCAAGATTAAGACAAGTGGTGGGCAAGTGTAGGGTCAAGATTTGGGCAAGTGTACCTTATCCATCTACCACACAAAATATCACAAATATCCTACCTACTCCAAGACATTGAAATCGTCCAAGAAACGCCCATGAATCCGCCAATTTGAGGGTGACAAGTGTCGCCCTCTCGTTGGTCCAAAATATTTTATCTCTCGGAAAAATCCGCAAAAATAATCAACGTTACAACCGTAATTTTCCCTTCGCAAAGTTTGGAAAACGTTTCGTCGGAAAACAATTCTTTTTGGTAGTTGTGCACAATTATTTTCGTTCCTAGCCTATCTTAAGGCCTAACTTTTATACGTACGCCCTCACGTACATACTCTGGAAATACGGGGTATAACATTCTCCCCTCCTTAGAAACATTCGTCCCGAATGTTCCTTCTCGATACAGATAATGATAAGTTCCTCTTAGCATAACAAGTTGCCAATGCCACACCTGGCCACAAAATAACACACGCGCACTTACTTAATCCAAGTCCACGAGGAATCACCTCCACATCACAAAAGCTCCCACCCAAAGTCTAAAATATACTCCCTTCGCACCTTCTCTTTACAAACGAAATGATCACTTCTATTCTCTTACTCGTCGTACCCTTCTCGTACACTCGAACTCTTTCTCATAACTTACCACGTTTTTGCTACTGCTTCAGTTTCCAAAATCTCGGGGTTACTATCTCCAACTTGGTCATCATTAACTGGGAACACTCTGGATGGATCTCCGATACTTTTCCGAACATAACAACATGAAAGACCGGACGTACTGCCTCCTACGTCGGACGGCAATGCTAACTATAGGCAACCCGGCCTATCCTCCAAAGGATCTGAAAACGCTCCAAGTACCTCAGGCTAAGTTTCCTCTGTTTTCCAAAACTAGTGCTTTGTCACGACCCTTTCCGGGGTAGTACCTTCAAGAAGACCCACCGTCAACCTGAACTCCAAGCGTCGTCGCCGATTATCCGCACAACTTCTGTTAACTCTGAGCTGCTGATAACCTCTCCTGGATAGGCTTCACCCTATCCACATCCTGCTGAAACAAGAATGAACCAGCTATCTGAACCTTGCCAACATCGAACCAATCGACCGGCAACCTACACCACCGCCCATACAAGGCTACATAAGGCGATATCCGAATACTGATATGGTAGCTATTAAACACTCCCTCAACAGGAGACAACAATCCTCACTACCACCAAATCCAAACACCGCCCGAGGCGAACGCGAGCATCGAGACTCACTGAGTTCCTAACCCCGCTCGTAAAACCTCCAAAAGAAATACCAGAACTGGCTCCATCACCGCCATAAGGTGAAAGTAGGCACCTCGTGCAGCCTTACAACCTTCCTGATATATGACATCTCGCATAACCCTCTGCCGAGTAAACTGTTCTGACTGAAAGACAAGATGGGCTGACTTCATTGGCCGACTAATGGTCGAACGCACCCACGAACTCGTACGATGGTTAACTAAACTTGGGCCTAATACCCTCATGACCCCACCACCTGGCGGGACCACCTCGAACTGACCCCACCACAATGCAGGCCGCGGGTTGACCCGCGATCGGTCCTCAACCCGACCCGCTATCGCGCAAAACTCTCGTTTCCCCCGATCCGGAACAATCTCACTAATCAAGTTACGAAAACCTAGTGGTCTTCTTAGCTCAACTACCCTCTTTCATTTCATGCTACTCCGGGACTTATCACACATACAATTTCTAGAGGGTTAAGGATATACCTGCATCTACTGCTTCACTCCCCTTTGTCGTTCTAATCAATCCTGCCCTGTTGGGCGCATAGCTAGGGAAGGTGATGAATCGTCCACCGATCCCGGGCGTCGAAGTCTCTATATCCGCGCCACTGCCCGGGCAATTTCTCGCAAATAGCCCGCTGGCCGCAAGCATAACAAGCATTGAAGAAGCACGACACTCCACAATGACATCTACCACAACGCCACACCGAGCGGTGGCCTCTCGGCTAGCACTTCCTCTCTCAACCATCAATCCGCCGGCCGAACCGACGTATCGTGGAATCAAGCCCCGAGCTCACTCAACTCCTGCATACCTAACGCCCTAAACCCCGCGAGGACCATTTCGCATCGGGCGAGGCGCATATCGATCTGCCGAGGCGATTCGCCAAAGTTATCAAAGGACCTGCTTTTCCGCCTCTTCTCGCGATTCGTTAATCCGTCGATCTCTACGCTTCAGGCCGCGCGTAAGCTCAGACGCGAGCAATATCCATGCTCGATCAAGAGCTACTCTTGCACAACCTTTCTTTAGATAGTCATCAAGACCCGTGATATATCGGTGCACTCTATATTCTCTGGCTGCTAAAATCCTAGCTAGTAACAGGTCCATTCCTTTTGTCACGACCCGAACCCGGCAACGTGACTGGTGCCTTACCCCGGGCACCCCAGTGATACAACATCAGAGTAATCAGCGGAACATAAAACAATAACATGGAACCAATGCAATAAGACAGTGAAATAAGAAGACAGGCTAACCAAAAACGGTTACCTTCGGATATATAAATAACAATTTGAGCGATATCCCATTACAACCCCGCCACAACAAGATTTATAGACTTCTACGAATGATATGACAACAACGACGGACAGGGCCGCCATACCTCGAATGTAAGCACCTACGACAACAGGACTATACGAAGATAAGCCTCCGAGAAACGGAGCTTTCAAACGCTGAACTGACTCCTAAGAGCGAGGATCAACGATCGCGTACTTTACCGGCAGATGAACACACCGGGCGAGGTCAAGACAGTGTACCAAGTATGGAAATCAAAATATCAGAATGAAATCATAGCGATCTATATAAAACAGAGACATGTATGATAACCAAACTACAGCTCACAATAAATAGCGAATATGTCAAGTCGTGACTCACGCCTCAAAGTCACCACTAAATATAACTATGGGTCTCACGCCACAACATCAATCACGCCCGTGGAATACCTTTCCTCACCGCCAGCCTATGATATAAAAGCATCAAGGAATACACATGAACACCGTGTCCCACTGTGTCCTAATAAAACCGTGCAGGTAAATGCGAAGGCATGGCCGACTACTAAAACCCACGCACCAACAAGGTCATAAATCGTATCATGAGATCTGTCTGCATCGTCACATGATCAAAGCCGCCACTCGCTCAAAGATCTAATGTGCGCGTCAGCCTCGAACTCTTCGCAGCCCGCATAGGCCAAACTCATAGGCCCGCATGAGGTATAACCCGCATCGAGGTAGCTACTCCCAAGATCCGCCGACTCGCACCGCATGGCCACATATCGCATGACCATAAAGGCCGCACACTAACTCGAACTCTCGTAGCTCGCATAGCCCTCGGGACCCGCATGAGGTATCCTCGAATCATAGGTCACTGCACTACCGAAGTCTACCCCGCACGGAGGCAGCTTAACCTCCGGAAACAAGTCAAGGTGAGTGGTACAATACCAACATAACGGCTGATAGTTAAACAACTTAAGCGCAGTCGAGGGGAAACCCCTTTACACAAACATCACAAGATACTAACACACGTAGCATCCTAGCATGTTTACTTAACAAATCAGCAAGAAGGTATTACAAGGCTATCACAAACCAACATAATCAAGTTATACACACAAGGTACTTTCTACTATATGATTAACAAGATCGGGTTTTTATCCCCAAAGTACTTCATACATTAACTCTTTAAAAGATACGTTACTTTCACAAAAGTCACACAATACCCGTAGTATATGAAAATAGAGTTATTATCTTTTGAAGTAAATCAAAACACTTCTCTTTGTAAAATCAAGTAACAACATTCTTTTCCAAACGTTTCAAGTTTGCCTAATTTCAATTACTCAAGTTTCTCATTTTCGAAAGGTTTCGTAGTTCATAGTTTTAATCCTTTAAAACAATTTGAGAAACATATGCCTTATATGTGAGTAGGTTATTCTTGTTCATAATCAATCTTATTAAGCAGCCATGATCTAGGAAATGTAATATCATTTTGTCCCATCTTAGCTTCATGCAGATGGAGGTTTCTACCGGTTTTAATAATACTTCATTAATCAAAACATTTCCTTTATTAACGCCGAGTTGGTTTGTCGATACTCATTCGATTTCCAAATCAAGAAACATTATTCCTTTTAAAACCAAGTACTCATTACTCACGAATGAGGTTTCACACAAAATTCATATTAATTTAATTAAGTCAAGTCTCTTATCTTTTAAGATCAAGTCTCTTATCTTTTAAGATCAAGTCTCTTAACTTTTAAAATCAATAAATCATTCATTTTATCCCTCTTAAGCCGTTATACCTAACTTCCCATAAAGCTATTATAACTCTTAAGTTTTTAAAACCACAAGGCATTTTCTTACCTACATAAAGTCGTTATAACCAACTTCCCATAAAGCCGTTATAACACTTTATGTTTTAAACCAATCAAATACATTTAACACACGTACGCTCACCGTACTACATAGTTATTACACATATCATGCTAGAAAAGATAGGAAGAGGTTCACATACCTCGCGGCGATTATCGACTAATAGCAAAACGCCCAAGTACCTCAAACCGCTTCTTACTCCTGCCAAGTAGATCACGCCATACGTAACTTCAACCTATAAGGCCACGCGCTATTAACATCTAGATCTTATCGTAGAACTTTCTACGTAAAATTCGGCAGACCTCCCCCGCAACCAGTAAATCTCTCCTCTATCGAGGCCGGCTATCAAGCCAACCGAGGGTTTATACATCTAACCTGACGTACGATTCTACCCACAATGTTACACAAGTCATCAATACACTCCTATGTAATTACAGATCGATTCTCTTCTTTAAATTCAGCTTAAGTCCAAAGACATTGCCGCAAAACTAAGTTCATTCTATATATAGTATACTTCAACTATATATTCTAACAACATGTAATTTCCAATTACAATATGGGACAAGATATTTACCTCGATAAGCCCAAAATTATCCAAGTTTAATGTCGCTCCGAGCAAGGTTTAGCTCCTACCCCGCGCGCCCAACCCGCTCCAACAACCCTTAGAAGTTCTAACCAACTTCTACATAATACTCCAACTAACTATGGAGATTTTCCTGTGGTTTCGTTTTTGTGGTCGACGAAAAGTATAATAGTATTTACGGCTTTTCAGATAGGTATAACCTCGAATACTACAAGGTATTAGGGCGAGGTAATTTGGGTATAGTAACAATACTATGGAGAGTATTTCTACCAAGAGTGGTATATTTATACGAGACAACACCACAAGTGGTGTATACCCTCTACTAACCCCACTCAGTGGGTACTCTGGCCAGTGGGTTCTCACCAGTGGCCTCACCAAAGTGGGGGACGAGAACAAAGACAAGAGAGGGGGAAGGATTTCAAGACTTAGAATTTATTTTAGGATGAATAATTCTTCAAAGTGGGGTATTTATAGTCACAAAGGCCATCCAACGGCCAAGATCATGCCAAGTGCAAGGCAAGTGTAGGCCAAGATTCATCCATGCACCTTATCCATCTACCACAAAATATCCTACTACTACTTGACAAAATGTCAAGGAAATCGTCCCATGTTGCCCCAAAGCCCACCAATGAGAGGTGCCAAGTGTCGCCTCTTGTTGGTCCAAAATGTTTCGCCTCTAAAAATCCGCAAAAATTAAAAATGACATAGCCGAATTTTCCTTCGCAAGTTGTGTAAAACGCTTCGCCGAAAAAACGACTCTAATCGGGTGTTGTGCACAAAAATAATTCGCCAAGCCTACTTAAAAGCCCAACTTTTCTACGCACGCCCCACGCATATACTCTAGAAATACGGGGTATAACACCTTTGTAATCCATATTCTCTGTTCCCGGTCGTGGAACTGAAGGCTCATATATCATGGTCGCAGAGGAATCGCCACCGTATAAACTCCGCACGGGCGACGCCGCAGAACTCCCGAATGAAGCACCACCCTAGGTGATGATGGGGCTGTGCTCAGAACCTTCGCAGTTTACTCGCAGCTCCTCGCCGCTTGCCTTCAGGCCCGGTTGCCTTACGCGAGGCATAATCGTAAGGGAAAGAAATACGTTAGAGGGTCCAACTTATAACACTTCAAGGCACGATCTCAGAGTGAGAAGAATGGAAACCAATCCTAAATATCCTATAGCCTCCTGATTATTGGTGTGGTGCACAACACACCGATAATCAAGACTCTACTAGATACGGTCTGTAGACACTTTCCGAGGATTAATTGCTCTGATACCACTTTGTCACGACCCGAACCCGGGCCCGTGACTGGTGCCTTACCCCGGGCACCCTAGTGATACAACATCAGAGTAATCAGCGGAATATAAAACACCACATGAAACAATGTAAAAGAGACACAGTTTATCTGAAGAAAAGTTGCCTTTCGGCATATATAAATAAAAACATTAAATCCGAACAGTTACATCCCATTTACAAGTCCGCCACAACAAAGATTACATGCACTTAAGAATGATAACAACAATGGCGACATTCCCGCCATACCCCTGAATGTAAGTACCTACAACGACAGGGGACTATACCCAAGATAAGCCTCCGGAGAAACGGAGCTTCCCAAACGCTGAACTGTGATCCTATGAGCGAGGATCAACATTGGTGTACCTCTACCTGCGGCATGAACGCAGGCCTCAAGGAGGTCGATAACAGTACCAAGTATGTGAAATCGAAATATCAGAAATGAAATCATAGTAGTCTATATAAAGCAGGAGACATGTATGATAACCAAACTACGATTCACAATAAATAAGCAAATATGTCAAGTCGTGACTCACGCCTCAAAGTCATCACTCAAATATAACTATGGGTCTCACGCCACAACATCAATCATGCCCGTGGAATACCTTCCTCACCGCCAGCCTATGATATAAAAGCACCAAGGAATACACATGAACACCAGTCCCACCTGTCCTAATAAAACAAGACGGTAAGTACGAGGCATAGCCGACTACTAAAACCTACGCATCAACAAAGTCATAAATCAGATCACGAGGTCTTTCTAGATCGCACTACATGATCGGCTCGCCGCCGCTCGTGATCACGCGCGCTCTAATCTCGAGCATGCCGCCGCCCGCATAAAGCCACACATAGGCCCGCATGAGGTATTCTCGTGACGGTAGCTAGCCCATGACCTCCTCGACTCGCACCGCATAGTCACATAGACCGCATAGTCACATGCATCGCATAAGGCACTCTCGACGGATAATACACCGGAATGATCAATCTCGAGCATACCGCCGCCTCGCATAGTCACACAGACCGCATAGCCATATAGACCGCATCGGCGGTGGCAAGCCCTGATAACAAGTCATGGGTAGATGATATAATAATAACAGCATAACGCTTAACGCTTAACAACATAAGCACAACAAGAATAACCCCTTTACACAAACGTTACAAGACACTAACACACGTGTATCATAACATATTTACTTATCAAACCAACAAGAAAGTATTACAAGGTTATCACAAACCAACACAATCAAGTTATTCACACAAGGTACTTTCTACTTTATGTTAACAAGTTCGGTTTTTATCCCCAAAGTACTTCATACATTAACTCTTTAAAAGATCCGCTTTTCACAACAATACACAATACCCGTAGTATAAAAATAGAGTGGCTATCTTTTTAAGTAAAACACTTCCCTTTGTAAAATCAAGTAACAACATTATTTTCCAAACGTTCAAGTTTGCCTAATTTCAAATGCTCAAGTTTCTCATTTTCGAAAGGTTTCGTAGTTCACAGTTTTAATCACTTAATGATATAATTCTCCTTTAAAACCATTTGAGAAACATATGTCTTTTGTGTGAGTAGGTTATTCTTGTTTATAACAATCTTATTAAAGCAGCCATGATCTAGGAAATGTAATATCATTTTGTCTCATCTTAGCTTCTATGCAGATGGAGGGTTCTACTGGTTTTAATAATACTTTATTAGTCAAAACATTTCCCTTTATTAACGCTGCAGTGGTTCGTTCGATACTTATTCTGATTTCTGAAATCAGTAAAACATTATTCCTTTTAAAAACCAAGTACTCATTACTCACGAATGAGGTTTCACACTTTTTAACAAAATTCATATTAATTCAATTAAGTCAAGTCTCTTATCTTTTAAGATCAATAAACCATTCTTTTTATCTCTCTTAAGTCGTTATACCTAACTTCCCATAAAGCTAGTATAACTCTTAAGCTTTTAAAACCAAACATTACTCTTCTTTCAAAAAAGTTTCTTAATTCTTTTGAAATACTTCAAGATTCTTATTATTAGACTCAAGTCAAAAGACATCGCAGTAAAACCACGATCAGTTAACACACGTACGTCTACCGTACTATATATATATTCTTTTAAAATATCATGCTCAAGAGGATAGGAAGAATCACATACCTCGCGACGATTTATCGACTATTAGCAAATAGCTCCAAAGCAATCGTAATCCGCTAGTCTTTTCCACCCTTCGAGTAGAATACGCTACTCGCAGCATTTCAACCTATAACTGCTATACAAGTCTATCAATGTCTAGACTACTCTAGAATAAATCTAGATACAAGATTCTACTAAAATTGGGCAAGACTTCCCTACCCACAACTACATAAGTTCATCAGAAATACACTTCTATGTAAGTCTGCTTTAATCTTCTTCTTATAAATTTTTCTATTACAGTTCAATTCTCTTCTATGAATCTTAAATTCATTTCTATACTACTACAGTATGTAATTTCCAATTACAATAGAAGGACAAGAGTATTTACCTCGGTAAGCCCAAAATTATCCAAGTTTTAATGTCGATCCTGAGCAACGTTTAGCTCCTACTCTGGGCGCTCCAACCCGCTCCAAACAACCCTTAGAAGTTCTATGCAACTTCTTCTTAATACTTCAACCAACTATGAAGATTTCCTTAGGGTTTCGTTTAGTGGCTAAAGGAAGTATAATAGTATTTCCGGGCTCTACGTATAGAGGTAACTTTGGAAAGTACTACAAGGTATTTGGGCTAAAGTATTTGGGAATAGTAACAACACTTGGAGAATATTTTTCTACCAAGGAGGGGGTATTTATACGAGACAACACTCAAGAGGGGTACTTCGCCAAGGCCTCACAAAGGGGAGGGAAGGTAGGACGAGAGCTACAAAGAGGGATGGAGGGATTTTGCCTTGGATTTTCACAAGTGTGGATGAAGAATTCCTTCAACTAAAGGGGGGTATTTATAGGCCAATCAATGGCCAAGATTAAGACAAGTGGTGGGCAAGTGTAGGGTCAAGATTTGGGCAAGTGTACCTTATCCATCTACCACACAAAATATCACAAATATCCTACCTACTCCAAGACATTGAAATCGTCCAAGAAACGCCCATGAATCCGCCAATTTGAGGGTGACAAGTGTCGCCCTCTCGTTGGTCCAAAATATTTTATCTCTCGGAAAAATCCGCAAAAATAATCAACGTTACAACCGTAATTTTCCCTTCGCAAAGTTTGGAAAACGTTTCGTCGGAAAACAATTCTTTTTGGTAGTTGTGCACAATTATTTTCGTTCCTAGCCTATCTTAAGGCCTAACTTTTATACGTACGCCCTCACGTACATACTCTGGAAATACGGGGTATAACAACCTCGCACTCCGAGGAAACATGATTCTATTTGGGTTATCGTCGACAGGCTGATGAAATCACCACTTTCTTCCATCAGATCACTTTTTCTACCGAGGATTATGCCGACTTTACATCCGATAGATCGCGAGGTCGCATGAGTCCCTATTTCTATCATATCGCATGCAGGAGCCCGGGCCACGCTAACTTTCGAGGTCTTTCCAGGAGGGATTAGTGACGCAGTGAGCCTCAAGATCGCATTCCATCCTCGCATGACGGCAGCAGAGCGCATCATCCGCACTTCGAGGATATGCTACGAGCCCGTGTTATTGATTTCGTGGTAGCTAGGAGGATCATTTGCCGCTAGTAGAGTTCATGATAATAAGCCTACCACTCCAAAGATCCAGACGGCGCCTTACGAGGCCTTATATGGGAGGAAGCGCAGTCACCGATAGTCGGTTTGATGTGGGCGAGGTGCGCTTAGGGACCGCACTGATTCAGCAGTGGATAAGGTGAAGCTTATCCGTGAGCGTTATTAATACCGAGTCGGCGTAAGTCGATGCAGATCATCGCTGCCAGATCCGGGTTTGAGGTTGATGATTGGGTTTTCTGAAGGTGTCACCCACGGCGGTGTGATGAGATTCGGAAGAAGGGGAAACTCACCAAGGTACATCGGGCCTTATCGTTGTCCGCAGAGTAGCAAGGTTGCCGGCGAGTCGATCTGTCGTCCGATCCGGAGGCGACATCCGGTTTTCCATGTTTCTACGCCGGCGAGATGTACGGAGATCCATCTAGAGTGCACCGATTGAGGATGTCCAGTGACGGGCGGTTATCGTTATGGAGAGTCTCATAGCGATACCGATCGCCGTGTTAGCGCTCGCGACCAAGGACGTGGCTTCCGCAAGGTCTTATGGCGAACGAGAACAGAGAGATGACGTGGAAGCAGAGTGAGATACGTGAGGTATCCTCACTTATTCCCCACACCTCCGTGTAACTCACTTCCTACTACGATTTTAATTATCCTTTATGCTTAAGAATTGTATCAGGCTATGTGTGGCTTTTGTAATTGTTTATTTATGAGGAACCATATTGTTAACTACTTGAGAAGGAACATTCTGACGAATGTTTCTGGGGAGAATGTTATACCCCGTAGTTCCAGTATGTATGTGAGGACGCACAAAATGTTTAAGCCCTAATTAGGTTAAGGATGAAATTTTGAATTTCCAACTGAAAGGATTCAACCTCGTGAAGAAAATTCTACGCTTTTAATATTTTAACCAATTACGGATTTTTTCCGAGAGATGAAATATTTTCGACTAACAGAGGCGACACGTGTCACCCTTGCTGGCTAGGTTGGTCAAATTTTGTGACAAGTGGCCAAGACAAGTGGCCAAGTCTTGCAAGATATTTTGTGTGGACAAGTGGCTCATGGACCCCCACACACTTGTCCCCAATCTCAACCACACACTTGCCTTCATCCTAGCCCTCGTTGTCTATATATGCACCCTTTGTTGATGAAATCTTCCACACTTAGATATTTCAAGACTTGAGAAATATTTTCATCTCCCTCCCTCTCTCCTAGCTCTCGTCGAACACCTCCCTCTCTAACCTAACATTGTCCAATAATTCCTAAACTCCTAAGTGTTCTTCCCTAGTGTATTAGGAAGACTATTAACCAAAAGTTAGGAAAGATTTCACATCCCTAGCCACAAAAAGCCACCTTGACCGAGAGCTCTTGGAAGGAAAACCTTAGTGTTCTTCACTTGTTTGAGTTGGTTCTTAAAGAGATGATGGTTAGGAGCTTCTTAGGGTGATTTGTGGTAGGTTGGAACACAAAGGATTTGGAGCTAAGACTTGCTTGGAGCGACATTAAGTTCTTGGATAATTTTGGGCTATTTGAGGTAGTGAATCTTAAACCTCTTTGTGAATTGGTCATTATACATATATTATAAGTATATTATGGAGTATATAATATATGGAGTAAAGTTTGGAAGAGTTGGATCTTGTTAACTTGTTAAAAGAAATGATTGGCTTTAGCCATTAAAATGGTAAAACGATCCAACGTATCAAACGATCTTACTTGTGAAGAAGTAATTAACAATGTAACTATAACTTATATTAAGAATGGAATATGTGGATGACTAATGAAGTAATTGGATACGAAATGGACAAAGTTGGCCAAGGACCCCAACTTAAGGATCAGATTTACTTTGGACCGTATTTACTTTGGATCAGATTTACATTTCGCAAGGGAAGATTTTTAAATCGCGTCTGCTTGGGCGTGTTATCCCTTTTTAATTATTGTATTGTATTGTTAAGGGAAGATTTTTAAATCGCTGCTTCGCGCAGGTGATCCTTCTTTATGTTGTTTAATTATTACGACTTTATATGGCATATAAATTACTGTTATTCGCCTTGGAGAAAGATGGAAAAGTGAGTAAAACGGGGAAATTGCCCAAATTTCCGTAGAGTAGAAATCTTACTTAGAAGAGTTCTACGACAAACTAGAAGTTAATCGCGATTTTGGCTATTATAGTTGACTTTCACGCATGACATATCCGACTTGGCAAGTGGATTTAGCCAAGAGGTATGTGATTCTTCCTATCCTCTCGAGCATGATATTTGTAAAATATATATAGTACAGACGACGCACGTGTGTTGACTAAATTTTGCTTTACTTTGATGTCTTTGACTTGAGTTTTAAATATCAAAAATCTTGAAGTATTTCAAAAGAGTTATGAATCATTTTGGAAGAAAAGAAATACTTAGTTTTAAAGGCTTAAGTGTTATACTAGCTTTATGGGAAGTTAGGTATAACGACTTAGGAAAGATAAAAGGAACGGTTACTTATTTGTTTATAAAAGCCTTGTAATGATTCTCGGCGTGTGGTGTTGGTTTGATAAGTAAACATGTTATGACGCTGCGGTGTTAGTGTCTTGTGATGTTGTATAAGCGGGGTTACTTTGTTGAGCTTACGTTGTTTAACGATAAGCCCGTTGGCTTTGGTATTATATCACTTACCCCCGACTTGTTACGAGTCGCGGTTAGCTACCCCGATGCGAGGAATACCTCACGCGGTCTATGTGACTCGCGCGAGCTACGGAGTTCGAGGATGATCACCCGGTGTGTTACGCCGATGCGAGGAATACCTCACGCGTCCAGTGACTACGCGACCGCGGAGTCCGTGTTGATGTCGCGTTAGCTACCCCGACGCGGTGAGTACTCACGCGTCCGAGGACCCATGCGGACTACGGTAGTTCAGATTAGGCTCGCATAATGATACTACGGGCGATTGGCCTTGCTTCGATCATTAGCACCCAGAAAAGACCGCTTATGTTACATGTATTTTGCTCTTGTTTATGTCAGGCATTACGTGCGCTTAAGTCGGGTTGTTTCGCATATATCCGTGGAACTTGTTTTAAAATGTTATAATTTCATTCAAGATTTACGCTTCACATACTTAGTACTTGTTGTATCGACTCCTTCTGGGCCGCGCTCACGCCGCAGTAAGTGAAAGCAGTGGTAGATCCTCATTCTTAGGATCTTTACTCGTGTCGTGAGCTCCATTTCTCCGAGGCTCGCTTTTACGACTCTCCCGATGTTGTAGATATTTTGTACATTCTGTGGTATGGCGGCCCCGTCCCGCCATAGTTGTTTACTTCCTGAGGTCTGTAGTCCCGCTGTAAAGGCCTGATGTAATCGCTCACTTTGGGTATATATATATACACGCCGAAGGCAACTTTTCGATAAACCGTCTTTCATTTTATATCGCTTCATGTCATGATTTTATTTCCACGGTTACTCGATGTATATCTACTGGGTGCCCGGTAGCACTACCACGAGCCCGGATCGGGTCGTGATATTTATAACTACCGCGGCCAAGATTAAAACAAATGGAAAGTAAGATTTGGATCCACGTGAAGAATGAGGTCTTCCAACCAAGTGTCCACCACAATGTCGGGACATATGTCCACTACAACCTCGGGACATATGTCCCCCACAACAACGAGCCATGTGGCCTTCCACTAGCACCAAAAATGTCCACTACCTACTCCCACTCACCCAAAGAAATATCTTCCAAGACTTGACCATTTGACTTGTCCACTAGCCCAACATTTTCGCCCAACCCATGCCAACTAAGTGGTGACATGTCGCCTCCTATCGTCCAAAATATTTCGCCTCTCGTAAAAACTGTAATGCCAAAAATCCAAAATAAAGTGGCCTCACAAAACCGTAAGTTCTCTCGTGGCCCCACGTGACCAATTCCTGAAATTAAAATTTCAATACTTCTAAAATATTCCAAAAGTCCGACACCAACCGGGAATCCACCCCATTAACGAACCTTTACTTCACAAAACCGAAACTTTTCCGTTTAAAAATCACATCTTTCTTTCTTTCCAAAATTATCGTCAGATTCTCGCACGCACGCCTTCACATACATACTCGAACTACGGGTGTAACATTCTTCCCTTAGAAACATTCGGCCCCGAATGTTCCTTCTAAGTCTCCAAACGCATACGCGCCTGCAGATAGTCTTCACTACTATACTTACGAAACCAACTATGCCCCATATTGCCATAATAAAATCATACGCGCAAAACCCAAATCCAAGCCAACGAGGAATCACCTCAAGGTGTAAAACAACACCAACTCTCGCCCCGTCCAAAGGATACTCCGCCGACATTCACTTCACAAAAATGATCACTTCTATCTCTCAAAGACATGTTCACTTTTTCCTTACTCGTGACTCTCCTAACACTCGAACTCTTTCTAGTACACGACCATACTTCCCATCACTTCGCTTCAAAATCTGAGTCACTACCTCCAAACTTGGTCATCTTACTAGCCTCGACTTTCTTCAAGGCCATTCCCGCCTTCACGATCCGATTCTCGTCAAACACGCCCACGAACTCATACAATTGGTTACCTAAACTGGGCCTTGCACCCTCGTGATCCTACCACCAAGTGACCACCGAATCGACCCCACCTTATTCCGGCCACGGTTGACCCGCGAACGGTCCTCAACCCGACCTTTAATCGCACCAGACTCTTGTTCCCCGATCTGGAACAATCTTACCTATTCAAGTCCTGAAAGCTACCACTTTCATCTTACACAATGCTATCCAAACATAACACTCAACATAAAATCATCATATCACGCATACAAATCTCTAGAAGGTTAAGGATATACCTGTAACTATCGCTTTACTCAAATCACGCCCCCGCAGGCGATAACAGCGGCGTGATGAACCACCATCGATCCTCAAGGCCGAGTCGTAACATCCGTATACTCGGCCTGACAGCCTCGCAAATGGCCCCGCTGACCGCAAAATAACAAGCTCCTCGCACCACGACACTCCCAAAACGCGTCTACCACATCGACCACACCGAGGGCGGCCGCACCGCCAACACCCCTACTCGAAAACTCAACCTCGAGCTCGACCGCCTCCCGAATACCTCGACGCCCGGCGTCGCGAGGACCACTCAGCATCGGGCGAAGGTGCATAACTAGCTCGCCAGGCGGTCCGCCTCGAAAGTCACCAAAGGACCTCGCTGCTCGCCTCTTTATCGATCTCGGCCATTCCGCCGACCTCTCCGCCTCACATCCAAGTGCATAAGCTCGCATGCGGCAATGTCCATGCCCTACCAAGAGCTCCACCTAACAAGCTCGCCAAGTAGTCATCGAGCCCGCGGACGTAGCGTGTACTCGCCCTCCATATCGCCATTAACGCTGGGACATACCGAGCCAATGAGTCAAACTCACATTGTACCCGAACCAGACGCCGGCCTCGCTTTAACGCTAAAAACTGTTTACCGAGCCCTCTCATTCGCGAGGCAAGAAATGTGCAAGAAATGCCCCGAGAACTCGCCCCAACCACCGGAAGCGCATGCTCTCCTCGGGCTTCCATGAATCAAACCACGATCGCAGATCACGCAAATGATGCGAACCTAATACCACCGACTCGCTCGAGGCCTCGATCACTCTACGATCCGTCAGAATCGCTTGATAAACTCCCGAGGTCATCCTCGCTCGATCCATAGAACATCGCGGGCTACAACTCGTAAAGTCCCGTAGCCTCAAACTATCCGATCTCGTGAACCACGGTGCATCGAACCGCTGGCCCAAATTTAACCTCATGTTCGCCACAATCTCGCCAATAATCGCCATCTCTCAGAACCCATCTCCTTCGCTTCCAGTTGTGGATCGAGGCTCGTGCATCGTGGTCTCGTGAGCCACCGCCGCTTACTCGCAGCCTCCTTCGCCGCTTGCCTTCTGGCCCCGATTGCCATGCGCGAGGCATAATCGTAAAAACGAAATACGCCAGGGGTCCAACTTATAACACACTTCTAAGGCACGATCTTAGAGTGAGAAGAATGGAAACTAATCCTAAATGTCCCGCACCTCTCGACATAGATGTGTGCACAACACACCGATAATCAAGACTTACTGTACACGGCTCGTAGACACTTTCCGAGACTAATCGCTCGATACCACTTTTGTCACGACTCGCTCGTGGATCGTGCCTTACCCGCACCCAAGTAGTCATACATCGAGTAATCGAATATAAAACAAGACATGAAACAATATGAAATGAGAAATGCTTTATTCGAGAAGAAATTGCCTTTCGCATATATATATATATACATTGACAAGCTATATCCTTACAACCTCGCCACAACAAAGGTACATGCACTTAAGATTTTTATAACAACTATGACGGACAGTGGCCCCGCCATACCTCAATGTACAAGAACCTACAAACTCAGTGGAAACATACCTAAAAGATAAGCCTCCGAGAAACGGAGCTTCCTAATACGCGAATCGTGATCCATGAGCGAGGATCAACAACCGATGTACTTACACGCGGCATTTAACGCAGCCTCTCAAGCGAGGTCGATAACAGTACTAAGTATGTGAAATCAAAATATCAGAACGAAATCATAATACTAAATAAAACAGAGACATGTATGATAACCAAACTACGCTTCACTTACATAAAAGCAAATATGTCAAAGCAGGACTCACGCCTCAAAGTCATCACTCAAATATAACCGCGGTCTCACGCCCACAATATTAATCATGCCCGCATCACGCCACATGCCCCTAATTTCCATCTGTAGACATGTCCAGATGCAATAAAGATACCGTAATCAACCTCGCCAGACGCCACATGCCCCTAATTTTTCATCAGAGCATGTCCATGTAACAACAATAACAATATATCGTAATCAATTCGCCAGACGGCCACATGCCCCTAATTCTTCATCTGCAGTATATGTCCATGTAACAACAATAACAATATATCGTAAACAACCCGCCAGATGGCCACATGCCCCTAATTCTTCATCTGCAAGCATATGTCCATGTAATAACACAATAATATACCGTGATTAACCCGCCACGGGCCGCATGCCCCTAATTCTTCATCTGCGTATATGTCCATGTAACAACAATAACAATATACCGTGATTAACCGCCAGACGGCCGCATGCCCTAATTCTTCATCTGCGCATATGTCCATGTAACAACAATAACAATATACCGCCTCCATCGAGACGCCAGAGCATAGAATACAACTTTTACACCACAAGGCTATCACAAGCAAGCACAAGCAAATTACCATACTTCAATTCTCTTACAAATATTCATTCTTTCACAAGAAGTCACCGATACCAACACTGTAGTATCCAAAACAGAGTAACTATTATTTTAAGTAAACCAAAATAATTTCCTTTTAAAGACAAGTAACAACCTTCTTTTCTAAAAGTTCAAGTTTGCCTAATTTCAAATACTCAAGTCTCTTATTTTCGAAAGGTTTCGTAGTTCATAGTCTTAATCACTTAATAACATAATTCTCTTTAAAACAATTTGAGTAACATATGCCTTATGCATGAGTAGTTATTCTTGTTTATAAAAATCTTATTAAAGCAAACATGATCTAGAAAATGTAATACAATTTTGTCTTATCTTAGCTTCTATGCAGATGGAGGTTTCTACTGGTTTTAATAATAATTAATTAGTCAATACATTTTCCTTTATTAACGCCGCAGTTGGTTTGTTCGATACTTGTTCTCATTTCCAAATCAATATAACATTATTCCTTTTAAAACCCAATTACCCATTTCTCATTAAAGCGGTTTCACAACTTTTAACACAACCCAAGTCCTTATTATTTCACATCAAGTCTTTTATCTTTTAAAACCACAAACCATTTCTTTGCCCACATAAAGTTGTTATAACAAACTTCCCATAAAGCCGTTATAACACTTTATGTTTTAAACCAACCAAATTCATTTAACACACGACGCTCACCGCACTACATAGTTCACAATATATCATGCTAGAAAAGATAGGAAGAGGTTCACATACCTCGCGACGATTATCGACAATTAGAAAAATGCTCCAAGTACTACAACCTTGCTAGCCTTTTTCCACCCTTCAAGTAGAATACGCTACTCGTAGTACTTCCACCTATAATGGCCATAAACGCCTATTAACCTCTAGTTCTCTTCAGAGAATACTTCTACGGAAAATTCTAAAGACCTCCCCGCTATCACATAAATCTCCTCCTACCAAGGCCCGCTACTGTGCCAACAACTCTCAGTGGATTACACGCCTAACCTGACGTGTTCAATTCTACTTCACAGAATACTGAGTTCATCAGAAATACAAATTCTATGTATTTACAGCTCAATTTTATTCTTTAATATCCATTCTATATATAGTATACTCAACTATACATTACTACAACATGTAATTTCCAATTACAATAGGGATAAAGATCATTACCTCGATAAGCCCAAAATTATCCAAGATTAAAGTCGATCCCGAGCAACGCTTAGCTCCTACTCCGTGGCGCTCCAACCCGCCTCCAAGCAACCCTTATACGCTCCTAACCAACTCCTTTAAGAACCACCCTAAACAAGTGAAGAACACTAAGGTTCTTGTCCTCACAACTCTCGGCCAAGGTGAGGCTTTAGGGGCTAGGGTGTGAAATCTTTTCTAACTTTTGGTTAACAATCTTCCTAATACACTAAGGAAGAACACTTAAGAGTTAGGAATTTTGGACAAAGTTTGTTGGCGGAGAGGGTGTTTGGATTTAAGGCTTTCAAGGGATGGAAGTTTGACGAGAACTTCAACTAAAGGGGAGAGGGATTTTGAGACTTGGAAATTGTTCAAGTGATGGGTTAAGTCTTGCTATCAAGGGTATTTATAGAACCACCAAGGGCCAAGATTAAAACAAACTGAGGGTGAATATTTGGATACACGTGAAGAATGAGGTCTTCCAACCAAGTGTCCACCACAATGTCGGGACATATGTCCACCACAACCTCGGGACATATGTCCCCACAACAACGAGCCACGTGGCCTTACACTAGCACCAAAAACGACCACTACCAAATCCAACTCACCAAAATAAATATCTACCAAGACATCACCATATGACTTGTCCACAATCCCAACATTATCGTCCAACCCACGCCAACTAAGGGTGACACATGTCGCCTCCTATTGGTCCAAAATATTTCGCCTCTCGGAAAAATCCGTAATGCCAAAGAAATATAAAAATAAAGTGGGCCTCACAAAACCGTAAGTTCCCTCGTGGGCCCCACGTGAACAATTCCAGAAATTTAAATTTCAATACTTCTAAAATATTCCAAAAGTCCGAATACCAAACTGGGAATCCAATTCCCATTAACGAACCTTTTACTTCACAAAACCGAAACTTTTCCGCCGAAAAATCACATCTTTCTTTCTTTCCAAAATTATCGCCGATTCTCGCACGCACGCCTTCACATACATACCTCGAACTACGGGGTGTAACATAAAGCGAGTCTATAAGCAACTGCCCCAACTCTGTCAATGATGGGATAAGGGCCAAATTAGTGAGATGTGAGTTTGTGTAAAGGATATTGGGATATTGTGATTTTTCTATAGGGTTGAAGCTTATATAAACCCAATCACCTACCGAAAATTGCTTATCCGTTCTGTGGGCATTGTTAAGGGACTGCATAACCAAATGATACTGAGCTAACTTGAACTTGAGTTCCCCAACAAGTAAGAGGTTGTCAACAGGATCATAATCAATACTAACAGGAATATAAGGAATGTGAGCGAAACACTCCACAAATTTAGTTTAGTTGTGAATAAGTTAAATGAGTATTATCATAATATTTTAGGTATATGAAGTTCCATCAGGATGAGTTCGACTGGGAATAGTTAGTTCAAAATCAAGAAGAATAGTGAGGTGCATAAGATTCGACTGAACCGACTAAGTTTATAGTAGGTCTTCCTTCGAGCCTGAATTTGTGAAAATCTGTCAGGATTTTGAGAAAACATAAAACATGAAAGTTGTAACCCTTTGAAATACCTTTACAATCATATACGGACCAGCTGAAACGTAGCTTTGTACAAATGTTATTCCCATTTTACTAAGGGCAGTGTGCGGCACTCCCACGTCGCGTGCAGACAACCTCTCTACACTTTTTTGCCTTGTACGGCACCCACGCAATGTGGAGGTGCCGCGAGTGTTGTGATTTTTCAGTTACATGTTTATTTTATATAATTACGGTCGGGCTTTATTTCCCCAACTTCCCTAAACACAAAAAATGACCTAGAATGGATAGAACGCGTCCCAAGCCTCAAGAACACTTCAATGTATTATAAGTTACTTTGAATTCCCCGACCTTATTAACATGATTAAATCCTTCCAATCCGTAGATAATCGATTGAGACTCATTTTGGACAAAAGAACCCTAGAATACAAATTCAAGAGAATTGTACGTCAAAAAGGTAATACCTTCATCCTTTAATTGATTATAACTTTGTATTTATGATTATAAACTATAAGTTCATGGGACACGAGTTGATGGATCGATACAAAAACATGACACGAGTTGATGGATCGATACAAAAACATGACACAGTTGTAAGCTTGATCATTTGATTGTTGATTGTTGATTGTTGATTAAGGATGTTGGTTATCTTATGAGTGATGAAGAATGATATTGATTGTAACAATATGAGATTGAAGAATTGCCTACAAGCAAGAGAATGGATTGTTGGGTGTAGAAACACCATTGATAAGAGTTGTGGAGCCTCATGTCTAACAAGTATTTGATAAATGCTTAGATGACCAAATCATGAGTATAATACTAATACTGATATCATTTGGCCTATATTGCTATAGATTAAAGTCGAAAGGGGTGACGAACATTCTAGTACGCTTAATGGATGGAATTGAGTTATGTAATTCTAACTCTTTACGATTGGAAAAGTTAATGATTCTCCCCACGCCTCATTTTTTTAGGACTATTATGAATTGCCTCAGAAATAGAGTTTAAGCCTTAGTTTCATGAAGAACTTCATAACTTGTATTCTTTAAACAATATAGTTTCATAATTCATTCATGATTATCATTATGAATATCAGAACTCAAAGATGTAACCAAAGATAGACTCGTGTTTGATATCTCATGAGTCTCAGTCATGAATGAACATTTAATGATTTAAACTCCATAGTCAGTTCATGAATACATGTCTCAATATAGTATAATACTCAGTATCTCAATGTTATGCATTATAGTATGATTCTATGTTCCTTAATATGTGAATGTTGAACACTTGTAATTAGGCCAGAGGCCACATTTTACGATATCGTATACTGGGCCCGAGGCCACAAATTTCTCAGACTTATATTGGGCATGAGCCTACATATTATTAACTCAATTAAAAAGTGAGATACCAACCATCCGATATCGCCCACACACAAAGCTAAGAGGCCACTGGGATAGCACTTGAGACGCTTGCTTCGGTAGGAGTCAAAAAGAAAAGGCTCAAGAAGGAACTGCACTCGATTGTACCAAAAGAAGAATCCTCACTCTTGCTTTACACAACATCTTCATCGGCACTCTAGTTCATCCATTGATTAGATTTTCACCATCTAACTAAATAAGAAAACTAAGGAACACATACTCAAAGGGTTCCTTAGCTCTTTACAGAGAATCTCCCAGTATGCTAAACAGTGACATCTCTCGTTATATCGAGAATGTGCATCCCGTTATGGATACGAATTAGCTCCTTGGTAATGGCTTAATCTGAGTATCCGTATGAAAATATGTAAGAACTATCTTATTACTCGGGATAATAAATAAGAAAGTTTCAGCCAAAAAAGCATTTGACCAGTTTGTTTACCGATCACGCCAAAGATTGCGACTCATTAGATCGCTTTCCTGTAGTCCTTCTAGCGGGTCTTAACAGGAGCAAAGGGTGTAAGCGTAGGCTGTACGAGCGGAAGTTCCGTAAAGTAAGAAAACGGCTGTTGGGCCCCATCTCCCTGGCGACGACAGAGGGAGCAACCCGTCTGCTAATCAGCTGCTATTTAATCTTCCTCTATCAATTTCTTTTTTTTAAAGTGACTTACTTGAATGGTGAGCTATCCTATAAGACTAAGAAGCGGGGAAAGAGAATGATAACCTCTTTGAAAAGGACAGAGTCGTATAAGTGATTTCACATTCAGAACAGGGAGTACTTATGACTATACTTCTATCGTCACCACCTATCGCAAGTATGTTTGGGCCATTCTCAAGATGTTATGTTTATTGATTCACGCCTTTTTCCCGAGCACCCAACAACTAATTATTCTTTCAGTTTGTTTTACATACAAGTACAATTCAAATGTACTTGCATCCCTTTTTGTATAGGGCATGCATTTCACGATGCAGGAACGGAATTACAAGACGACAAATCTGCTTGCTAGGATTCTCGAATCACCGTCACATGAGCCCTATTTTCCTTCGAGGCATTATTTATTTTTAGTCTTTCAGTCATATTAGATAGCTAGGTTTATCAAGGTCCTTGTTCCGGTAAATAGTCAGTATTTCGATATTCATTAGAGGCTTCATGTACTAGAGTTGCAGTTAGTTAGTGTTTAGCTGATTTTTATATTAGCCATGTTGGCTACATTCTTAACTTTCAGACTTATTCTGCATTTATGATTATTTAGTTAGACATTTCAGTAGCTCATCATATTTATATATTATATTCCATATCAGTATGAGTCCCACGTTGATTTAGGCAGCCATGTGGTTCACTCCACTAGACACAGCTTGCAGACTCTCTAGGACTGACCTGCTCTAATGCCAAGTTTATCACACCCCAACCTTGGGGGGTGTGGCCGGCACCCATCACCCGAAGTTCCAAGCGAACCAACTGTTAGTACTTGGAAGCTCAAACATGCAACTGCCGACAAGGCCTCTAAATAATCATAACAAGGTCAGAAAGGTATCACCTGCAACCAGAAAAAGCCCAACAATAGTATATATACATAAGAGGGGCCAACAAAGCCATATCAAAAGTATGTATAACGACAAGATTTGGCCGAAGGTCCGACAAGATTTAATACACACCGACAATGTCGCAAACATCTAAGAGTACTATAATACAACAGCTGGTTTCAGACAGGATGTGGCCTCTTCATACCTAACAGACCAAAACACATATATATATATAGATCCGAACAACAACTCCGGTGAAGTAGAGTGCATCTATCAACAACTGAGAGTGGGCACCCTACTGAGGATGTAAGTCACCCTATCTACCTACATTTGTGGGCATGAACATAATGCCCCCAAAAGGACATCAATATGAAAAATGTACTAAATATATAAGGCATATAACATATGTAAAACAAAATGTAATACGAGAGGTGAAGGTACAAAAATCAACCTGGAACTCAAAAACTGGCCTCAAAGGGCTCACTAACCATGAATGTATGCATGTAAGTAAAACTCGGGCCACTCTATGGATCTGTATCATATAGTATCATATCAAATCTCTCGCAAGTGAGCTCATAACATCGCCTCGCCCATATGACGCGAGTATTCGCCAAACTAATCGCAGGTACATAAGTGCATGCCCGACCGACTATATACGTGTAATGCAAGACAGACCTTAAGAGATATCATGAACAGAGTCGTAGTAACCTACAGTCGTTAACCTCTGACCATCGCTATTGTCGCTACATTCTTTAACCTTAAAAATTACTACTGATAGGGAGTACACAGGAAATATAATCGATTTCATCAGGAGAAACATATTATTATTCAACTTAACGGGAGGAGAATCATTTCAAAGGAACGCTTACACCAAGTTATTCCAAAGAAAGAAAGTAGTCTTACATACCTTACCCACGAAGCTAAGATCGTTCCACAAGTCCTCATACCTCTTATGAATGATTACCTATATCATACAAAGGGTTGGTATCAATATCGGCTTTATGCTTTATAGGAAAGTTTATTTGAACATTTTATCGAACAACTTATGTACGCAACTTCATAGGGTCATTCGTGGTTCAAATTCAATATATCCTAGCATAACATCCTTTATCATCACCCCTAATCATTACCACCATACTATTCATGCCTTTACAACTCCATTTGGTGTCTTAAATCATGTAAAAACAGCCCAAACAACATAGCTTATTCCAAGTTTCATAGTTGCTAGATTCTCCGAGAATCCTCTAATATAATTCAACTCTATACTTGTACAAGAATTAGATTAAAAAGGTGGAACTTACCTCAAATACTCTAAGAAACCTCTGGTTCTTAGTTTACTTAACACTAAATCATCTCCCAAGTCGTCGCAACAATAGAGAAAGGAAGTTAACGTAAACCGCGGTATTCTTTACCTTGATCTTGAGTAGTTTATGGTTGGATTTGGTTCCAAGTAGATGGAGACCTTTAGAGAGGAGATTGGGGTGTTCTAGGTCTCAGATAATGAAGAAACGCGCCCCAAGTCCAAGCCACCCTTTAAATACAAAAACAATATGCACCGCCGTAAAAATGGTCCACATTTAGGGTCCCGCATAATTTGTATGGTTTGCAATTTTCTCTATTATTCATATTGATGAACGGTAAACTGCATTGGAAAGTAGACTCATTGAACCTGAATTTTAATAGGTTAAGCACTCGTAATTCCTTATATAATAGAGATATACCCGACAAGTTGGACTAAAAATTAGGTCCGAAAAGTCTTTCTCCGAGTTTTGACAAACTTAATTTCTTTAATCCATTTAACTCAAATCTTATGAAATATACGTAACACTTGTTTAAACTTGTTTCCATCCAAAAAAGGTATGTTAGCCTCACCGGGTTTTATAGTACTTTACTTACGACGCATACGAGCGAAAATACGTGGTGTAACAATTAGCTCCATTGAATTAGGGCAAAATGATACTGATGATTGCTATTTGGATGAATTCTGAAGATGGTCAGTACTCTAACAAAAGTGCTTTGGAATTGGTTAAAGATCACAGACTCTGGATTATCAATCTTTCCAAAGTTTGGCACAAGTCTATTCCTTTCAAATTTTCTTTTATGTGCTGGATACTATACTTTGGAAAGCTTCTTTTCCAAGAATCACAAACTATGTTCAACAACATAGATAATATTGACTGCTTTACTGCTCAACTCCTCAAAATGACACCATTCAACATATGTTTATTGAAGGGAGAGCATAAACCCACTTGTGGAGTACTTTGGGTGTTCCTCTTGGAATATCTCATCAATTTCTCCCTGTTAGAGTTGTATTGTATAAATGGTGGGACATAAAGCCAAATAACAGAGTTCACAAGCTTATGTTACAGGCCATTTCAGTTGTTACCAGTTGGGAAATATGGAAATACTGGGTTGCCTGTAGGTATGGTGATAGAAGGAACTTCTCCCGTTATCACATAACCAAACAATGCATCTGGAACATCAAGGCAGTCATTAATGACTCATTCCCTAACATTGTGATTGATGGTACTTGGATCAACACTTGTGACAAGATAGAGAGACTCAATCCTGTGATTAAATATTTTTCTATCTATTGGAAGACACCAGAGAATGGGGATGATCAAAGTGAATACTGATGGTAGCTATATCAGTAATAGTGGGAAGGCATGTATTGGAGGAGTTGTAATAAATAAATGATCAGGGAGACTTCATTATGTCATTTTCCATTCCAGCAAACTGTTCTAGCAACAATCATGCAGAAATAATGGTTGCTCAATTTGGGAGCAACTAGTGTTCGAAATGGCTTCAACTATATTGAGCTTGATTCCTTTGGTGATTACTAACATGTTGATCAAAAAGGATTACAACAACTTGAAGCTAAAACATATGGTAAAAGCTACCTCAAACTCTTTAAGAGCTTTAGAGAAGCTAATCGAATTGGTGACTTTTTGGCTAAAAAGGCTACTACGAGTGGCAATAGGGCCTTATATCGTTCTTACCAGGATTTTCCTAGAGAAGCAAAGGACCTGTTACAACTTGATAAGTGACAACTATCTACTTTTAGGAGGAGATTTGAAAAGTGTAACTTCTTTGTTAGCGGATTTCTTGTTGTATTAGCAGGAAGGAACTTTGTATAGGCTAATTCCTTCTTATAGGTTGTTTTACCAACCTATCTTTTGTAGACTGGGGGCAAGGTTTCCATGTCCCCCTCTAGTCATTATAAGTTTCTGCTTATTAATATATTTCCTTTGTCCCAATTTATATGATGTAGTTTCACTGGGCACGAAATTTAAGAAATAAAGGAAGACTTTTGAATCTTGTGGTCTAAAACAAGTCAAATATATTTGTGTGGTTATAGATCATCACGTAAAATATAAAGTTAAATTATTGCCAAATAAATAAATGTGTCATTTTTTTGGGACGGACTAAAAAGGAAAGTGTGTCCTATAAATTGGGACAAAGGGAGTAACATAGTAGGGGTCAAGCCAAACCCCCACACCTTAGACTCACAAACCTAATGGTGATGGCTTAATATATATATTTTTTTTAAAAAGAAGAAGAATTCAGCAAATATTGCACAGAATATAAACGAGCTCTTCTACAAAATAAGGTAATTATATTGTTTAACATGATGAGTTTGTAATGTCTAAGTTTTGATAGGATTTAACAATTTTCAAACAAAAACAAATACATTTTGCAGCAAAGAGATTGGCTAGTGCTGCCCCAGCTATACCAGGTTGCATGAAACTACGCAACACAACAGAGGGAGGAGTGACGAAACTATATATTCTGTTGCTCTGCATGATATATGATCAAGTGAGTTCTATTTGAAATTGACAGTTTATTTTGTAATGGTCATGTGGAATTGTAATTTTGTGCTGAATGTGCTGTTTCTACCATACTGGTGCTTTTGCGTCTTTTGAAATAGACATAAAAATGGTTTAGAAAGATCTAAAAAGGAGAAAGGTGTGATGCTTCATTTATGTGCTCTTTACTTTTTCCTACAGGTGCACTTGACCTATAGCTCCTGTGAAGAGATATGAGGCCCTTCATGAATGAAATGTAGTTCAAGTCTAAGCATAGGTAACGTTGTGATTGTGGTATTTGTGGTGTATCTAACGTATAGTACTACTCTTGTATCGAATATATTTAATGATATGAGAGCTGTTAATTCATGTGAACACGGCGTTTGGAAGATCATCATGTTAGAGTCAATTGAAATTATTAATGAAGTGAATATATTAATTGTCCAGCTGTTTAGAACAAATATATATTCCATGTTATGGTAAATAATAAGTTGGAAAAGATAGATATAATTCGATTGAAAGAAATTTGATTCACCCCTCCCAACCCTAAACAAACGCTACCATGTTTATGCGAAGATGTGTCTTTTGGAGGCCAAGAGCTTCCACCTGCACATTCTAAATACCAATATCGTGATAGGGTTAGGTCATAGGTGAATGTGAAACCGTGATTCTTATACCAGTAGTGAAGCTTCTTTATTTCATGGTGGTTTATGCAATGCATCGAAACCAACAGGAATCGTCCCTTTCTGACAAAACAACAGACCCCACAAGGTTCCTCTCTTAAACATTAGTTTTCTTGTCCCAACTTCATAGAAATCAGAAAAAAGAGGGTCCCTTTATCATGAAAACATATACTCCATCTCTTCACATGAACCTATAAGAAAGAATTAGCCCATACAAATGTTAACCTTTTCGGAGTACGCAGGTCAAACTTTAAAACTTTGACCTTAATTTTTGACATAGATTTTTTAAGTTTGTAAAAATAAAATTTATATATTTAGAAACTACATTAACAGTACTACAAGTCATGATAATTTATAATTTAAATAATTTAGAAAAAATGTAAGGAAAATGTGGTTAAAGAACCACCCGTAGACTCTCAAGGAAAACGTGGTCAAAGAACCACCCCGTAGACTCCCCAAATAAAAGGGTTGACATAAATTGAAAAAGAGGGTATATTAGGGTCACAAGTTCGATTCTCATGATACGTTCTCCGGCATATGCCTCAGATAAAGCCTCAGAACCGCTGCACGCATGTGCAGTGAGTTTGATTCTCCGCATACAAGTCCTGCAGGGTCGACTTGTAGCGTTGATCCGCTGATAGCGATCGACACGAACGCGGTGCACATCCCGCGATTTACCTGTGGCGGCTAAGAACGTTCCATCGCCTCCGAGCCTAGTACAAGATTTGCGGTATTAGCGATATGGGCCACCCTGCACTGGATTATCAAAAAAAAAAGTTGTTTGTTTCTAAGCTAAAAACAAGAAAAGGCATTCTTTATAGTAGTAGAAAGAAAGCAGAAGGGAACACTTAATTAGGCGTGAACTTGGTTTAAGTGCCCCGTGAGACCCGCCTCCAACTTTGTAAGTTTCGAATGAGTCTAATTGTACTAGTCTTTGTCAGCAGTACAAACTTGGTAAGTAACTAATACTCCTACTCAAAACTAAGCTAACCACACACTAATAATGCAGCTCCAAGACGGCAAAGTAACATTAGAACAAAAGCCTAATGAACGGCGCATTCTAATAACATGAACTACCTAAACGAGTTTTTTCCTTTTTCCTAAACGAGTTAAAGATGTTGAAATTCACCATGAAGGAGAAGTGCAGGGAGATCCTGAGGATAACGAAGAGTTGTTACTGTTGGTACTTCCAAAAGTGCAGAGTAACCTAGCATCTCTTAGTGAAACCGAACATGCCTCAGCTGGAAGTTTCTTCATTGGAGTTAATGGGAATGAAGAGGGACTTGATGATGATTGGCCACTTCCATTGTCATTTTCCTGAGGAACGAAAATTGTTTCAAGACGTGAAGGTGATGAATCCGGTTCAGTGGTATCACTCCGCTAAGCCCGCAGCTTCATTGTCGAAATGGGATTGGATATGTATACTAATTGCTTCTTTATAGAACCACCTTGACCTCCTTCAATGTCACTACTAGTGCTGCATTGTAGTGGAAATCGATGGACTAGTTTAGGGGATGGAGTCGAAATGAAGGAATGGGCATGTGGTGAAGAAAATATAAGCCCAACTTGATGATGAATGGAGCAGACTTGGGGAAAGCTTTGCATTTCAAGGTCGAACTTGTTATGAGTAATCATGGGAAGAGAGTTTCTAGCAGCATGAAGAACCCCTTGTGCATAAACAGGGCGGGCAACATGCGCACCAACGAATCTCTCCTCTGCTGTTGGGTGGAATGACAGGAGGTGAACTGTAATTGTAATGAGAAACTAGGTGCTTTAGGCTTTGTCGCATAGATTAAATCTTAGTGGTTACTTCAGTATTAGCTGTCTAAATCCACACAATTTCACCATCTGAGCCTATACACAGAGCAAGCTTATACAGGAATATTTGCTCAAAGAATCTCAGCCTCAAATATCAAGGTTACTTATAAATCATGAATGGTTACAGTTTTACAATCAACTAGGTACACCAGTGGGAATTAGAGCAAGGAACAGCTAAAGCCCTCAATGTGCCTGGACATCATTTACCTCATGAAACATGTTATATTATGCAGCTATATGCCTCCTACCTGAAGTATTTGAAAACCTATGCCTATGAGAACCTCAAGATGAATATTTTGAGTACAGGTTACAGGTTCCGGTTTAAACAGCTAAGGACAAGAATCAGCCTGTGTAAATGAATGTGAAGAGGTAACACACACTGGAGCAAACAACAAGGGTTACCACTCAAGTTTAACCTATTAATAAATTTATCGCCCTCTTAGAGCAGCAAATCGGGCAGCCAAATCATCATAATCTGGTAGTTTTGGATGCACATGACATGCCTGGTTGTCTGGATGAAATGAATTGGCACGAGCAAATACCTTTGTTGCCTTTGATGGAGTAGCCTGCTCATGTGGGAGGGAAATAGATCTCTTGGGGAAAGGAACCATATCTGATTCCATTTCATCCTGGTATCTGTTGGTTTCATTATTTGAGGATTCACCAGTATCAGGAGTTGTCAGATGAGCTTGTGGCTTTTTTCTCAGGTTTTCCACATCACATTTTGATGGCCTTTTACTGTAATGCAGCAATAGTTTATCTATCATTCTTTCCTCTTCATCTAGTTGATGGCGTTCATCCTCAAACAAAATCTGCAAACCTTTCCTTGAATGTTCCCTTCTCCGGCTACTTGAACTTTTCTTGACCACTCTGGCATCTTCAGACTTATCCACTTCGCCGTGATTTGTCACTGATTTATGGTGCTTTCTCCTAACATATCTTGGTTTGGGCAACATCACATCCTTGTGAGAGAACCCTTTATCATGACCGTGACTATTTGTTCTAGTGGGTTTAATAGTTTGAGCCTCATGATCAGATTCTTTATTGATCTTAATTGTTTCAACTCTATTGCTTGGAGAGGAACTTCTGATATGGCCATCAAATTCAGAAGCAAGTCGCTTAGGACCTTTAGGGGCTCTTTCTTTGCTATCGTTTGGCTTTACATAGGGAGGAGGGACGGCTTTCTCTTTGGACTTAATGTATGGTGGAGGGAGAGCAAAGTTGGCATAGGATGTCATTAACCTATTTCCATCTTCCTGCTGAACCATTCTTGTTGAGTTAACAGTATTCCTTTCAATGGCTGTGTCCCAAGCAGGAGAGACATCTACATTTCTGAAAGGGAGTCCACTACTAGGAGCAGTTTCTGATCTTGCACAAGATAGAGGGTCCTGTGCTCTTCCTGTGAGAATTTGACCATGATTTTCATTGTGTCTAGTGAATTTATTATCAAAACCTTCTAGCTTCTCTCCATGTGATGAACTGCCTGATTTTGCTATCCTTATTGAATTATCATCTTTTTCCAGGACTGCTTTGTTTCTTATCCTTGTCTGTTCCAACTCCTTGTCAAACAAGATATCATGTTTTCGCCCCTTTGAATAGCTTGCTTCCTGCTTTGTAAGATGTTTATTTCCATCCTTGCTTGATTCTTTCCTTTCAGAGGAATGAAGATCCCGCTGCTCTTTCTTAAAGACAATACCCTCTCTGCCATTCTGTATATTATGTTGATCGTTCAATCCATTGTGCCTTTCACCAAGTGCAATATCAAGCTTATCAGCTTTTGAACCGACTTCCTTGCCATCTGGTAGAATGTGGTTGCCAGCAGAAGCATGTAAAGGTCCACTCCTGTTTGGTTGGGCCTACAATAATTAATCCATAGATAATGGTGAAACTTCACTTGTATCTCTTTTTTTTTATAAGGAAAACTTCACTTGTATCTATATTTGGGGAAAAGTTAATGTTTCCTTTCCCCAGATAGTTGCTGTTGAAAGAAGTAGCAAATTATGATATTTAGCGGGGATGAAGGATGACCATTCAATTGGAGGCAAACACTAACAACATTTACACTTTTTAGCTACCAATGATAATCTCAGTGTTGAACTAAAATGATGTACCTGTGCAAGTGCCATCCTCTTGTGAAATCCCATGGAGTCCCACCTTATGGAAAATTCTACTGCTATATCTTGCAACAGCTGAATTCTCTTCTCCACTGTAGGGGGCCGTGAAGATAATTTCTCGACAAACTAATAGGACTGAAGGAAGTCAGATATAAAAGAGAGATAAAATAAGATTGCAGGAGATAGTGTAATAAGCAAATCACCTTCTGGTTAACCAAACATTCTAAAGCGTTCCCGTATCTCTCCTGAAATAAATCCCTTAGCTCTCGTAATTCTGGCAAATCGGAGAATCTTGCTGCAGCAAACATCAACGATGCCACAGCTTCTCTGCAGTCCTCAGGACAGTCCCTGGATATAGACAGTATGTGTCAATTATTATCCAAGGTCTTACCATCATAGTTGGAAAACAATGCTTTTGTCCTACATCAGTCGAGGGTTTGGATTGTTGTCTCTTTACATGATCTTGGTGATCACCTTATGAGCTAACTTTTGCGGTTGATAAGGATAGCATCCTAGGAATCTCAACTCTATTCAAGGACAAGGATAAAGTTTTGGAGTATCCAAGAAGGCCATTAACAAGATCTCAAGCTAAAGAGTTGCAAAACAAGGTCACTGGACTTTGTGCAAACAAAGAAACTGTATGCCTCACTCATAGCCAATGAGGTGCTTGATTGGCAACTGAAACAAGGGAGTGATGGACTACTTTGCAAGTTCGATGTTGAGAAAGCATTTGACCAATTGAATTGGTCTTATCTCATATCTATGCTCAGACAGATGGGGTTTGGTGATAGGTGGATTAAATGGATCCAGTTTAACATTTCAACATTTCCACTGTGAAGTATTCAGTTCTAATCAACAGAAGCCCAGTAGGCTTCTTCTCTTCAAAGAGAGGTCTGAGGCAAGGTGACCCGCTTTAACCTTTTCTGTTTATCCTGCTATGGAAGGGTAGAGTAGAATGTTGAACAAAGCCAAGCAATTGCAATGACTCAATGGTTTTGATATAGGAAGGGATAGAGCAGTCAATACCTCTCATTTGCACATTTGCTTTATGCAGATGACACTTTAATCTTCTGTGGGGCAGACAAAGAGCAGTCCTATAACTAAACCTTACTCTACTGATATTTGAAGCAGTTTCAGGTATTCATATAAACATGCTCAAGAGTGTGTGATCTATCCTGTAAATGAGGTCTATCCTGTAAATGAGGTACAGAACATTGAAGAACTGGCTGACATACTGGGTTGCAGAACTGGTACTTTTCTTACCACATACTTCGGCCCCTCCCATTGGGGGCAAATTTAAGGCAGAAGTCATCTGGAGTGGAGTCATTGAAAAGTTTGAAAAGAGACTTGCTACTTGGCAGATGCAATACCTATCTATGGGGGCAGACTAAAATTGATCAACAGTGTGCTTGATAGCATCCGAACATATAGTATGTCATTACATCCCATACCCAGTAATGCTTTGGAACAACTTGACAAAACTAGAAGGAAATTTCTTTGGGAAGGGAAGAGTAGAAGCCACAAATTCCATCTGGTCAAGTGGTCAACAGTCTTGTCACCAAAAAAGCTGGGTGGTCTGGGCATTAGAGACTTAGCACTGCACAACAAAAGCCTACTAATGAAGTGGCTATGGAGATATACCCAGGAGGAACAGAGCCTTTGGAAGGATTTAATTATTTCCAAACATGGAGCCTTAAACCACTGGTGCTCTAATATCCCAACAGAGCCATATGGGGTTGGTGTCTGGAGAAGCATAAGCAAGTTGTGGGAGGAGTTCTCACAGCATCAACATTTAGTAGCAGGGAATGGACAGCATATCAGTTTTTGGAGAGACAAATGGTTACGCAACACCCCGTTAATGGTTGCTTAGCTCAACATGTTTCAGTTAGCAGGGGAGCCAAACTCTACCGTTCAACAATGCAGAGAAGGGAATTCATGGAACATCGCCCTTAGAAGGAACATACAGGACTGGGAAATGGAGGAGTTGGTAAGTGATGTTTGAAAAGTGGGTCGGCTGTTGGTGATATTCGGATCGACCCGAATTTGGATACCAAAGGTAGGGTTCTCAGGTTCTCGGTTTGGCCGAATAGGGTGGTGTGTGGTGGCAGTTTCAGGTAGTTGTGTTTGGAAACGGATCTAGGCGTGTTATGGAGTTGTTACGGGTGGGATGAGGGCTAGGACGATGTTCGGGACTTGGTGTTTTGATGGTGGTAAGGCTGCGGAATTGAATCGAAACAGTGGAGTCTCGGTAAGGTTGGTTTTATCGGAATGTAGGGGCAGTGGTCTTTATAGTGGGGGTTAGAGACGTATTTTGGGATGTGGTGGTGAAAGGATTGAAGTGGTTTGGACTAGAGATGAAGTGGTTTGGACTAGAGATGAAGTGGTTTGGACTAAATAATTCTGTAAGTCCACTATTGAGATTAAAATTAATGATATGAGGTGTAGGAGTTGGGAAGAGAACCTTAGTTTCTGCATGTAGGAAAGCTGCTTCACAATATATTCACACGATTGTTGTACAAAGTCGTAGCAGGATAAAAGGTTCTGCCCAAGCACAAATTCCTCAGTCTGCGGAAATCATAAAACCACAATTAGATTCTCACTTTTCAGAATGCAATAAGCCTTCTTTTAGCAACAAATTTCACATCCATCTAGAATTCCATTTTCATCTCAAAGCATAAGAAGCGGATCCAAACACAAATAAGGAAGCAGTAAATGAAGTTCACCCTTCCATAAGCATTAATATCGAGTCCATTATCAAGCAATTTGACAAGATCTTCCTTCAAAAACCTCTGTTTAGCCTCAGCTCTCCGTCTCAACACCTCGATTCGCGTCCTCGTTGCCTTTATATGCGATTTGCTTCATTCATCCCAAAACCAAACTCAAAACACACAAATCTCAAATAAATATAGAAAAGAAAAGAAAAAAAGACAAACAAACCATTTGGAGCTGAAACCACGGGTTAGTATACCGTCAAGCATCTCCGATCTTCAAGTAATGTATATATCTATTTTGAGGAAGTAAACAGATCCGCCCAATAAGTGAGCTAAATGTATGAAACTGAGAGTTTTAGGGGACTTTGTCAAGGTTTAACTCAGAAATAATGACAAGAGAAGAGGGATTCAAGCCGTTTTAATTCTCCCCCATTTTTCGTTTTAGCAGGGAGGGACACAACAGCTAATTTTTTAATGTGTTAGATTAAAAAAGTGTGACTTACAATTTGTGGATTTAAAAGTATAAGATGTTAGTCCATTTTTTTTTAGCAACCTCACACAAATTAATTTTTTTTTGTTAAACGGCTATTGAGTTTTGAACAATATCACTATTTGTCCCCTGATTCAGATGGTGGATATTGGGGCCTGGGAACCACCTACTCTACCCACTAATATGAGAATAAAATTAAAATAATTTGATAATTGTTCTTTCTTTTTTTTTGTTGGGGGGACCGGGAGGGTTAATCGGCTATAATTGGCACAAAATATTGTAGATATTTGTCTCAAATAAGAATATAAGGTATGACAGACTTAGTCTCAACTCTCTCTAAATTAGGGGTGTTCGTTATTTAGGAAAAAATGAATTACCAAGTCGAATGAAATTGTATATTCTTTATAATATTTTTGTAATTCGGTAATTTGATTTGACTTTATTAAATAATTTAAAAAAATAATAGAATCACTCTTTTTATATATTTTAATTGTGGGTAAAATAGGAAATCCAAATAAGAAAACAAAAGATAATGATATAAAATTTAAGTACCGATCTAGTAGTTCAATTGGTTGGATATCTGAAGTTCGAATACCCACATTTAGGGGTGTTATCGGTTCGGTCGGATCAAGAACCTGACCGATAAGGTTTCGATCCGTAGTCCAGATCCGGACCGACCAACCTTATGTCCCGGCTCGGTCCGGCCCAATTTTTTTTTAAAAATTGAATTTTTAATAATGAAATTGACATTCTCGGACACATTACCACGAAATTTGTACGTTGACATTTATTGTATATCGCGAGATATTTAGCTTTGAAAAGGAAAAAAACGTAACGATTTGGGGAAAAGGTGAAATTGATTGGCAAGACAGACGTTTTTCGAGAAATCGGCTGCTCCAAACTGCATAGCAGTTTGTCTGGCCCTGTCTCGCAAAAATACGCGAAATCAAAAAACAAATTAGGTCAAACGGACGTCCGAGCGCAAAGTTATGACCACTTAAAGTTTCACTAATTTACACACGTCCGGCCGAGTGGCTCATTGGTGTTACTGGTATTTTATCAGTTCTGGCCAGCTCTTTATCGGTCCGGGTAATTTTTTGGTACTCGTATCTGGACCGTTAACTTTTCGGTCCGTGTATCGGTCCGGGTTTACCGATCCGATTCTCGGGTAATTACCGGGAGTATCCGGACCGGTAAAATCCCTACCCACATTATAATTCCCTCCCCATTTCTCTTCCACTACCCCTATTTAATTAAAAAAAACTTCAGTAAATATATATTTTTTAGTAATTTCGCTTGACTTTTGGCTGATGACAGAAGAATTATCAAACAAACTAAAATAATAAACTTTTATATATAGGCTGAATACATAAACAATCTTTTAAACTTATGCAAATATTACACCCCGTATTTCCAAGGCAATGAGATGAGAACGTGCGTAAGAAATTGAGATTTGAATTTTGGAAAGAAAGAATTACTTTTTCTTAAGGAAAATCTCTAACCTCGTGAAGGAAAAAATGTCACGCCCCGAACCCCGGGTCGACGACTGGTGCCCTACCTGAGCACCCTTCTATTCATACAACACAATAAACCGCGGAAGATAAATAACACTTATTTTTTTCTTAAACAAAGGCAAAGCCGATAAGGCTGTCATAATATGAATCACCCGAAAGGGTCTACACTGTTCAACAATATAAATACAACTCTAGTCAGTCCAAATTTACATATGAATCTGCACTTAAGATTTTGGACAAATACTATGACGACAAGGCCCCGCTGCCTCTGAATATACCTAACCATATTTACAAGCTCCGAGTATTGAGCTATCCTAAATGTTGACAAGGATCCTAAGCTCGCGATCCACAATCGAGTACCTAGACTGCAGACATGAATGTACTTCGGAAGGGTCGATAACAGTACCAAGTATGTAAACATGAAATGCAAGACATGATCATAACTGTACAAAAGAATGACAGGGGCAAGTATGAAATCAAATACCAGATCCAACTGTGCCATATAAAATAGAGTCAGTTGTACCTTTCACAAGTATGAGAGTCATTTTAAAACTACAAATGTCTTTTCATATAATCATATAATGTTATGGGTATCTATACGCATTATAAAGAACTTGGTAATTTAACTCATCTTTTACTCTCAAAGGAAATAAACCAAAGTACCAACATCTCATGTACCAACCATTAAAATGAACTTTCCACTTTTAGAAAAAACCAAGGTACGAATATCTCATGTACTAAACACATATAAAATCTTTCATTTAACTATGCAGTACCAAAACATCATGTACCAAACACATATAAAATCTTTCATTTAGCTATGCGAGTACGAAAACATCATGTACCAAACACATATAAAATCTTTCATTTAACTATGTCTGTTACACCCCGTAGTTTCAGAGAATGTGTGTGAGGACGTACGTTCGAGAATATAACACTAAGTGCGAAAAGGAAGAAAATTTTGAATTTCCGACGGAAAATATTCTGAACCTCGTGAAGGAAAAAGGTTTATTATTGAGAATTGGATTCTCAATTTTGATATTTGGACTTCTTGGAATATAAGAGAATTATGAATTTTATTTCCAGAATTGGTCACGTGGGGCCCACGGGAGAAATTTACGGTTTTGTGGGGCCCACATTATTTTCGAGATTTTGGCCATTATGAATGTTTTTGGGAGATGAAAATATTTTGGGCGAATAGGAGGAGACACGTGTCACCCTGCCGGGCCCATGTCATGCAGAAAGATGACAAGTTGGACAAGTCTCAGGCTTGATATTTGTGAGATATTTGTGGACAAGTGGCTTGTGGGACCCACACACACTTGTCCCTAATCTCAACCACACACATGTTTTAATCCTAGCCCTTGGTGGTGTTATATCATCACACTAGTAGGATGAAACTTCCACACTTAGAATTATTTCAAGACTTGAAAAATACTCCCTCCCTTTCTAGGAGCTCTCGGCAATGGCCAAATATCTTGACCAAAAGTTGTCCAAAAATTCTTAAAACTCTTAAGTGTTCTTCCTTGATATGTTAGGAAGGTTATTAACCAAGTGTTAGACAATTTTCACACCACAGCCTAAGAATCACTTGGCCGAAACTTGCAAGGTTTGGAACCTAAAGTGTTCTTCACTTTTTGAAGTTGGATCTTGAAGAGGAGTTGGTTAGGAGCTTCTAAGGGTTGCTTGGAGCGGATTGGAATGTAAGGAATATGAGCTAAACGTACTACGGGTCGACTTTTAGTTCTTGGATTATTTTGGGCTTTTTGAGGTAATGAACTTTGTCCTCTTTGTGAAGTTGGATATTATATATGTTGGTAGTATATAAATGAGTATGTGATACATGGAAGGAAGATGGAAAAGATTTGGACCTTGTTAAGTTGCTAAAATCGAGAAATTGTCATGCTAGCCATTAAAATGGTAAAAACGTTACATATTACATGTTGACAGTTAATAACAAAGCTATTATAACTTATATAAAGATTTGAATATAAGTTGAAAGATTAAAGAAGTAATTCCGGCATGCTAGCCGAAAATTGGATAAGTTTGATTGTAGTAGTTGGCCAAGAACACCAACTAATGGTATTATTTACATTTGTATTTACATTGACCATTTGTATTCTGATTACATTGTTTTTACTTTGGACTAATGGATTTTGTATATTGTGGGGCGAAATTTTACACGCCCGTTAGGCGTGCAATCCCTTTAGTATTGTTGTATTATCGCCTTAAATGTGGCGTATTTGGTTATTCAATTTTGGGTCTTGAAAAGGTGGAAAATGCGTAAAAGCGAAGTGTTGCCCGATTTTCCGTAGAATAAAAGACCCTATACTTAGAAATATTCTACGAAGAGATCTAGACGTTGATAGACGTATTTGATTATTATAGGTTGATATTCTACGTGCGACATATTCGACTTGACAAGTGGATTAGCCGAGGAGGTATGTGATTCTTCCTATCCTCTTGAGCATGATTGTTGTGAAATATATAGTACGGTAGACGTAAGTGTGTTAGATGAATTTGGTTTCACTTTGATGTCCTTGACTTGAGTCCTAAATGTTAAGAACCTTGAATTATTCTAAAAAGTTATGAATCATTATTCGAAAGGAAATTGATTGTTATACCCCGTATTTCCAGAGTATGTACGTAAGGACGTACGTAGAAAATTTGAGCCTTAAGGTAGGCATTGGATTCGAATTTGGGCACAAGTGCCGATTAGAGTCGTTTCGGCGAAACGTTTCCACGACTTTCGTAGAAAATTCCGGCTATGTCATTTATAATTTTTGCGGATTTTTCGGGTGGCGAAACATTTTTGGACCAACGGGAGGTGGCGTGTGTCACCTCACATTGAAGCAAATGGATTGGCTTGGACGATTTGGGCGTCAGAGCCTTGGTTGGCCTTGGCGATTGGCTCCTCTTTTGTGCCTTGTTTTGTGGCTTGTTTTGTGGAGTGTTTTGTGGAGTGTTTTGTGGGTGCACTTGGCTTGATCTTGGCCTTACACTTGCCTTGCACATGGCGATCTTGGCCATTGGTTGGCTTTGGTTTTGCTATAAATACCCTCTCTTTGAAGACTTCTTCATCCACTCTTCACTTGCCTAAGTCTTGAGAAACCCCTCCCCTCCTCTTGTTGACTCGTCCAAGAGCCCTCTCCCCAGAAATTGGCCTTTGGCGAAACCCTCCCTTTGAGAGCCTTAGGTGAGAACCCCACTCCCTTAGGGTGTTGTTCTCGTGTGGTACCGCTGTGGTATTGAAATACTCCTCCAAGTATTGTTATAATGCCCAAAATACCTTAGCCTTATACCTTGTAGTTTTCCAAAGATACCTCTATACGTAGAGTCAGGAAATACTACCTTTTGTCCTTTAGTCTCAAACCGAAACCCTAAGGAAATCTTCATTTGTTAGTTGAAGGATTTGAGTAGAAGTTAGTTAGAACTTCTAAGGGTTGTTTGAGCGGATTGGAGCACTCGGAGTAGGAGCTAAACCTCGCTCGGGATCGACTTTTATCTCGGATAATTTTGGGCTTATCGAGGTAAATAATCTTGTCCCTATTGTAATTGGAGTTTACACATTTGTTGATTATATAGTTGAAGTATGCTATATATAGAACTAAACATTGGATTGTGGCAATGTCTTTTGACTTAAGCACTGAAGAAATGTATTTACATGCATCTGATGAGACTTGTGTAGCATTCTTGTGTGGTAGAATTGTACTCGTCAGGTTAGATGTGTTAACCCCACTGGTTGGCTTGATGGCGGCCTCGATAGAGGAGGAGATTCTGCCATGTTGCGGGAGGTCTTTAATTTTACGTAGAAAGATAGAAACTTGTGTTTTGGGGTTAATAGGCGTTTGTGACCTTTATAGGTGAAAGTACTAAGAGTAGCGTATTACTCGAGGAGTGGAAAGGGCTAGCAAGGTTGTAGTACTTGGAGCATTTTGCTTATCGTCGTTAAATCGTCGCGAGGTATGTGAACCTCTTCTATCTCTTCTAGCATGATATGTGTGAACTATGTAGTGCGGTGAGCGTCGTGTGTTAATGTATTTGATTGTTGTAAAACATAAAGTGTTATAACGGCTTTATGGAAGTTGGTTATAACGACTTTATGTAGGTAAGAAAAATACTTTGTGGTTTTAAAAGGTGATGTGAATTATAAGCGGCTAGTTATAATAAAGAACTTGATGTATTTCAAAGATTTATAAATCGTTTTGAAGGAGAGTAACACTTGGTTTTAAAGGTTTTAAAAAGAGTTATACTAGCTTTATGGGGAGTTAGGTATAATGTCTTAAGAAAGGTAAAGAAAATGGTTTACTGATGTTAGAAGTTAAGAGACTTAACTTATTTGTTTTAATGTGAATGTTTGTGTGAAACCTCATTCGTGAGTAATGAGTACTTGGTTTTATTTAAAGGGATAATGTTTTACTGATTTTGGAAATCAGAATGTGTATCGACAGACCACTGCAGCGTTAATAAAGGAAAATGTATTGAATAATGATGTATCGTATTAAAACGGTAGAAACCTCCATCCGCATAGAAACTAAGATGAGACAAAATGATATTACATTTTCTAGATCATGGTTCTTTGTAATAAGAATGTTGTAAACAAGAATAACTACTCTCACGTGAGACATATATTACTCAATTGTTCTAAAAGGAATCAGTGATTAAGTTTGGGAACTATGAAACCATTTGAAAATGAGAAGCTTGAGTAATTGAAACTAGGCAAACCGGAACTTAGGAAAAGAATGTTGTTACTTGATTTTGAAAAGGAATGTGGGTTGGTCATTCTAATACTACGAATTATCGGGTAGCGTTTATAAAAGTAATGGATCTCTTTTAAAAGAACTTAACGTATGTAGTATTTTGGGGTTGAAAACCGGACTTTGGCATAAAATGAAAGTACTTTGAGTTGTGTGAAACTTGCCTATGCTTGTTGTTGTGAAACTTGCCTATGCTTGTTGTTGTGAAACTTGCCTATGCTTGTGATGATAGCCTTTGTTGTGCAAGTGTGGTATTTACGTGTTACCACGTCTCGATAGAGTAGGTTGACTTGTTGAGAACTTACTTGGGCGTCCGGCGGTGATGGAGAATTCCGCGGGTATGTTTCCATTTTGATTTCTGTCTTGTTGTTGATGTCACATGGGCGTATACACCGTCGCGATATTAGGGCATGCGGCCGTGCGGTGGGTTGATTACCGATATATGGTTATCTTGCAACATGGGCGTGTCTACACCGTCACGATATCCGGGGCATGTGGCGTGCGGCGGGGTTGACCACCCGATATATTGTTATTGAGGTTACATGGGCATGTCTACACCGTGCGATGTCGGCGCGTGCGGCTTGTTGTTATTGTTGCATCGTGGACATGTCTACACCGTCTGAGATTAGGGCATGTGGCCATGATGCGAACATGATGGATGTGGTGGGCGTGAGACCCGTAGTTATATTTGAGTGGTGACTTTGAGGCGTGAGTCACGACTTGGCTACTTTTATGTTGCGTCTTGTATTTTGGTTATCATACATGTCTCACTTTATATATTATGATTTAAGCTGCGATATTCTGATTTCACATACTTGGTACTGTTGTCTTGACCTCCTTGGCTGCGTTATGCCGCGGTAGAAATCGTTAGTTTGTCGATCCGACTTGTAGGATCACGTTTAGCGTTTTGGGAAGCTCGTTCCTTGGAGGCTTATCTTTAGTAGGTTTCCACTGAGTTGTAGGTTCTTGTACATTCGGGGTATGGCGGGCCTGTCGTCATAGGTTGTTATTCTCTCTTAAGTGCATGCTTTGTTGTGGGCGGGGTTTGTAAAAGGATAAGCTGTTGGGTTTTTATGTATATACGAGGCAAGCTGTTTTGGTTGGCGGTTTATTTATATTATCTCTTATTTCATGTTCATTTGTATGTTCGCTGATTTTCTCGATGTTGTATCACTAGGGTGCGAGGTAAGGCACGATCCACGGGCCGGTTGGGGTGTGACATAGTGGTATCGAGCGATTAGTCCTCGGAAAGTGTCTCTGACCGTGTCTAGTAAGTCTTGATTATCGGTGTGTTGTGCACCACATCTATGTCGGAGGCTATAGGACATTTAGGATTGGTTTCTATTCTTCTCATTACGAGATCGTGCCTTAGAAGGCGTGTTATAAGTTGGACCCTCGGCGTGTTTCATTTTTACAGTTATGCCTCTGCGAAAACTGAGGCCCGAGAAGGGCAAAGCGGCGAGGCTGCTAGTAGGATTGAGAGAATGCGAGGCGCGAGCGGTCGATACGAGTAGTGCTTGACGGCCCGAGTTTGCGGCGCCGCCCGGCCAGCGAGTTTAAGCGCGGCGATGGGCTGCTGAGACTCTGATACACGAGCCTCGATCCGCGATGCAGGCGAGAGATGGGTCGCGAGAGATGGCCCGATTTTGGCGAGGTTGTGGCGGATATGAGACAGTGGATGCGGCGATTCAGTTCAGGCGCTGTAGTGCGCGAAGCGAATAGTTTGAGGCTACGGGACTTTACGAGTTGTAGCGCGAGTTTTATGGGTCGAGGCACGAGGATGATCCGAGGAGTTCATCCGTCGATTCTGAAGGATCGTGCGGGTGATCGAGGCTTGAGAGATCGAGTACGTGACGCCCGGTTCGCGTCAGTGCGTGATACCGCGATCGATTGGTTTGATTCGTGGGAGCTTTCAGGGAGAGCATGCACTCGTGGTATGGGATGAGTTTTGGGGGCTTTTCTCACGCACTTCTTGCCTCCATGAGATGAGGAGGCGCAGGTAAACAATTTTATTCTTGAGGCGAGAGGCGACTGTCGGGAGTACAATGTCGAGTTCGATTCTTTGGCTCGTTATGTCCACTGCGCTAGTTGCAGATATGGAAGATAGGGTGCATCGCTACGTCAGGGCTAGATGATTATATGGCGAGTCTTGTGCGGGTGTTTCTCTTGGCCGGGCATGGACATTGCCGCATTCGAGCTCATGCACGGAGTGCGAGGCGCGAAGATCGGCAGGTGGACCGCTTTGTGAGAAGAAGAAGGCCAAGGCGGCCGGATATTTTGGCGACTTCGGCGGACCGCCTCGGCCAGTGAACTAGTTATGTACCTCCGCCATTCGCAGTGGTCCTCCGCGACGCCGGGACCAGGATATTGAGGCGGTCGGGGCTCCCGAGTTTGAGATGTTCGGGGAGTAGGGGTGTTGGCGGATGCGATCACCCTACCTCGGTGTGGTCGATGTGGTAGACGCGATTTGAAGTGTCGTAGTACGAGGAGCTTGTTATTCTTGCGGCAGCGGGGCCATATGGCGAGAGGCTGTCAGGCCGAGGGTAGCGGTGGTAGGATAGCCTGAACTCTTAGGCGATTCGCGGGCCCGCGGTAAGTCGCGGTGGAAGTTCGATTTTAGCGGTCCTTGAACCGCCTAGTTTCAGGTATATCCTTAACCCTGTAGATACTTGTTTGTATTGATGTTAATGATGTGTTAAGTGTTATGTTCGGATAGCTTTGTGCTATAGTGTGATTTAAAAATCTGGTTAGTGTGAGATGGAGGTGGTAGCTTCCATGATGTGTTCGTGTCGGAGGCGGAAGTTGGCGCTACGGTGGGTCGGGTTGGGGCCATGTTGCGGGCCAACCGGCGTCCGTTCGAGGAAGGTCAGCTCTGGGTGGTCGCGGTGGCGAGTCACGGGTGCTAGGCCCAGTTTAGATGACCGTCGTATGAGTTCGTGGATACGTTCGACGAGAATCGGTTCGTGAAGGCGAGAATGGCCTTAGAAATCGGTAGTAAGATGACCAAGTTTGGAGGTAGTAACTCGAGGGTTGGAAACGAAGCGTTGGCGGAAGTGTAGTACGGATACTAGAAAGAGCTCGAGTGTTCGAGAAAGTGCAGCGAGATAGGGGAGAAGTGAGCGTGTGTGATCGTTTCTTTTGTGAAATGTAGGTGCGAAGGAGTATATTTTAGACCTCGGGTAAGGGGTTTTGTGATGATTAGAGGTGTTTCCTCGTTGACTTGGGTTTAAGTATTGGTGCGTTTGTTATTTTTATGGCGGTGTGGCATGATCGTTTTCGTGCGTATAGCGATGAAGGCTATACTAAGCGCGTGTTTGTGTTGAGACTTGAGAAGGAACATTCGGGGCGAATGTTTCTAAGGAGGAGAATGTTATACCGTATTTCGGTATGCGTGGGGCGTCGTAGAAAATTTGAGCCTTAAGGTAGGCATTGGATTCGAATTTGGGCACAGTGCGATTAGAGTCGTTTTACGGCGAAGCGTTTCCCACTTTCGTAGAAAATTAGGCTATGTCATTTATAATTTTGCGGATTTTTAGGGTGGCGAAACATTTTGGACCAGCGGGAGGGTGGCGTGTGTCACCTCGCATTGAAAGCAAATGGATTGGCTTGGACGATTTAGGCGTCCAAGAGCCTTGGTTGGCCTTGGCGATTGGCTCCTCTTTTGTGCCTTGTTTGTGGCTTGTTTTGTGGAGTGTTTTGTGGAGTGTTTTGTGGGTGCACTTGGCTTGATCTTGGCCTTACACTTGCCTTGCACATGGCTTGATCTTGGCGTTGGTTGGCTTTTGGTTTTGCTATAAATACCCTCTCTTTGAAGACTTCTTCATCCACTCTTCACTTGCCTAAGTCTTGAGAAACCCTCCCTCCCTCTTGTTGACTCTCGTCCAGAGCCTCTCTCCCAGAAATTGGCCTTTGGCGAAACCCTCCCTTTGAGAGCCTTAGCGAGAACCCCACTCCCAGGGTGTTGTTCTCGTGTGGTACCCAACTTTGTGGTATTGAAATACTCCTCAGTATTGTTATAATGCCCAAAATACCTTAGCCTTATACCTTGTAGTTTTCCAAGATACCTCTATCACGTAGAGTCAGGAAATACTACCTTTTGTCCTTTTAGTCTCAAACGAAACCACTAAGGAAATCTTCGTTGTTAGTTGAAGGATTTGAGTAGAAGTTAGTTAGAACTTCTAAGGGTTGTTTGGAGCGGATTGGAGCACTCGGGTAGGAGCTAAACCTTGCTCAGGATCGACTTTTATCTCGGATAATTTTGGGCTTATCGAGGTAAATAATCTTGTCCCCTATTGTAATTGGAGTTTACATTGTTGATTATATAGTTGAAGTATGCTATATATAGAACTAAACATTGGATTGTGGCAATGTCTTTTGACTTAAGCACAGAATCGAAGCTGTATTTACATGGGGTATGTCTGATAGACTTGTGTAGCATTCTTGTGTGGTAGAATTGTACTCGTCCAGGTTAGATGTGTTAACCCCTGGTTGGCTTGATGGCCGGCCTCGATAGAGGAGGAGATTCTGTTTGTTGCGGGGAGAGTCTTTGCGAATTTTACGTAGAAAGATAGAAACTTGTGTTTTGGGGTTAATAGGCGTTTGTGACCTTTATAGGTGAAAGTACTAAGAGTAGCGTATTACTAGAGGAGTGGAAAGGGCTAGCAAGGTTGTAGTACTTGGAGCATTTTGCTTATTGTCGTTAAATCGTCGCGAGGTATGTGAACCTCTTCCTATCTCTTCTAGCATGATATGTGTGAACTATGTAGTGCGGTGGGCGATACATGTGTTAATTGTATTTGATTGTTGTAAAACATAAAGTGTTATAACGGCTTTATGGGAAGTTGGTTATAACGACTTTATGTAGGTAAGAAAAATACTTTGTGGTTTTAAAAGGTAGCGATGTGAATTATAGCGGCTAGTTATAATAAAGAACTTGATGTATTTCAAAAGATTTATAAATCGTTTTGAAGGAGAGTAACACTTGGTTTTAAAGGTTTTAAAAAGAGTTATACTAGCTTTATGGGGAGTTAGGTATAATGTCTTAAGAAAGGTAAAGAAAATGGTTTACTGATGTTAGAAGTTAAGAGACTTAACTTATTTGTTTTAATGTGAATGTTTGTGTGAAACCTCATTCGTGAGTAATGAGTACTTGGTTTTATTTAAAGGGATAATGTTTCTTGATTTTGGAAATCGAGAATGTGTATCGACAGGACCAACTGCGGCGTTAATAAAGGAAAATGTATTGAATAATGATGTATCGTATTAAAACCGGTAGAAACCTCCATCTGCATAGAAACTAAGATGAGACAAAATGATATTACATTTTCTAGATCATAGTCATTGTAATAAGAATGTTGTAAACAAGAATAACCTACTCTCGCGTGAGACATATATTACTCAATTGTTCTAAAAGGAATCAGTGATTAAGTTTGGGAACTATGAAACCATTTGAAAATGAGAAGCTTGAGTAATTGAAACTAGGCAAGCGGAACTTAGGAAAAGAATGTTGTTACTTGATTTTGAAAAGGAATGTGGGTTGGTCATTCTAATCTACGAATATCGGGTGGCGTTTATAAAAGTAATGGATCTCTTTTAAAAGAACTTAACGTATGTAGTATTTTGGGGTTGAAAACAGGACTTTGGCATAAAATGAAAGTACTTTGAGTTGTGTGAAACTTGCCTATGCTTGTTGTTGTGAAACTTGCCTATGCTTGTTGTTGTGAAACTTGCCTATGCTTGTGATGATAGCCTTTGTTGTGCAAGTGTGGTATTTACGTATTTACCACGTCTCTCGATAGAAGTAGGTTGACTTGTTGAGAACTTACTTGGAGCGTCTTTGGCGGTGATGGAGAATTCGGGTATGTTTCCATTTTGATTTACTGTCTTGTTGTTGATGTCACATGGACATGTCTACCGTCTGATATTCGAGGCATGCGGCCGTGCGGCCGGGTTGATTACGATATATGGTTATCTTGCAACATGGGCGTGTCTGCCGTCTGATGTCCGGGGCATGTGGCGTGCGGCGAGGTTGACCGCGATATATTGTTATTGAGGTTACATGGGCATGTCTACTGCGTCACGATATTAGGGCGTGGCCATGCGGCCTTGTTATTGTTGCATCATGGACATGTCTACACCGTCACGATATTCGGGGGCATGTGGCCGTGATGCGAACATGATGGATGTGGTGGGCGTGAGACCCATAGTTATATTTAGTGGTGACTTTGAGGCGTGAGTCACGACTTAGTGCTTTTATGTTGCGTCTTGTATTTTGGTTATCATCATGTCTCGCTTTATATATCGTTATGATTTAAGCTGCGATATTCTGATTTCACATACTTGGTACTGTTATCTTGACCTCGCCCGGAAGTGCGTTCATCTGCGCGGTAGAAATCGTTGGTTTGTCGATCCCTTGTAGGATCACGTTTATTTTGGGAAGCTCAGTTCCTTGGAGGCTTATCTTTAGTAGGTTTCCACGAGTTGTAGGTTCTTGTACATTCGAGGGTATGGCGAACCTGTCGTCATAGGTTGTTATTCTCTCTAGAGGTATGCCTTGTTGTGGGCGAGTTTGTAAAAGGATAAGCGTTGGGTTTTTATGTATATCACGAAGGCAAGCTGTTTTGGTTGGCCGGTTTATTTATATTATCTCTTATTTCATGTTCATGTTGTATGTTCCGCTGATTTTCTCTGATGTTGTATCACTAGGGTGCCCGGGGTAAGGCACCAGTCACGGGCCCGGATTTCGGGGTGTGACATTGATACTTGGTCTTTAAAAGAATAAAGTTCTCTTAATTTCAGAAATGAGTATGGTTGTCTTTGGTTGGTTTAAAACATAAAGTGTTATAATGGCTTTATGGGAAATTAGTTATAGCGACTTTATGAAGATAAAAGAATGGCTTAATTATTTAATTTAATCTTGAGACTTGATCTTGAAAGATAAGAGACTTGATTTATAAACGACTTGTGTTACACCCCATAATTTCAGGACATGTTTTAAGAACGTACATAAGAACTCAGAAATGTTAAGATTAGAGACTTGTAAAAATTTACCGGAATTATGAAATTGTCGGAAAACGAAATATTGTGACGAATGAGAGGGCGACACGTGTCACCCCCCCCCCCCTTAAGTAGCCTTGGACGAAAATAGCATGGCCAAAAGGGTCATTTGGCCATTGTTAGGATGACAAAGTCTTGCAAGTTGAGGAGCTTGATAATATTGACTTGGTCAATGGGACCACTTAGCTTGATATTTAAAAGAGATGCATCCAAACCACATTTGTTTTAATCTTGACCTCAATGTTTCTATATAGTAACACTACTAGCAAGACAAGCTCCCACACTTAGCCAAATTTTCAAGAAACTTGTTCTTGCCATTGTAAAGCTCTCGGGTTCATAGGGTTAAAAAGAAAAAAAATCGTTTGTTGTTCTTTAAGCTCCACACTTTAAACCAAGGTTCATGAGGGTATTGTAAGGGTATCTCAATAGAAAGATCCCGGAAAAAGATTGTTTTCGTATTAGTCGCAAGGTGAAAACCTAGTTGCTTTCCTAGATTTTGATTGGAAGATTAAAGGGAAGTGGTCTGTGATATTCTAAGGGTCTCAAGTGGCGGATTGAAGTGTCAAGAAGAGGCTCTAAGTTGCTAAGGAGCGACTTTGGATTTGAAGTTGGATTAAGACTCGTTGAGGTAACAATCTTGTTCTCTTAAAGTGTTACAAGATTATATATTGTTGTTAGCCTTACATTTTACTAGCATGAAGTATATGTGTTGAAGATTTACAAGTGATATGGATGGTTGTAGCCTAAAATCCGAAATGACAAATAAGCCATTTGAAGTTGGATTACAATTTGGTCGTTAATTAGAATCGTCGAATGTTACGTACTTGAAGATTGTAGTAGTTATAATCGATTGCGACTTGATATCATGTTATACTAAACAATTTGGATTGAAAAGGAATTGGATAAGAATTGGTGTACATCACGACCGAGCCGGACGCGGCGGTGCCTACACAGGCACCACTTCTAATCATCTGACATAATAAAGCTGCGGAAGATAAATAACACTTTTTTTAACGAGGCGGCGATAAACGCCATAACATAAAAATTTCCGAAAGGGTCTACCTTTGTTTAACAATGTAAAAACAACTCTAGCGATCCGGCCGCGGATGAATCTGGACCTCAAGATTTGAACAATTACTATGACGGGACAATGCCCCGCCGTACCCCTGAATGTACATAGCCATGACAACTCCGGAACATTGGAGCCATCTCAAAATGCGAGAACCGAGGATCACTAGCTCGCGGATCACAATCGTAATACCTAAACTGCGGACATGAGCGCGGCCCGAAGAGTCGATGCAGTGCGAATATGGAGCAGAAATAAAGGTCTGATAAACAAATCATAGCTGTACAAAAAGAATAGCGAAGCAAGTATAAAAAGGTGCATGCAGATCCTACCGTGTCATTATCTTTTATCATTTTCAATAAAGTTATAGTCACTTTCTTACGTCGTACTTAGGAAAATCGTCAAGTTCATTACCATATAACTTACTTACCTTGCATAACATAATCCGGCCGCTTTATGGAGGGCGCTAATCTTGCGTGATGCGGGGCGCGATAAATCACGTAGTACGCCCGTAAAGGTATCTTGCGGCCCGTTCTGGGGCGCGGTAAAGTCACGTAGTGCGCCCCGAAAGGTATCTTGCCCGGCCCGTTCTGGGGGCGGTAAGGTCACATAGTCTGCCCGTAAGGTATCTTTGCCCGCCCGATCGGGGCGGTAAAGTCGTAGTCTGCCCGTAAAGGTATCTTGCCCGACCCAATCTGGGGCGCGGTAAAGTCATGTAGTCTTCCGTAAAGGTATCTTTGCCGGCCCAATCTGGGACGCGGTAAAGTCATGTAGTCTGCCCATAAAGGTATACTGTCCGGCCCAATCTGGGACGCGGAAAGTCATGTACTCTGCCCCTAAAGGTATACTGCCCGGCCCAATCTGGGAAGCGGTAAAGTCATGTAGTCTGCCCATAAAGGTATCTTGCGGCCGTGATGCGGGGCCTTGGTAAGATCACGTAAAATCAGAATTTAACCCAACGTACTACTCGCACCTCGCTTTAGAATGACTCTTTTCAAATAAAATTTCCAAGATACTAACAACCGTAGTATCAAGTCATATCTACTTTTCAAGACAAGTCACAATACCTTTTAGAAATACATTTATAGACTTCTAAATCAAGTGACTTCTTTCTTTAAAACCTTAAGCAATTGGTACCTTTAAAACAATTGTCCTTCTTTATTTCAAATCATTTCTTTGCTTACATTACTTAAGAAAACCATTCTTTTAATCTTCCATAGAGTTGTTATAACCAACTTCCCATAAAGCGTTATAACTCTTTATGTCTTAGACAAATTCATTCCTTTTATAGCAGAGACTTATACTTTCAAATCAAATAACATAACTTTCAAAATACTTGAAGTCTCTTAACTTTTAAGAAAACAAGTTTCTTAACTTTAGAATGGCAAGAAATCAATGCTTTCCAAATCAAGTATTCTATGCTTTTAAATCAATTCATTTCTCCTTTAAAAATCAAGTCCCATAACTTGAAAAATAAAGTCCCTTAACCTTTTAAAAATTTGAGGTCCATAGTCTTAAAACTTAAATCGTAAACTCTTATAAATTAAGTAACATATACTTTGGTGCATTGTGAATAAGTTATACTTATTTATAACGATCTTAATCAAGTAGCCATGATCTAGAAAATGTAATACAATTTTGTCTTATCTTAGCTTTTATGCGGATGGAGAATTTTACTCATTTAACTTAATTGATTGTCATTACATTTTCCTTTATTAACGCTGCGATGGCTTGTTCGATACTTATTCTCATTTGTCTGTAACTTAGCCGAGTCAACAGCTCAAATACCTCTAACGACTCTACAGCGTCCCCATAAGACTTGGTAGAACTTAGGATAACTTAGACATAACCTTTCGTGAGTAAATCAACATACATACCTCTTAACTTCTAAGAGTAGAAGGAATCATGAAATAGTACTACATGTATATTCCATGCATAGAATCATGTCAAAAGAAGGAAGAGGTTCACATACCTCGCGACGATTATCGACAAATAGCAAAATGCTCCAAAGTACCTCAACCTTGATAGCTATTCCATCCTTCAGTAGAATCGCTATACTTAGTACTTGACCTAAAATGACCATAATCGTCCATTAAGCCTCCGAACGAGCGTAGAATATTCTAAGTGCAAAGTCACTAAATTCTACGGAAAATCGGACAGCACTTCCTTTGTTTCTACATACTTTGCCACCTTTTTCAAGGCCGAATTCAATAACCAAACACGCCACATTTAAGGCTCAATACAACAGCGATCAAAGGGGATTACACGCTACAATGCGTGTAAAATTCCGCTCACAATTAATCCCAACTACGTCCTTAAACAAGGCCATTCTCGGCTAACTTATTCAATAACACAAGTCCTGTCCAATTCTTTTTCAATCCAACTTCTTAGGTCTAACATGTTATATAGTCATAAACAACTTAGCAATTATAACCACCTTAATCAATTCTTTAGACAACATGCGACGACTAAACTAGTAACTAAATTGAATTACAATCTTAAAGGTTAAATCATGCAACTTTTCGGATTCCATCCAAATATTCCATAACACATATCATTCTTCATAATATAATCCACATGATCATTTCTAACTACTACAACATGAAATCTTGAATTTTAATAGCAAGGCGAGATTATTACCTCCTAAGCTCAAAATGATCCAAAACCCTAAGTCGATCCTTAGCAACTCGACTCCTTTTCTTGGCGTTCCAATCCATTATTTGCAACCCTTAGAAGCTTGTGAGAAACTCCTCTTCTATTTCCAACTTCAAAGTTGAAGAACACCTTGGGTTTTCGCCTTGCGACTAACGTAAAAATGCGGTTTTTCCGGGATCTTTCTATTGAGATATCCTTACAATACCCTTAGGGACCTTGGGTTAAAGTCTTGCGAATAAAGAACCAAAATTGCAAATTTTTCTTGTGGCTATAAGAGGCAGGAGAGCACCATGAGAGCTCTAAAAATTTCTCAAATAATTCTAAGTGTGAAGACTTGTCTTGCACTAGTGTGCTTATAAAACCTGATGGATGGCTTAGATAATAACACTTTAGGTTTTGGATGAAGGAGATCAAGCCAAGTGGCTCTTGGACTTAGTCAACAATATCAAGCTTTTAATTAGCAAGACGTTGTCATCTACACATTGGTCAAATGACCATTTTACCCTTGCTTCAATTTTGTCCAAGACCAATGTGGGGTGCCGCGTGTCGCCTCCCGTTCGTCCGTAAAATTACGTAATCCTCGTGGGTCCCACAAGCGTAACATTCCTCGGGTGGGCCCGCGTGACCAAATCTGTAAAAATAAATTCCCATAATGATAATAAGTTCCATACTCTTGAATTAATGCATTTTGAGAATCTAATTCTCACCAACGAACATTTCTCCTTCCCGACGTTCGGAAGATTTTCTGTCGGAAAAACAATTCTTCCTTTCGTACCCTTTTCAAGTCTTGTGTTCCTTACTTATATTCTCTTAAACATGTCCTTGAATTACGGGGTGTAACATTCTTCCCCCCTTAGAAACATTCGTCCCCGAATGTTCTTGAGTCGATCTAATTAGATAGCGACATAGTCTCCCTTTCTTCACCGCCATACGGCGTATGCCACGTGCGCATAACAATACTTATACTAAAATGTCAACCTTGGCACTCGCGGCCAACTAGCCCGTACTCATAATGACCTCAAAGTGCGTCATAATCCTCTCTACTAGGTCTACTAGGTCGGCGGTATCATCACAGGAAAATCTCATATTCGGCTCATTCTACCAGCGCTCGCGGGTGTAATTACCTCGAAAGGTTCTTATGGATTTAGGCTCTATTCCTTTACACTTGGTTGCCATCTTAAGCTGCGGTCGTACTCTTTCCGTACTTCCAACTCATACTAGCATACATACATAACTTCCATACCGATTCGGCCCCCGATCCTTTGGAGTCACTCTAAAACAATATAAGGCCATTTAGGCTCTGCGACTGGTTAGGTGGAGCGCGTCCACGAACAGTAAAACAATTAACTAGACTGGGCCTTGCACCCTCGTGACCTGTCACGTGGCGAACTACTACCAACTGATCCCACTCCATTTCGGGCTATGGGCGACCGCGATAGGTCAAATCACCCCGTCCACGCGTCGCACTTAACTCTTATTCTTGGTCTATAATAAATCTTTCTGCAGAAGACCTTGTGCATCTAAGGTCTCGTGATCAAATCAAAATTCTTAGGCTCGCAATTTCCATGCTCCAAGCCTACCTTACGATCCCGATGGCGGTGCAAAACTTCTCATAATACCATAATCGTGTCGCCTTGCTCACAGTGACCATTACTTACTCTATCGGACTTCATCCGTACAATTCATAATCAAACTCGTAGCTCAATCTATTAACATAGTCTTCCAATAATTCCCTTAATAATAACTTCTTAATGGTTCATTTCCTTCTCGAACTCTCATCGTCTACTAATTATCTCAAATTAGTCGTAAAACCTTGATGAGAATTCATTAAACTATTTCATACCTTCCGGTATTTATTTAGTCTTACGAATCACGGTAACCTAAAACCATTCTAGGCAACACGCGTCCGACCTGCATACGTAACTCGTATAGTGTATGTCATAATACCAACTATACTATAATCATTACCAACACTACGCCAATCCATAGTCGCTGCGGGTCACTGTTGCCTTGCTCGTAGGCTGCAATCAACATAACTTTCGTTAGGGAGAGGCGACCACAACAACAGCTCTATCGCCGCGATCTCGAGTGAGAAGAATGGAAACCAATCCTAAATGTCCTGCACCTCACGATTATAGATGTGGTGCGCAACACACGATAATCAAGACTCTACTGAACACGATGCGTAGACAATTTCGAGGACTAAGCGCTCGATACCACTTTTGTCACGACCCGACCAGGCGCGGTAGTGCCCTACAGGCACCGCTTCTAATCATCTGACATAATAAAGCTGCGGAAGATAAATAACACTCTTTTTTTAACCAAGGCGGCCGATAAAGTGCCATAACATAAAAATTTCGAAAGTCTACTGCATTTAACAATGTAAAAACAACTCTGCTTGATCCAACCGCGGATGAATACTGGACCTAAGATTTGAACAAATACTATGGCGGGACAAGGCCCGCTGTACCACGAATATACATAGCCGTGACAACTCGGAACATTGGAGCCATCTCAAAATCTTTGAACCGGGATCCTAAGCTCGCGGATCCACGTAATACCTAAACTGCGGACATGAGCGCGGCCACGAGGTCGATCTGGCAAGTAGAATATGGAACAAAAATAAGGTACAGTAAACAAATCATAACTGTACAAAAGAATGACAGAGGCAAGTATAAAAAGGGTGCATACGAGATCCTCGTGTCATTACCATCTCGTGAACTTAATCGTACCTTATTATCTTTTCCCATTTTTCAATAAAAGTTATAGTCACTTTCTTACGTCATACTTAGGAAAATCGTCAAGTTCATTACCATATAACTTACTTACCTGCATAACATAATCCGACCGCTTTATGGAGGGCGCCTATCTTGCCGACCGATGCGGGATGCGATAAAGTCACATAGTCGCCCGTAAGGTATCTTTGCGGCCCGTTCACGGGGCGGTAAAATCACATAGTCTGCCCGTAAGGTATCTTGCCGGCCCGTTCTGGGGCGGTAAGGTCACATAGTGCGCCCGTAAAGGTATCTTGCCCGGCCCGATCTGGGGCGTGGTAAAATCATGTAGTCTGCCCGTAAAGGTATACTTGTCACGCCCGAACCGGGCGTGGTGGTGCCTACACAGGCACCCGCCACCTTAACAACTAAGCAATGCGGAAATTAGATAACACCACTTTTTTCTTTTTTTAAAACCAACATACGTGCGAGGCAAAGCCGACAAGGCTGCCATATAATATACATGAAAAAGACCTACCTTGCTGTACATGAGTCGATCCGCGTATGAATACGGACCTCAAGAGTTATCTTGAACTATGGCGGGACAAGGCCCCATGGTACCCATAAGCGATACAAAGCACATCTTGAAAGAACTTATACCAAAAAGATAAACTCCGAACGAAGGAGCTATCCAAAAACTACGGCGGTCCACACTGCCGATCACCAAAGCAGCGTACCTAAACTGCGGCGTGAGCGCGGCCGAAGGAGTCGATCTGAAGAATGTACCAAGTATGTAAACGATGAAATCTTGTAATGAAATCATAACGATCTAAACAAAATAGGAGACATGTATGATAGTCAACCTCGATACACAATACATATGATCATATCAAGTCGAGGGCGCGTGCCAAAGTCATTACTAAAATATAACCATGGGTCTCACGCCGTAATATCAATCATGCGTGGAATCGCCCGCCATTGGCGATCCATGATAATCAAATTACGATTACTGTGCCTTACTAACAATGAGAGTAAATAGTAGTATACTTACAATATAAACTAGAAAGCTCACGATCAGCGGGACCACCGCGATATCGTTAAACAATCTTACTCTGGACTATTTCACGCGTAGATCGCGTGGACCCGCGTGAGGTATTCCTCGCGTGGGACTATTTCACCGCGTAAGCCCTTACGGACTCGCGTGGTATTCCTCGCATAGGTACCGCGGCTGGGACTATTTCACCGCGTAAGCCGCGCGGACTCGCGTGAGGTATTCCTCGCGCATCGTGGGTAGCAAATCCACGGAATATGCAAATGCCACAAAGCCGGGAATGACCGAAATGAATGATATACCACTAGCACACAACGGCTATTACCGGCACATAGGCAATTCTCGATTAAACAAGCCAAAGTACTTATCAAGGCACGCGTGGAATAATTCTCGATTAATCAAGCCAAAGTACTTATCAAGGCACACTTAGACTAATTCTCAATTAATCAAGCCAAAGTACTTATCAAGGCACACTTAGAATAATTCTCAATTAATCAAGCCAAAGTACTTATCAAGGCACACTTAGACTAATTCTCAATTAATCAAGCCAAAGTACTTATCAAGACACACTTAGACTAATTCTCAATTAATCAAGCCAAAGTACTTATCAAGGCACGTAGACTAATTCTCGATTAATCAAGCCAAAGTACTACGTCACGATTCTTTTCAAAGACTCTTTTTATGTAATACCCCAAGATACTAACACGTAGTATCGAGGTGTGTCTATTTTTCAAAGTAAGTTACTACACTCTTAGAAAACTCATTTCAAAGCTTGAAATCAAGTAACTTCAAATTTTCACAATCAAGGCAACTTATGCTCATTAATCAAAATAGACAACTTTCTAAACCTTCCATAAAGCCGTTATAACCAACTTTCCATAAAGCCGTTATAACCCTTTATGGTTTTTAGACAATTTCATTCTTTTTATAACCAAAATACTTATACTTAAAACCAAGTATCACAAACTTTCAAATCAAGTTTCTTAACTTTCAAAAATACTTCGAGTCTCTTAATATATAGAAAACAAGTTTCTTCTACTTTTAAACCTTAAGTAACTCACACCTTTAAAACAAGTTACTTCTCTTAAATCATGTCATTTCTCCTCTTTTAAAATAATTAAGTAAATCACTCCTTTGACTCCCCTAAAGTCATTATAATGACCTTTAGGTTTTGGAACTAAGACACTAGCCAAAAGGTTTGGAAACCACTTCCTTTTCAAGACTCTATGTACTTTAAGTAAAATACTTCCACTCTTTAAGAATCCAAACTTCACTAAGGCAATGGATTATACAACTTACAATTTAAACATCAAAGTACAATCAAGGAAGTACATAGAACAAATTCTACTTTAGGCAATCTGAATACAACCAAGGAATGGATCATTTAAGGAGTAGGAAATACTTTCTTTATCTTAAGGAATCATGCTAGAAGAGGAGATAGTTCACATACCTTTTCGGCTAAATCCACAAGCTAAGCCGAATCGCGTGCGTAGAAGTGTCAACCTATAATGGTCACAACAAGACTATCAACTTCTAGTCTCTAACGTAGAATAATACCAAGTATCGGTCTCTAATTCTACGGAAAATCGGCGGCACTTCCTTTGTTTCTACTCACTTTGCCACCTTTTTCAAGGCGAATACAATAACCAACACTCCACATTTAAGGCTCAAACAACAACCAAACAAAGGGGATTACACGCCTTACAATACGTGTAAAATTCCGCCCATGATTAATCTGAAGTAGTTCCATATTCAAGCCATTCTCGACCATGACAACCAACAATTCAAAGTCTTTTCCAATCCTTTTCCAATTCCAAGTTCTAAGGTCTAACATGTTATATAGTCATAAACAACTTCAACAACTACAATTTCCTTCTTTATACAACACGGCGACTTAAACTAATAATCGACTTGAATTGTAATCTTAAAAGCTAAACATACTAGTTTTGGATTAGGGTTCCAATAGTGATACAACTTATCAAACTTCATACTATATAACTCATGCTTGCTAATATCCATAGCTACAACAAGTAATCTTAATTACTAAAGCGACAAGATTATACCTTTACAAGCCCTTAAAATTCCAAGATTCAAAGTCGCGCCTTAGCAATTCTTAGCTCGCTTTCCTTATGTTCCAATCTGCTTGAAGCACCTTTCGTAGGCTATGAAGAACCATCTTCAAGTTCCAACTTCAAAGTTGAAGAACTCCTTGATTTCGCCTTGCTACTAATACGGCGTCGTTTTTCGAAATCTTTCTATTGAGATAACCTTACAATACCCTTAGGGACCTTGGGTTGAAGTCTTGTGAACAATGGATCAAAACTACAAAATTTTCTTGTGAGCAAAGTGTCAGGCAAGAGCTCTTGTTCTTGCACAAGAGTTTCTCTAATTTTCTAAGTGTAAAATGCCAAGTCTTGCTACTAGTTGGGTATATAAAACACAATGGAGGTTTAGATTGCAACACATGAGTGGCTAGGATGAGTTCGCAGGATCAAGCCAGTGGCAAGTTGACTTGGTCAACAATCTCAAGCTAGCAAGACTTATCTTCCTTGATGGTCAATGACCATTTTACCCTTACTATATTTCGACCAAGACCATGTGGGGGTGCCACGTGTCTCCCTCTCATTCGTCCATAAAATTCCGTAACCCTCGTGGGCCCCACAAAACGTAAAATTCCTCGGGTGGGCCCCACATGACCAAATCCATAAAAATAAATTTCCATAAGGTTAAGAGTTCGATACTCTTCAAATAATACATTTTGAGAATCCAATTCTCAACAACGAACATTTTTCCTTTCCGACGTTCGGAAGATTTTTCGCCGGAAAAACAATTCTTCCTTTCGTACTAATTTCCAAGTCTTGATTCCTTACGTACATTCTCTTATACAAGTCCTGGACTTACGGGGTGTAACAATACTGCCCGCCCCAATATGGGACGCGGTAAAGTCATGTAGTCTGCCCATAAAGGTATACTGCCCGGCCCAATCTGGGACGCGGTAAAGTCATGTAGTCTGCCCATAAGGTATCTTGGGCCCAATCTGGGACGCGGTAAAGTCATGTAGTCTGCCCATAAAGGTATACTGCCCGGCCCAATCTGGGACGCGGTAAGGTCTCATAAAATCCGGGAATTTAACCCAACGTACTACGCACCTCTACTCCTTTAGAATGACTCTTTTTCAAATAAAATTTCCAAGATACTAACAACCGTAGTATCAAGTCATATCTACTTTTCAAGACAAGTCACAATACCTTTTAGAAATACATTTATAGGCTTCTAAATCAAGTGACTTCTTTCTTTAAAACCTTAAGCAATTGGTACCTTTAAAACAATTTGTCCTTCTTTATTTCAAATCATTTCTTTGCTTACATTACTTAAGAAAACCATTCTTTTAATCTTCCATAGAGTTGTTATAACCAACTTCCCATAAAGCCGTTATAACTCTTTATGTCTTAGACAAATTCATTCCTTTTATAACCGAGAGACTTATACTTTCAAATCAAATAACATAACTTTCAAAATACTTCAAGTCTCTTAACTTTTAAGAAAACAAGTTTCTTAACTTTAGAATGGCAAGAAATCAATACTTTCCAAATCAAGTATTCTATGCTTTTAAATCAATTCATTTCTCCCTTTAAAAATCAAGTCCCATAACTTGAAAAATAAAGTCCCTTAACCTTTTAAAAATTTGAGGTCCATAGTCTTAAAACTTCATACGTAAACTCTTATAAATTAAGTAACATATACTTTGGTGCATTGTGAATAAGTTATACTTATTTATAACGATCTTAATCAAGTAGCCATGATCTAGAAAATGTAATACAATTTTGTCTTATCTTAGCTTTTATGCAGATGGAGAATTTTACTCATTTTAACTTAATTGATTGTCATTACATTTTCCTTTATTAACTATTTGCGGTGGCTTGTTCGATACTTATTCTCATTTGTGCGTAACTTAGCCGAGTCAACTGGCTCCAAATACCTCTAACGACTCTTACCAACGTCCCCATAAGACTTGGTAAGAACTTAGGATAACTTAGACATAACCTTTACGTAGAGTAAATCAACATACATACCTCTTAACTTCTAAGAGTAGAAGGAATCATGAAATAGTACTACATGTATATTCCATGCATAGAATCATGTCAAAGAAGGAAGAGGTTCACATACCTGACGATTATCGACAAATAGCAAAATGCTCCAAAGTACCTCAACCTGATAGCTATTCCATCCTTCAAGTAGAATCGCTATACTTAGTACTTCAACCTAAAATGACCATAATCGTCCATTAAGCCTCCGAACGAGCGTAGAATATTCTAAGTGCAAAGTCACTAAATTCTACGGAAAATCGGACAGCACTTCCTTTGTTTCTACATACTTTGCCACCTTTTTCAAGGCCGAATTTAATAACCAAACACGCCACATTTAAGGCTCAATAAAACAACCAATCAAAGGGGATTACACGCCTTACAATACGTGTAAAATTCCGCCCCACAATTAATACCAACTAAGTCCTTAATCAAGGCCATTCTCGGCTAACTTATTCAATAACACAAGTCCTTTCCAATTCTTTTTCAATCCAACTTCTTAGGTCTAACATGTTATATAGTCATAAACAACTTAGCAATTATAACCACCTTAATCAATTCTTTAGACAACATGCGACGACTAAACTAGTAACTAAATTGAATTACAATCTTAAAGGCTAAATCATGCAACTTTTTGGATTCCATCCAAATATTCCATAACATATATCATTCTTCATAATATAATCCACATGATCATTTCTAACTACTACAACATGAAATCTTGAATTTTAATAGCAAGACGGAGATTATTACCTCCTTAAGCTCAAAATGATCCAAAACCCTAAGTCGATCCTTAACAACTCCAACTCCTTTTCTTGACGTTCCAATCCGCTATTTGCAACCCTTAGAATCTTGTGAGAAACTCCTCTTCTATTTCCAACTTCAAAGTTGAAGAACACCTTGGGTTTTCGCCTTGCGACTAACGTAAAAATGCGGTTTTTCCGGGATCTTTCTATTGAGATATCCTTACAATACCCTTAGGGACCTTGGGTTAAAGTATTGTGAATAAAGAACCAAAATTGCAAATTTTTCTTGTGGCTATAAGAAGTGGCAAAGGAGCCTCATGAGAGCTCCTAAAATTTTTCTCAAATAATTCTAAGTGTGAAGACTTGTCTTGCACTAGTGTGCTTATAAAACACAATGGATGGCTTA